>CAWUFW010009781.1:0-600000 GCA_963921515.1 Calotriton arnoldi | reverse complement strand
GTCACAATGGAAATGCATATCCCGTCCGCCGAAATATAAATCACATAGGATATAATGAAGATTATATTTTGGAGGATGGGATATCTGTCACCGTTGTGATGGAGGAAACCCTCCACCGAAATGTAAATGAGGCCCTTAGTCTTTATTCTGGAGGTTAAAGTCTTCCTGCAAAGCAAGACTCAAGGCTAAGGTTAGCAAGAGTCTGTGGAAGTTGGATATGTTGTCGAGCTCTGCTGAAGACTTTGGTTTAGGCATATTTGTGACTGAGTAACCCATTCGCCAAATTCTAAATCAGGCCCTTTTTTGATTCTCAAAATCCTCCAGTGGGGTAAATCTAGACGCTGTAGGTCAGCAGGGCTTCACAAGGCCATATACTTTTCTGTGAGGTCCTGAAGAAGCAATTTTCTGCGTGTCAGATTGCTCTAACTGGGATGAAGCTGGTTTTCTTGCCTTCCTTGGGTGTGTCCTCCTGTGGCAAGCCACATCACACAGTCCTGGTCCTCTGGAGGTGGAAACATGACTGAGTCACATTTTTCTCCGACTTCTGGAAAAGTTCTTTCTGTATATACTTGCAGTTATCATGTCCTCAAGGCACAAGGTCTCTCCTCGGTGCTGATCTGAACCCCCTTGGAGTCAAGAGTCCTTCTACCTTTTGTGTAACTAAAGCAGTCTAACAGGAGGTTAGCCACCTGACCCCAGCTCACACCTACCAGGACTGCTCCTCCGACCAGTCTACGGCCCGTTAGGACCCGGCCTTGTGCTGTGAGGTCCAGTCTCATTTTTTGCACTCCTCTCTCTCTCGCTCTCACTCCTTGTTGCTCCTTACTTCATTCCTCTTTTCTTTAATCTCTCTCACACTTTGTTGCCTGTTTGCATGTTTTTCCTTCAACTCTCTCTCTCTCACTCTTTGTAGCCTGTTGCCTATTTTTCTTCTTACTCTCCACTCTCACTCTGTTTTGCCTGTTTACCCATTTTTTCTTTTTACTCTCTGTCTTTGTTTCCTGTTGCCGTTTTTTCTTTCACTCTCAATCTTGTTCTCCTTTTACACTCTCTCTCTCCTTGTTGCCTGATTTCTTGTGTTTCAATTCACATTTTTCCTTTGACCCTCTCCTTTATTGCCATTCTCCCTCTGTTCCATCTTGATCTCTCCCGCCTCCCACTCCCACACTTTCTTACCTCCCCTGCTCTTTATATGTTCTCCTGCGTCATCCTCGTGTGCCTTCTCCTAACTTCTATGCCCCGCCCCTCCCTAGCCCTGCCCTCTGCCACCTTGCTCCTCCTCACTCACAGGACCTACTTAATGGTGGAGCTGCGGGGCCATGCAGCAGGCATGCCGCTGGCGCGCCATAGACATGCCTGTCTGCACCCATCCGCCCCTGGACCGCGCCCAGCGCCACGGACCCTAGTCTGTCCCAAAACCACCACTACACATCCTCCCACCTACAAGCGCTCAACACCGGATGCCACCACGGCAGCTGCCTCTGCGCCACACCTCACTTAATGACAGGATCTTTCTTATGCGCACACTGCCACTTTTCTTGCATCAGCACTCCAACTCCACTCACCACACACGTTTCACCCTGCCTGACATGCATCCTCCTCAACACCAGATCTCCCTGCAAACATGCCACCAAGGTGTAGGACATCATCGACACTCACTCTCCTGGCATTCTCTTTCTCACCAAAACCTGGCTCAGATTCTCATCCACACCTGCCATTTACTTGGCCATCCCAACAGGACAGGTCCAACAAACCAGGAGGAGGCCTCGCCATCATCCACAAGGACTACATCAACTGCACCGCATCCACCGACAAGAACATGCCATTCCTGGAACACATGCACTTCCGAATACAAGCCAGCAACCACACCAGTATCCAAGGCACCCTCACATACTGACCCCCCGAATCAGGCACCATGTTCAACAACCTCCTCATCAACTTCATTGCCCCCATCGCCAACAGCTCAAACGACGTCGTCCTACTCGGTGGCCTCAACTTCCATCTCAACTACCCACAGATCCCATCTCCACTGCCCTACTCAAGAGCTTCAACACCGTAGGGCTCACCTAGCTCATCCAAGGCACTATGCTGGACACACACTTGACCCCATCTTCCCAGTCGGTAACAAAGTTAAATTCATCCACCTCATCCCGCTCACATTGACTGACCACTCCATCGTTCACTTCTACATCAACACACCCCAACTCCTCACACCAAAACCAACTAGCAACCCCAGATGCAGCTGGAACAAGATAGGGGAAGCAGACTGGACCAACACCCTTAGAGCCAAACAACCAGACATTACTGGAGACCTGCAGACCAACATAAGACTGGACCACAGGCTGCGTGGACACCCTAGCCACCATGAAGGATGTCAGACAATCAAGAACCAATGCACAAACCAGCTGGTATACTGAAGACCTAATAGACTCCAAACGTTACTGCAAACAGCTGGTGCGAAGATGGAGAACTAGCCAGGACACTAGCACAAGAAACACTTACAAAGGCTTGCTTAGAAAATATCACACCAAAATCAAAGAGGCCAGGAAAGCAGGCCTTGCACTGAGACTAGAAACCAGCTCCAACAACTGCAAAGAATTTTCCAAGCCCTCAGCAGCCACCAACACCATCACCCCATCACAGGAACTCTGCAACAACCTCTCGGACTTCTTTGACAACATAATTCTCAGAATCGAAAGAAACTTCGACCCCCAACCCATGACATAAGACCTCATCAACCAGCTGTCCACTGACACCAAGTTTGACCACCAGCTAACAAACTGGAGCCCCCTCACCCCAGAAGACACTGCCGAAATAATGAAAATAATCCACTCAAGGGCTCCCACCAACTCCTTTCCCCACCACATCTATAACCTCAGAGGAACAATAATCGGCTTCCACTTCACCTGTGTCATCAATACTTCCACCCATAGCGGAACCTTCCTAGAGAGCTGGAAACACGCAGAGGAAACAGTGTCGACAGACCCGGGGGAGCTCAGCAACTACAGACCCATCTTGCTCCTGCCCTTCCCATCTGAAGTCATGGAGAAAGCAATCAACAGGCAACTCTCCAACCATCTAGAACAGCTCCATCTCCTGGACATCACTTAGTCAGGTTTCCGCAGCAACTACAGCATGGAAACTGCTCTCATCATAGCAACTGACAACATCCCGACCATCATGGACAAAGGGGAAACTGCAGCTCCCATCCTGCTCAACCTCTCCGCGGCCTTCAACACCATCTCCTTTGGCACTCTCCTCTCAAGACTCCACAACCCTAGAATACAAGAACCTGCCCTGAGATGGCTTGCCTCCTTACTCTCCAACAGAACCCAATGAGTCAGATTCCCGCCGTACACCTCCAACCCAAAGAACCTCATCTGTGGGATCCTTCATTGGTCATTGCTGACCTCTACCCCTTCAATGTCTACATGGCAACACTCGCCCACTTCACAAGATCCCACTTAATCAACATTGTCTCCTACACAGATGATCACCAACTCATCCTCTCCGTCACAGACAACAACCACACCACCAGGACCAACTTCGCAACCTGCATGTCATGCGTGGCAAATTGGATGAAACAACTGTCTAAAACTCAACACTGGCAAAATGGAAGTCTTGATTTTCGGGAACAAGAGCTACCCGTGGGACTCCTCCTGGAGGTCAACTGAACTGAGACCCATGCCCACTCCCATAGACCACGCCAGAAACCTCGGAATCATTTTGGACGACAAACGATGACCAAACAGGCGAACGCAGTAACCTCTTACTGTTTCCTCATCCTACGTATGCTCCGCCAGATATTCAAATGTCTTCCAACAAATACCAGAGGCATGGTCACCCAGGTTCTCATCACCAGCAGACTGGACCACAGTAACACACTACGATGGTATCTCGAACCAAAGACCCCAGACTACTCAGAATGCCTCTGCCAGACTTATCCTCAACATCTCCCGCATCACACACACCGCACTCCACCTCAGAGAGCTACACTGGCTACCCATCCAGAAGCACTGCCAATTCAAACTACAGCAAACATACAGCACAACTACTATGTAAGAAAGTTAGCTTTTTTGCCCTGATCACCCCCATTTTGTGACTGATGCTGGTGGTTACTGACTCTGAAAGTGCCCTGGGCTCTGCTAACCAGGCCCAGGACCAGTGCCCTGTTCTCTAAAGGTATATGGCAATTGGTATAATTCTAATTGGCTAGGACAACCTGCCTGTAAGTCCCTAGTTTATGGTAGAGCATGTAGGTTTAGGGGCTTAATGCACTTAAGTGTGCACTGCTGTGGTGCCTGGTGTCATTTTAAAGCCAGGCCTGCGTTTCAGGCTGGTTTTAAAATAAAACGGTGTCCAAATTTGACTTTGGAATTAAAACTACTCACAAAGTCCAAAAATACCTTTTTATTACATATAAGTATGCTGTATGATGTTTGCATCAGGTCGACACAGCCAGGGCGAGACAAGAGCAATTGAGTGTCGAGCTCAGTAGCCGCAGCACGAGTGCCGAAAACACTGCGGCCGAGCATCGCGGAGCAGCAGCCCCGACTTCGGGGAGCAGGAGTCAAGGCCGAGATCCGCACGGAACCCCAAGGTAGCCAAGAGGCTCCCCCAACCTCCTTCGGCAAGAGGAGGCTGTACTGAAGGAGGGGAATGGAGAGCCCAGCAGTCAGAACATGAGAGCAGATGAGATCACAGAAGCGGCTGGTCATGCTCGTTCCCTCTTGGCAAGTCCGCAGCCTGCCTATCAGGTGCGGCCCTGTTAATCCACCGGAGGGCGGACTTGGAGTCAACCTCTGGGGGGGTGGGTTTGCGGAGGATTGAAGAGTGAAGGCGGCACCAGTGCAGCTTGTGGCCATCTCCTCTCCACTGGTTTCATACCCAGCCCAGTCCCTTGCGAGGAGCTTTGCAAATATTCCCGCATTCACCTTTAGCAAAACTATTCCGGCAGCCCAGGAGGAGCGGTGGCCCACGGATCATGCTGGTACAAGCAGGGCTCATTCCAGCACAGTACAAAAGCTCAGATAGAACCCGGGCAGTCCCACTCAAGTCAACAACCCATAGGAGGAGAAAGCAGCAACAGGATATTTCGACAAGAAACACAAAGGCAAAACCAGCGCAGGATGCTCCTTGCTTGATCTTACCCTTCACCCGAATGTTCTCTAGAATTTCTAATCAGCTAAGCAAATTCACATTCCTTAAAGATCCACCTGTAGTTATTTATTCAAGTACAAAGGGCCTTCAAGGCTTGCCACTCTGACCAAATCAGGCCTCTTGAATCAGAATACCGGTGTTCTACCAAAGAAGGAGCTGATTTCACACAGCTCAGCTCCTCAATAATTACTGACCATTCATCCAAACAGGAAAGGTAGCCCTACCCTCCAAGGGTAAGGCAGGAAGGAGACAATCATGACTTTCTGTCTCCACCCCTGCATGGCATGAAAGCGGCAAATGACCAGCCCATCACACGTGGTACAAAACATAGTGCCACGAATCACTAGAACAAACTGCAATCCAACGCAAATGGGGAAAACCCTCAACGACAAATCACGTGTGTAGCCCAAGTGCACTCAACACCATGTAGACTTGATTTAAAGTTACCAACACTTACAAACTCAAACTCTATGTTATTAAAAATGCCTTCAAAAACCTCATCTGAATTAGGGGATTTGCAGGATCAGAGTTGGGTTATATCCTTCAGACCCAGATAAGTATCAGGACTTGGACTATGTGCCCAAACCCCAGGCCTACTTCCTACTTCGAGGGCTGCTCTGCAAGACACCGATAAAATCCAGCCATATTCAGAGTGAAGGATACCCACGATATTTGGGGCTGGCTTATATCAGCCCTGAACTCGTATACAAAACCATGAATGTCACCAACCAGTGACGCAAAAATCAGCCGCACAAGAGCAATAACAATATGCTCAGGGAATATAGCAGGGCTCAAATAAAAAAACATGGCTGGCAAACACCCCCCACCTGTGGGAAAATTACAAAACCATTGGCCTCCAGGATACCTGGGCAATCATACCCATACTACACCCAGGATATGCACATTACAATGTTTCAGCAATAAAGTTGCAGAAATGTAGAAGACCTACGGGTGGGGCTGGCATAATATGTATCCCTTGTGCTTCTTGTTGAACTAGAATCGAGTCACGAAGTAGGTCAGGGAATTCAAGTCCTACAGCTTAAGAACTGGCACCCGGACAAACACTCATCCTTAGTCCTCATTAACAGATACATACAACCAAACTCATCATCCAAAAAAGAACGAACTGAAAAATTAATAAAGTTAATGCAAGGATACATGAAATGTAATCCACCAATTGGGATTCTCTTGACCGGTGGTTTTAACATGAATATCAATCAGGGAGTTGTGAAGTGCGCTACACACCTGTAAGGGCCTCAAGGTGCTGGGGGGGGCGGGGTGCAGTTCCGGTCAGTCGAAGAGCCAGGTCTTGAGGGCCTTCCTGAAGATGTGCAGAGTGGGGGCATGTCCGATGTTGATCAGGAGCTTGTTCCAGGTCTTTGCCGCAATATAGGAGAAGGCTCTTCCACCCTTTCTGGCTCTGTGGATCCGTGGGGATTCGGCGAGGGCGAGGTCAGCGGATCGGAAGTTTCTCTTGGGTACGTGGAAGG
This sequence comes from Calotriton arnoldi, assembly GCA_963921515.1. Taxonomy (NCBI): domain Eukaryota; kingdom Metazoa; phylum Chordata; class Amphibia; order Caudata; family Salamandridae; genus Calotriton; species Calotriton arnoldi. Next base: position 593,350 of record CAWUFW010009781.1, on the reverse strand, counting down.
AGATTCTTTCATTGAGATATTGGGGTCCGGTATTGTGGAGGCATTTGTAGGCATATGTTGGTGACATTCATCTTGAAGGTTACTCTCTTCTCAACGGGGAGCCAGTGGAGGTCTTGCAGGTGTTGGGTGATGTGTTCGTGTCGAGGGATGCCAAGGACGAGTCTGGCTGCAGTGTTCTGTATGGTCTGGAGCTTGTGGAGCAGAGATTTGTTGATCCCGGCGTAGAGGGCGTTTCCATAGTCCAGTCTGCTGGTTATGAGTGCGTGGTCTTTCTTGATTCGGGGGGAGATCCATTTGAAGGTCTTGCGAAGGATGTGGAATGTGTTGAAGCAGGTGGAGGCGACAGCGTTGGTCATGCTGAGGGAAGAGTCGAGTATGATGCTGAGGTTCCGGGGGTGGTCCGTGGAGTCAGGGGGCTGCCAAGGGCGGTGGGCCACCAGGTGTTGTCCCATGCAGTGGGGAAGGGACTGAGGACGAGGACTTCTGTCTTCTCCGAGTTAAGCTTCAGACAGCATGCTGCTCATCCAGGATGCGATGTCCTTCATTCCTTCCTGGAAGCTGAGTCTGGTGGTGAGGGGGTCCTTGGTGAGGGATAGGATGAGCTGGCTGTTGTCGGCGTGGGATACTATGCTGAGTCCATGCTGTCTGACGATGGCGGCGAGGGGGGCCATGTAGTTGTTGAAGAGCATGGGGCTGAGCGACGATCCTTAGGGTACTCTGCAGTTGATTTCTGTGGGTTCGGAGAGGAAGGGGGGAAGTCTGACTCTTTGGGTTCTGCTGGTGAGGAAAGTGCGGATCCAGTCGAGGGCGGTTCCCTGAATGCCAGCGTCGTGGAGTCTGGCGGTGGGAGACGGTGTTGAAGGCTGCAGAGAGGTCAAGTAGGATCAGGGCAGCGGTGTGACCTTGGTCGAGGAGGGTGCGGATTTCGTCTGTAGTGGCGAGAAGGGCGGTCTCGGTGCTGTGGTTGCTGCAGAATCCGGATTGGGAGGGGTCGAGGATGGAGTTCTCTTCGATGAATTTTGTTAGTTGAACGTTGACGATCTTCTCGGTGACTTTGGCCACGAAAGGGAGGAGAGAGATGGGTCGGTAGTTCTTGAGGTCTGTCGGATCTGCTGAGGGCTTCTTGAGGAGGGGCTTGACTTCTGCATGTTTCCAGTCGTCAGGGAATGTGCTGGCTTCGAAGGTTGGGTTGATGGTGCGTCGTAGCTCAGGTGCAATGGTGGTGGCGGCTATGTGGAAGATGTGTGGAGGGCAGGGGTCCGTGGGGGCTCCTGCGTGAATGCCGTTCATGGTCGATGCAGTGTCTTCGGTGGTGACTGGGGTCCAGGAGGAGATGGTGGGATGGTTGTCGTTTCTGGGTGGAGCGGTGGGTTTGGTGTCCGGAGCCTGTTTGTTGAAGTTGTCATAGAGGGATCTTATTTTCAGGTGGAAGTAGGAGCCGAGTTTTTCGCTGGGAGGGTGTGATGTCTGTGGCTTCGCTGGGGGGCTTGGTGACTTCCTGAAGGATGCTGAAGAGTTCTTTGGAGGTGCTGGCGTTGGCGTGGATTTTGTTTCAGATGAAGGTCCTTTTGGTGGATCTGATGAGTTGATGGTATTCTGTCATGGCGTTCTTGTAAGTGGTGCGGTCCTCCAAAGTTTTGCTGTTTCTACAATTCTTCACGAGCCATCTGCAGGTGCGTCTGGATTCTTGGAGGTCGGCAGTGAACCAGGTGGCCTTCCTGGGGCATTGTCTTTGGTTGCGGAGGAGGGGCCAGCATGTCTGCGCAATTGGTGATCCATCTGTGAAGTTCTTTGGCTGCAGAGTTGGCGTCGGTCGAGGTGGGGGGGCATCGCTGTAGAGGGTGGAGCTGAGGTGCTCCTCGGTGACCTTGCTCCAGTTCCTTCACGGACGGCGGGGTGTAGGTTTGGGGGCGGTGGGTTTGCCGACATGGAAGTGTATGCAGTGGTGGTCCGTCCGGGGAGGTTGCGTGGTGTGGCTGAAGTTGATGTTGTTACCTCCTGCGAAGATGGGGTCGAGGGTGCGTCCTGCCTTGTGGGTAGAGGTGGTGATGAGTTGTTTCAGTCCACGGTTGGCGAAGTTGTCCAGGAGGGTGGTGGAGTTGGGGTCGCTGAGGTTGTTGAGGTGGAAGTTGAGGTCTCCGATGAGTATGTAGTCCATGTAGGCGATGGCGTGGGGTGCAATGAGGTCGGCGATGGTAGTGGTGAACGTGGTTCGAGGTCCGGGGGGTCTGTAGGCGAGGGTGCCGCATAGGGATGGTTTGGATCTGGAAATGGAGGTGTTTGGGGGTGGACGGGGAGTCGTTCGTGCTGGAGGTGGTGAGTCAGAGGGAGCTCTTGTGTGTGATGGCGAGCCCTCCTCCTGGGCGGTAGGGCAGTCCTTCCTCTGGATCTTGTATCCATCGGGAATGGCGGTGGCGATGTCGGGGGCGGAGGTGGGGTTGGTCCGTGAGGAAGGTGACGTCTGGTGAGAGGGTGTCGAGGAGGTCCCAGATCCCTACAGCATGTCTGTGCTGGGAGCGCACGCTGAGGAGGATGCACCTCAGGGCTTCGGGGTGCTGGCATCCGGTCGGGGTGGCAGCCGTGGGGACGCGGAGGGCGATGAAGGTTTGTCGGCAGGGTCGGCAGGAGAACTGGCTGTGGGTGATGTTCGGCATAGACAGCTGGCAGTTGTTATTCCTTCCGGGGTTGAGTGCGAGGAGGGCAGCTGAGTCATATTGGTGGGTGGTCGGAGAGCCAGAGTCCCTGTCACTGGTCGTGGCCGGGTGCAGATGGGCTTGCCTTTGGCGTGTGAGCGGCGCGGCCACATAGCGGCTGCCATGAAATAGGGAAGGGGGGAGGGAAGTGCAGCTGGGAGGTGGGAGCGGGAACCAGCGGGGGAAGGGGTAGCGCAGGCAGCAGTGACAGGAAAAGGGCGGCAAAACGGGCACGGAGGACACAAACAAGGGCACAAACAAACACAAAATAGAAGAAAGACAGCAGAATAAAATTAAAGGCAGAAAATTAAGGAACAATGAGAAGAAAACAAAAAGACAGACAAAAACAGAAAAACGTGCACACACACGCAGACCAGCAGAAGAGCTAGGCTCTCCCACTGGACCACCAGGGATGAGGCGCAGGCAGGAGCCTGCGGGTGGAGGAGGGCCTCGAACACCTACCTTAGAGAGAGGTGTAGGGGGCAGCGGCACAACAGCGGAGCTGCTGGGGCGAAGAGCTAGGTCTCTGACCAGTAGGTCGCCGGATGAGAATGAAATCCTAAGCGCCCAAAATGCCAAATGGGGAGTGCCAAATCAATGTCAAACAACCAAGAAAAAGCGTTGAGACTAGCAAGGCAAACACCTAGTCAACGAGCTGGAACATCTAGGTATGAGAGCCTTAAATGACAGAAAAACGGACAACACTCAGCCGAGTTTAACGCATGTTGTCCCCACTTCTCAATCCATTCTCGATTATACATTCATCTCACTCAGCTTGTCGGTAGCTTGTTCGCTGTACTCAAGGTGCATAAAGTGGGTATAGAAACAGAGTGATTACTTCCGTCAGTTGATGGAATTTCACCTAGATTGCGCAGAACATCCACATTGGTCAACAAGCATAGGCACCCTATATACAGTGAATTATAAAAAGGTAAAAAGCTCAGTCACAGCAATAACTCAAATAGCAAAAAGAGCGGAGGAAACCTTACAAGAACTTGGTACCACCCACTCAGACCCAGCTCAACACTGGGAAAAAGTCTGTCAAAGACTTGTCCAACAAAATAATAAAGTTGAAGAAGATCGTAGGAATAATTATTATGATGCCAGTTCCCAACACAGAACTACCCAAACCCCAGCATGCAGGTTGGCAAAACACAAATTGAACCAAGCGCAACAGGCTTTCAGGAAACTCCCACTCTCAGTCAAACATATGGATCAGTTTAGGGCTGCAAAAGCAGAGGACCAAAAGCAGAGGCGGAAGTCGAGGAAGTCACAATTAGACTCCTACTGGGCCAAGTTACTGTATGATAGCAAACACAACAACGCAAAAAATGCCTGGAAAACAATAAACGAGATTGCACAACCAACCCGCTTTTTGAATAATTCAAGCATTCCAGAACACACTTGGGCCTCTAACTTAACAGATGTATTCGCTAAAAGCCAAACAACAATCATCGTTGGCTTAAACCGTTGATCGCTCCACCTCAGGATTCTAATTTAATTACCTCTACATGAGGTCTGAATATTTTACTTAGTATAGCAAACTCTGGGGAGGCGTTGTTGAACTTCATGTTCCAAAAAGAGGATCGCCTAAAAATCATTAGATCAGGCAGATGCCATGGGGCACCAGGTCCAAACGGAATACTACAGGCAATTTTTAAGGAAAACCCACTATTCTGGGAAGATAAGTTTACCATCTTATTCAACCACACCTACATCTCAGCTACAGTCCCAGACACCTGACGTAGCTCCATCTTAAACCCCATATTTAAGGGTGGTGGCACATCCAAACCGGGAAATGATCATCTGATAGTGTTACATGATGCTGAGGCCAAATACTTCGAATCAGTGCTCCTAATCGAATTAACCACCTGGACCCGTGCTAAAAGGATAATCCCCATAAATCAAACAGGCTTTATGAAAGGGTCTGGAACTGTAACGAACATCAAGGCACTGACACTTATCACATACACATTGAAACAGGCACAACAGCCACTGCATCTATGTTTCGTAGATTTCAAATCAGCCTTTGATAGTGTTGACCGTGGAAAACTTTGATCGAAACATGTTACCTAGAGCATTCATCAACTACTTGTAAGAGGCATAAGACTACTATATTCGAACCCCTGGATCTAAATAAAATTAGGTAATGGCTCTCTGATTTCCAGGAAAATAATAACCCATCCAGGCCTCAAACAGGGTTGTGTCCTTGCACCCTTTCTTTTCAATTTATTTCTAGCAGATCTAACAAAGTCACTCGATGAGACGAATGGTCATCCTGCCCATCTAGGCCCACTGCAACTAAGCCACTTAATGTACACAGACGATGAGTTCATGTGTAGTCGAACAAAGGTCGCTCTGCAGCGCTTAATAGATGTACTCTCCAAATATGCCCAAGTGAACACACTGGAAATGAATAGTAAGAAAGTTGAAGTTATGACAATATCGTCTGATAACAATCATATAAAAAATTGGTCGCTTAAAGGACAGCGTCTTGAAAATGTAGAGGGGCCCTGGTTGACCAAAAGGCATCCTTTCTCCCACAAAAGCATGACCTCATCAGAAAGGCCAATGCCCTTACAGCCACATTCTGTATCTTATCCAACAATCTAAACAGCCCCACCTTAACACCAATGCAGACTGTTATGGACGCGAAACTTGTACCAACCCTCAGGTAAGGTAGCGAAGCACTATGTGGGTGTGACATAGTCCTGCATGAAAATCTGATAATTAAATCATACAGGCAAGTCTTCAAGATCCAAAGGCCGGCTGCTCTGGCCCTGATTCGTTTAGAATTCAGTCTCATAAAGCAAGTTATTGCCAGGCAGTGTGCCTTCATTAGGTACTGCTACAGGATACAGCACTCCGAAGAGAATTCCATCAACAAAATTCTGTGGTCAGTATTCGCAAACTGTCCACAGACCCCCTTCAAATTCTATCTGAAAAATTGCATCAGCAGAATAGAAGCTCAGTCTTTTGGGGATTTGTCTCTACCCTATACAGGCTTTAAAAAAAGATTAAATAAATCAATGAGGTCAAAATATCTCTTTGAGGACAAGGCAGCTCTGGCTAAACGATCCCACGCCTTGATGCTGATCAACTCCGACAAAGATTTGAAATCTGCATTTTGGGCCCCCCTTTCCAGTCTTTGTGGAATGGAAATTCTTGGACCTTAGGTTTGGGTCATTCCTATCACTTGTAGTGCAACCACCTTTAATGCCTAACCTGGGTACAGGATGTAGATTGTGTGGTGTTCACAAAGAAGACATAATCCACCTAGAGTGCATTTGCCCAATCCTGAAGCAGGCAAGATGCGAGCTGCTGAGAAAGAACTTTAAGGACAGAAGTATACGTACCTGCACGCAAGCAATTTTTGCTTGCTTAACACCAGAGGACACTGATGAACTGCAAATTAAAAATTTCTTTGAAGGTTCCAATCGCTCTCTGATGCCTGTCTTGGAGGTCGCTAGGAGCAAAAATGTTTTTTATGTTCTTTTGATAGTTTAATTTATTGGAAATCAATATTATTATGTTTTTATTGGTATATAAAATGCACACTAATTGTGATGGTGAAGCAATAAAATTAAACTTTGAACTACATATAAGTCACGCCTACGGTCTGCCCTAGGGGCCCCAAGGGTAGCGGGCCTTTTTATAAAAAGCAGGGCAAAATATAAGATGTTTTATATGCCCTGGAAGAGAAAACGGCCAAAGCAGTTTTTCCCTATTGTAGCACTGCTAGCCCCATAGGCTAACATGGGATGGCTTTATTAAGCTTAAAAAAGTTTAACGTTTGATTGCAGCTAGCTAGCAATTTCATTCAAAGTATCAAAATAATGGTTACAATAAATCCAACAACTTGCAAAGGTCAGATTTATTATAAATATTACAGGAAAGTAGTTTTAGAACTTACTATCCCGAAGTTACCTAAAGCAGCCCTGTAGCAGCCTCCTCTGTTTAGTCAGTCTTTTACAGCCTGAGCTAAACTGCTACCTGAGAAGATGTGAAGAAGTATGGAGCTGCAACACTACAGTCATTTGGTGTGAGGAGATCTGCTTCCTGGAGAAGCCAGGGAGAGGAAGGAGGCTGGGGAGATAAGCTGGACTTCAAAGGCAGGTGTACAGATGTCACAGGACCCAGGCCAGCCCCCACTGCCTTAATCCCCAGCCAGATGGGACCCCGCCCCCTAATTAGATTAGGAGAGGTGCTGGAAGGGAGTTTAGTCAGATATTAGCTACACCTCTGGGTTGGGGTGCACAGACATACACTCCAAGGAGAGAATTTCTCCATTTTGACTTTGGGGAGAACAGTGCATTCTGGGTCATAAATATGCCACATTTTGTAGGAAGTGGTCATAGTAGAGGGAGGTAACCTTACCCCTATTGGTTGGGGTGTCTCCCTCTTGCCAGCCTAGAATGGAGAGTAAATATGGGAGAGCTGTAGGAGCTTCTCAGATCTCTGTGTGGAACATCAGAAGAAGGACTGCCCTACTGGACCCTTGGAATACACAGCAGAAGGCTCACACTCAGAAAGACTTTACCTGCTGCACTATCAAGACCTCACAAAGAATGGACTGTGTCTGACTCAAAGGCAAAGAAGTGAACTCCCTGAGCATCAACAGATTCAAAAATGCGGAAAGAAGTCACCTGCAGTAGACAAAGAGAGGACTACCTTAGCTGAACAGCTACAACTGGAGCCTGCTGGACTGCACAGGTGCATTGTGGACGATGGAGTCCTAGCCCCTAAGAGACAATCCAGAGTCTCTGAACTCTTGGCTGGTGTTCCTGGACACATTTCTCCTCAAGGAAACAACAAGGAACAAGATCTGAAGGTTTGGAAACTTTCTGCAAAGTTTTGCTATAAAGTTCCAAGATGTCAAGAATCAAGCCGCCATCCTTGACTCGAGAATCAGCATGACCGTGCTGGGTTGCCCCTCTGAAAGCTCTGGAGCTCCTTGCGTCAATGCTGAGGACAAAGACTTCCAGAGGCTTACCGAGGCATCCCGCTGCAGCAGGCTGCCGTTGTTGAATCAAATTCTGGATCCAAGGAACCAGAGGACTCAACGTAGACAGAAAAGCTCCAAAAAAAAAACAAAACTAAGGGCCTGATTTATATCTCGGCGGGTGGATTACTCCATCGCAAATGTGTCGGATATCCCATCCACTGAAATATAAATCCCATCAAATTCTATGGGATTTATATTTCGGCGGACGGGATATCTGTCACCGTTGTGATGGAGTGACCCGTCCACCGAGATCTAAATCAGGCTCTAAGTTCAAAGGTAAACTTTTGACCGGGATCTAGCCCTGAACCTATCTGACCAATGCTCCATTGCAGTCAGTTTAAAACTTTAACAGTGTCCTGGTCCAGTGCCACCAGATAGCCGCATGTGGTGCTTTAAGCTTTTTGGCGCTAGAATGCACAATGTTTTATTTAATCTTTAAAAATGTATATCTCTGGTTCCCTACATTAGGTGTTTGCTGTCTCAGTGTCATTTTAAAGACAAAAATATTTTCTATGTTTCTAAATTGGTGTTGGATGTTTATTGTGTTGTATCTTTTACTTATTTACTGTTTTGCTGATATTAAATGCTTACACATACATGTCTCTTATGTTAAGCCTGACTGCTCATTCGCCAAACTACCATTGGTTGAGCCAAGATTAATTTATTGAGTCTTGACTGGACCTGTTTGTGATTGTGGTATTATTACTAGCTGAAGGGGAATACACCCACCTACTAATAATCCACTTTCCGATATACCACAAAACAAGCCCAGCGACCCCAATAAAAATGTGCCTCCATCGGGCTATATGGATGCTTCGTTATTAACGAATCTGTAAATGACAGATCTAAGAACCTAACCAAAGGGAAGGGCTTCCGCTAAATGTGCGAAACAACGCCCCGAATCTAAGAAGAGAAAATTCTCTTCTTGAGTCCCCTCACTCACCAAGGGTTGTCCCTAGGTGACATGCTTCATCATTGGGTCCATCCCAGACATCTACTGTCTGGGGCATGCTGCAACTTGCGGAACTACGTAGGAGCACTTTTTGTGGAAAAAATGTGTAGTGCAGTGTTGGGGGGAGTGGTGATGGTGATGCTAAAAATACCTAGCTAGTGAGTGATTAGTTTATTCCTGCTCCTAGTTGGTATGGATAAAAAGGGGTTAATAATAGGGAGGAAGTGTAACTGTTATGTGTATACTATCCCTAGTATTTGGTCGACATGTTTCGAGGTGTCCCCTAAACCTCTTCTTCAGGACCACATGGGGACCAGCCCCATGCGTACCACTCCGTGAGAAAAACAATCCTATACTAAAGAAATAATATCATAAAGAACAGGTGCACACCTAATATGTGAGCACCAAAAATTAAATACATACGGTTGAAATCAGACTCGTAGTATTTCTGTTTTGGCAACGCTGTGCCTCATGGACTGCCAGGGTGGAGGGGCTTGTAGTAACTTTGGCTCAGCACTCCTCCGTCAATGACACCTACTCATACCCAGGCGGAGCGCATATTGATGCTTCACCTTGCATGCACTCTTTAGATGTGCTAACACTCTTGTTAGCTGATGAAAAATTAGCCTGATGGTAAAGAGGCTAAAGATCATGCATTTGTATTTTTTCATAATTTTTGTTGATCACAAAAGCTCTGGCAAACATCTAATGCTGTGTTACAACAGCTAAGTCCTACACTTAAAACCTCCTGGCGTCATGACACTGAGGAAATATTAAATTTGCAAACCTCAGGTAGAATCTGAGCTCTTGCGGAGACTCACTGACAACATTTAGTTTAATCACTCCTTCTGTCCCCCAGCTCACATCCAACAAACAATCTCCCACACAACAGGTCTGTACCAGTTCCACTTTTTTTTTATTTACATTGAAATAATTTGATACACCTCTGTAAGAAATTGGGATATTGGTTGAAATAGGCAGAAGTCCCAGTCAAAAATCAATCACAATCCTTGTCAGGGTGAACCACAACAGCCACTAAATTAACCTGTGCTTAACCCTCTGTTAGCTTGGCACAAACGTAGTCAGGCTTAACTTAGAGGCAAAGTGTAACGCATTTATGCAACACACAAACAGTAATAAATTGATAACACAACACAATAAAAATGGCATACTAATTTAGGAAAATAGTGTGAATTTTAATAAATAATTTGAGATCAGAACAACAAAAATTCAATCAGTAGAACTGGAGATATTACATTTTAAATTTTTAAGGAGATATAGGGCCTTATGTACAAAAGGTTTTAGCTGTCGCAAACAGAGAATCGGACTGTTTGCAACCACCAAATAGCCTTTTGATATGTACTAACCCTATTTTGCGAGTCGTTAACCTATTACTGATCCACAAAATAGGGTTTACAAGTTGGTATTAGGAAGGGGCATGTCAAGGGAGACCCCCATCATGGTCGTCTGGTCACAAGTTCATGCAAACCGTGATGGAGTATGGACTGGATACAGGGACCCGGTTTAGTCCCTCTGAAAAAGTTAACTTCTCAAAGTCCAGTGCTAAGAGTTCCATTTGTAGTGGAGGAGGCCGAACGCAGAACACGTTCACGTTTACGAGGGAGAGGGAGGAGCACCAGAGGAGGACTGCCGGAGTAGGAGCACCGCAACCAAGTGCAGCGAGGTGGCTCAGCCTAGCCTCCGAATTACGAGTCGAGAGCGGGAAATGAGAACCGGGCGCCAGAGGGTTGGGAACCGTGAAGTCGAGCTCCCAAGCTCTTGAGCCTCTGAGCCTGTAAGCGCCCGCACCGTGCCAGGCGCAACCCTCGCTGCCTCAATCATCATCATCATCATCATCTCGGGGAAATGGCACGACCCTCTCAGAGGCACTTCAGCCAGACAAGACGCTCCAGGCGGCGCCAATGACAAGCTAGGGGGAGTGTAAGGGGGTGTAAGGAAAAACTCCCCTCCATCGTCTGATTTCCCCCCTCCTCCCATGCCTGAGGCCATTGTATCCCAACGCTGGGGAGGTTGGAGAAGGAGAATTAAAGGACCTGAAAGAGAGGAAGGGGGGACAGTCATTGGGGGCAGACTCGTGCAGAACGGTGCACAGCGGAGTGGTGGGCTAGGCCCCAATTCCCAGGTCGAGTCCTGTGGTCCGTGGAAACGGCCCATCCAGGTTTGGGTGCAGCTTGCAGCCCAGGTGCGCTCCCCGTGTTTGTTGGAGCACCCATTGGAAAGCCCACTGCATACATCACAGGCATGCTCATGCCCCTCCCCTTTTTTCCGGCAGACATCAAACACTCCGGGGGAGGTGAGGTGGCGCCCCACCGAACAGTATCAAATGCTGGGTGAGAGGTCAAAAGGACCCAACGGGGGATACTCGCTGCTAATTAACCCAACTTGCCTACAAGGAGAAGCAGCTAGGTGCCCTCAGCTTAAGTCATGTAATGGTCCAGATGAGAAACCAGGCAGAGTTGCAAATTAGCAGGAGCAAATTTAACAGCAAGCAAAAAGTGCAAGACTCCGAGATACGGGTCCCAAGATACTGGCACCCACCCTCAAATGAACCAAAGAAATTGCAGGGCCTCAAGGATCTTTTATTTTGGAACTTGGAAATTATCCTTTAAGATCTCCATACGATGGAGAATAGAAGTGATGCCTAAAAAGAAGGTACAAAAGACACAGACAAAGGCAAAGGTACTTAAAGGAGAAGTAAAAGGACGCCCTAAAAAATACACTGAACACGAAAGAATCAACTGGGCTAGCAGGATGACCACAAGGTTTAACTCAGTCGAGCCCTTGAAGAGAAGTAGCACAAGCAGCAGTAAAAAAACAGCAGCTGCAATTTTGGCCTACTTTAAGAAAATGGATAGTGGCACATACCCAACCCCAGGGTGTCCGGTCTGCTGGCGCCCGAGGTGCACTCCCTACCGCAAGCACAATTGGGATCAAAGCATGCTAAAGGGGCTGGCAACTCATGGGAAAGAAGAAGAACATATGCATGCCCTAAATTTGGGGATCTAAGTGGAATAAGCTCAATAATTGAGCTGTCTTCAACATCACTAGACCCACCAGCAATGCCACGGTGGGAGGAAGGAGGCGGGCCGTGTATGAAGCAAGAGTCGTACTCCTCACCACATCCCAGCTCACTGCAGGGAATTAACTAGCGAGCAGATCCATCATGAATATGGAGATGAAATGCAGGTGGGAAATCTATTAGAGGACAAGATTCAATCAGTAGGCCCCGATACAAGAGAGGCATCACAAAAATTAGAATGCCCTGTATGCCATGCAATAGGTCTAGAAGCACCATCTCAGTAGAAATATCCAATTCTCTGCACAGGTCCCCAGCCTACTCACCATTTGAATTTTCATACACGCAGGACAACCTGTTAAGGTCCATTAACCCCTCCATGACGGCGGCCATAAAAAAAACATGAAATACAGATGGAACCTTTACAAGTTATGGCACGTACCATGGCGGACACGGCCAAAAAGATAGATAAAATCGACAAGGCCAGCAAAAGAGAGCAGTTAACACAAGACTGTTTATGTCCTGACATCATGGATAAATTGTCCTCACTCCCACCTGTTCTTGCCACACTGGTCACTGAACTGAAAGTCATAAATAACATGCGTATATGAACACATACTTTGGGGGCAATCGCAGGAGGGTCACATAAGACGGACACATGGCCTATGCCAATTGATACACATTAAAAAAAAAAAAAACACACAAACGGAGACAGGAGTGGAGGGACTGACCCAGAATGTTCAATACAGCCCCAGTAATGAATTAAAAGAACTGCCTAAGGCATACAATGTAGCTTTGGTCAGCGTAGAGGAGGGGGCTACTCCCCCTATAACGATGCTGCTAACCCAGAGAACAAAGAAACGATTAAGGAAACGTCAGAAACAAATGAAAACACAGTCAATGAAAATAGACTCCCTGAAAGCCTGCAACAAAACCGCAGCAACAAAAGCCCATTCACCAACACCCACTGGCTCAACCAAGCCTCCATAGGCAATCTTTCAAATTGGACCGCAACACTCAGACCTGTCAAAGGAGGACACTGCAAATCCCACGACTACAAAGAAGCTCACATAAGCACAGGCCGTCCAATACCAGGGTAGCGGCAACAACAAATCAGTTATTTGCTGAGAAATATCAGACTCATACAGGCAAGCCAGGCTTCCCATTGCGCACATGCATGAAAACAGTCTAGGCACCCAAGGCAGGGAAGCCCCCATCCAGTTAGAACACCCTATTATAGGGGCAAAGGTCAACGCTGAACAGCCTTCCTGCTATATCACAAGTCATACTGTCGACCATTCCACACACCATGAAATCCAGTTTAAGCTGGGATTGTGAACATACGGGAACCAAGGTGCCAGTAACCAGTAAAGAAACAAAGGAGAGAGCCCAACAGAGGGTTCTTATGCTCAAAGAAACAGCAGCCCTCTATACTGTCTATAGATGGGATGTTGGAGGGGGAATGGCACGTATTAGACTCCAGGGTCACTGAACAAACAATTACAGAAACAACTACAGGACGCAAGAACCCCAGTCCTCCGAGAGGGCACGCCGGCGAAACGCCCACTTTCCTGGCACCTCAGTCGCCCCGAACAGGAGTTCCTCCTGAAACACACTCAACAGCCAGCCACAATACAGTAGGAGGGGTGGTCCCCACAAAATGATATTCACCCCACAGTATACACCCAGGGGCAACTTGGACTTCCTCAATCGATCCAATATACTAAAACGTCTGCAGCACATTCCATCATTGTGGTCTATCACCCGTGAAGATATAACAAGGGCACAGTTTGACGTCATTGCATCAGATACATCGAGAGAGTCGACGATTATAACATGGCATGAGGCCAGCACGTCCATTAAGGTGTTCAACGAAAAAGAACAGTTTGTGGACTGGGGGATTTTAGTACAGATAATGGAGGAAGAAAAATATCGACACATCCTAAGACAATATGCCAAAAACAGCCCCAAGAAGGGCATCTTAAAGGGAAAAAAGAGGGCTGAAACCACTCTCTGCTTCATGAACCTTAACATTCAGGCCCGGTCAGACGGCCATGCAGGAGCCCGACTAGTAACCATCACCCAGTGCATCATCTCTTATCACACACCAGACTTCGATAACTGAATGAAATGAAATGAAATTTGTACTTGTAAAGCGCACCCATACCCCCAAAGGGGTGTCCAGGAGCTGTACGCATACCGCTGTGGAACCCTTCCTGGCTTTTCCCTGTGAAATGTCCACTCCTGGGCACCCCCAGGGTGAAGCCAGGCATCCCAGCGCTGTTGGGGCCGTTGTGGAGATTAAGCAAGCTATTGCCCAGAGTTGCAGAGTGGGACCCATGATTAGAATAGGCACCGAGGCGAGAATTATCAGGTCCGAGGAAATTGAGCCCAAGACCCGCCGAGGCGGGAATTGAACCCTGGTCCCGGGCCAGATCTCTGCATCAGGGTCTGCCGCTCTAACCATTGAGCCACACTTCTCCACATGGATAACTGGGGCTGGGTGGTGCCCAACCTAGCCCAAAAGAACGCGAGATATTCCTAGCATAATGCATATGAAGGATCGGGTAATGTCCTGGAATGTGGAAGAAATCACCAAGATTCTACGGAGCAGGCGCGCTTGCATTTCTGGAAGAAGCAGATATTGTCTGCCTCCAAGAGACATAGGCGCTAACACACACGTTGCTATCTAGGTATGCTGAATATCACAATCTGGCCAAAAAGACACATTTATTTGGGAGGGATCTCAATATATATGAAATACTCAGTAAGACTATCCTTTCTGAAATTAATCAGCACTTTGGATATGCTTCAAGCAGGCATTGTAAAAGGTCTCAAAGGCTCCGCAGGAACCCAGCCGAAATAAATCATCAACATCTACTTCAATGCCCTTGGAAATACTAGAACAGCTGATTGGGCACCTGGAAAAACTAATAAGTATACATGCTGGCTCGGAAATGATTCCACTGGGAGATTTTAATATGCACCATCTGGAAGAGGATGGCACAAGCATCAGGGTCCTCAGTGAAACAAGTTTGAGATTTTACATCATTTTGCAGACGTATAATCTTGAATCAGCACACACTATAGCTAAAAAGAACAAATCTCGGACCAACTACCCGCCCTCTTTTAACAATCTAACCACAATTGACTATTTTTTCCTGAGCCAGGGTCTAAGGGGAGTCATCGCGAATTACGATGTGATTCAATAGGCTGAGAGTGACCATGCAGCCTTGCTGGCTTGCCTGGATGCATTAGCTGGGACCTGCGATCCCCTGCCTGCATTGGGAATCACAAATGGCAAGGAACACTACAAACTCCTGCAGAGGATTAAATGGTCAACTACGTCCATAGGGAAGTTTAAGGGATGGAAGGCAATCTAGGAAGACTGGTCAACTGGGCATCAAAAATCAGACATCTACCACTCAACCGCCGACAGTGACACGATGGAAGATGGATATGGACTGGTGCTGCGCTGCTGAAAAAACAATATATGAAAGCAGGGGATGCCCCAAGAAATGGGAAAAAGTGTGGCAGCAATGGGAAATATACAGGGGTAACTGGGAGATACCTGATTGCTAAGAGTGGGAGGGGGTGGTGGGCAAGGAGTGTATTGAACCGGAAACCTGATTGAACGGTTGAATATGTTGCAAACATTTATATGTTACAGAGTGCGTAGTGAGGAGACGAAGATGTATTAACAATCATTGCCTATTGTAACGCTGTATATTGATACTGACAAATGTTTAATAAATAGAAGTTTAAAAAAAAAAAAAAAAAAATCAGACATCTTTAAAGGCTGGTCATGGCTGGTTCCAGAGCTGTGCGCACTCCTGCAAGGGAACCCCCAATAATAATTAAAAAGGCAGCGAATCACAGGCTAGGATCAGCACCATAGATTAAAAAAAGCACACAGAATTTAAGGGCGATACATAGGACATACAGAAAATCAAAAACCATCACCTCAAAGGAGCAGCTAATGATGGCAGCTAAGAAACCTAAACAACTTGTATTGGAGCCCAAGAGAAAAGCATATGAGGCCAAGTGGATTAAAATCTTTGATCTAATTGCAGCCAATAAACATCATCAATTCTGGCAAAATGTCAACACCTTATCTCAAGGGAATTGCAAAAGGAGGAACTTGGTTCCAGCAGTAAAATGCATTGCACATGTCAAAACCCTTTATACCGAGCCCCACGACAAGCCCTCTCTAGATAAATCAGTTTTCAGTGGGAAGGTAGAGGAAGCAGACACTGTCATTCCAGCTGTACCAACCGCCCACTCCACATAGTCATGGAGGGTAAAGCCTATGCCAGCATACCACTACAGGAGCTAGTTAACTGGGCTTCCACCGAGGATCTGCTACTCTTTTATCAAACAGGGTTTCGAGCGGGAGGATCAACAGTGGACAACATTGTTGCCCTCTCATACTTATCCCATCAAGCCATAACTCATAAATCTCTCAGTTTTTGCCTGCTTTATCGACTTCTCTGCGGCCTTCAACGGAGTAGTCCGTAACATCCTCTGGCAGAAATTAGAGAGGTGGAACATCTGCCCCAAATTGCTGAGGGCCATCATGTCACTTAACACAAGGAGTTGGGTAAGGGTTAATACCCGGTGCCAGCCTTTGTGTGTGTGAGGGGATACATTGTCCCACCTCCACATCTGGTTCTGGAAAATTCTTCCCTTCCCCTGTCAAGGCTCCAGACTATCTGGGGTGATAATAGGCTGGTGTCAAGTTCCTTTGTGTGTGCTGGAGGCTGGCCCTTTGAAGTGCAACTGGAGCAGGGCACAGTTCCGCCTCCAGCCACCATGGCAGGATGGCCCATCCTTCGGACACCTAAACCCCTATTGTATCACTGTCTCACAGGAATACAAAATACCCAACAGCAGAGCTTACAGATCAGTAAACGTATTCAGATCTGCCCTTTTGGCAGGCCATACTTTCATAGACAGGGTTATGGTAGGAGAGTATTATCTGCTAAGTAAACTACTAAGAGAAGTCACATCTCAATTCCCCTCAAACTAAATATTCTTAACTCTGGGATGTTATTAGGGTTCTGAACCTTTTCTTATCATGCCAGGGCAATGGTTACTTATTGAAGAAGGAGGTTAACAGGTAAGTAAGTCACTCCTCTATGCCTGGTATCTTGCAGAAGGGTTTTGGATGTTCAAGCCCGAGACTTATCAGGTAATATTTTTATCCCCACACGGTCTCGCCTTTACGTTGTCTAGATGTACGAAGGGTAACACAAGAGTGATCTCTAAACTCAGAATTTAAAGATTCACCAAAACTATGGGGCATATTAACAATAAAGTGGCGAAGCGTGTCGGTAAGCCAAGAAGGCTAACAACATGCTTCGTCACTTTAGAAACGCAGGGCTGCACCATATTTACTAGAATATGGTGCATTCCAGCATTTCCCCCTGCGCTGGTGCTAACTTTAGCAGCCTAGCGCCAACGCAGGCGCCTTTGCACCATAGTGCAAGGGTGCCTGTGTTCAGGGGAAGATTGTTTATGTGCAGGAAGGTCCCCATTCCTGCACATAAACAATCTTTAAAAGCAGCACACATAGAAGTTGCAAAACGGCATTTTAAAAAAAATGCAGCACACATGGAAACAGCAAAAACGAGGAGAAATAAAGCATTTCCCCTCGTTTCGCCTGTTTAAGACCAGGTTTTCCATAGTCTTAATTTTGGCGCTGCCTCCTATTTACGCTGCCTTTGTAAATAGGGGGCAGCGTCAAAATCAATGGATGTTGCGGTAGAACGCCCACCGCTACACCCATTACCGTCCCCTTTCACGCTAAATACAGCGTGAAAGGGTGCCTTATTTACAAGGCAGCGTTAAGCCGCATTAAGTGGCTTAACGCTGCCTTGTAAATAAAGCGAGGCCCCTATCGCCATCACAACGTCACTGTAAGTGATGTTGTGGTGGCGATAGGGGCTTGTAAATATGCCCCTATGTGTCATAAGATGTATTAAGCTTATGAAGCCATGACTGAAGAGATAAGACCTAAAGGTGTAGAACAACTGATCATTTCTTTGACAAAATGCCCTTTGCCTGCTTCCTCACCTGCTATTGCTAGATGGGTACGCTGAGCGATGCATAGACATGTCCAGGTTTGAAGCCCAATCAGATAGAAGACCCTCCCAAAATCTTTTTTTGCAAAGTAAGTAGGAAAGTTTAAGATGGATTTTAATGTGAATTGTTTTAAAATACGATTCATAATGGTTAGTCGCAATATGAATTTCAATTGTTTAGCTAAATGTTGTGTTTATCACAAACATTTCAAGGAAATGCTTCCTACATGAGTGTCTTGTGTTTATTATTTTTATAGGATCCAAGCAGAAATAGGCATAATGACTCGAGGCGCAGCATGAGGGGATGAGGTTGCAGGAAGAAAGAGGGGCAGAGATAGTAATTTGAAATTGCATAACCTACTCTGAAATGCGATTCTGTGTTTCGATTTACATTTTCTCCATGTTTGTCCTGGGAAATGTAGAATTTTCTTACTTGTTCAGGAGTTATTATGGCTGTATCTGGAGAATAAAGTGGAGATGCAAGACATACTCCTTACCTCCATGTTCTTAATTGAATTGAAACTTTCCTTCACTGAAGCTAGGAAATCTTTCATTAAAAATCCCGCCATATCTTGCCCTTTTGCGCAAAAAGTAAGACATGCAGGCATTCATGCTATTTCAATGTAAACTCTTACTAATCTTGGAATTCGAGGGTGTCTAGCAGAGAATAAAGAGAGAAACAAACGATGCATGTGTATGATGCAGAATCAGTTTTGTGTGTCTTATTCTACTGTGAGAAACTATTCAGACTTCGGATGCTTTTGATATTCCCACGAATAGCCAACTTTATAATTGTTTTACGTAAATTATTTAGTTTACATCAAAATAAATACTTAATAATTATTAATGATACTGTATGCATATAGTACCTATATAGCATTGTCATGTTTTAAGAAATTGCAATAGCTTCCATGAGTAAACAATAATATATATATATATATATATATATATATATATATATATATATATACATATATATATATATATATATTGCCCACTCGTTGCTTGCTGCAGTCCGTCGCTCTCCTGAACAGAGGGCGCGTCGTCGCTGCGGACCCACCAAGCCCAGTCCGATTAAATTCCAACTATCCTTACTGCATAAGGAAATGACGACGCCGTGTTCTGGCCAAAATATATCCTTTATTGTCGGCTAAATTGGACGCGTTTCGCCTGTCCCGCAGGCTTGTTCACCAACCTGGTGAGCAAGCCTGCGAGACAGGCGTAACGCGTCCAATTTAGCCGACAATAAAGGATATATTTTGGCCAGAACACGGCGTCGTCATTTCCTTATGCAGTAAGGATAGTTGGAATATATATATATATATGTATCGACCATATGCTATAAAAAAATCAATGGGTCGGGCTTTTTCCATTTGTCCCTTTGTGTCTTTTGAAATACAAAAAATATCGAGATCTACAACTTGGAAATGAAACAGGATAAATTATTTTTGATGCTACAAATCATTGCTAGGTTTGTAAACCAAGTATTTTTCATGCATCACATTGTTTAGCAATTCCCCTTTGTTTCACTAGATGGCGGACTACGGCTGTCTTAGAAAATGCTGCTTCACTCGTTTCTGTCATGCAAAATATTTTATATTGTGACTGTCTATATTCCTTGAAAAAGTTTACTAAAATGTTAGGGGCTCATTTATGGGATTTTGGCATGGGGTAGCACAGCCCGGTGCCTTGCTGTGCTGCCCTACGCCAAAGGGAAAGGGCAGGAATACATCGTATTTAAGCAATACAGTGCATTTCTGTCCGTTCTCTCTGCGCTGGCGCCAATGTAGGCACCCTTGCTCCGTCGCATGAAGGATTGTTTTTGTGCAGGAAGTGACATCCTAAAAGGAGTTTTCCTCTTTCTATGTGTCCTGCAAAATGCAGCACACATTTAAAGAGGAAAAAAGGAGAAGAAATAAACATATTTCTCCTCAATACGCCTCACCTCGGGAGGTGTAAGGATTTGGCACTTCCCCAGGTTTACATGACTTTGTAAATCTGTGGCAGCGTCAAATTCCATGGGTGTTGCATGGGAAAACCCACCGCAACGCACGTGGAATTCCTCCCGGGAGCTGAGTAAGGCGTCGCAGCGATTTGGGCTGCGTTGCCTTACTCATGATTTATGAGGCCACTCAAAGCCATGCAGGGTGGCTTTGCATGGTTTCATAAATTGGATTGAGAGTCACTTTCTGTGGTGCAAAAGTGATGCAGGGCTCTCATCAATGAACCCCCTAGTGTGCCCAAGGGGACCTCTATAGTATTAGGGTCAGATTATGAACCATTAAGCATACAAGTTTAAGACAATATGAGAGGTTGTGCTCGACCCTGAAAATACCAGTTCCAATTTATTCTGCTGTTCAACGCACTTTAAAACATAGATCACACTAGTACCCAATCTGTGGTACTCAATTTACCCACCTTGGAAGAAAAGAAGATGGAGTATGCCTCAAAAGTATTATATACCTCCTGACTTTCAGAAAACCGTGGGACAGATTTACAAAACAAATATGCAACGGAGCGCAACAACCGATGATGCTGCGCTGCACTGCGCTGTGGAATGCTGCACCTCTCTACCACTGCGCTGGCACTCAGGCTGCCTAACGCCACACTTTGCAAAGGTGTGTGCATGCTTTCTAGCATACGTTTTGCACTGGAACAGTACCGTTTCAGTACACAATCCAATGCTTAGACCTAACTTTAACACATTTCACACATTGAATGTGTGCTGTACAGTGCAGTACACGTTAGGGGAAAAACTTAATTTATCTTATTTAACGCATGGCTCAAGAAAGCGTTTTTGTATGCAAACCTGTGTCTGACAATTTTTGTAGATCTGACTTTGCATCAAAATCCATGGGTTTAAGTACTGGAATGCTGAGGTACAACCCATGGATGCCTCCTTGATGCTAAGTATTGCAAAGAACTATTTGTGCTACTTTATGGGCAAATTTGTAGTGCAAAGAAAGTTTTGCGCTGGAACATAAATATCTTATTACTTTGCGTCACTTTGCGTGGGTGGAAAATCTTGATAATTAGCCTTTGCATTTGTTAACAGTGACTGTCGAGCTCACTAAGCCCTCCATCTGACATAAAGGTTAATGGGGGAATTTGCTATTATTTCATGCAATGCAGCACAGCAATCATTGTGTGAAAGGGAGAGAGCAGACTAGTGCGATATCTACAAAGACATGGGGCTGCTGCTCTCTTCCCAAGCGCTGATCCACAGACTACCTAGCTCCACCCAGACACCATTGCAAAACTGTTTGTGATGTCGAACATAACTTTAGACCTGGAAGGGTACCTTACCAGTAGAAAACACTGTGATTAGGCTGCCTTTCAAACATTTTCAGCTATGTGCTGTACAGTGCAGCATGCATGCATGCGAAGTATGAAATGTTTATGGGAATACAAACAATTCTCCTACTTTGTTCTTTCCAAGAAATGCCATGGTTTTAAGGTCAGCCACCCAGCCAATAGGCACTCAATAAGAATGCCAACATCCAATAGTAGAAGAGGGCTGAAAAAAGGCCCACTCTCTGTATGTATCTATGTATACATATATGTACTGTATTAATAAGCTTAGGTCAATGAAAAACTTTACAGGTATCTGTAGGTGAGACCTAAAATGGGTTTTGGGATAGTTTTGGGAGTACTTGGTGAAAAGGTACCACCAGTGATTGCTGTAAATATGAAATGCCATTAGGTATGGTAACAATCAATCTACAACTTAAGAAAGTAGTACCTTCAGCTTGCACTCATGGTAGGGCATAGTGCCTTAATATCTGAAAAGAGATGCGTGGTGGCTCAGTTTCTGCATCATGCAGTGGTGTTGGAACAATGTTCAGAGTGGTGATGCTGTCATTAATGTAATGCCACTGAAGTCATAAGGATAAGCCAACTTTGCACCCCACCCTAACCCCTGCACCCTGGCAGCCCTCCATCACCATGATTACAACATACCAGAAGCTACCTTGACCTGCTGGCCCGCTATCACCCCCACCAGAAACCGCTGACACCATGCACTCCATCCACTCGGGAGCTCCCTCAGACCCTTGCCCATGTCAACGCTTTCAAATAATAAATTCCAAAGAGTTAAGACTTGAGTCTGGCCTTTCTGAGTCTTTGTAAGTTCTAGTGAGTCTTCATAAGACTATAAGACTATGCCCTAGCCAATTAATAATAAACTTTCATGAGCGAAGATTCCAGGTTAACCCTTATGGGTTTCTTCAAAATTAAGATCATTAGAGAATGAATAAAGTATTTAGTTAGTCATATCCAAATCCGCATCAATAATGAATCAAATGATGCAAACGTGAGAGAATCAACATAAAGGTGACCTCCAATTCAAGTAAATAGCCACGACCAAAGTATAGTTCAGCAAGAGGATTCACATAGAGGCTGCTCATATAGATAATGCAAAATGCTCTAAGTATAAGTCAAATGACAGAGCAATGTACAATCTGCAGTTAAAAGAGATTAGAAAGTCTGTCACATCTCCCAAAAAACATGACATTTTATAGAGTTTTGAGCAAAGAAGACACGCACTCAAAATGGTGAGTTTTGACATCATAGGGTTGTACTGACATTGTTATATGTAAAAACACCAATTACAATTTGAATTCACATGATATTTGAAATAAGAAACATTTAAGGACACTTACATTGCTGCATATTATTAAGCAAAAACTATACAAAATACAATAGGAGATGACTGTCCATTTCATAACTTATTCAAGAATGCATTCAAGTAATGAAGGGCCCATTCAAGAGCCTTGAGCAAAATACCTTGAATTGTTAGAGAAACAAGAACACTCTGAACCAGGCTTTCTCTTGAGGAAAGCAAATTAATACATCATTGTTTGCTCTATAAGCAGAGACAAATGACTAAGGCTGTATTTAAAATTATTTTCTGAAATGGAATTGAACACAGAGAAACATGAATGTGAAAAGGCTTGTTGATGTACAATGAAAGCACATTCCTTTCTGAATAAATGGCATTACAAGCTGGCTGTGTCCTAGTCATGTGAACTAAAGCCTGGTTATGCTAAGACAAAACATTTCTAAATTAAACATTATTTTCTAATTATTAAAAACTCTCTCTTACCTGCAGTTTGTCTTCTCCAATGCCCTCACTCCTATCCTCAATAACTCTCTGATCACTGCTACCTTCCCTTATGCCAGAATCAAACCACAGCACCCAGACTGCCCTCATCCCCCCACCGACATCTGACTCATTATGGACTAAGCAGTGTTTAATTTGAGCCGGGGCTTTCCGGTGCTCAGCACCGGCACCTAATTGTCAACACCATACTTAGAACAGTCCACCATATGGTGGCGCTGGTCATCTAATTTAGAGATGAGCAGAACAACGGTAGTTTAGGACTACAATATACATTAAAATTGCTAATACCTGCCTCCTCCGCCATTCCTTTAGCTTTGGGGACCTGGAATAATCTGAACTGTCGCATTTACATGCGAGAGAGATGGTTAGTAGTTGTTTTGGCAGCGATAACAAGGGCGATGGGTGGTGCAAGCTGCAGTGGCCTCCTGGTCAGAGCCCTGGCACTTAATATTTTACAAATTAAGCACTGGGACTAAGGCAATACTGCTGCCATCCTCCTTAACCTTACTGCGGAATTCAACACCGTCTCCTACCCAATCCTCATCCAACGCCTGCTCAAGACAGAGATTCATGAAACAGCTCTTAAATGGATGAGCTCCTTCCTCACAGGCCGCACATAGAAGGTCAGCCAATCCCATACACCTCTGAAGCCTCCAATGGGATCTGTGGTTTCCCCAGGGATCATCCCTCAGCCCTGTGCTCTTCAGTGTCTACCTAGCCCTGCTCACCAACATTGTCCAAGACATGATCTCAACATCGTTTCATATGCTGACGACGCACATCCTTTCCCTCACCAAGGTGACTGAAAACACCCAATTGAAGTTAATCATCTGTATGTCAGAAGTCACCCTCTGGATGAAATCCACCTGCCTGAAGCTCAACTCTGATAAGACTGAGGTGGTACTCTTCGAAAGGGACACCACACTCTGGTCCCTGGTGTGTTGGCCAGCAGAACTGGGCTCAGCCAAACCAAATAATTTTCGCTCATGATCAACAACCAAACACTGGTGTCCAGCCAGGCCAACTCCTGCTTCCACACCCTCAAGATCCTCAGGAAGATCTTCGAATGCCTTCCTATTAACCCTTAGTGAACTATTACCTAGCCCTAATCACCAGCAAGGTAAACTACAGGAATGCACTCTATGTCAGAATCTTCACCCATAACACCAATACCCTTCAGATCATCCAGAATGTAGTGGACAGACTCACACTCAACCTCCCATCCTGAGCCTACTAATTCACTCACCTCAAAGACCTGCACTGAGTTCCCAACCACGAGCACCCAGTTCAAACCACTCACTTGCACATACAACCACACCCAGCTTTAAACTCCTCCAGATACCTGTGATCCACCAGCCGTCAGCTCACCTCTGTCCTGCGCATCTAAAGAGCAAGAGGTGATAGCCATGTTGTCTTGTACCTAGCTCCTAAAGCCTAGAATGAACACACCCTTCATGTTATAGCCACCAGCTTATTCCTAAACTTATGAAAGCAAATGAAAACTTGGCTCTTCCAATAGGCCCTAGCCCCAGCAGCATCCCCTTCTCAAAGTGCCAGAATGTGTTGCAAATCTGTCACACATATTCAGCAGAAGTGGTAAGGGTGTGGTACGTAGCCAGTGCTGCATTTTGAGCGCTGGTGTAGTAGCACACTGTCAGTTATAGGTTTTACTGATAACATTATTTATTGCACAAACAATAATGTGTAGAAATCAGGTCTCAGCAAATATTTACCATTTGTGTATCACCAAGTAAAGTGTCTTGATTTGTTTTGATCCTATTAAAATCTTTGTTTTATCACACTTCAGAATTACAAACAAATGTGCTTAATTTGTGCTTTCCTAATTGCTGATATATTTTGAAATATGTGTATAGTTCATTGTTAGACCTGACAGCCTTAGGGTGATCTTCCCCCAAATTTTTCCTGCCTCCCTCCATTTTTGTGAACTAATTTTTGCTGGTTTTAGGACTTTCCCTACTTTACCACTGCTGACCAGTGCTAAAGTGCTTGTGCTCTCTCCCCCAAACATGGTAATATTGGTTCATCCTCTATTGGCATATTTAATTTACTTATACATCCTTAGTAAAGTTCACTACATGAGCCCAGGGCCTATAAGTTCAATGCTACTAGTGGGCCTGCAGCACTGATTGTGCCACCCACATAAGAAGTCCCTTAACCATGCTTCAGGCTTCCCTTTTTATACATATAAGTCACCCCTAAGGTAGGCCCCCCTATAATCCACAGGGCAGGGTGCAGTGTATTTAAAAGGCAGGGCATGTACTTTTAAACTTTACATGTCTTGGTAGTGAAAAACTCCCAATTTCGTTTTACTCTATTGCCAGGCCTATCTCTCCCATAGGATATAATTGGTATTCCCTTATTGCATCTTTTAAGTGTAACTCCCAAATGTGAATAGATAGACTTTTCAAGTTTAGTGTCACTGAACTCACAATTTAAAATCACATGTAATGGTAAAGTTGGATTTTAAATTCCAGGATAGCAAATTCCACTTTTAGAAAGTTGGCATTTACTTACTTTAGCCATTTGGTGCCTTCTGTCTCTCTCTGGAATACACATTTCGGGTGGTTGACAGCTGGCTTCCTGCATTCCCTCTAGACAGTCACACACAAAGGAAGGGTAGGTGTGCTTGAGTGGTCATCTGCATGTAGATGGCCCATCCTGAGCAGGATTGGAGGGAGGAGTTGACACTTACACCTGAAAGAGCTGTGTCCTGTCCCCACACAACGGATTGATTATGCCCTCTAGTGTGTCTGAAGTCTGGACAGGAAGGAAAAGCCTGTGTGCACTTTAAAGCTTTCTTTGAAGTCTCCCCACTTCAAAGGCACCAATGGGTATAAGTACTGGACTTCTGGCTCCACCAAATCAATACTCTTATGGACCTATGACTACTCTGCCAGGAAGAAGAGGATCTGCTGTGCTACTCAAGGACTCCAGCTCTGCTGGAACTGCTGTTTGCTGAACTCTTGCCTTGCTGTGTTGCCCTGTTGCCTGCTGCTCTCTCTATCTGTCTGGGTGAGAAGGACTAGACCTGTATCACTTGAACCCAGAGTCCTTCCAAGGGCTTGCCTCCTGTTGCCTCAGTCTCAGGGATACAAAGGCAAATCACTTAATCTCCCCGTGCCTAACAAAATGAATGTGTCCTTGTGTAATGCAACTGGTGCTCGTGTAACGCACTCTGATACCTTTTGGTCAAGTTCGCGCTATATAAAACACCGGGGAAAAAAAGACTTAGAAACCCCCATATTCCAAGCCTTGGGCTCATCTGCTTGGGAGTCTGTCTCTTAAAGTGGTGTCACCCCAGCCCTGGACCCTTGAAAGTTCACCCAAAGGTTTGCTAGGGTGGAACCAATGCATCCTCGGCTGCTGCAAGAGCAAAATAGACACATCACCGTTCTTGTGGGAACCGAACTGGCACATCGTACTCAGAACCGCCGCATCGCACTTGGAGCCGACGCTTTGCAACTGAAGCATCGCTGCCACTGCTTGGAGAAGATGGACGCATCACTTCTACAGCGTGGAGAAACCAGGCGCATCGCAATTGGAAACGCTGCACTTCAGAAAGGATGCTTCGCTCATGGACCCGATACATCGTCGCAGTTGCGTGGAGAAATATGGCGCAAAACCTCACATGAGTGGGGATCACTGAAGCATCTCGCTGTTACAACCAGGATCAAGGTACTTTTGCTCCACAGTCTGCGTGGGTTCTCTATCCGGCCCGCGCACTATCGTGGCTGGCCTGAACTCTTGACTTTGTCTTGGTCCAGCACAACCAATTAACTCTATTGGCTTCTAAGCGCTATATTTGCATTTAATCTTTAAAAAGTTCATATATATCGACTTCTAGTGGATGCATTTTTGTCATTTTGGTCTTGTTTTATTAATAAAATTATAATCTATTTTTGTAACCTGGTGTGGAATCCCTTTGTGGTGTTTTGACTGTGTTGTTGTATGAAGTGTTGCACAAATACTTTACACATTGCCTCTTTAGTTAAGTCTGACTGCTCCTTGCCAAGCTACCAGAGGGTGAGCACAGGATAATTTATGTTGTGTTGTGACATACCGTGACAAGGATTGTGGTTCCTGCTTGGATAGGGTGCATACCGCTGCCAACCTGAAACCCAATTCCTAACATTAATTTACAAGCATTTAAATTCTGATGTGTGTTAGAAAAAACTGACATCCTACAGCCTTCCGTTCACTCTCTGTACCCCAGCAAGATTGTCATCTGGGTCACCTTTACAAAATTCTCTCACTTTGCAGATAGAGAAAGAAAAGTAAATACCAGTTTCATTGTTAAAAGAATAAGCAGTAATTTGTCAGAAGACATAGTCAGACATTTGACTTTGTCTTTGAATGGGCAGGGAATGCAAAAAGACCAACACAATATTTAAAAGCTAAAGGCATATTTATTTCTCATTCATCTTCTGAATTCCAACATGGTTATTTTGGATATTTTGCAGCTTCTGACCGCCCTCCACCATAGCAATACTTCCATGGCCTGTGAAGTAAAATCAGTCTTCATATTAAGTAACCAGCGGTTTGTTAGAAGACATGGCAGGACACTTGACCTCTGACTTTGAACTCTCATCAAATGTGACAAGATACCAACACTTCAAAACCATTTTTATTGCTTGTTCCTCTTCTGAACTCCTGCAATTTTATCTTGGGGTGCTGAACCTTCCACACACCTACTTCTAATGCCACTGGTTTACTTTTAATATTCTTGATTGCAAAGTGAGCAAATGAGCAAATTTTGTAGTGTGATCCATGGTCCAATGTTATTAAGATTTTACATTTGGTTTGAATCTCTTTTTTGGCACAGCCCAATTTGCATGGCTTTGCATTACAAAAAACCACACACACACACACACATTAGTGCATAGCGCTGCCTTGCATTACCTTGCGTTGGGTGGGTGTTACAAGGGTGGAGCATGGGCGTTCCTGTGTATCCATCCATGTATTTTTATGCAAATCCATATTTACTAAAGTCAGTAAACACTGGTTTGTGCCAAAATGTTGCGACTACCTGCGGCTGGCGTAATGATGAGAAATATCTTTATTTCCCCTTCTTAGTTCCCCGTTTTATGTGTACTACATTCTGCAGAACATATACAAAGAGCAATCAGCCTCTAAGAACACTTTTTGTGCAGGAAGGTATTCCTGTATTAGTAGATATGGCTCTGCTCTCTCGCTATGATGCAACGCAGCACAGAAATATTCCTTTGCGCTTTGTGTCAACGTTTAGTAAATCTGAACCCAAGTGACAAACTTGCTTACCGGAAGTAGCAGGTAGTATGAAAAGAAGGGCTACAGAATGTAAATGTTTTTTAAAACAACAGCATTTAAATACTTAAAAATTATCTTTACAAATATTTCAAAATATGTATCAGTTGTAGAAAAAAGTTCAAATGAGGTACATTGCCTGTTTTGTACTTCTGAAGCGAGATGGAAACAAAAATCTTGAAGAGCATCGAAACTAACCAATACACTATCCTTGTGTGATGTACAAATGATAAATGTGAGCAGAAATTCGATTTCCACACGTTATTGTTTGCGTGCTAAATAGATTTAGTAGTAAAGCTACTTGTCTCATGGAAATGTAGTTGTCTTTTCAAGAATTTCAATAGGAAATGTGGTCTCTGTAAAAGGCAGTACCAAAGTACACCATCCTTTAGTCGTATACTCGTGACAATGTTTTCCAAAATGCACGACTTTCCCACCATTCACCTGCCGAATGGGTGTGGCTGATTTTCCACACTTTATGTAACACTTGCATTTTTCATAACCCCTATGACATTACTGACGTAATGTTGATGCCAGCACCCCCACTGTGAAAATTGTTCAAGCGTTACTGGCACTGCTGAAAACTGTTGTGATTCTGAAAAAAAGTCAGATAGTCCCTTTAAGCATAGAGGTAAACGTATTTGAGTACATTTCTGGCAGCGTTTAGTGATTCGAGGGCTCAGTCACTGAAATACATCCCTGAAACTTCTTATTACTCCATTTATAAAAAGGGTTACAGAAAGTTATATGCTACCTGTACAGCACATTGTCAATTTGTTATCAGCATTCGCTAAACAGTAATAGTCAAAACTGCATGTTTTTCAAAAATTTACTTTGCAATTAGTATGAAAGGTGCTCTTCACAAAGTGATCTTCAGGTAAACAACTCCAGCAAACTATGGGGCATATTTTCAAGGGAATTGCAAAGTTTGGCATTAAGGTTTAGGGGATTTGTAAAGCGCGTGACTACCCTTGGGCATCTCAGCGCTGAGGTGAAACAGGACAGGCAGATGTTAGCGCATGAGTTTAGGGGAAGAGCCATGTTTTGAGTCTTTTTTTGAAGGACACTTCGTTTTCAGTTAGTCGGAGTTCTGGATCCATACTGTTCCACAATTTGGGTACCAGGTGAGTGAATGACCTTCCGCCCCACCTGGCTCTCTTGAATCTGGTAGGATTCATCAGAAAGTTAGAGCTTGACCTAAGGTGGCGACGGGGTGAATAATGTGAGACCAACTCACAAATTAAGGAAACTTTGTCAATGCCACGCTCCGCCATTCTGAAAATGCAGGAATGCGCCGTATTTACAATGGTACGGCACACCCCTGCATTTCCCCTAGAGCTGGCGCTAAATCTAGCTGCCTAGCGCCAATGTAGGCACCCTTGCACCATAGTGCAAGGGTGTCTATGTTGAGGGGAATGATTGTTTATGTGCAGAAAGGTGTCCCTCCCTGCACATAAACAATCCAGAATGGCAAATTGTAACTTCTATGTGTGCTGCATTCTGCAGCACACATAGAAATTGCAAATCGTCATTTTATAAATGATTGTTTATGTGCAGGAAGGGACACCTTCCTGCACATGAACAAGCATTCATGTCAATTTGCTGTTTCTATGTGGGATGCACAATGCAGCACACATAGAAACAGCAAAAACTAGGAGAAATTAAGCATTTTTCCTCTTTTTGCAATGTTAAGACCAGGTTTTCCCTGGTCTTAATTTTGGCGCTGCCTCCTATTCACGCCACCCTTGTAAATATGGGGCAGCATCAAAATCAATGGGTATTGCGGCGGAACACCCACTACAACACCCATTGCACACTCCTTTCACGCTAAGGGGCAGATTACGATCTCGTTAGGAAAGCCTCCAGACAGGAACCGGAACGAGCAAATCCGATTCGGAGCCTATGTTTCTGGCGGAATCTTCCCCCGTTCCGAACAACCAAGTACAATGCGAAGATCTTGTCCGCGTCGAACAAATCGTTTCTGAACCTGATACTGTCAGTCCGACTCGTTCACAGCAGAATCATGCCATGCAATGGAGCTGGCTTCCGAACGAGCGAGTATGATGCACGATTCAGACTGCTGTATCGACTCGGTCTCAGTGAGATGAAATGGCTGTGGGAATCGGACTTCGGGTGGCTGTAGCGGGCCCCCTTCACCCGGGGTCCTCCGAATCGGTCCAGTGGGGTACCCATGGGTCCCCCCTTTCCATGCATGCACAGTGTGGTGGGGTGCCTGCCACAGGGTGTACGCTTTTCCCCCACCCTACCCTTTTTGCTATGGGAGCCTGTGTACGGGTTCAGTGTACAGGCTCCCATAGAGTTCAATGGGAGTCCGAGCGAACCGAGTCCATCACCATACGGGTGCATCGGAATCGGTCGCTCAGACTCGCGGATCGCAAGTCGCTAGGAAAGCCCTCCGGATCCAAGTCGGATGTAGGGCTTTCCTAGCGAGATCGTACTCGGCCCCTAAGTGTAGCGTGAAAGGGGGCCTTATTCACAAGGCAGCGTTAAGCCATGTTAAGTGGCTTAACGCCGCCTTGTAAATAAGGTGAAGGATTCATCGCCACAGGAACATCATAAAAAGTGACGCTCCTGTGGCTATAGGGGCTTGCAAATATGCCCCTGAATGCTGAGGAAACACGTTTATTGTGTTCTTATACAATGATTTCCCCATTCGCACTGGTTTAATAAACCTAGTGTAATAATGCTTATTTTTTATACTACCAAAGCTCTTGATTGAGCAAAGACCTGGAAATTGAGCAAAATTTGAAATTTTCTAGTTTGAGCTTCAGCAGATTTGTAAACGAAAGTCTTATAACTTCGCAGAGTATTAGTTCTTCGGAGAGAGTCTCATGCCTGCACTTGTCCTGCTGCCTCACATGGGACCTTTGTCTAGTAGCAGCAAGATCCAGGACTGAATTCGGTTGAGCACCCAGTTTTCACAGATGGTGCTCCTAGCCTTTACCTGTCCAGCTCTTAACACTGGTTACCAAAGTACTTCTGTGTGCTCTAGGGAGGGCCAATTCCAATGACCCAAGATGTAAGTTGACATAAGCTACACATGCAAATAAGCTTTGACTCATGGCAACATCATGGAGGATGGTTCCACGCCCTTTGCTGTAACCCATATAGCTAAATACGTGCCTCTTTCATTATCATATGGGAACATGTGACCCTTTCTGGTTCTAGTATGGACTGGTCAATTCTTCAGTAGAGCAGAGTCAATACTAAATAAATTGTGGTTTGAGACAGTCAAAGTGGCATATTTAAAAGGCAAAGAGGCCCTGAGCCTAAACTGGTAAAAACCGCAATTACCTGTAACGACTCATGATAGCAATCCAGTGATACCCGAAGGGTCAGAAAAGGGGTAGCAAAAAGGTATCTACCAGAAGAATGTGGTCTTTGCCAGGCTATTTAAAACTGTTTTGGCTCTGGTAGAGGAGAGACAAAAGTCCTTCAGTGGCAAATAAGAGCACTAGATGATACACTTTTGCAACTTTAATAAGCAAATATGGCTGAATTTTAGATTCCGTAAACCCTCTAGCAGAGTTCAGCTAAGCCAATTTACCAACCCGAGCCAGGAAATCTGGAGGACTGTAACCCACGAACCTCCATACAGGGCAAAGATCAGTCCTGTGAGACTACAGGATTATTTGTTGTAGTAGTGAGTTCTGAAACTGTTCTCAACATGGATTCACACACAATAAATCCACACTATATATTTAAAGGACTTTAAAAATTAATGCTCTGAAATAGTGCAGATCATATGAATAGATGTAGCTATAAAGATAAACACAACAATGGCAAAGAAAGTGATTAATAAATAACATAAATAAAACACTGCGATCTTCAATAAATAATTGCATCAAGTGATGAAATCAGTCTTTGGTAACCAACCATTCCTTCTAGCCTCTAGCTAACCCTTCTTAGCAACAAAATGACCATCCGAGTTTCTTAGTTGGCTTCTTACTTGCATACCTTAGCTGAATAAAGAACAGAATTGTTTTCAGTTAGTGTGCCTTGAGAAGGTCACTCTCTGTCTCTGTTGTGTCATTTCTCAGGCTGAGAAGCATGCAGATAAAGTTCCAATTTGATAGAGATGATCTCTTTCACTAAAGATCTTTGCAGCACACATTTTGCTTGAATCTCCCAAGGAAAGCTGAAAATGCCTCTCCCTGAATATATGTCTGGGATAGACTTAAATACCCTCTAATTGTTCTGAAAAGGCCAGACCTTGTGATGAATGTTGTAAAATGCAAGAATTAGCATGTGAATTCAGTTGCACATTTAATAAAATAGACTACACATTATAAATCAAACTAATACATATATATGAACAACTGATGTGCTTTCAACCAAACAACTGCAACATTATGTATGCAATTAATAGTAAATAAAGCACACATTTGTTAATGAAAAATGTGCACTTGGATATGAATATATGAAATGCAATAGGGAGCACATAGGCAAAAAACACAAATCATACATCATCTCATAGAATGATACAGCAACAATTCTAGTGAATATATGTTTTTATAATTCTATCTGTATTTATAAATGAAAAGGCTAGGCAAAAGAATTGTACCTAATTTGACTATAAGACATGGTGCAAAAAACAATTATTATTCTAAAAGGGATTAACAGGTGAAAAACTGGCTTAAAACGGCTAAGCGGACAACAGCAGCGGCACCAGAATGTCATTCTCTTATTTTACTGAGTTCACTCCACAACTGACACCACTGCACCATATGCACCATATGCACCACTGAAGAGAGAATACATGGGTGAAATCAATGATGTTCAACAAGTCTCACTTGCATCAGGAACAATGGGAAGGTTGGAACTAGTAGCAGTGTTTCTGGTATTCGCCAACTGCGGATAATGGCGACACTAAAATGCCAACTGAAGATTGAAACTGAAGAAGTCGTAGATGAGTATGGCATCGAAGATGAAGATGCAGCTGCAGCAGTTGGAGCACTTTGTGAATTGACACTTGAGGCATCTGAAAATGGTAAGATTGGCAGTTCCATATATATTGGATGCGGTCCATAGGAAACATAAGGGAAGATTCAAAGTAAGCAGATTTGATGATGGCCATTTGAATTGCATTGCAAAAACATACTGATGTTCTCTGATTGGTTGAATCAGTTTTCAGCAATCATCAGGAAGCACAGCTTGTTTTCTCAACAGAATATTCAAGATGACAGTTGAAACAGTTAAATCATTGAAGCATAGGTCTCACATGAGTAGATTGCAGTTTGTGAATGCATTGAGTCCAGTGTTCACTCAAATTAGCAAGTAGTTCCCTGAGATAGAAAGCAATACCTTTGCAGCAGTTGAATAGGGTGTGTAAATGCTCATTTTGACTCTTGATCGCTTCTGCAGAACAAAACAAAGAAGCTGCACCAAATGATGAAGATGGTCATTGACATTCCACTACACAGGCTTGAAAACGACCACAAAATAAAAGCAGGAATGCTTCTCAAAATATATTTCACACCAATCAGTAGACCAGATCCAATAGTTTTAAAGCACATGCAATGTCAGTGGTGTTAGTGGGCTTGCAGCACTCATTGTGCACCCACTAAAGTTGCCCTTTGAAACATGTCTCAGGCTTGCCAATGCAGCCTGCAGTGCAGTTTCAAACTGCCATTTCAACCTGGCAAAATAAACCTTTTGACATACCCAAACCTTCCTTTTTAAAACATGTCCCCTCAAGGTAGACCCTAAACAGCCGTAGGGAAGGGTGCATTGTATTTAAAAGGTTGGACATGTTTTTTAAGTTTTACATGTCCTGGTACTGAAAAACTACTAAATTCGTTTTTCACTACTGCAAGGCCTATTTCTACCATAGGATAACATTGGGTTACATTGGGTTACCTTATTCCATTTAATAAGTGATAACTTTTGATTGGGATCAGGTAGGAATGCCAAGTTTACACTAAAAATGAATTGTAATTTAAAATCCTCCTTAATGGTGATAGAGCGCAACTTTGCTCTTTATTTGTAGGGGTGCATTATAAACATGGTTAGTCTGCATCCACATGTAATCCATTGTGTTAACGTGAATTGTAATAATGTGCAAAAGAAATGTTAGAGTTTTATTCATGTAATCAAGGAATTAACGTAGTAAATGTACAAATTTAGTTAAACTACATATGTGTGAAGTATATTCATGACTGATGAGCATATCTTTTATAACGGCTCTCATAATGTGTGCATATTAAAAGTTCATACATGTATGTATTTTAAATGTGTGCACTGTTCTTATTTTAGCCAAAGACTTGGTAGGCCTAACTTTCGTTTCTCCCTGTTCGCTCTCGGGTTGAAGGTTGCTAATTAGAATTTATGTGCTTGTTGAATTTTCTCTTTTCTTGTCTCCGATGCAGGTGCAGGAATTTGTCCTCGTTAGTATGAATAACATCTTTGTTTTAGGAGTTCGACAGGTTTAGGGAGAAGAGGATGTCTTTGAACAAGTGGAGTCGATAAATTAGGAGGATGCCATTCATTTCTGGAAAGGCCTGGGAACCAAGGTCATCGAACATGAGACTGGATGTCCATTACCTCATGGAAGATTACCTAACAAGAAGTGTTTAATTGGATGAAGTGGTCTTGTGATATATTCAGGGGTGTAGTAATCGACTTTTGTATTGGGGATAGGGACAGAGTCCGATCTCACTTCTGCTTTACCTGAAGAGAGGAGAACATCTTAGAACGAGCTCTGTAGCTTTACGCTACTCGACCCAATTAACGTCAGTGCGCTTCTTAGGAAGTCTTCACATGCTGACACGTTTCAGGGAACTTGCCTGGGAAACGCTAAGTAGGGATGTCACGTTAGAATAGTGTAAGGACAGACCAATGCTTTTTACTTATGAACCACCAATAAAGAAATCTCTTGATGTAGTTTCTATAATCATTTGTGTCCTGATTCTTGAATTGGTGATTATGTGCATGTTGCACCACCTTCATTTAATTCGTAGATCTGGTTTTGTAGTAGTGCCCATGTACCTTTACACTTAAGTAATGAGGTGTTTGTATGTTCAACTTTTCTTGGCATTGTAATAAATATACTAAACTTAGATTAAGAGTCTGTGTTCCTTCGGCATCATGGGCATTGGTAATGTATAATTGATAGATGAGTTTCTCTCTCCTCCACACTTACAAGCAGGTAATAAAGAACCATCGGCCAGGGGTTCCAGAGTAAGTCTAGAATGTGGAATCCGGCTCCTTCAATGGTAAAGTTGTATTTTTAGTCACAATTCTGAAAATGCCACTTTTTAGAATTTTCAATCGAGTAAATTGGGCAACCCAATACACCCTTGGAGGCTTGGGTACTGAAAAATGTCTATCAGGTAACGGTGCCTTCAAGGGATTTTGTTTCAAACAATTAATCAAAGTCAATTTAACACCATCTATTTTAAATGCCCTAATTAGATGCCTCAAATATATGAATTATACAACTCAATTACAGTAATCAAAAACTGAGAGTTGGTCAGCGGCAGTGGTGGCTCGCATAGGGCGTGCTGCGGGGCGGTGGGGCGGGGGAGGGGCAGGGTAGGGGGTAGTAAACTCGGACATACGACGAACGGAGGAACGTAATGATTCATTTCCTCCGTTCCGTCTTATGTCCGAGTTTACTACCACCCCCCACCCTGCCCCTCCCCCCCACCGCCCCGCAGCACGCCCTATGTGAGCCGCCACTGGTCAGCGGTCACGGGGTGCATGGAGAGAGTAATGGGACAAAGAATAGACTGTAATATCAAATTAAGTCTCCTGAATTTCTGGGGCCCGACAGATTTGACCTCTAAGGAGCGAATATGGGTGACTCTGGGGCTGATGATTGCCAGAAGGAACATAGCTAGGAAGTGGAAGGCGCGAGACCCACCAACTCTAGATGAATGGCGGAGGGATATGGACTGGTGTATGGTGACAGAGGAGACCATATATATCTAGAGGTTGCCCCGCAAAGTGGACACAGATCTGGGAC
The DNA here is from genome assembly GCA_963921515.1 of Calotriton arnoldi. Lineage (NCBI taxonomy): Eukaryota > Metazoa > Chordata > Amphibia > Caudata > Salamandridae > Calotriton > Calotriton arnoldi. The sequence goes on along the minus strand of CAWUFW010009781.1, from coordinate 557,167 downwards.
AAATGGAATGACTACAGGGGCAGAATATGTGATCCTCCGCCAGCTGGGGGACGGGAGGATTTAGTGGACCTGCCATCGCTTCATTGAAATTGTAATGCAATGCTTGACTATGTATATCCAGGTTTGTTGCCTTCATCATATGTTTAGAGCACTGCGTTTGCTCGTGAATGTAAGCTGTCTTGATTGTCCAACCTTGTTCTCAATAAAAAGATATTTAAAAAAAAAACAAAAAAAAACTGAGAGTTGGCATTTTCTTGTCCTCACCATTTGATGTCTGCTGCCAGTGTCCTGGGACACATGCCCTGCTGTTAGGCGTTGTACATTTCTCCAATACAATGAGACAATAGGGTTTAGGTGTGGGCAGAATGGGCCATCCTGACAGGATGGGTGGGGCAGAGCTGTTCCCTGCCCCACTTGCACTTTAATAGGGGCTGCCTCCACCACACACAAAGGAACCTAACACCCTAGACTTCTTGGAGCTGGGCAGAGGAAGGAAAAACCTTTTCAGAGCTAGATGTGGGGCAAACCAGGGTGTTTCGAAAACTTCAAAGGCTGGCACCAGGTACAAATTGTGGACGCTCAGAGACACTTTTCAGAACACTCCTGGACCTCTGGATACTACAGAAGAATATCTGCCCTGCTACCAGAGGGCTACCCTGCTGATGGAGGACTGCCTTACTGTCTGAGAAGGAAGACTGGACTTCTTCCCTAAATCCCAGATTACCTGAGTGACTCCAAGGGTCAGCTGGCTCACCTCTTGTTCTAATCAACAAGCTCAAGAGCCAGGACCATCTCGCCTTCAGGAAGCAGCTCAAGACCTGGCTGTTCGAGCAGTAACTTACCCCCTCCCCCAGCGCCTTGAGACCCTCCCGGGTGAGTAGCGCGCTCTATAAATGCCGTGATTGATTGATTGATTGAAGAGGCCTCCCTGCAACTGTGGGACACAACAAGCTCCAGAGGCCTCTGTGCAATTGCCCTGCTTACCTGCTGCAACTGGACCTGCAACTAGACGGGCCTGAGCCCTGTTTGCCTCTGCTAGAGTGAGTCCCTGATCCCCAAGAGGTGGGTCCCAGATCCCCAAGAGGTGTCTCCCTAGTTCCTGGACCCTCTGATGAACCCTCTGATGGCATCTGAATGCACTCCTCTGAAGAAAAGGGAGAATCCCGATGTTTTGGGCTTTTCAAAACCATGAATGGGCCCATTCACGCCAAGACTCTGCCGTCTGAGACAACCGCCAGTGCGATGCTCCTGTGAACCTGACTCTTTGTGCTACAGGACCGCCAGTGATGACCTGCAATGCAGGATCTGCAGTTTGTGCTACAGCAATGACAGCCCCCGGTGACCGCCATCGCTCAGCTCCAGAAACTACTGTCCACAACGCCCAACAGGATCTTTGCTATTCAGCAATGACCATCTGTGATGCCCGGCCTGCTCTACGTGCCAAAGTATCACAAAAATGTTATCCTTTGGAGAAAATGTCACCTAAGAAGTCAATCTATTCAACTCATTCTAAATCACTCAAGCCACCTACATTCATTGGAAAGAAGACCATATATTCCTAAAGGATAATCCTGACAACATCAGATGCAATAAAATACAAAATCAATTTATTAATTAAGAACCAATAAAAATACACATATAATTATAAAGATAATAGTACATAATATCATCATTATTCAACATACAATTGTGACAAAACATAAAAACAAGCCAAAAAGCACCTTTTCTTTATAAAACCAATGTAATAAAAATAATAGAAAGAGAGTACATATCACAAGACACACAACCCTATGTCATAAGTAGCGTACACATCCGTTTAAAAGAACTTGTAGGGCTAATACCCGGTACTATCCAGTTCATAAGGTACTCATTAGTCTAGCCACTTGACAGATTGTGTACTTTTCAGTGAAGCGTCGACGCGTTTCGATGGACTCTTATATCCCCATCTTTTTCAAGACAAAAAACTTTTGTAGACTCTCAACAGAATGTATATAAAAATGATGTACATATAACCAATTAAAAACCTTTTATAAGGCAGCGATGAATACTTATTAAACACTGAGCATATGCTTCTCGAGTTGAGGGGATCAAGAACCTCCTATTCTTTAACTGGAAATTCAGTTCTATACTCTGAGTAATTATAACAATGACCGGAAAAAGGTTAACTGGATGTAAAAAAAGGTCCTGCTAGATGTTTTTAAAATCCGGGCTGAATTTATATAATCTTCAACCTGGTGGAAAGAAGTTGAAGGTAAACTCTTCTAGTTCAAAGCTGGTTAGAGTGTAGGCGTTACTCTAACTGCCAATCGTTGTCAATCTAAATTGCTGGACCAATCACTGATTCTGAAATAAACCACATGCGAATCTTCACTCTACAGAAAAGGATCATTAATGATATCCTTTGTCCCTTTGAACCGAATAAACTGGTTCTAGTCCCCCTTTGATAATTAGGGTTTGTATAGATGTACGCTCCTGCGTAAAATCGAGTACGTGCTACAGCAATGATCATCCGCAACGCTATTCCTGCTCCTTGCAGCCTCCTTCACCGTGAACTGAACTCTTTCGCCAGACTTTGAAAAGGTAGCTTTTTTTAGCAGGACAAACCTTGTCCCTGTACCTGGCCCAAACTCCATTGCAGTCAGCCTGATCTTGTGACTTTTCTCCGGTCTATCATGACCAGATGACTGCGAGTGGTGCTTTGTGCTTTTTAGGTGCTATACTTACCAAAATCCTTAAAATTGCATATCTCCAGTTCTACTGATTGGATTTTTGTCATTTTGGTGTCATATGATTTATTTAATTTTACTCTACTTTCTTTAATTGGTATGGGATTTTTCTTGTGTTGTGTTTTCACTTTATTACTGTTTGTGTGCTGCATGAATACTTTACACTTTGCCTCTCAGTTAAGACTGACGGCTTCATGCCAAGCTATCAAAGGGTTAAGCACAGGTTAAATTAGTGACTTTTGTGGTTCACAATGACAAGGATTGTGGTTGCTGCTTGAGAAGGGTATTCACCCCCTCAACCAATAACTCAATTTTGGACACCAAGCAGCTTCATGTGATTTATATTTTGTAGTGCTCAACTTAACTGAATCATTGCAAGCATTTGATCTTGCCCATGATGCAAGGGACTCAGATGTTCTTGTGAAAGATTTTAAGGAGAAGACGTAATAGAAGAGATGGTATAGATTTGTTTAGTTAACGTTTGAAAGCTAGTGTCAATAACTTTGAAAATAGTTTGCATGATTTCTCTGTTAGCTTCCCTGACTCTTTCTGCAGCCTCTCTCTCTGTATAGGCTTGTAGGCTCTATATGATAGCTATGAACCTTTTATTCTTCAGAGGATTTGGTCCTAAAATAAATCAACACAATCCATATCTTCACTTATCTTCAACATATGTTTTTTTTCACAGCATTCAGATTAGATTGTGACATAACTTGCCTACTTTATAGGTAGTCACTGCAATATGAGAATATGTATTATACATAGGATCTTGTCTATTTGCTAGTGGACCCATAGCTTTAGACAGAAACCTGTACATACACATATTAGTATCTGTAGCCCATTTAAGCCACACAAAGTATCATTGTAAGAACCATTCTTAACCATTTCAATCAATTCACTGCCAGTAATGTTTTCAATCTGCAAAATGTGTCAAATTGATTTTCGCAATTGATGGTCTTTTCAAATCTTAAAGGGAGGCAAAACTAATGCAAGCAGCACCCTGCACAGTTTCATTTAAAAATATAATTTCTCTAGGAATCTTAAATGTTGTAAACAAACAATCAGTTCTTTAAATTTGCCAAAATCTGGTTCTCTAAACACTTTCCTCATTGATATTCGAATATGCCTAAGTTTTGCGCTGGAAGTAGCCATCATGCAACGCAAAGTAATGCTATATGCTGCATCAAGGGGACATCCTATGGGTAGGACATGTGAATTCCCATGCAACCACACATGGTCTTTGACACACAGTCCTATCTATTAACAATGGTAGACAGGTGTGAGAGGCTGGCCTGGTATATGCTGTCCACTAATGTAAGTGGGCACCTTGCACCTGTCCAGAAAACCCTTATGGTGATTTAAGAGGTCTCAGACAACCTTAGAAAGCTATCAAGTGGTAGCTGTGGAGAGCAGCCTTCAGGCTTAGTCTTGAAGGAGGGTAAAGCAGCTTGTTTTACCAGAATGCAATCTTATAGTATAGATTAAATGAAAGGTAACCACACAAGGTATTTATAAAAATATGTATTTATTATATAATACTCTCTAGTACGTTCTAGTATCTCCTACATGGAGATATACACAAACCACACAATATTATAGCAAAGAAATCACAGTAAATAGCACTAATACACAGTGGGCCCTGGGGGGATCAAACCATATACTAAAAAAGTGGTATAAGAACCACGACTCGAGTCAGGACAATGTCGAGAGGACGTAGAATTGCTGGGACTGCAAGGAACCACCCACGGTGAGTAGATAGAGACCCCACGGAGAGCGTGTGCAGTGTGGGAACACAACGGCATGCTCTGTACAAGTCTATGTGCAAGTTGTGGTTGGAATTTTAAAGATTAGGGACCCTTCCCAGTGGACTACGAAAAAACCCAGTGGAAGACAGAATGTTGGAGAGCCACCCCACCCGTGGATACCGAAGTACCCAAGTTACCTAACCCAGGGAAGCCAGGTGCATAGGTGTGAAGTGGCATTGGAAACCTCTATTGAACCCAATGGAGGACTTTGAAGAAGAGCCGCTGCTGGAAGGGGAGAAAGTGTCCGTTGGAATCCAAACGTAGATTCTTGTCGAAGAGTACCTGAGAGCAGAGGGGACAGAGTCTGGGTCACTTGAGAGGGACCAGGGGCTCAGTAGTCGAATGCCCACCGATTCCAGGTGCTTCAGTATAGTTGACAGTGACCTCGACTCTGCAGCTGTGGGGACCAGGCGACGTTGAGGACAACCAGGAGCCGGATGCGAGCTGTTCCATGAAGGATGTTGAGTGCTGAGGGATCGGTGTCCGGCGGGAGAACCAACAATCCTTGGCAAAAGCAACCCACACAGGAAGTCAGGGAAGTCGACGGTTCGGACCAGCAAGGTCCAGGAGACTCACCACAAGCAGGGGAGTCAGGGCAGGCCCCGAGCAATTCGGGGAGCCCAAGGAAATTAAAGATGACCCTCAATTGGACCCACAGGCCGGAGGCACAGGAGTCGCGAGAGGACCTCGGGAAGCTTCACAAAACAACAGGCCACAGAGCACACGGTGCGAGGTGGTTGAAGATCTTTGTAGGAAAAGTTGCCAGAGGTTGGGGCTACTTGGAGCCCAATGCACTTGTTGCAGGATAGACAACAAGCACTTGCAGAAGTACGCGGTGCACAGGGGTTCGGGTATTGCAGCCCCGACGATGGATTCTGACCTCAAACTCGGTGAGAGGGCAGCTCGGACCTTGAGGGACATAGAAACCCATGTCCTGTGTTGCTGAGCCTTTCGGAGTCCGTAGGAGGTTGGGATCAGCAGACCTGTCAGCAGTGTTGTGGTGCCTGTGAATGCAGGGGAGTGACTCCTTCACTCCAAGAGAAATTATCTTCAGGTGTCTTGGATTCTCCACAGGTCCTGCACGGATCATGTACGGTGCACAGGCACAGACGATGCAGCAGACTGAAAGGGAGACGGAGTCAGGCCCAAACGAAGTCCAGAGTGCCCAGACGGTCGAAGTGCAGTGGTTTCAGTTCTACATCTTGTCCACGACGAATCTAGGGTCCTACAGCCAGGTAAGCCCTGAAGTACCCACGGAAGAGGGTTGGAAAGATTCAGGGGACCCTCCCAGGGGAGGGTCTGGACAGGGGGGAGGTTACTCCCATGTCCTTTGTCCAGTTTCGCGCCAGAGCGGGAGCCAACGGCTCCCAGGACTGGTTTGAACTGGAATATGCACAGGGACACCAAATGTGCCCCTCCTGCAGGTTTTCAGATGCTGGCAAGCGCACCAACCCAGCCCTAATACACTAAATACTGTCTGGAAGGTGGTCACACCTCCCTGTGAAAGGATGCCTATTGTTCTGCCTTCCCCTGCTCGAGCTTGGCTTGTGGGGGTATGATTCCAACATGTTTGACACCAAACACGATAGGGTTAGTTGCAGCCATTTTCGAGATGGTCATCACGTGGTCGTGTAATGCCCCTCTATATATATTATATGGCTGCTTCACTGACAACCAGGGAGAATGCACTCCGTAGGCTGCAGGGGTGTCCTGCTCATGCAGGGGCACACTCTCACTTATGACCAAGCACCCTGCCTTCAGGATTGTAAAGGCCTGCTCTAGGGGTGACTTATAGGTTTTAAGTGCAGTGACCCTTAGATATAGTAAACCTATATCTTAAGTAAGTGGTGCATGCACCAACTCACACAGGCTGCAATGGCAGGCCTGCAGTTCCATTTTGAATGGTCTCTCTTGGGTGGCATAATACATGATGCAGCCCATGGGGGACCTCTGGAGTACCTATGCCCTGGGTGCATGGGTACCATATACTAGGGACTGACAAGGGCACCCCAGTATCCAATCTCGGGTGTACCTAAGTACATAGCATTACAGTTTAAGGGGAAAGCAGATAGACTGGGGTCCTGAATAGCAGGATCCCAGTCAGACTAGTCAAAAACAGCATTACATCAAGCAAAAAGTGAGGGTAACTATAAGAAGCAGATCCTACTTTCCTACACCCCCCCCCCAAAACGTAAGGAGATGAGCCTAACCTTGCCCAGTTGAGTCTTCATTTCTAAGTGAAAATATCTGGAGAGTCCATCTGCATTGGCATGGTTACTCTCAGGTCTATGTTCCACTGTATAGTCCATCCTCTGCACGGAAATGGACCACCTCAAAAGTTTGGGGTGTTTTCACCCTTCATCAGTTTTAGCCATAAGAGGGGCTTATGGTCTGTCTGAACAATGAAGTGAGTGCCAAACAGGTATGGTCTCAACTTCTTCAGGGCCCAGACCGCAGCAAACGCTTCCCTCTCTATAGCTGACCAACGTTTCTCTCTGGGGGTCAACCTTCTGCTAATAAAAGCTACTGGTTGATCCTGTCCCTCTGCATTAAGTTGTGATAACACAGCCGCTACCCCCAACTCAGATGCATCTGTTTGGACAATAAATTGCTTGGAGTAGTCAGGACTCTGCAGAATGAGAGCAGTGCACATGGCCTGCTTGAGATCCTCAAATGCCTTCTGACAGCTAACTGTCCACTGAACCTTCTTGGGCATTTTCTTGGAGGCGAGAGCATTCAAGGGAGTCACTACAGACCCATATCCTTTAACAAATCTCCTGTAATACCCAGTCAGACCCAAGAAAGCTCTGACCTGAGTCTGGGTGGTTGGAGCAACCAAGTCCATTATGGTCTGGATTCTGCTCTGTAGTGGTTGAACCTGGCCTCCACCCACAAGGTGGCCCAAGTATACAGACTTGCTCTGCCCTATCTGGCACTTAGTAGCCTTGATAGTGAGGCCTGCTTTCTGAAGAGCCTCCAAAGCATTCTTCAGGTGGACCATGTGATCCTCCCAGGTGGAGCTAAAGACAGCTATATCATCAAGATATGCTGCATTATAGGCTTCCAGACCTGTGAGAACTTTATTCACCAGCCTTTGGAATGTGGCAGGTGCATTCATTAAACCAAAGGGCATTACAATAAATTGATAATGCCCACTAGGGGTTGAAAATGCAGTTTTTGGTTTGGCATCCTCAGCTAGTCTGATTTGCCAATTGCCAGCAGCGAGGTCAAATGTACTCAAGAATTTGGCTGAGGCCAAAGTATCAATAAGATCATCTGCCCTTGGAATTGGATGAGCATCAGTCCTAGTGACTGCATTGAGCCCCCTGTAGTCCACACAGAACCTCATCTCTCCCTTTCCACCCTGGGTGTGAGGTTTTGGTACCAGGACCACTGAACTAGCCCAAGGGCTATCTGAGGGTTCAATCACTCCCAACTCCAGCATCTTTTGGACCTCTGTCCTGATGCAATCTCTGACATGGTCAGGCTGCCTGTAGATTTTATTCTTAACAGGTAGACTCTCACCTGTGTCCACTTCATGAGTACACCAGGTGGTTTGACTGGGTGTCAAAGAAAACATGTGCCTACATTGATTGAGGACCTTCCTGCAATCAATCTGCTGTTGGTCAGTGAGGCTGCCTGCCAAAGCTACACCATCAACTGACCCATCATCAGGGTTTTGTGAGAGGAGATCAGGGAGAGGGTCACTCTCTTCCTCCTGTCCCTCATCAGTTGCCATGAGCAAGCCCATGTCAGCCCTGTCTACAAAAGGTTTGAGCCTGTTCACATGGAGCACCCTGTGGGGGCTCCTGGGAGTGCCAAGGTCCACCAGATAGGTGACCTCACCTTTTTGCTCAATTATGGTATGGGGTCCACTCCATTGGTCTTGGAGAGCTGCTGGGGCCACAGGCTCCAGCACCCACACCTTCTGCCCTGGTTGGTAAACAGCCAGAACAGCCTTTTGGTCGTGCCAAGCTTTTTGCAATTCTTGACTTGCCTCAAGGTTTTTTCTGGCCTTCTTCATGTACTCAGCCATCCTGGAGCAGAGACCAAGTACATAGTCCACAATGTCTTGTTTGGGAGGTTTGAGAGATAACTCCCATCCCTCCTTCACCAAACACAAAGGACCCCTAACTGGATGCCCAAACAGAAGTTCAAAAGGGCTGTAGCCAACCCCCTTCTGTGGGACCTCTCAGTAGGCAAAGAGAAGGCCGGGCAAAAGAACATCCCCTTTTCGCCTAAGCTTTTCTGGGAGGCCCATTATCATGCCCTTGAGGGTGTTGTTGAATCTTTCAACTAACCCATTGCATTGTGGGTGTTAGGGTGTGGTGAACTTGTAGTTCACTCCACACTCCTTCCACATTACAGTTATGTAACTTGACATGAAGTTTGTACCTCTGTCAGTTAAAACCTCCTTAGGGAAACCCACTCTGGAAAAAATTCCCAGGAGGGCCCTGGCCACCACAGGAGCTGTGGTGGTGCTAAGGGGAAATGCTTCTGGGTACCTAGTGGCATGGTCCACCACCACTAGAATGTAGCTGTGCCCAGATGCTGTTGGAGGGTTCATGGGACCAATTATGTCAATCCCAACCCTTTCGAAGGTAACCCCCACCACTGGTAGTGGTATGAGGGGAGCCTTTGTCGTACCACCTGACTTACCATTGGCTTGGCAGGTGGTATAGGAGCGACAAAACTCCTTGGTGTCCTCAGACATGCGAGGCTAGGGAAAGTGAGGGACAAGCCTGTCCCAAGTCTTACTTTGGCCTAGGTGTCCTGCTAAGGGAATGTCATGTGCCAAGGTGAGTAGGAAGCCCTAAACGTCAGAGGTATGACCAACCTCCTGGTGGTACCATGATTGGGGTCTCTCTCCTCTGAATAAAGGAGTCCCTCATCCCAATAGATCCTGTGGGATCCACGGACACTCCCAGCAGCCTCAGCAGCAGCTTGCTGCCTCAGGGGTTCAAGAGAGGGGCAGGTTTGCTGCTTCAAACTCAAGTCTGCCCTGGAAGGGCCCCCTGTCCCCAAGAACTCAACCTGATCAGGTTCAAGCTCATCTGGGACAGTTACTTCACAAGGACTGAAATCATCTCCCTCAGGAGACTGATCCTCACTTTGAGTCTGGGGGGAAGACACAGCCTTACCCCTCTCGCTCCTTCTTTTGGAAGGCCCCTGGTCCATTGTTCCAGGATCCAGGGCCTGTTCAGTGGTTGACAGTTTGGCTTGTGACCTAGTGACAGCAAATGCATCTGCAGAGTTGCCCAACATAGCTGCATGAGTCCTTAGTTCCACTTCAGCCCAGGCTGAAGTCTCTAAATCATTGCCCAACAAACACTCTACTGGTAGGTCTGAACTTACCACAACCTTTTTAGGGCCAGTTACCCCTCCCCAGCTGAAATTAACTGCCAAGGAATGGTCAGTCCTGACATTGTTTGCATTGGTCACTTGGTACATTTCTCCAAGTATGATTTGGTCAGGGGCCACAATATTCTCTGTCACCATAGTGACACTTGCACCTGTGTCCCTGTATGCCATGGCCTCCTTACCATTTATCAAAGGCTGTTGTCTGTACTTTCCCAGATTACTTGGACTGACAAATAAGGTGGCAAGATCCATGCCACCATCGCAGACAAGCACAGCCTGAGTTGGAGCTTTGACTAGCCCAGAACCCATCTCAGACCCAAGGTTAACCCTACCAATCCCTTGTTCCTTGTACCACCACTTGTATTTGTGCTAGGGGGTGCAGTTGCCTTAGGGGCAGTTGTGGTAGGAGGATTTTCCTTGGCTTTTGGACAATCAGCATCTTTTGTCCCATGGGTTTTCACCTTACAAAAGTAACACCAAGGTTTCTTTTTGCCTTTTCCTTTGTTGGATTGTGACTCACCCCCCCCCCCCCACAGATGCAGGTTTGTGGGGCCCTGATGAAGACTCTTTATCTTTACCCTTGTCCCCACCCTTATCTTGAGTTTTAGAAGAATCTTGTTTCTCCTGGTCACCACCATGGTTCTGATTTTTCTGCTTCATCCTGGTTCTAACCCACTTACCTGCCTTCTTTCCCAGTTCTTGGGGAGAAGTCATATCTGAGTCCACCAGGTATTGTTGTAATAGCTGATTCTGGCATTTATTAAGGATCTGCTCCCTCTTAATCAAATTATACAATCCATCAAAATCATGTACTTTGATGCCAAGCAACCAACCTTTCAGAGCCTTGATAGCACTATCCACAAAGTCTACCCAGTCCTGATTCTGTCTCTTCTGGGTGTCTCTGAACGTAATCCTGTACTGTTCAGTGGTTAAGCCAAACCCATCAATGAGAGCACTCTTCAGAATGGAGTAATTGTCAGCATCCTCTTCTCTAACAGATAGGAGCTTATCTCTACCTTTGTCAGGAAAGGAGAGCCACAAGATAGCTGCCCACTGCTCTTGAGGGACCCTTTGAACTTTACAGGCCCTCTCTAAAGCAGTTATTCGTTTATGGATGTCATCCCCAACATGGTAGGGAGGGACAATCTTGCTCAGGTTCCTATGATCAAAGGAATATTCCTTAACTCTAGGGACACTGTTGCTGCCACCATGGGACTCTAGTCCCAATTGTTTTCTAGCTCTCTGGACTTGTAGGGACTCCTTGTCAAGGGCCAACTGCTCTTTCCTGAGCCTAAGCATAGCTTTCTCAAGTTCAAGAAGTTGGTATTCCCTATCAAAAGAGTGGTCCCTCTTGCTAGATACATAGGTCCCTACAGACTGTCCTGAGTGATTAGACTCTGCAGAGGGAGATCTAGATCTCCTTGGTAAACTCTGCACTCTTCCAGGAGACATAAAGAGGGAGCCCTCAAGGCCTTCTACATTTTCCTCTTGAAGATCTGAGTTGTCCAGGTGGGAGTCATCAGGTTCCCCCTGGTCCAGGTTAGATTCTAGGTCAAAGAGGGGTTCCCCTCCAGCCCTATCTTCATACCCTGGCCCACCCACTTTATCCTGTTCATCTGACCCAGGAGTCTTCCTTAGGTCATCTAACAGTAACACAACTACCAGGCGTTGAGTGTTGGCACTCCTCCCTGTCTTCATTTTCCTAGAGGCACACAGTGCTTTCAGTTCTTGGGATGAAAGTTCACTGTATCTAGAAGGCAGAGTGCCACTGGCATCTCCTTTAGTAGACATACTAAGTGTGGTGTGGTGTTGCACCTACCTAACCTAGTGGGAGCTAAACTTTCTTAGGTTGGAGAAAGGGTGTGCTAGACCCTTAACTTACCCAACCCCAAGTTCAGTAGAACTTACTATTCTAAGCTTGTATTATATGTGCCTAGTACTAGTGGTTTTTCAGTTAATCAATGCAAAGATTTATCTGGTAAAACAATGCAGGCTTGAGTCCCAACCGCTGCACAACAATGTGAGAGGCTGGCCTGGTATATGTTGTCCACTAATGTAAGTGGGCACCTTGCATCAGTCCAGACAACCCTTATGGTGATTTAAGAGGTCTCAGACAACCTTAGAAAGCCATCAAGTGGTAGCTGTGGAGAGCAGCCTTCAGGCTTAGTCTTGAAGGAGTGTAAAGCAGCTTGTTGTCGTAGGTAAAAGAAGTCCAAATGTAGCCAAGTAGTAGGTTGTTTTACCAGACTGCAAGCTTATAGTATAGATTAAATGAAAGGTGACCACACAAGGTATTTATAAAAATATGTATTTATTATATAATACTCTCTAGTATGTTCTAATATCTCTGACACGGAGATGTACACAAAGCACACAATATTATAGCAAATAAATCACAGTAAATAGCACTAATACACAGTGGGCCCCAGGGGGGGACCAAACCATATACTAAAAAAGTGGTATAAGAACCACGACTCAAGTCAAAACAATGTCGAGAGGATGTAGAATTGTTGGGACCCCAAGGAACTGCCCAAGGTGACTAGATAGGGACTCCAAGGAGAGCGTGTGCAGTGTGGGACACAACCGCGTGCTCCGTCCAAGTCTATGTGCAAGTCGCGGTTGGAATTTTAAAGATTAGGGACCCTTCCCAGTGGACTACAAAGAAACCCTGTGGAAGACAGAAGGTTGGAGAGCCACCCCACCCGTGGATACCAAAGTACCCAAGTTACCTAACCCAGGGATGCCGGGTGCATAGGTGTGAAGTGGCGTTGGAAACCGCTGTCGAACCCAATGGAGGACTTCGATTAAGAGCCACTGCTGGAAGGGGAGAAAGTGTCCTTTGAATCCAAACGTGGATTCTTATCGAAGAGTACCGGAAAGCAGAGGGGACAGACTCTGGGTCACTTGTGAGTGACCAGGGGCTTGGTAGTCGAATGCCCACCGATGTCAGGTGCTTCAGGATAGTTGCTGGTGACCTCGACTCTGCAGCTGCGAGGACCAGGCGATGTTGAGGACAACCAGGAGCCGAAGGCAAGCTGTTCCACAAAGGATGTTGAGTGCTGAGGGGTCGGTGTCTGGCGGGAGCACCAACAAGCCTTGGCAAAAGCAACCCACACAGGAAGTCAGGGAAGTGTACAGTTCAGATCAGGGAGGTCCAGGAGACTCACGACAAGCAGGGGAGTCAGGGCACGCCCGAGCAATTGGGGGATCCCAAGGAAATTAAAGATGAGCCTCAATTGGACCCACAGGCTAGATGCAAAGGAGTCGCGAGAGGACCTCGGGCAGCTTCACAAAACAACAGGCCACGGAGCACACGGTGTGAGGTGGTTGAAGATCTTTGTAGGAACAGTTGCCAGAGGTTGGGGCTACTTGGAGCCCAATGCACTTGTTGCGGGATTGCTAACAAGCCCATGCACTTGCAGAAGTATGCGGTGCACAGGGGTTCCGGTATTGCAGCCCCCACGAGGGATTCTGACCTCAAACTTGGTGAGATGGCAGCTCGGGCCTCGAGTGATGTAGAAACCCACCTCCTGTCTTGCTGAGCCTTTCGGAGTCTGTAGGAGCTTGGATCAGCAGACCTGTCAGCAGTGTTGCGGTGCCTGCGAATGCAGGGGAATGACTCCTTCACTCCAAGGGAGATTATCTTCAGGGGTCTTGGATGCTCCCCAGGTCCTGCATGGATCCTGTATGGTGCACAGGCACAGACGATGCAGCAGACTGAGAGTGAGACGATGTCAGGCCCAAACGAAGTCCAGAGTGCCCAGACGGTCGAAGTGCAGTGGTTTCAGTTCTGAATCTTGTCCACAATGAATCTAAGGTCCTACAGCCAGGTAAGACCTTAAGGACCCACGGGAGAGGGTTGGAAAGATTCAGGGGACCCTCCCAGGGGAGGGTCTGGACAGGGGGAGGTTACTCCCATGTCCTTTGTCATATTTCGCGCCAGAGCGGGAGCCAACGGCTCCCAGGACTGGTTTGAACTGGACTATGCACAGGGACAACAAATGTGCCCGTCCTGCAGGTTTTCAGGCAGTGGCAAGCAAACCAACCCAGCCCTAATACACTAAATCCTGTCTGGGGGGTGGTCACACCTCCCTGTGACCGAATGCCTATTGTTCTGCCTTCCCCTGCTCGAGCTTGGCTCAGCAGCAGGAGGGCAGAAATGTGTCTTTGGTCGGCAGCATTATAAGGGTAGGGAATGCACACCATTTCGAATATCCAATTGATCCAATGTTCATCCATGTTTTTTTAGTATTGCGTGCTCCTTGGAAAAGCGCCTTGCCCACGTGACGATTAAGAATTAAATCCATTATTTTGGGGCGAATTTTCGCCCCAACCCAAAGGCACTGCTTGTGTGAGTGGTTTTTTCTTTTTTTCATTTCAAGCCACGTTTCTCCCATTTTTCTCTATGTAAACATCCACTTTCTCAATATTAACTTTTCAATCCACTTGATTCCACACGCTCAAAGAGATGCAATTTTTCAAAGGTTTCTCATATTTTTGATGTGCCCATCCGGACCTCTCTTCAAAAACACGTACTGACGCATATATTCATCCAGAAGCAGTGTTTATTAAAAACCCAATGCATTTCGGGCTACTGAGGCCCTTCGTCAGGCGTCACTACAAGTAACAAAAATATGAGAAACCTTTGAAAAATGGCATCTCTTTGAGCGTGTGGAATCAAGTGGATTGAAAAGTTAATATTGAGAAAGTGGATGTTTACATAGCGAAAAATGGGAGAAACGTGGCTTGAAATGAAAAAAAGAAAAACACTCACACAAGCAGCGCCTTCGGATTGGGGCGAAAACTCGCCCCAAAATAATGGATTTAATTCTCAATCGTCACATGGGCAAGGTGCTTTTCCAAGGAGCACGCAATACTAAAAAAACATGGATGAACATTGGATCAATTGGATATTAGAAATGGTGTGCATTCCCTACCCTTATAATGTACTTTAATGAAATTTGCCCAGTCCGGGTTTGCACCCGCAGAAGATAATATTTGAAAACATTTGATAATTTTGTAATCGTGATATTTTCCGCATGCTCAACGGAACATCGTGTCCAGGCAGCAATGTTTTTATGTTTGGCACCAAACAAGCATGAGGTGGTTGCATCGTATGAGAGACATCTGTAAATGCTTATAAGACTAACATTTAATTTGATCAAATACGCACAATTTACAATATTGTATAACATTTTCTGTTATATTTGTAGAGTGGTGGTTTTCTCAGTACATTCATTGCATTGTGGGCATTGTAGTGCGCAGTGATTATTGGTAGGGCGTGAGCAGTAAGTGAGGAAATCAGGTGGTTAATTAGCATCACAGCAATGTGGCAGGAGGTCACAGCACTAAGGTTGGGTTTAAATAGGAAGGGGGGAAGGGATGGGAAACACTTCTCTTTATCAGAAAGATGAGGACGGACCGTTTTATCAGCAGGTACGCGAGGGAAGAATGTGAGGGATAGCAATATTCGTGATATCGGGGTTAACCAAAGGATGCGGTTCTGGGAATAGAACGGAAAAAAATGATGCGCAGGAATCGAGTTTTGCGAGAGGAATAGAGAGATGTTTGACTAATGATGGCGGGTAGGAGGCGTGTCATGTTTGGTTTACGGTGAACGTGAGGAGTCTTGTAGATGAAAGTTGGGCAAAGGGAAGGGCTGTTTCACAAGTAGAGGGACTGATTGTGGAGGTAATTTGGCGAGTATGTGAAGGATTGAAGGGTTAAGTGTGACGGTGGTAAAGGGTGCTTGCTGTGAAAAGGCAGTTGTTTAAAATAACAGTCATTAGAGGGTTCTTGCTCACAAACACATGGGGAAACATCGATTACACATTGAGTGAAATATTTGATTTTTCAATATGGTAGGCACCAGGGTGAGGAGGAGTGAGTTGCATTCTTAATTAAATGTTTGTACAGATGTCATTTAACTCACACATTGGTGTAATGAAATAATAAATACGTTTTTTTGTTACTTGTAGTGACCCCTGACGAAGGGCCTCAGTAGCCCGAAATGCATTGGGTTTTTAATAAACACTGCTTCTGGATGAATATATGCGTCAGTACGTGTTTTTGAAGAGAGGTCCGGATGGGCACATCAAAAATATGAGAAACCTTTGAAAAATGGCATCTTTTTGAGCGTGTGGAATCAAGTGGATTGAAAAGTTAATATTGAGAAAGTGGATGTTTACATAGAGAAAAATGGGAGAAACGTGGCTTGAAATGAAAAAAAGAAAAAACACACACACAAGCAGTGCCTTTGGGTTGGGGCGAAAATTCGCCCCAAAATAATGGATTTGGTCGGCAGCAACCATTTTGCGCTGTCCGGAGCTAGACGGCTGGTACCGGGAACACTGAGGGCCCCACGAAGGGCCTTCCTGGTGGGTGGAATTATACCTCACACACCGGTTACCGGTGTGGGGGTATGATTCCAACATTTTTGACACCAAACACGATAGGGTTAGTTGCAGCCATTTTCGAGATGGTCATCATGCGTTCGCATAATGCCCCTCTATATATAGTATATGGCTGCTTCAATGACAACCCGGGAGAATGGACTCTGTAGGCTGCAGGGGTGTCCTGCTCATGCAGGGGCACCCTCTCACTTAGAACCAAGCACACTGCCTTCAGGATTGTAAAGGTCTGCTCTAGGGGTGACTTATAGCTTTTAAGTGCAGTGACCCTTAGATATAGTAAACCTATATCTTAAGAAAGTGGTGCATGCACCAACTTACACAGGCTGCAATGGCAGGCCTGTAGTTCCATTTCGAATGGTCTCTCATGGGTGGCATAATACATGCTGTAGCCCATGGGGGACCTCTGGGGTACCTATGCCCTGGGTACCTGGGTACCATATACTAGGGACTGACAGGGTGTTGCAAAGTCATCCTGTGCCCTGGGCACCCCCCAACTTTTTGCTGACTGGAACTGGTGGTAACTGACTCTGACTGACCCTGGGCTCTGTCAAACTAGGCCCAGGGCCAGTGCCAAGCTGAAAGGAACACATTAGAATACAGTTAAGACACCCAACATACACTAGGATACACTATGGTATGGTGGGGTACCCCTGTAATTGGCATGACCTACCCCATAAGCCCCTAGTATATAATAGGGCAGGGGATTGAAACTACCTAGAAGTCCCCAGTATCCTGGGGCATGGCAGTTTAGAGGCCAGCAGCTTTCTGCACTTGCATGTGTGCACTGCTGAAGCCTGGGGTCAGTTTAAAAACAGCCCTGGCTGCCAGGACTGCTTTTAAAAAGTAAATTGTGCCCAAACTCGACTTTGGTGGTAGGGGCACTTAAAAATAGGTAACCTACAATGTTTTGGCATATTATGGACCCCCAGGGTCTCCCCTAGGTATCCCAGGGGTGGGGGGTCAGATATGTATAAGGTACACCCTTATAAAATGAGTTTTTATATGCCTGGGTAAAGTGAAATTTCACATTTCACTCCCCACACTGTGGTAAAGTGCTGCTCAAATTCGACTTTGATGCTAGAAGCACTGTGGAAGGAGGATCTGCAATATTTCTGCAGATTCAGAACCCCTAAAGTCTCCCCTAGTTGCACTGAGGGTGGGGGTCCTGTAGAAATTAGGGAAATACTTATAAAATATGTTTTTATAAGCCCTGGTGCTAGAAAACTGGCCCAAGTCATTTTCCCCATTGCAAATCCCATGGCCCATAGGTTAACATGGTAGGATGTTATGGATTAATAACTATTGATCGGAGAGGACTAGCCTGACCATTCAAAGACTTCCCAGAATGGTAGTAGTAAATCCAACAATATTATATTGTTGAATTTCTCCTAAAGTGTACATACAAGAAGTTATAAGACTTTCTTGTTTGTAAGTCCAAATTCAGCCTTCCAGTGGTCTGCCCTGATTGGTCAGAGTTAAGTGGATTAGCCAGTCTGCTTTGAAGAGGTGATAAAGAGCCCCTGGGGTTACCAACACTGCTGGGAGGGCAGTGTGCTGGTCCATAGGAATGCCAGGCCAGGGGGTGGAGTCATAAACCATGCTCTTCAAAGGTAGAGGGGAGGCCTGGGTGTCAGTTACACTTTTACACTCTTGACCCAGAGTCAGGGCTAGGCTTAAGGAAGGTATGTGCAGATGGTAGGGGAGAGTCTATGGAAATAAGCCATCCCAGGGGGTGGGTTTAGCCAGCTCTTACCTCCTTGCTGGAAAATCAGCCATTATGGATTTGGAAGATTTGATGCACTCTGGGACAAAATAATGCCACACTCTACAGGATGTGGTCCTAACTATGAGGAGTTACCCTGCTCTCATTGGTCAGAGGTGACCTGTTGCTTGACCCAGAGACTTTTGAATAAGTATCTGAGAGGGGCAGAGCCCTCCAGATCTGCTGCTTGAAACTTATTGAAGCAAGAAGTGCCCTGCTGAGAAGTTTTGCTGTGCAAAGATTTCTAAGGCCTGACCTCTGAAGACTGCACCAACTGAAACTACAGCCCTGTGGATTACCTTGCTGCAAAAGGACTAAAGAGTGAACTCCCTGCAAGCTACAGGTTAACAGAGCTCACCTGGACATCCCCACAAAGAATTCCCAGCCTGGAGTACCAGTGGATTTGTAAGGGTTTTGTTCAAGTGGATTGCGGAATTGAAGTTTCACACTTTCAAGGACCCTCTTGGAGATTCCAGAACCTTGGATTGTGTGTTGGATACTTTGGGACCCGCAAGCGGAACTTCAGGAAGGAGTTCTAACTGGACCCCGCTTGCTGAAGAAGGCGGCACCACACAGTGGTGAGAAAATTCTTCAGAACAATTTCTAAAGGTGTGTCCCTGTCAGAGAAAATGAAATGACTAAAAGGGGCACTGTTGGTTTCTAAGCACTAGAAAGTGACTAATCTTTAAAAATTCATATCTCTGGTTCCCTACAGTGGATTTTTTTCGTTTTGGTGTCATTTAAAAGATAAAAAATGTTCCCTATTTTTATAAATTGGTGTTGGATTTTTATTTTGTGTTGTGTCTTAATTATTTACGGAAATGGTGTTTTTAAATGCTTTACATACCTGTCTTTGAAGTTAAGCCTGTCTGCTCGCAGCCACGTTACCAAGGGTTGAGCATAGGAATACTTTTCTAAGACCTATGCTGAGTCCTATCATGTGTTAGTGGCCTTATTGCCAGTGGCAGACCTACATTTGTCCCTACCAATAACCCACTTTCCAACATTTGGTGCTCAGCGGTGTGGATGTGGACTTGTGTTTAAAAAGTACACCTTTCAGTGAATGATTTAAGATTATAAAAATCCTCTAAATTGCCTTAGAACAAAACTTTTGAGTTTGATTTTTGGAATTTGGACTAAACTGTTTTTAATCCATTGTTGTGATTTTTCCAAATTGTTCTAAGTCTGTTGTGCCTAGTTTTTTGTGACCCAAAACTAGGGAACCATGGAGCTGGACCTGGCTAAACTGTCCAAGTATAAGATAGCTGATCTTAGGGTACAGTGTAGGCTTAGGGGGCTGCATGCTGCCAAGAAGACGAGGAAGGCAGGGTTGCTTGAGTCCCTAAAGGCCTGGGCCAGGGCAGCTGAGGATAACCCAGGGGGGTGGGAGGATGTTCCCCCCAACCTCACCCAAGAGAGGGGTGAGGATGAGACCTCTTCCATTGTGACTAGTGTTAGCCAGGTGAATCAAGGTGGTGGTGGGAGGGGGGAAGGGTCCCTTACTCAGGAACCACTACCGTCCCTTGCAGAGAGACAGCTTCAGGCTCAATTAGCTTTGATAGCTTTAGAGCAAAGGAAACTGGACTTGGCTGAGAAGAGATGGGAGAAGGAGGAGAAAAGGAATGGTGGCAGCGAAAGTGAAGAAGATGCTGAGATGTCCAGGGGTGGTAGATCTGAACCTAAACTTCCCAAGGGCATAGTACCCAAGTACACAGAGGGGGATGACATGGACAGGTGGCTAGCAGCTTTTGAGAGGGCCCTTAAAATGAGTAGGGTCCACTCTAGGTATTGGGGTGCACTCCTGTGGGAGTTGATTCCAGTAGCTGGGAGGGATAGGCTCCTGACCCTGAAGGGAGAGGATGCAGAATCATACCAGCAGATGAAGGCATGCTTAGTAAAGAGATTTGGTCTGACTCCAGAGCAGTACAGGGTGAAGTTTAGAGGCAACCAGAAATTGAGTTCAAAGTCGTGGGTAGACTTTGTGGACGTTTCAGTAAAGGCACTGGAAGGCTGGATTGTTGGTAACAAAGTTGACACATATGAGGGATTGTATAATTTGTTTTTGAAGGAACATATTTTGACTCATTGTGCAGAAGAGAAGTTACGCCAGTATCTAGTGGACTCTAAGCTGACAGACCCCAGAGAGTTGGGGGAATCAGCTGATGAGTGGGTGAGAACCTGGGTTTCCATTCAGCACCAGGGGGGTGACCAGAAGAAAGGAGGACAGGTCCCTCCCCAGGGGAAAGCCCAGGGAAAGGAAGGTTAAAACCAGAAGGAGTCCTCCAAAGACCCACAAAAACCTGCACAAGGAGGGGGGGCCCGAGCCAACCCAAATTCAAAGGGAGGGGGTTTCAGGGAAAGCCTGGTAGGCTCTTTGATCCCTCAAAGGTGGGTAAGTGCTTTGACTGTAACCAGCCAGGGCATAAGCAGGGAGATGCTGTCTGTACCAAGAAACTCCCCCCTAAGGGGCCATCCACAGGGATTTCCAGTGTAAGTGTAGAGGTGGGGAGTGGTGCCCCAGAGAGGGGTAGTCAGGTGGTGGAAGCAACCTTAGTGTCCCTGGGTGGGGTGAATATTGCAACCCTTGCTGCCTTACCTCCAAATATGGACAAGTACAGGCAGAGGCCTAAAGTGAATGGGACTGAGGTTGAGGCTATCAGAGACACTGGGGCTAGTGTAACAATGGTCCTGGATGAACTGGTGCCTCCAGAGAGAGGTTGTTACCTGGTGAGTTTCACCAGGTGACATATGCAGACAGCACTACCAAACTCCATCCTATGGAATGGGGAGGTGTGACAGGCCCTATGAAGGTAGCTGTGTCAAAGGTGCTCCCAGTCCAGTGTTTACTGGGCAACGATCTTGAAGCCTCTGTGTGGTCAGAGGTGGAGAGAGGACTCCATATGAAAATATTGGAGCTCCCTGAGTGGGTATGTGCTGTGACTAGGTCACAGACTAGCCAGAAGGGAGAGGCTGGACACTTGGACCCTGGAACAAAGGGCCAAGCATCCAAGGACAAGGGCACTGGGCCTGGTAAGCCAGCCCAGGGAACTCCAGAGGTGCAGGAAGAATCTAACCCTGATGGGGAGGATCTGGCCTCTGAGGGAGGGACTCCATCCCTGCCAGAGCTGTCAGATTTGGCAGAACTGACAGGAGCAGGTGGACCCTCCAGAGAGGAGTTCAGTCAGGGACAGCGTGACTGTCCCACCCTTGAGAGCTTGAGGCGGATTGCTTCCAAGCAAGATGAAGGGGATGCCAGTGGGTTTCACAGACTCTACTGGGAAGATGGACTGCTTTATACTGAGGCCAGAAACCTCAAGGAGGGGGCCACCAGGAGGTTGGTGGTGCCCCAGAAGTACAGAGAGTTCATCCTGACTTTGGGTCATGATATCCCCTTGGCAGGACATTTGGGACAGACAAAGACATGGAACCGATTGGTGAACCATTTCTACTGGCCCCATATGTCTGAAAAGGTAAAGGAGTTTTGCAGCTCCTGTGTCACCTGTCAGGCCAGTGGCAAGGCAGGGGGAAAAACAAAGGCTCCCCTAATACCACTGCCAGTGGTTGGGGTTCCTTTTGAAAGGGTGGGGATGGACATTGTTGGTCCCCTGGACCCACCTACTGCATCAGGGAATAGGTATATCTTAGTGGTAGTTGACCATGCCACTAGATATCCTGAGGCCATACCTCTTAGAACCATTGATGCTCCTGCAGTGGCTAGAGCACTGCTTGGTGTGTTCACCAGAATAGGTTTTCCAAAAGAGGTGGTGTCAGATAGGAGCACGAACTTCCTGTCCAGCTATCTGACTGCTATGTGGGATGAGTGTGGTGTCAACTACAAGTTCACCACCCCCTATCACCCACAAGCAAATGGTCTTGTTGAGAGATTCAACAAAACCCTGAAGGGCATGATAAATGGGTTGTCAGAGAAACTCAGGAGGAGATGGGATGTTCTCCTCCCATGCTTACTGTTTGCCTACAGGGAGGTGCCACAGAAAGGGGTTGGTTTCAGTCCCTTTGAGTTGGTGTTTGGACACCCTGTGAGGGGGCCATTGAGCCTGCTAAAAGAGTCTTTAGAGAAGCCTCTTAAAGAAGCTAAGGACAATGTGCTTGATTATGTGCTAGGCCTGAGATCTAGAATGGCAGAGTACATGTACAAGGCAAACAGGAAACTGGAGGCCAGCCAGGAGCTCATGAAGCACTGGTATGATCAAAAGGCTACTATGCCCGATTATACTCCAGGACAGTTGGTGTGGGTGTTGGAACCTGTGGCTCCCAGGGCCCTCCATGACAAGTGGAGTGGGCCCTATCCAATCTTAGAAAAGAAGGGTGAGGTTACCTATTTGGTTGACCTTGGCACCCCCAGGAACCCTCATAGGGTCCTGCATGTGAATAGATTGAAACCCCACCATGACAGGGCAGACATGACCATGTTACTGGTCACTGATGAGGGTGTGGAGGAGGAAACTGAGCCTGTGCCCGACCTCCTCTCCACTAATGTGCAAGATGGGTCAGTGGAGGGAGTTGTGCTCTCTCCCAAATTGACAGACCAGCAGCACAGAGACTGTAAGCAAGTGCTGGAGCAGTTTGCTGGCCTGTTCTCTTTGACCCCAGGCATCACTGAGTGGTGCGTGCACCACATTGACACTGGTGACAGCCTACCTGTCAAAAATAAACTGTACAGGTTGTCTGACCATGTCAGAGCCAGCATTAAAGCTGAGGTTGCTAAGATGCTGGAACTGGGGGTAATTGAACCGTCTGAGAGTCCATGGGCCAGTCCAGTGGTGCTGGTACCTAAACCTAATCCTCAGGGGGGACCCAAGGAGTTAAGGTTCTGTGTGGACTACAGAGGATTGAGTCACAAAGACTGACGCTGACCCTATACCTAGAGCTGATGAGCTCATTGATAGGTTAGGGGCTGCTAAGTACCTGAGTACTTTTGATTTGACTTCAGGTTACTGGCAGATTGCCCTCACTGATGGAGCAAAGGAGAGGTCAGCATTCTCCACACCAGAGGGACATTATCAGTTCAAGGTAATGCGCTTTGGATTAAAGAATGCACCTGCCACCTTCCAAAGGTTGGTGAACAGGGTCTTGTCTGGGTTGGAACAGTTCAGTGCAGCTTACCTGGATGATATAGCTGTATACAGTTCTACCTGGGGGGATCACTTAAGCCACCTAAGGGAAGTGCTTCAGGCAATGCAGCAAGCAGGCCTGACTATTACGGCAAGTAAGTGCCAAATAGGGCAGAGTTCTGTGGTGTACCTGGGCCACCTGGTAGGTGGGGGCCATGTACAGCCTCTCCAAGCTAAAATCCAAACTATTTTGGATTGGACAGCACCTGTTACCCAGACTCAGGTCAGGGCATTCCTTGGACTGACAGGGTACTATAGAAGGTTTGTTCAAAATGATGGGACCATTGTGGGGCCCCTCACAGAACTGACTTCTAAAAAGAGGCCCAAGAAGGTGATTTGGACCCCAGAGTGTCAGAAGGCTTTTGACACTCTGAAAGCTGCTATGTGTTCAGCACCAGTGTTACTGGCCCCTGACTACACAAAAGAATTTGTAGTTCAGACAGATGCTTCAGAGCAAGGGATTGGGGCAGTGTTGTCACAGCTAAATGAAGGGGGCCTTGATCAGCCAGTTGCTTTTATTAGCAGGAGGCTTCTTCCCAGAGAGCAGAGGTGGAGTGCCATTAAGAGAGAGGCTTTTGCTGTGGTGTGGTCCCTGAAAAAGTTGAGACCATATTTGTTTGGGACTCACTTTCGTGTTCAAACTGACCACAGGCCTCTCAGGTGGCTCATGCAGATGAGAGGGGGGAATCCCAAGCTGTTAAGGTGGTCCATTTCCCTACAGGGAATGGACTTTACAGTGGAACACAGACCTGGGGTTGCCCATGCCAATGCAGATGGACTTTCCAGGTTTTTCCACTTAGCCGATGAGGACTACCAGGGTGTAGGTTAGTAACCCATCACCTTTCGTTTGGGGGGGGCTATGTTGCAAAGTCATCCTGTGCCCTGGGCACCCCCCAACTTTTTGCTGACTGGAACTGGTGGTAACTGACTCTGACTGACCCTGGGCTCTGTCAAACCAGGCCCAGGGCCAGTGCCAAGCTGAAAGGAACACATTAGAATACAGTTAAGACACCCAACATACACTAGGGTACACTATGGTATGGTGGGGTACCCCTGTAATTGGCATGACCTACCCCATAAGCCCCTAGTATATAATAGGGCAGGGGATTGAAACTACCTAGAAGTCCCCAGTATCCTGGGGCATGGCAGTTTAGAGGCCAGCAGCTTTCTGCACTTGCATGTGTGCACTGCTGAAGCCTGGGGTCAGTTTAAAAACAGCCCTGGCTGCCAGGACTGCTTTTAAAAAGTAAATTGTGCCCAAACTCGACTTTGGTGGTAGGGGCACTTAGAAATAGGTAACCTACAATGTTTTGGCATATTAGGGACCCCAGGGTCTCCCCTAGGTATCCCAGGGGTGGGGGGTCAGATATGTATAAGGTACACCCTTATAAAATGAGTTTTTATATGCCTGGGTAAAGTGAAATTTCACATTTCACTCCCCACATTGTGGTAAAGTGCTGCTCAAATTCGACTTTGATGCTAGAAGCACTGTGGAAGGAGGATCTGCAATATTTCTGCAGATTCAGAACCCCTAAAGTCTCCCCTAGTTGCACTGAGGGTGGGGGTCCTGTAGAAATTAGGGAAATACTTATAAAATATGTTTTTATAAGCCCTGGTGCTAGAAAACTGGCCCAAGTCATTTTCCCCATTGCAAATCCCATGGCCCATAGGTTAACATGGTAGGAAGTTATGGATTAATAACTATTG
This sequence comes from Calotriton arnoldi, assembly GCA_963921515.1. Taxonomy (NCBI): domain Eukaryota; kingdom Metazoa; phylum Chordata; class Amphibia; order Caudata; family Salamandridae; genus Calotriton; species Calotriton arnoldi. The sequence goes on along the minus strand of CAWUFW010009781.1, from coordinate 532,261 downwards.
ATCGGAGAGGACTAGCCTGACCATTCAAAGACTTCCCAGAATGGTAGTAGTAAATCCAACAATATTATATTGTTGAATTTCTCCTAAAGTGTACATACAAGAAGTTATAAGACTTTCTTGTTTGTAAGTCCAAATTCAGCCTTCCAGTGGTCTGCCCTGATTGGTCAGAGTTAAGTGGATTAGCCAGGCTGCTTTGAAGAGGTGATAAAGAGGCCCTGGAGTTACCAACACTGCTGGGAGGGCAGTGTGCTGGTCCATAGGAATGCCAGGCCAGGGGGTGGAGTCATAAACCATGCTCTTCACAGGTAGAGGGGAGGCCTGGGTGTCAGTTACACTTTTACACTCTTGACCCAGAGTCAGGGCTAGGCTTAAGGAAGGTATGTGCAGATGGTAGGGGGAGAATCTATGGAAATAAGCCATCCCAGGGGGTGGGTTTAGCCAGCTCTTACCTCCTTGCTGGAAAATCAGCCATTATGGATTTGGAAGATTTGATGCACTCGGACAAAATAATTCCACACTCTACAGGATGTGGTCATAACTATGAGGAGTTACCCTGCTCTCATTGGTCAGAGGTGACCTGTTGCTTGACCCAGAGACTTTTGAATAAGTATCTGAGAGGGGCAGAGCCCTCCAGATCTGCTGCTTGAAACTTACTGAAGCAAGAAGTGCCCTGCTGAGAGGTTTTGCTGTGCAAAGATTTCTAAGGCCTGACCTCTGAAGACTGCACCAACTGAAACTACAGCCCTGTGGATTACCTTGCTGCAAAAGGACTAAAGAGTGGACTCCCTGCAAGCTACAGGTTAACAGAGCTCACCTGGACATCCCCACAAAGAATTCCCAGCCTGGAGTACCAGTGGATTTGTAAGGGTTTTGTTCAAGTGGATTGCGGAATTGAAGTTTCACACTTTCAAGGACCCTCTTGGAGATTCCAGAACCTTGGATTGTGTGTTGGATACTTTGGGACCCGCAAGCAGAACTTCAGGAAGGAGTTCTAACTGGACCCCGCTTGCTGAAGAAGGCGGCACCACACAGTGGTGAGAAAATTCTTCAGAACAATTTCTAAAGGTGTGTCCCTGTCAGAGAAAACGAAATGACTAAAAGGGGCACTGTTGGTTTCTAAGCACTAGAAAGTGACTAATCTTTAAAAATTCATATCTCTGGTTCCCTACAGTGGATGTTTTTCGTTTTGGTGTCATTTAAAAGATAAAAATATTACCTATTTTTATAAATTGGTGTTGGATTTTTATTTTGTGTTGTGTCTTAATTATTTACTGAAATGGTGTTCTTAAATGCTTTACATACCTGTCTCTGAAGTTAAGCCTGTCTGCTCGCAGCCACGTTACCAAGGGTTGAGCATAGGAATACTTTTCTAAGACCTATGCTGAGTCCTATCATGTGTTAGTGGCCTTATTGCCAGTGGCAGACCTACATTTGCCCCTACCAATAACCCACTTTCCAACACAAGGGTACCCCAGTATCCAATCTGGGGTGTACCTACGTACATAACATTACAGTTTAAGGAGAATGCAGATAGACTGGGGTCCTGAATAGCAGTATCCCAGTCAGACTAGTCAAAAATAGCATTACATCAAGCAAAAAGTGGGGGTAACCATAAGAAGCAGATTCTACTTTCCTACAACAGGGCTTAGTGCCAAAAAATACAGACCCATGAGGCAGGTGCAGAGTAGGAGAAAAGATTTCTTTTTCTAAACGTTTCCAACTTTGGATGCGTGCTGTACTGTACAGCACGCATACAAACTTTGAAAAGTTTTAAACTATGTCCAAGCATAGTATGTTGTACTGGAGGGTACCCTTTTCCAGGGCAAAACCTATGCTTGCTCTCACCTATGTACTACAGAGCAAGGGGGTGTGTGTGTGTGTGGCAAGGTAGCCTAAAGTGCACCAGCGCAGGTGGAGAGAGATATAGTGCCATATCATATTAGATATGGCCCTGTTGTGCTCTGTCCCTTCTAAGCAACAAAGTGGTACAACTTTGGTTGCAGTGCTGCGTGAAAAAAAAATGTGGCCCTTTATTTTGTACTTAAAGGATAGCCTTACAGTCCAAAGCCTATCCTAGACATCACACACACCTAAGGTGCAAAGAGGTGGGTGTGACCCTTGGCAGTCTGAAAGAGCACTAGCTCTGGGGAAGAGGAGAGCAGCAGCTGTCAAGTTTCCTGGGTCTATGTGTGATGTGCTGCTCCAGTTCAGGTTCTTTTTTTTTTTTTTTAATTGTGGGGCTTGTAGTCCAGTTTTATAATGCAATAAAAAAGACTACAAGTCACAGAATTCAAAGAAAAAACCCGGACTGGAGCAGCACATCCCGCATGGACCTGGGAAACTTGGCAGGGTGCTGTGTTGTGATTTAAATTTGTAAATCTGCCCCCCAGAGGCCTTCGTACTTAGGCAATGTTTTAAACTTACATTCTTTTTACCATGGAGAACGAACGGCATAGCAATAATTGGTCTACCGGAAGCACTTTGGAACCTTGTCATGGTTCTTACGCACAAGTAAATGCTATAAACAGAGGCGGCTCCTCCATTGGAGCGGAGGAGCGTCCCCCACTTATGTGCTCCCAAAAGCCCAAGAGATAAAAAATAAAATGCTAATTCATTACCATTTTATTTTTTATCGTCCTGTCCTTAACAGAGCGTTAGGACGGGGCAGGGCCTGCTCAGTGAGCAGGTAGGAGTGGTTTGCAGAGGCCTGCATTTTGCACTTGTTTAAAGTTCGTATTTGTCTTATGCCGGCTGCACACATGCGCACTTTAAACCTCTCAATCCAGCTATCTTAAGACAGCCAGGCTGAGAGCAAGCGCAGGCATCCAGCACCCTCGGAGCAGTGACAGAGGCCGCTCCCAAAAATCAGGGCACTGTTCACATGCTGGCTAACAGCACGTGAGCAGTCCTGGATTGGTCAAGGGGGTTTGCTGGGGCCTGCACTGCAGTCCCAGCAGTAGACGAGGTTGGAGTGAGGAGGACGTCGTCACCGTCGTCAGGATCGGTAAGTGCATTTCTTTTTTAGGTCTCGCCTAGGCAGCGCATGCGCTGTCTCTCCGAGACATCAAGTAATCTGTATGTTGGGTGAAACTCCGCCTATTGCCGTGTAAGTTCTCTTGCCGCTTGCCATTAGTTTAACTTTGGCATTGCTCTTGTTAGCTCGCTTTTTATTGGCTGTTGATCCGATACTCACTTCCATTTATTCCGGAAGCAGCACCACCTAACTACTGTTTTCGTCCGCTTTTGTGGTTTATGTGTGTTTGAGCGGAACTTTCTTTTACGATTTTTGCAGCCCAGCATGCTGAGTTGCAGCAATACACTCACTTCCATACATATTCAGCACGGCGCTCGTCATGAGTGCCGCGCTGTTAATTGTTTCATTGCTTTTTCCACCCCTCCACACTTTTTTTTTTTTTTTAATGGTTTCCTGCTCGTCCCAGCGCTGCCCTCTACCTCCCTGAAATTTTTGTTTCCTACGCCGGGCTGAGAGAGCTCCTTGTCATGGCAACATGCCATACAGGGATACATTGTTTCAGCTCTCTCTGTCAGCCCTGCCCGCCCAGCCCCACTGAGACCACGTGGGACTGCTGGATCTTCCATTGCGGGCGGGGCTGCTTTTTTAAAAATGATTGCTTTCCGCCCGTCGCCGTCGTGGACGCACAGCTATATGCATGGGCGCCGTGCTTTATGTTTCAGCACGGCGCCCGATTTGCTCTTGCACCCTTCTGCTTGTTTTCTCTGCCATTCGTGTCATTGTCTATAAGTGCATGCCATCACCCCGAGCAACACACACACGGCTTCAGTTGTGCTGAAAACATGTAATCACATACTGCGCCGGAGCCCGGAGAGTTGCTGCCACTACCTGATCCAGGCTGCAGTGAGCACTTGTTTACAATTGTTGCAGCCTCGCTGCTTTCCCCTTTAATCCAGACTTGTTTTTTTTTTTTGCAATAGCATTCTGTGGGACAGCTAACGCGAGGTTTTTCTCGCCATGATATTTTTTTACCACGGTTTATCGGATTAAGGGATGAGGAGAATGATTGTTGTCGGTTTATTGCATGGCGCTTGTTTGTGACTGGGTTGAGTGGTGGTAAGAGGTAGAGGAGTTCGTCAACGTCTTCCCAGAGCCCTTTCCAATGGGATATAGCGTTCTACATTTACTCGTGTTTTAAGTACGTTTATTTACGGGGATGTTAATCTCGTGTTTTTTACGGCACTTAAGTTCTTCCCGTCTTTTCTTCAATGTAACTTGTTGCACACGATTTTGGATGACAAAACACCGTGGCAAATTTGGCGAGGAGTCGGAGCCTGAATACGTAAATTTTGTTGGCAGTTTTGAGGTTCCTGTAGAACCTGCTCCAAGAACAAAGCTTCTGTACGCACAACTTTACCCCGGGTTTTTGTCATTTCGTAGGTTCATATGAACTTATCTGTGTACTAGTCCTTTGATGGCAACAGTGCTTTGGTGTTCACGGTTTCAGTATTTATGAAGGACTTGAGCCTAATCGCTAAACTGCTTTAGGCCTTGTTTTATCCGTGCATTTTACACAGCCCTCCATCACATGCAACTAACGCCTTTGATGGCTCCTTTTTGGGCGTATATCTGACAACCAAACGGTTTAATTGACATCTAATGAGTACTCGTATATGGATGCAGCCGGACAGTGCTCAGACACTTTACACCAGATGTAAACAGTATGAATGTGAATCTGGGAAATCCTTCCCAGGTACTGCTGTGCACTCTTGAGCTGACTGGCTAATTATGTTTTACGTGTCCCTTAAAAAAGCGAATAGCTCTTGGACGTATTAGTGGGGCAAAGGGTTTCGTTTTGTTGAGGCACAGACACATTTCATGTAAAGATTTCATAATTTGAATTGTTGAATGAAGTCTACGAATTCTATCACGAATATTTGTGGGAACATCGGAGACTTCATTAAATAATCGCATTTACAAGAGTTTGAGCCTTTGATTTTTGTGTTAATTATCAAAACGGATAAATAAAAGGCATTGTCATTTACAATGCCAATAGCTAAAACTCTTGCAAATGCGAGACCTATTGCATTGCAAATGCTTGTTCTTTTTTCTCTTTTGAATGCCCGCCTCTCCCCCCTCAGTAGATGCCTGCCGCCTCTGGCTATAAAACTAACACAATATAAAGCTATGAGTCACCTCATCATAGCGAAAGATAGCAGCAATCTGGAACCAATGGAGGCTATCAATTATATGAAATCTGTCTTCCAACTATATCTACATGGAACACATCTGCAGTCTATATTCTTCACTTCATTGTTAAAGCTAGATGATTTCACGCGCACGGAACACTCATATACTTATCTAAGGGAAACTTCCAGTAGTCAACTATGTAGCCACTTAGTGGCGCTGCTGCACCATAGTAGACATACATGGGCGTTATTGATTTGAGTCTCGAATATTTTGTTTTACTTACTGGTCAGCCTCGTCATCTCCTTTGATGCTCCTTAACCTTTAGCATAGCGGTAGCAGAGCATTATTCTCATACCGGGCGCAGCCACACGCAGCATCCATGGACCAGGAGAGGTTTGATTGATGACAAAGGTTCAGCTGCATCAAGAAAATAAAACCGCGCAATAAACTATCATTTGTCTGGCTCAGTCAAGACGAAAACCAATTAGGGAGCAGCTAACATGATAACCGCTGTGCACGAGCCGTAAAGTCACTCCACAGAAATGCTGCATGTGGCGTGGCCAGTGATATTAAACGGTCTTCAACAAAATTATTTAATTTGAAGAAAAAAAATTAGAGATGCTTTTAGCTGAACACTTTGCTTCTTAAACCACAGAAGAGCCTGTGGCAGACCAGTTATGTTTCCCTAAGGTATTAACACACCTGCAGTTATAACAAGCAGGGCCGGTCCTATGATTTGCGAGGCCCTGGGCCAAAATGGAATGCGCGAGGCCCCTCTAATTTACTTAAGGAAATGCCCGAGGCCCCTCTAATTTACGTAAGTGACCCCTTACAAGGAGACCATTCAGAGACACCGCAGGAGGCCCATTGTACAGGATTTTAGCGGCCCCACAGTTTTAACTTTCAGCCCACAAGCAATTCTCACACCTTCAACCTGATAGGTGTAAGAATTGCTTGTGGGCTGAAAGTTAACACTGTGGGGGCGCTAAAACCCTGTACAATGGGCCTCCCACAGTGTCTCTGAATGGGTCTCCTTGCAATTGGAACAAGGGGAAGCTTCTCCCTCCCCCCCCCCCCCCAAGGCCTCCAGACACCATCCCTGAGAGGCCCAGGGAGGGGATCCCTCCGATCCCCTTCCATGGACCCTAATTGCAAGGAGACAGGGAAACAACAGGGCACACGATCGGTTCGGGGCCCCATGCTGGTGGGCTGAGTGCGAGCCCCTGGGCAGCTGCCCACGCTGCCCATGCCTAGCGCCGGCCCTGATAACAAGCATTGGTAAATGCATTAGGTTTCGCCTATGTGATTAACAATACACCATTTTTCGTTGTAAGTTGTAGCTTAATGAGTAGTTGTACAATATAAGTTACAGAAAGTCTGTTAAAGTTTTATGGCTTGTTTATGCACAAAAAGGCAATATATTGTGCTACTAGTGGTATAGTGTGGGTAAGTAATAGCAACATTTTGAAAAATGAAAGAGGAGAATAATAGAATTCATTGATGTTATAGCAATATTACTTGTTTAGAGGAGTTATGACAACATTTGGCCCCGGTGCCACTGCACCTGCTGCGCCATTCAAATAATGACCCTATTGCCTGTAAGGTAAATGCACTTGTAACTGCCTGTTTAGTAGTATAATATTGCAATATTTGGTGTTTAGAGGGGATCCTAGAGCTTCGGGCCACGGTGTCACTGCACCTGCTGCACCATTGAAATCATGACCCTAGTGCTTGCAAGGTAACTGAACTTGTGACTGCTTATTTAGTATTTAAATATAGCAATATTTAGTATTTAGAGGAGTTCTGACACCTTTTGGCCACTGCACCTGCAGCCACATTGAAATCATGAACATTGTGCCTGCTAGATAACTGCACATGTGACTGACTGTTTAGCAATATTCTGCGTTTAGTGGGGTCCCTAGAGTGTTTAGCCCCAGTGCAACTGCACCTGCTGCACCATTCAAATCAAGCCCCTTTTAGCTTCACAATAACTGCAATTTTGACTGCCTGTGCAGTAGTAAAATATAGCAATATTAGGTGTTTAGAGGAGTTCTGACAACTTTTGGGCCCTGTGCTACTGCACCTGCTGCATCATTCAAATCCTGACCCTGTTGTCTGCAAGGTAACTGCACCTGTGACTGCCTGTTTAGTAGTAAAATATAGCAATAATCAGTGTTTACTGGGGTGCGTGGAGTTTTTGGTCCTGGTGCTACTGCACCTGCTGCACCATTCAAATCATGTCCCTGTTGCCTGCTAGATAAGTGCACTTGTGACTGTCTTGTTTAGTAGTAAAATGTAGCAATAATCTGGGTTCAGTGGGGTCCCTAGAGCTTTTGGCCCCAAGGCCACTGCACCTGCTGCACCATTCAAATCAAGTCCCTTTTAACGGCTAGCTAACTGGAATTGTGACTGCCTGTTTAGTAGTCAAATATAGCAACATTATGTGTTAAGAGGAGTTCAGACAATTTTTGGGCCCAGTGCTACTGCACCTGCTTCACCATTCAAATCATTGTCTGCAAGGTAACTGCACTTGTGGTTGCCTGTTTAGAAATAAAATATAGCAATAATAGGTGTTTAGTGGGGAGCCTGGAGCTTTTGGTCCCAGTGCCACTGCACCTGCTGCCCTATTAAACTCATGACTCTAGTGCCTGTTTAGTTGTAAAATATAGCAATATTAGGTGTTTAGAGGAGTTCTGACAACTTTTTGACCTGGTGCCACTGCACCTGCTGCACCATTTAAATCAAGCCCCTTTTAACTGCAAGGTAACTGCAATTGTGACTGCCTGTATAGTAGTAAAATATAGCAATGTTAGGTGTTTAGAGGAGTTCTCACAACGTTTGGGCCCGGTGCTACTGCACCTGCTGCATCATTCAAATTATGACCCTGTGGTCTGCAAGGTAACTGCACTTGTGACTGCCTGTTTAGTAGTAAAATATAGTAATTTTGGATGTTTCGCGGGGTGTCTAGAGCTTTTGGTCCTGGTGTCACTGCACCTGCTGCACCATTGAAATCATGACCCTGTCGTCTGCAAGGTAACTGCACTTGTGACTGCCTGTTTCGTTTGACATTTTATCAATAATCTGGGTATAGTCGGGTTCCTAGAGCTTTTGGCCCCTGTGCTACTGCACCTGCTGCACCATTCAAATCAAGTCCCTTTTAACTGCAAGGTAACTGCAATTGTGACTGCTTGTTTAGTAGTCAAATATTATGTGTTTAGAGAAGTTCTGACAACTTTTGGGCCTGGTGCTACTGCACCTGCTGCACCATTCAAATCATGACCCTGTTGTCTGCAAGGTAACTGCACTGGCAGCTCCCTGTTTAGTAGTAAAATATAGCATAGCTCTTGTATAATAACTTTATTTTTAATGTGCAATGTTTAGTACAACATTTAGAACTTGATTAAAATGACCAAATAGATTAAGTTGAAAAAATCAATCCGATAATGCCTACAAAGGTCGAAGAAAGGTACTGAGGCAGGAATAGGAAATGCCACAAACGTTCTAAGGCTAAAGCATCTGCTTTATTCAACTAAGTAATAATAAGCATTGGAAATGCAATAGGTCTCACATTTACTTGCGGTAGAGCTAATGGCGTGGTAAATGACAATGTCTTTTACCCATGTGTTATGAATGTATGTGGTGTGCAGTGGAATGATATGGGTTGGATTGGAATTGTTAGTTGTGGAATTGTGTGGCGTGTAATTGGGTGGTGTGGAGTGGATTTGTGTATTGTACCATCAAAGACGTACAAGTTAAACAAAAGAGTTAGCACTCAACGCTGTTTGGAAGAATACACACTAGTTGTACAACCTTGTTTCTCGTTGCATACCACTACCCATGTTTCTGTAGAGAGAGATAATCAAGACAAAAATAGCAGCAGAATACTCCAGGAATCTTCTTCAACATACTGTGTTATGTAAAATGAAGTTCCAGTTAATATACTTGAGGCTGCCCTAGGTGAGACAAGAAGCAAAGTCTACAGTTACAGAGCACGCCATAAAACTGAATGGGCTTTATGCTCTCAACTAGCAGCTGTAATCACCAAGTCAATGGTGTTTCTTTCATTGATGTTGAAAGGATTAAATGATGAAGTGGCCGTAGCGTGAGTCTACTCTGTGGCCTGCATGTCTTTGAACGGTACACCAACCCTCGATATATCTCGCTAGTGAGGGAAAAACACACTCTTTGCTGCCAAGACAGCTTAACACTGATTCTGCAAATGAACAAATGTTAGCAACAGATAAATGCTGGACAGATCCACTGGACTTGAAATGTTAACGGTGCAAACACCAGTTATAATAATCCATGCACCAGATAAAAACTCATGTAGAAACATTAACTTTGTTTTCACAGACTTCTCATTACAATCGCATTGTTCATTAGAAAGCTGCTTAAAGTCGCACCTGAGCACAGCAAATAAATGCGATGGAAAGAGTGAGTAAAAAACACTGAAGACACTATGACATTCACTGACCGCTGTGGACCATGCTTCTGTAGGAGAGAGTGACATGGAAACTAATTGCAACTAAATACAATTTAATATCTATCAGCAATAACCTGCTCTCTGCCCACAACCTCAATCCCGACAAATCAATTAAAATATTTATTTTACATCAAAGCATGGGGCACAATTCACAAATAGAGTGGTAATCTGTACATGTAGTTGTACTGGTCCTCACTGGTGTAAATCTACAATTGTCCCTTCTTTGGGAAACTCAGCAATAGTGAGCATGGAAAGCTGTCCAACTCCCAACTTTCTAGCTGTACTTCTGAGTCATGTGATTTTATTTAAAGCTGCTACTTCTCCAGTGTAAAGAAGAGTGGGAAACCCAATGTACCCTTGGAGGCTTGGGTAATCTAAATTTTAGCAGGTAAGTGCGCCTACAAGGGATTTATTACATCATACATTAGTAAGCATTGCTTCTGCATTCAATGTTGGTAAGCTCTGTCCAGTAGCTCACATTTTAATTCTTTCAAAATCAAATTCACTTATTTCAATTTGCTTGAATCTGAAGTAAAGAATCTAACACAGGTGTGTATATTTCAAAGGCGTAAATTTATATTGACAAGATATTTCAAAGGGTACAAAACGATAAAAAGATTTTCATAAAATAGCACAATGCAACCGGGTGTTTCCACTATTTTGATGTTACAAACACCTCACTGTTGCAATTGCGAACACCTTTTTCAAACAATGACAGGAAAATGTGACCAGTAAGACAGACAACATATCCTTGTATCAAATGATTTGAAACGAAAAAAGGCGTGGTTGTCGACGTCTCAGTCTATCGTAGTGTAAACATCAGCTAGACCATCTTCAGGACGTTTAAGAATCAAGTGTTGAATGACCCCTATACAGAAACGGAATGGACCAACAATTACCGTATAATCAATAACACTGAATCAAAAAATTTATAAAGAATTTCACCCGTGTAGAAAAAAGGAAAGTGTGCAAACATGACATATCCACCTCTGGATACATCAAAGTGAGTGGAAAGAAAAGGTTGTCCCATCTCTAGAAGATTCTTCACCAAAGAAGTGATCTCAAAAGAAGTGAAAAAAGAAAAAAGAGCGTGCCAGTCTTTGAAACTTACTTAGAGAATTGTACTGACAGTATCTAATTATAGTTGTATTTTCTGAAGTCAGGAAACGTAGTTGCTCAAAGGCAACCCAGGTGTAGCAGCAATAAATGCTTAAATGAGAAAATAAAGCTATTGTGATAACTTGCAATGTAATACACAACAATCAAATAGGTTACAAACTTGACTGGTTGGAGACAAATCTATATGCTAGGAAATCTAATCAAGTCCTAGGCCAAGTGTCAACCCCTTTTTAAAGGTCTCAGACGTAAAACCACTGCTCATTGTAATTGGTCTGCTTATGTGCCGTAGTCTTGGCTACTACTCTAAATAGGGTCTAGACAAATGCTTATGGGAAAGAGCTCAATGTAGAATCCTCATTTTAATGACACTCCATTACAAATAATCCTCAAGTATGCAAAGCTTTTGTTTCATATTTCTATTTTGATGGAAACCACATGTCTGGGGCTGTCTATCCAAGGTCAAAACTATTTTTATGAACATGTATCATGCGTAATCATAAGAGAATACCTGCCATGATCGAGTAATAAGTCAAACTTAGCCGATCGTTAGTATGTGTAACATTATATATATTGTGTTGACTGTGGTAACATCTAAAGAAACTACACTAATTAATAATGAGGTTAAAAATGAATGTCTCATGTTAACGGTGAAGAAGATAGAATTCATGCGAAATAGCATTCCGCATAGTCACACAAGGTAACAAATCCTTACCGGATGAATACAAAACATTTTAGACCCTTCCGGTGTTATCTTGCAACCCTCTTATGTCAAAATAGCATTAGTCTGAAAGTCAAAGGGGTACAATTTAAAATCCCACTGTTAAACCGCGGGAAGCCAATCGGTAACGAATGTTGGTTATCAGGGAGGCATTCCTTACCTAAATTCTGATGGGGCACTGTCAACACGACGTACCGCTGGCTCCGCAGTCGGCGTCTGTAAAACTCGTGGTTGAGTTGAACTCGTTTTATGTGTTTGTGCTTCAAGGTCCCACGATTGTCGGAAATAGAAGACGGACATTTGCTCACGCTTATTCCTAAACTGAGTCGGCTATCGCAGCCATCTTGAAAGAACTGGCAAAATATGTAAAATAGCTCGAGTGTCAGCAATCTGTCAACGAATTTGGAGAGTTGTAATAGATGAATATTTGGAAAAGGGGCAAGAAGTATAACTTCATTATAGCCCCATCCAAATAATAAGATTTTAAATGGAAAAGTCTAAATAAATATTATATGCCCTCGACGAGTTATTCTACTTAACATGTGCGATTCAAACTTCATCTTCTGGAAGAGACCATGTTGAATCTGATGAAGGAAAACGGTACTGTGTCATGATAGCAAGGAGGCAGTGTTAAAAGGACTGATGGAGAAAATTCCCACTTCCATAAACGAAAAAAAGAATAACACTATCCAAGTTTTATAAAATATGAAAGATAGTCGTAGCATAAAGAAATATACATGTGTATACATGTCATTCTATAGCCTCATGTAAAACATATGTTTCTTAAAGAGATATAGATGTATATGCATGACATTTTTTACCATCATGGTGACATAAATTTCATGAGTCAGTGCAATAAACATTTGTATGGGATAAATACATTAGTATAGGCTGTATCATGAGTCAACCTATATACATATGATGTTCTAGAAAAATTAATTAGTGAAGACATAATAAGATATGTTTTAATTTTTTTACATCATATCACATAGATGATTCATATCTCTACTTTAACCAGAGAAAAGTAGAGTATTACAACAACTGGTGTTCATCAAAACAGAGTATTATGTAATGTTCACTTTGCATCATTAGTGGGTAATGAGTACTCGGACCATTACCCAGGGTTAAAGGACACAGGTCAAAGTATGCCACTCTGTTGCTGAGTTTAAACCTTTAGTGATGTTATCTGTGTGACAAATCCATCTGTTCTCTTTCAGAGCGAGCACCTGATCAACATTTGATTGTCTTTTGGATGGTTTCACCACTTCAATCACCCACCAGGACATGTCTTTTTCTGAATGTTTCAATCTTGTATAATGTTCCACAAAAGGAGCATTCTCTACCTTGCAGCGAATACGTGATTGATGTTGTAGAATACGTTTTTTAACAACTTGCGTTGTCTTGCCTATATAGTGAAGGCTGCATGGACATTTAATGCAATATACATTGTTTGTGTTGCAGTTCGAGAATTGTTTGAGCGAGACTTTGATGCCATTAATCTCACACGTCTTAGTTGTTTGTGTAGTGCCACAGGCTGTGCACATATCACACGTGTAGTGACCAACTAGTGGTATCAATTGTTTCATGCTGTCAACTGTGTTGATATTGGTGTTTTCGTATGCATGTACTAGACGGCCTTTTATGTTTGATCCCCTCTTGAACGAGAACATAGGTTTGTTTTTCAGCGCTGGCAAACCTTTAAAAAGTGACCAATGTTTGTTTATTATTTTTTTAATGTTATTGGAGTGAGTCCCAAAAGTTGATACACATACCAGCTGTGGTTGGTTGGATCGTTCTCTGACCTCCAATAATGCTTCACGGTTGTTATACTGTGCATGTTTGAGTGATCCTTTCAGTAATTTAGCTGGATAGGCACTTGCTTTTAGCTTCTCTTTTAGTTTTTTAGCTCTTTTCTCATAAATAAATCATCTACTGTACCAGTAATTTACATTCTGCCAAAGGTGCATAAAGATGAAGCAACACCCCCGGACGACCTATAGTTTCGGGATGTAATTCAATTTTCAAGCCCCTAGCACAATACGCAGACTTTTTTATACGCCCTTTTGCTGTGGAGCAACCATTGTATATTGGGGATACCATGGCCGTGATTAACATTGTGGAGAACCATCCATTTGACCCTGTCCACGAGTTACCGGTCTCCATGGACATAGAAAGTTTATATACTAACATCCAGCAGAATGACATTTTAATGATTCTAGATGGACTACTAGAGACTAGACCAAGGCCACATAATGTTCCCACGGAATTCATTATTGAATGTATCAGGATCTCACTATGTGAAAATTTCTTTCTTTTAGAAAACACCTTCTACCAGTAATTGAAAGGTGCAGCCATGGGCGCGGTTTATGCCCCAGATAAAACAAACATTTATGTCTCAACTTTCGAAAATCAATGTATCAATGACGTATCAAATCCATTTTCATCCAACATCATACGTTGGTTGAGATATATAGATGATGTGTTTCTTATCTGGCGTGGTAGCAAAAACCAACTTGCCGTTTTCCATGAAAGGCTCAATTCTAGAAACCCACATCTAAGATTCACGATTGAATCTGATCCAAACAGTATGAACTTTCTTGATATAACCATCAAAGTGGACACTAACAATTGTCTTTATACCACGCTCTACACTAAGCCCACAGCAAGAAATACTTTATTACAGTATAATAGTCATCACCAACAAGCCTTAAAAGATGTATTGACTTTTGGGCAGTTTCTGCATCTTCGCAGAAACTGCACACGTAAAGAGGATTAATTTACTGAGGCTAAAAAACTAAAAGAGAGCTGAAAGCACATGGTTATCCAGCTAAATTACTAAGAAGATCACTTAAATGTGCATGGTATAACAACAGTGAAGCATTATTGGAGGTCAAAGAACGATCCAACCAACCACAGCTGGTATGTGTATCAACTTTTGGGACTCACTCCAATAACATTAAAAAAATAATAAACAAACATTAGTCACTTTTTAAAGGTTTGCCAGAGCTGAAAAACAAACCTATGTTCTCGTTCAAGAGGGGATCAAACATAAAAGACCGTCGAGTACATGCATACGAAAACACTAATATCATCACAGTTGACAGCATGAAACAATTGATACCACTAGTGGGTCACTACAAGCGCAATATGTGCACAGCCTGTGGCACTACACAAACAACTATGACGTGTGAGATTAATGGCATCAAAGTCTCGCTAAAACAATTCTCGAACTGCAACACAAACAATGTAGTATATTGCATTAAATGTCCATGCCGGCTTCACTATATAGGCAAGACAACGCAAGTTGTTAAAAAACGTATTCTACAACATCAATCACGTATTCGCTGCAAGGTAGAGAATGCCCCTTTGGTGGAACATTATACAAGATTGAAACATTCAGAAAAAGACATGTCCTGGTGGGTGATTGAAGTGGTGAAACCATCCAAAAGACAATCAAATGTTGATCAGGTGCTCACTCTGAAAGAGAACAGATGGATTTGTCGCACAGATAACATCACTAAAGGTTTAAACTCAGCAACAGAGTGGCATACTTTGACCTGTGTCCTTTAACCCTGGGTAATGGTCCGAGTACTCATTACCCACTAATGATGCAAAGTGAACATTACATAATACTGTTTTGATGAACACCAGTTGTTGTAATATTCTGCATTTCTCTGTTTAAAGTATAGATATGAATCATCTATGTGATATGATGTGAAAATGTTAAAACATCTATTATTATGTCTTCACTAATTAATTTTTTAGAACATCATATGTATATAGGTTGACTCATGATACAGCCTATACTAATGTATTTATCCCATACAAATGTTTATTGCACTGTCTCATGAAATTTAGGTCACCATGATGGTAAAAAATGTCATGTATATACATCTATATCTCATTAAGAAACATATGTTTTACATGAGGCTATAGAATGACATGTATACACATGTATATTACTTTATGCTACGACCATCTTTCATATTTTATAAAACTTGGATAGTGTTATTCTTCCTTTCTTTCATTTATGATGTGGGAATTTTCTCTATCAGTCCTTTTAACACTGCCTCCTTGCTATCATGACACAGTATCATTTTCCTTCATCAGATTCAACATGGTCCCTTCCAGAAGGATGAAGTTTGAATCGCACATGTTACGTAGAATAACTTGTCGAGGGCATATAATATTTATTTAGACTTTTCCATTTAAAATCTTGTTATTTGGATGGGGCTATAATGAAGTTATACTTCTTGCCCCTTTTCCAAATATTCATCTATTACAACTCTCCAAATTCGTTGACAAATTGCTGACACTCAAGCTATTTTACATATTTTACCGGTTCTTTCAAGATGGCTGCAATAGCCGACTCAGTTTAGGAATAAGCGTGAGCAAATGTCCGTCTTCTATTTCCGACAATCGTGGGACCTGGAAGCACAAACACATAAAATGAGTTCAACTCAACCACAAGTTTTACAGACACCGACTGCAGAGCCAGCAGTACGCCGTGTTGACCGTGCCCCGTCAGAATTTATGTAAGGAATGCCTCCCTGATAACCGACATTTGTTACCGATTGGCTCCCTGCGGTTTAACATTGGGATTTTAAATTGTACCCCTTTGACTGTCAGACTAATGCTATTTTGACATAGAGGGTTGCAAAATAACACCGGAAGGGTCTAAAATGTTTTGTATTAATCCGGTAAGGATTTGG
The DNA here is from genome assembly GCA_963921515.1 of Calotriton arnoldi. Lineage (NCBI taxonomy): Eukaryota > Metazoa > Chordata > Amphibia > Caudata > Salamandridae > Calotriton > Calotriton arnoldi. The sequence continues at coordinate 516,065 of CAWUFW010009781.1, read as the reverse complement.
GGCCAGATGTACAACCCTATTTTGCATGCGCAAATGGGTTTGCGACCAGTTTGCGCATGCAAAATACAGCAGGGCCATGTATTTACCCTATTTAGCGAGTCGCAATTTATTTGCGACTCGCTAAATAGGATTAGCGACTTGCTATTAGGAAGGGGCGTTCCGAGGGTGTCCCTTCCTAAAAGCGAGTCTGAGCCCTATGTATGACTGTTTTGCGATCGCAATTGCGGTCGCAAAACAGTAGCAGTTTACCACCCTTCTCAGAAGGGTGGTAAAGCACTCGCAAAAGGGAAGGGGTCCCCAGAAGACCCCTTCCCCTTTGTGAATGCAGTGGAAAATATTTTTTAGGGGCAGGCAGTGGTCCCAGGGACCACTACCTGCCCTTAAAAAATGAAACGAAAACGTTTCATTTTTCTTTTTTTAAATGCATCCCGTTTTCCTTTAAGGAAAATGGGCTGCATTTAAAAAAAAAGAACTGCTTTATTTAAAAGCAGTCCCAGACATGGAGGTCTACTGAGCCCAGCAGGCCACCATCCCTAGGAGGGCCAGCCATTCCCAATGGGCTCGCAAATTGCGAGTGCCTCATGAATATTCATGAGGCATGCAATTTATGACCCCTTTGGGAATCGCTATCAGTGTCTGAGACACTGTTGTACATAGCATTTTGCGACTTGCAAATTGCGACTCGCAATTGAGTGCAATTTGCGAGTCGCAAAATGCTATGGTTGTACATCTGGCCCTTGTTACCTTGTGTGGCTATGCGGATTGCTATCTCGCATGAATTCTATCTTCTTCCCCGTTAACATGGGACATTCATTTTTAACCTCATTATTAATTATTGTAGTTTCTTTAGATGTTACCACAGTCAATACAATATATATAATGTTACACATACTAATGATCGGCTAAGTTTGACTTATTACTCGATCGTGGCAGGTATTCTCTTATGATTACGCATGATACATGTTCATTAAAATTGTTCTGACCATGAATAGACAGCCCCAGACATGTGGTTTCCATCACAATAGAAATATGAAACGAAAGCTTTGCATACTTGAGGATTATTTGTAATGGAGTGTCGTTCAAACATTAAAATGAGGGTTCTACATTGAGCTCTTTCCTATAAGCATTTGTCTACACCCTATTTATAGTAGTAGCCAAGGCTACGGCACATAAGCAGACCAATTACAATGAGCAATGGTTTTATGTCTGAGACCTTTAAAAAGGGCTTGACACTTGGCCTAGGACTTGATTAGATTTCCTAACATATAGATTTGTCTCCAACCAGTCAAGTTTGTAACCTATTTGACAGTTGTGTATTATATTATAAGTTATCACAATAGCTTTATCTTTTCATTTCAGCATTTATTGCTGCTACATGTGGGTTGCCTTTGAGCAACTACGTTTCCTGACTTCAGAAAATACAACTATAATTAGATGCTGTCATTACAATTCTCTAAGGAAGTTTCAAAGACTGACACGCTCTTTTTACTTTTTTCACTTCTTTTGAGTTCACTTCTTTGGTGAAGAATCTTCTAGAGATGGGAAGAGCCTTTTCTTTCCACTCACTTTGATGTATTCAGAGGTGGATATGTCATGTTTGCACACTTTCCTTTTTTCTACCTGGGTGAAATTCTTAATTCATTTTTTGATTCAATGTTGTTGATTATTATGGTAATTGTTGGTCCATTCCGTTTCTGTATAGGGGTCATTCAACACTTGATTCTTAAACGTCCTGAAGATGGTCTAGCTGATGTTTACACTACAATAGACCGAAACGTCAACACCCACGCCTTTTTTCGTTTCAAATCATTTGATCCAAGGATATGTTGTCTGTCTAACTGGTCACATTTTCCTGTCATTGTTTGAAAAAGGTGTTCGCAATTGCAACAGTGAGGTGTTTGTAACATCAAAATAGTGGAAACTCCTGGTTGCATTGTGCTATTTTATGAAAATCTTTTTACCGTTTTGTACCCTTTGAAATATCTTGTCAATATAAATTTACGCCTTTGAAATATACACACCTGTGTTAGATTCTTTACTTCAGATTCAAGCAAATTGAAATAAGTGAATTTGATTTTGAAAGAATTAAAATGCGAGCTACTGGACAGAGCTTGCCAACATTGAATGGAGAAGCAATGCTTACTTACTTCTCCAGTGTGTCATTGTAAACTTCTGACCATTTCTAAGGAGGGGACGGATCGGATAGGAGTTTGTGAATGGCAACAAGCACATGAGTTAGGGGGAGACGTTTTCAGCTGTAAACATTCTACAAATGAGTAGAGTCTGAATTCAGGACAGAGTGGGCTGAACTTAGTGATTATTTTTTTTTTTTTAACCACACACGAACCAAGCAATTTAAAGACTGCTGCTCATTTATGTTGTGAATTTAACAATCTCTTCTGAATGAAAAAAAAAGCAGAGGCAGATAACAGTAGGGATCAGAGATGCAAAACGGCCCCTTCAATGTTCATAACAAGCCAGGAGCTCAGATGGGAAAAAGTACCAAGTTGAACACGAAAGAGGGCCCACACAGTTCAAGACAGCGTGGGGCATCTCTCATTTATTTTTAACAAATGGCATTCAACTGACATTTCTTTAGTCTTATAAAAAACGAAGAAACACAGCTTCCTTGCTCGAATTTGCTGCATGCAGTGAAAGATTAGAGTGAAGTTATGACCGAAAATACCAAACAGCAAATGCACACATCAATCATTCAGGGATCACATCAGCGGCGCCATTATATTACCACGTGTCTGCTAAAAATGCACTACATGACTTTTCACCGCCTTTTTGTATCATTCATAAATTTTTATAGGAATTAAATATATTTGTAGAATTCCAATAAATCACAGCTAGTGCGATTGTGATCTATGGGAAAAAAATGCCGGCTATAAACCTTGCACTCGTGTCCGTAAAGAGAGCTGTGCGGCAATGGGAGGAAGCCTTAACTGTGTGATTAAGGTCGGCTGAGAGCCCCTACCTACCAATCTATGAGAAAAAAATGCCAGCTACAAACTTCGCACTCGTTTCCGAGAAGAGAGCTGCGCGACGATGGAAGGAAGCTTAACTGTGTGATTAAGGTGGGCTGAGAGCCCTATCCTACCCATAGCCATGAGCTGTAAACCTCTGCTTGCATGCTACTCAGCCACTTCCCAACCTGCTGATTAGCAAAAACGAAACTTAGAGCTATTGCTTCATGTGTAAACCACACTTTTATAAATACAAAAGCGGGCACTGTGCTCAAACAAAGCACGGCGCCCGTGCACATAAAAGTTATGCGCATGGCGAGGGCAAAGCTTGGCCGAGCTGCAAGATGGCCGCTTGATAGAGGGCTCTGCTGATCAGATTGCAAAATTTGACATCATTCTGTACCAACGGACTTCACTCGAGGCGAAATTGGCATATATGATCATTCCAGAGTAAGTGCTTTGAATGACTGGTGCCCCAATAGCACCCAGTGGGTCCTGTACAATGGGCAAGGTGTGTGGGCCCGCTAGGGCGGCTGACGATAAAGAAGCACGGCAGCGGCTGGCGGAGGCTACTCCTGCAGCACTCACTGAAAGCCATCGGACGTCAGTGGTAGTCAGCCCCGATGCACGAGCACGCCCGACAGACACTCAGGGGGCCGCTCTCTGCTGTCCCACACGGGATGAGGCAGGGCCAGAGGGTGTGCGGGCGCCCTTGCGAAGATGCTCCGAAACCGGCATCTACGGGGTAGGTGACATCAGGCGTACACGGAGCGCCTAGAGTGAGGCCGTGTCCGGAAGCTACACGAGGGCCGAAGATCATCTACTGACCAGAGCGGTGGTGACCACCCAGTGACTTGGAGCCCGCACCTGGGTTTTTGGGAAATGGCGGCCTAGAGGGGCACCAGGGTAGGCCGTGTCACAGGACGTGCGGTGCAGGGGGCCGGAAGTCCAAGGCGAGGTGCCCTGTTGCAGTTCAGCCCGAATGATCAGCTATGAAAGGACGCGTCGCACAGGCACACCGACATCCAGGACCCAGCCGTCTGGCTGCTCAGATCGCTGAGGCGGCAGGGCGACCGGGCATTCTAACGCTCAAGGCCTGGTTAGCTCTGCGCATCTTCTTCGCAAGCTATATTGAAGGCCCGATACTGGAGAATACCTCTCCAAAATGCAAGCAGCCTCAGCTTCGGTAAATCTGCCTTAACTCACACCCAAGGACAACGGCACTTGCTAAGGTTGCCCCCCGAGAGTGCTGAGAACTGGCTGGAGATCAAGGCCTGCACGTGCCACCCATTGATGACCAGGGGTGAGGCGTGGCCCGTAAAAAGAGAAGCGGTCGACTCCTGAAGTAGGAAGATTAATGCCCTGGCACAACGACCCACCAAGAAAGCCACAGCACAACTCTGGTCAACATGGGCAAACAGGACGCAAAACAGCCCAAACTCACCTTTGAAAACAAGCGGGCCACCCACCAGGGAGATCCCGAAACACAGGTGGAGACACCGGAGAGTGAAACCACACAGGACAGCAATATCAAAGAACCGTTAGTCGAAGTGAAGTCCAGCTCGAAATCTATAGATTCAAACTTAGATGCACTCACTGCCAGACTCGACCACATGAAGCACACGGTGGACAAGCATGACGCTGGGCTAGACCAAGCCAAAGTGTGCATCTCTGACAATGAAGATGCCCAAGCTGAAACTAAAGAGCACCTACTCCGAATGGATAAAAGTTTTGGAATTAATTAAGGCTAAAAAAGAAGCTTTGGAATCAAGGGTGTGGCGAAATAACCTTCGCATAACTGGTATCCCTGAATCTACCACCATCACTACCACAATGAAGGCTTTTGTTGAATCCCTCCTGCGGGAACTCTTTGCGGAAGCACTGTCGCCTCCACCTCTGTTCATAATGGAGCGCGTGCACCTCTCCCTGGGCCCCCGGCCGCCGCCTGAGGACCCTGTGCGACCAATCATAGCTCGACTATTAAATTACAGGGACAGAGACACCATACTACGTCTGGCATGCGAAAAGCAAATACTAACTCACCAAGGTAACCGCATCTCCCTATACCCTGACTTTACCATTACGGTGCAGAACGCCAGAAGGGAGTTTATTCTAACCAAGAGATTGCTCCAACAAGCTAAAATCCCCTATGCCCTGTTATACCCCACCAAACTTTGCATCATGAAGCAAAGAGTCCCACAGTTCTTCACCCATGCTAAAGAAGCCCCCCGGTTCGCCAAGAAACTTGCAAATGGCCGGCCGCCTTCGGTGGGCTCGCCGACAGGCCCCGGCGAAACCTCTCTGGATGTGAATGGCTGAACTCCTGGCAAAAATGGGACACAACTGAACCGCCATGACAGAAGCTCCACGTCACTCACAACAGATAAGTGAATGGTGCATGATAATGACTAGGGATTAACCGCCCCTGGGGACTAACGACCTTAATATCCCCCGCAATGTGTGGTACTGTAATATTGGGCTAATGCCCATCCGATCACCCACCTAAATGGTGGGGGAGAACGCTCACTCCTGCTCTAAACCCAGGGATGTATCCCGCTATATTGTTACATATTGTTTCGGGAGGTTTGGGAAGGGGGGAGGGGTGCTTTACTCAACCAAATTCAGGGGTTGGTGTGGGTGGGGGGGGGGTGACGATATGAAACCATTACACATGATGTTCTGTAGATTTAAGTTTGTTATGTATTGTGGCACAATGGCGTTACGAACTGGAATACAGTGCGAGCCCCTCTCAGATCACATCCAATGGGTTACACTGCTTGGTACATCACTCTTTGCTCCCTGAGATGTCTATAAAATTTCTTACCTGGAATGTAAGGGGGATAAATGACTATCGCAAATCAAGATTGGTACATGCCTACAAAGCCCTCCATCACATCAATATTTGCTTTCTGCAAGAATTACACCTGACCGTCCACACGGCCCTGAGCCTGAGAGCAAGGTGGTACAGTGAGCCATACTCATCAGTATACTCAAATTATGCTAGAGGGGTGGTCATCCTCCTCAGAAAAGAACTCCCATGGCATCTTAAGGATGTCATGGTAAACAAAGAGGGCAGGTATGTTATGGCCACAGGTACGCTGCATACACAGCCTCTTACTCTTGTAGCAGTTTATGGCCCAAATATAGATGACCCAGTGTTTTTCACCGACCTCTGGCGCCTGGTTGAGGGGTGAAGTCATGGCATACAAATCTGGGGAGGGGATTTCAATGTCGTCTTGGACAATAGCTATGATAGATCTGGATCCGTGCGGGGCGCCTGCACCCCAGAGTGGCAGACATACTCAACACACTCCTTCGGGATCATAACCTCCTCAATGTTTGGAGTTGCTTCTCTGCACAACACTGCTCATGGTCCAGAATAGACTATTGGCTTACTTTGCACGAAATTAAATTATGGGATGCCAAAGCTACTCAAATGGCCCATACACTTTCGGACCAGCACCAGTCATGCTAGAGTTTCAGTTACCACAGATCACCCCAAGTGCCTTCACTTAGCGCCTCCCGTGGGGGTATTGCAGGACACCACATTTAAAGAAGAGATAACGGGCTGAAATAGTGGCCTATTTTGCTCAGAACCAAACGTCAGATTCCTCCCCCTCCATAATATGGGAAGCATTCAAGGCGGTGATACGCGGGGCATGCATTTCCAAACAAGCAGGTATACTCAAATTAATTGGTTCCCAACTAGCCACACTAGAAAACAAACTACGGGTTTTGGAAGGGGAATATCATAGAACCAAGCATACTAGCTAGAATGAGGGAGGAAATTTCGGAATACAACATAGAAGCTGAGGGGAAATGAAGTACCTAAGCAAGGATGCCGAAGCATGCCGATACGGTAAGGGGGACAGGACCAGGAAAACACTGGCGTGCATCCTCAAGCACACACTCTCTCCAACGCACAAGTTACTACTTGTGCAACGATATATCTGTAAGAGACATTAGTTAGTGAAAGATTCCTGACCTTAGAATATCCCCAAGCGTCAGACTGGATCCGGAAAGTTTTTCGTCAGCAGTACCCCTGCGCGTTGGTAGGTGGCGTCGTGCGGCTCCACGTTCGTCGCTGGCGTCGTAGGCGCCGAGATGACGTCACGGAGACTACTTAGGCGCCACCCATGCGCGCTGACGTCAGTTCTGTACACGACTTTCCGCGCCAGGAGCGCAGAGCCATGCAAGAAACTGACCAAAGGTGCCATGAAACTAGGGCCCTGAAAGGGATGACCTTAACCCTAGAATCAGTTCGCAGAACAGGGAGAATGGGAGGGGCAGTAAGGAATCTATCACTAACTAATGTCTCTTACAGATATATCGTTACACAAGTAGTAACTTGGGCATCTGAAAGAGACACGTTAGTGATAGATTCCTTACCTTAGAATAGATACTCCAGCAATACCAACCCCGGTGGTGGGTCTGCGAATAGATTACACCAGAAAGTCACGGAGAACAGAACGGCCAAAGAAGCCGTCTCTCCGGACTTGACTGTCAAGGCAGTAATGCTTGGTAAATGTGTGCAGCGGGGCCCACGTGGCTGCCTGACAAATATCCTGCAAGGGAACGCCGCATCCCAAGGCAGTAGTGGCTGCTGTTGCCCTGGTAGAATGGGCACGCAGTCCCACAGGAGGCTCCTTTTTAGCCAAGGAGTAACACGCTTTGATGCACAAAACAACCCACCGAGAGATGGTGTGTTTGTGCACGGCCCGACCTTTTTTGGCGCCCACGTAGCCAACAAAGAGCTGGTCATCCACCCGGAACTGTTGTGTGCGCTTGAGATAGAACGAGAGCGCACATTTTGGGTCCAGACGATGGAGCCTCTCTTCCTCTTTTGAAGGATGCAGAGGTGGAAAGAAAGTGGGCAAAGTGATGGTCTGCCCGATGTGGAAGGGCGTGACAACCTTTGGCAAGAAAGAAGGACGGGTCCTTAAAACCACCTTGTCCGGATGAACAGAAAGGAAAGGAGGTTTTGAAGAAAGAGCCTGGAGCTCACTCACTCTTCTTGCAGAGGTGATAGCCACCAGGAAAGCCGTCTTTAGAGTAAGAAGACGCAAAGGACAGTTATGAAGGGGCTTGAAGGGAGCGCACATCAGATAGGTCAAGACAAGATTTAAGTCCCATTGAGGCATTATGAAAGGCACGGGAGGAAACGTGTGTGTAATGCCTTTGAGGAAACGGTTAACAACCGGGGACTTAAAGAGAGAAGGCTGATCTGGAAGCCTGAGAAAGGCGGAGATGGCCGAAAGATAACCTTTGAGAGTGCCCAGAGCAGAGCCCTGCCGGGCCAAGGATAGTAGGAATAGAAGGACCTCAGAAAGAGGGGCAGAAAGGGGATCCACAGACTTAGCTGTGCACCATGCCACAAATGTGTTCCACCTGCAGGCGTATACCGATTTAGTGGAAGGACGCCTGGCTGCCAGAATGACATCACAGACTTCAGGAGGCAAGTCAAATGAAATCAGCTGTCGCCGCTCAATCTCCACCCATGGAGGTGGAGGCTGGACAGGTTCGGGTGGAGGACCGTCCCCTGCTGCTGCGACAGAAGGTCCTCCCGAAGAGGCAGTCGGATCGGGGGATCGATCGCCATGTTGAGTAGCTCGGGATACCAGTATCTTCGTGCCCAATCCGGAGCCACAAGGATGACTTGGGCCCGGTCGCGCTGAATCTTCTTCAGCACTCTGGGCAGAAGTGGTATAGGCGGAAAGGCGTACAACAGACCGCAACTCCATTCGCGACGAAAAGGGTCGCCGAGCGAGTGCCGCCTTGGAAATTCCAACGCGCAGAACTGATGACATTGCGCGTTCTCTTCGGTGGCGAATAGATCTAACCAAGGCTCTCCCCACTGCAGAAAGAGACCTTGCGCCACGTCCAAGTTCAGACGCCATTCGTGATCCATCCAGCACCGGCGGCTGAGTTCGTCTGCCCTGGCGTTCAGAGAACCTGCCAGGTGTTGAACCACCAAGGTAATACCTTGATGTTCCAGCCATGTCCAGAGGCGCAGAGCCTCCTGACATAGGGTCCATGACCCCACCCCGCCCTGTTTGTTGCAATACCACATGGCGGTGGTGTTGTCCGTGAACACCTGCACTACACTTCCCCGGACAGAGGGAAGGAATGCCTTCAGTGCAAGTCGGATCGCCCGCAGCTCCAAAAGATTGATATGGAGCCGGGACTCCGCCGGAGACCAGAGGCCTCTGATCTCCGCCTCTCCCAGGTGGCCGCCCCATCCCAGGAGGGACACATCCGTCACCACTGTGTGCTCCGGTTGGTGAATGGAGAGGGATCTGCCATTGATCCAATCGCGATTCGTGAGCCACCACTGCAATTGTCGTGCAGTGCCCTCCGAGATCTGGACGGGATCGGACAGGTTGCCCTGATGCTGCGCCCACTGGAACTTCAGGTCCCACTGCAGAGCTCGCATATGCCACGTGGCATGTTGCACTAGCAGAATGCAGGTGGCCATCAGGCCCAGGAGCCGGAGGGTCAGCCTGACTGAAACCCGGGATAGAGGCTGAAAGATGGGAATCATAGCCTGAATATCCCAGACTCGCAGCTCGGGAGGATAAACCCGAAACTGCGTAGATTCCAGAACCGCTCCGATGAAGGGGAGCTTTTGAGAAAGACTCAGGTGCGACTTTGGCACGTTGATGGAGAACCCCAGTAACTGCAGGAGGTCGGCCGTAGTCTGAAGGTGGGTGACGACTGCCTGGGGCGAGCCCGCCTTCAACAACCAGTCGTTGAGGTAGGGGAAGACTGATACCCCTGACCTGCGCAGATGAGCTGCGACCACCGCCATCACTTTTGTGAACACCCGAGGGGTGCTGGTAAGGCCGAAAGGGAGCATGGTAAACTGAAAATGCTCCTGGCATACCGTGAATCGCAGGTAACGCCGATGGGCCGGCAGGACGGAAATGTGAAAATATGCGTCCTTCAAGTCCAACGCTACCATCCAGTCTCCAGGGTCGAGGGCAGCCAAGACCTGAGCCAGAGTCAACATCTTGAACTTCTCCTTCCGGAGGAAGCGATTGACGTTCCGGAGTTCCAAGATGGGGCGCAAGCCCCCCTTGTCCTTCTTGGGGACCAGAAAGTAGTGGGAATAACATCCATGTCCTACTTCTGGCCCAGGAACGCGCTCGATGGCCCCCTTGGCCAAGAGGGCCGTGACTTCCTGTTGGAGAAGCGCTAAGTGATCCCCCGAAATGCGGTGGAACTGAGGTGGTATGGATGGGGGGGGCAGACTCGAAGGGGAGGGAATAGCCCCTTCGGATGATTTGGAGCACCCAGCTGTCCGAAGTGACAGAGCACCAGTAGGGGAGGTGATGTTGAATCCTGCCGCCCACCGGCATGGGGTGCACCCCAAAGTGCGGACTAGGAAGGCTTTGAGGCGGATGCTGCAGGAGCGGAGGTGGGCTGACCCGCACGCTGGCCCCCTGTGCCACCACGGTGGCCACCACGCCCGCGGCCACGCTGAGGCTGGTTCTGCGTGTAGAGGCGCCCCGGCCTCGAAAGGAACGAAAAGTAGACGTGGCTGGGCGGGAGGTGGAGAGACCCAAGGACTTGGCTGTAGCCAGAGAGTCCTTAAAACGCTCCAGCGCACTGTCCGCCTTATCGCCAAAAAGGCGAGTACCATCAAAAGGCATGTCCATGAGGGAACTCTGGACATCCCCCGAAAACCCCGTGGACCGCAGCCAGGCATGTCGCCACAAGGCCACTGTGGTGGAAATTGTTCTTCCCAAGGAGTCCGCGGTGTCCAACCCACACCGAATGGCGAACTTCGCGGCATCCTTCCCTTCTGCAACAGCTTGGGAAAGCACAGCCCGAACCACTTCGGGGCACTGGGGCAGAGTTTGCGCCACCGTGTCCCACACAGCGTGAGAATAGCGGCCCAAGAGGCATGTGGTGTTGACTGACCGCAGCCCCAGGCTGGCAGAGGAAAACAACCTTTTGCCAAGCTGCTCCAGCTTTTTGGATTCCTTATCCGGCGGAGCGGTAGGGAATGCTGTTTGGGAAGTGGAAGCCTGAATGACTAGGCTCTCCGGTGTCGGATGAGTTGTCAGAGAGGCAGGGTCACCCGGTGCCGGACGATGACGTCTGGCCACATTTTTATCCACAGGGGCCCCTGTGGCTGGCCTAGACCAGGTACCCAGCAAAACATCCGTTAAGGCCTCATTGAACGGGAGTAGAGGTTCCACAGAACCTGCTGTAGGCTGAAGCACCTCAATAAGGAGGTTAGTTTGGAGGGCAACAGTAGGCAGCTCAAGGCCAAGAGTTTCAGCTGCTCTACAGAGCACCAAAGTGTAGGTGGCGCCTTCCTCCATGAGAGTGGGAGGAGACACAAACCCAGGCTCAGAGGAGAGGTCAAGGCCACTGGCATCCTCTGAGTCGTCTGCCCATACCTGTTCGGACTCACACTGCCATGCAAGAGGGTCCTCCGACCCCTCCCAGTCCTCCTCTTCCCCAACAGCCCGAGGCACAGGCTGCAACGGCGAGGGAGGCACAGGGGAAAAGAAATGCTCCACCGGCGCCGGGAACGGCGCCACTCCAGCTCCAAGGACCAATCCGGGTTCCAAGCTGGAAACGCGGGCAAGGGCGGAGGTGGGCCGAACGGCACCCAGGGCGGCGCCGGGAAGGGAGCTGCAGGGGGCGCCGGGGCCGGACCCGCCGGCGAAGGACCCTGCGGCGCCGCAGCCGCCAGCGGAGGACCTTGGGGCGCCGGAGCCGCCGGCGGCAACCAAGGGCCCCCAAAAGGGACCGTGGAGCCCGAAGGCGCACCGGCGGGAGCCCTAGGCCCGAAAAGGCAGTCCATGGCAGCAAGAAACTCTTGCACCTGGGCCGGAGTCGCCGACAGACCCGGGTACGGCGGGTAGGCTGCGGGACTGACAGGCTCCAACGGAGCCGCGGGGGAAAGAGGGGAGGTTGGAGAGCGTACGCGCTTCTTCGACTTCTTTTTATGACGTCGCTTACCGGAATCCGATGGCGACGACTTGGACCCCGAGGAGCGATGATGGCGACTCCGCGGTCGGTCCCTTGAGCGACCCATGGATCTGGAACGACGCGGAGACAACAGCCGGGCCTCTAACAGCTTTCGGGACCGCTCCCGCAAAGCCTTCGGAGCCATGGCCAGACAGTCGGAACATGACCGGGAGTCATGGTCGCGCTCTAGACAGTAGAGACAGACGCCATGGGGGTCGGCCATCGACATCGTACGGCGGCAGGCCCCGCAGGTTTTAAAACCAGGCATCCCTAAGTGGCACCAGGAGTCAATATAGAAATTAGAGACAAAAGTCCTAAAAAACGAGTCAAAAAGTGACTAAGGTACGTGCTCTAACCGGATCTGCGCTTGCTGGCGCGGAAAAAGAAAGAACTGACGTCAGCGCGAATGGGTGGCGCCTAAGTAGTCTCTGTGACGTCATCTCGGCGCCTACGACGCCAGCGACGAACGCGGAGCCGCACGACGCCACCTACTGACGCGCAGGTGTACTGCTGAAGAAAAACTTTCCGGATCCAGTCTGACGCCTGGGGATATTCTAAGGTAAGGAATCTATCACTAACGTGTCTCTTTCAGATATACATATTTGAGCTAGAAGATAGTGAGAAAGGAATACAAGACATGCCTACCGCTGTGTTAGACACAATGACCAACTTTTATGCCACATTATATACCGCACAGCCTAGCGGAGACACAGACCTACTCACCAACTACTTAGATACACTGCAGCTAGTATGGCTGGAAGACTCACATAGAGAATTCTTAGTTATGCCCCTCAACAGAGGAAATTGTACAAACCATTAATGCACTCCTTAATGATAAAGCACCAGGACTTGATGGCTTTACTGCCACTTTTATAAAGAATACACTGATCTACTCGCCCCTCACCCACTTACAATGTACGAAGACTTGCTTCAAAAAGGCATACTTCTCCCCACGTTATGAGAGGTGGTCATAATATCGCAGCTAAAACCTGATAAACCACCCCAAAATTGCGACTCCTATAGGCCTCTCTCATTAATTAATGTTGACTACAAAATCCTTGCCAAAATTCTCACTAATCGCATTCTGCTGGTATTGCCTACAATGGTCAGGCCTGATCAAGCCGGGTTTATACCTGGACGTTCCACCTCGCATAACATAAGAACACTATTTGCAGTGATGCACTACTTACACCCTGATGTCCTAGCAATAGCCGCCCTGGCATTTGATTCCTTAGCATTGGACTATTTATTCACACTGTTAAAGCGATTAGGTCTCAGCCCCACTTTTATCCGGTATATAAAATTATTATACGTCCTCCCCATGGCCCGGATACAACTCAACAGGCTTCTTTCAGAACCAATCACAATAACACAGGGTACTAGGCAAGGTTGCCCTCTCTCGCCACTCCTATTTGCTATCGCTATGGAGCCACTGGCCGCAAAGCTCAGACAACATCGTGCACAACGTGGCATAGGCTTCACTTCGAGAGGACTGATAATTTCGCTCTATGCAGACGATATCACTCTCTATATTTGCAATCTGTGTGAAAACCTTGCCCCAATTATCGGTGAAATGCTTAGGTTTGGTGGCCTATTCGGAATAAACATCAATTGGAATAAATCAGTGTTGTTCCCTCTCACAGATAACACAGCCCCATTCCATACTGAATATCCACTAACCTGGGCCATGTGCCCAGTGCGCTACTTAGGCATATGAATTAGCAATGATATCCAGGAACTATGGGCCGCAAATTTCGGCCAGGCTCTCGATTGGCTTGAGAGCAGGATCCCGATATGGTTGAAACTCCCAATATCCTTTGCTGGCTAAATTGCCATTGCCAAGATGGTCATTTTACCTAAGTTCCTCTATTTATTTCAAAATATTCCAATGCCACTCACAAGCACATTCCTCTGACGACTCCGGTCTAATTTGATATCTCTGACTTGGGCCGGAAAGCAATCGCGCATTTCCTGGGAGGTTCTCACCTTGTCTCGCTCGCCGGGAGAGTTGGGTGCGTCTGACTTGGCGCTATACGCCTCTGTGCACAGGCTCAATTCTTACATTTCTGGATACACCCCACCCCATTCCAACCGCACGTGGCGATTGAACAGGACCGCGCTGCTCCACTCCCCCTTGATACCACACTTTATGCTCCCTACAGGGCTCCACGCAGAGAAATAAATACAGTAGAATGCGTCAGATGGGCTTGAGAGGGAATAAGGAAACGAATAGGACTTCCACAATTATACACAAAATCTATCCCACTCTGCGATAACCCAATTATGCCGCCTCTACAGGAGGCTGGTGCTCGAAGAAGGACAAAGCGACTCAACCTTCACAGGTTCGCTGACATATATATCCAGGAGACGGAGGTTCGCTGACATATATCCAGGAGACGGGTTCCTCCAAGCCCCCCCCCTAGCGGACACACATCAAGTGAACACAGCGGACACACTACTAAACTGCCAAATCGGGGCCAAGTGCTACAAGCAGAACCCCGTTTTCCAGACACAACCACAGGCGCTGACCATATTAGAACAAATGAACAATACACCTTCAGTTCGAAAACTAATCACACGTCTGTACTCCGGGGTACAACAGCACACGCCCAAGATAGAACTGCAAGCTAAGTCTCGTTGGGAAATAGACCTAGGCCCAGAATTCACAGAGGCACACTGGGAATTTTGCTGTGGACAAATGGACGGGTTGTCCCCAAACTACCGACATAGGTTGATACCGCCTATTTTGCACCCCATTGCAGCTACATAGACATGGGCTGACGGACACCGAGGGCTGCCCAGATGCGGTGCCCCTGGGGCGGACTTTCTGCATTTGGCGTGGGCTTGCCCCAAGATCGCGGAGTATTGGTCCACGGTATTTGTGGCTATTCAGGCCATGGTGGAGTTTCCTATCAGGAAAACACCGCTGCTTGGCCTCCTGGGGTATGTAAAAGAGGTGCCACCCGCAAGCCGCAGGCTGGCGGCCATGCTCCTGCTCTTGGCCAAGCATACAGTAGCTATGGTGTGGGGAAGATGTCGAATACCAAGGGAGACGTACTGGCTCCTGGATGTGGTTTACTGCAGCGACCAACTTTCTCACAACTGGGATCTAATGCTGCTGAAATCCCACCCTAAAGACATTTGGAGACCACTGCGGGAATACTTATAAACTAAAGAAGACTATAGAATATCAACTCCACATGATAGTCCCCCCAGCCAAACCAGTCAAGTTAATCCGGATTAAAGCCCCCCTCAGTAATCAACTCGATCAGTTGGATGACCCACCAAACCAGTTAGACGCAACAGATAACGCATGTCTAAACACAAACTGGTGAAGCAGGCATAAACACTACCCAAGCGAGAGAAAGAATGCGTTGTAGCCAAGTTCAAGACTCACACAGGTGATAAAAAGACACAGAGGGATGAAGGTATGACCAGCTCACGGACTACATCGAGAATTTCTGCTCATTCTTAAGTAGCCATTTGTTTTTCTATTTTGTTGTACTTTCATTATGAGGCCTTATATGTGGACGTATTTTCATCTTGCCAATGTTGAAAACGGGAACACTAAGGCCTACTGTTTGTATGTTATACAAATGCTAATAAATAAAATAAAAAAAATAAAAAAGTTATGCGCATGGCAGCCGCCATGGTATTAAAAAAAACATGAAAGCGGGAGCTGTGCTCAAAAATAAAGTGCGGCGCCAGCGCTTTAAATATGAAAGCGTGCGGCAAAATGGACCCTCCAAAACGCTGTTTGCCTTGTTGGAAATGCTTGGCGGCATATAAAAAAATTATGAAAAATGGAGGCCAGGGGGAATGGGAGTGGGGTAGAAGAAATAGTACCTGATATAAGCGGGTGGCCACTAATGTACAGAAATCAGTCTTTAGTTGAGCGGTGCTCCCGAGAAACAGAAGTGATGTATCAGGTTGGGAACCAATTAGGAGGCTGCAAAAAAGAGCAACGCTGGAATCAACCTATGATAAGCAGCAGGCTGGATAAAAGTCATAAAGTGAATACAACAGGTCTTGCAGCCAGCGCATGCACGCTGATGCCCGACCTAAAAAGAATGCCTTTTCCATGGGAAGAGATCTGATCTTGACAGTGAATGGAACTTAAACAGTGTGAACAGCTTCAGTAGAAGTATCATAAATGCGTGCAGCCAGGGGAAGTTAAAAAAAAACGTTCCACGCAAATGAACACTGTAATTTGGCAATGGGATCTGATGAGAGCCCCCTTTTAAGATGTATTAAATACACAAGATTTCAAAAGCACAGCGCAAGCACTGTGCAGGCGGAACCTAAAAAGAAGGAAATCGAATTTTGATTACAAGATGACGCGTATTTTTAAAATTCGTTTTCATGAAAAGGGATGTCTTGATGTTGAATAAGGGACAGACATCGTTTCCTAACTGAATGTTACTCATTTTATCTAGCTCAGAAGGATGAAAGGCTAAGTGAAGTCGGCTGGATTCGACACCCGGCATTGTTAAATTCACTTTGGTAATTTGTCTCATACTAAACCGACGTCACACAATTTATCTTAATAAATAAGGGTATTGAATGAAGGTTATGCACGTTCGGGCTTCAGTAACTTTTAAAACAATAAGAACCAGGAGTAGAAGTACTTCACCATGAGCAGCATGCGTCAAGACTTTTCATTGTATGTTTTCTTCTTCATTGAGCACTGTGTGTCAAGACTTTCTATTGGTAGCACAAAAATGACCTGCATTATGTAGTGTGACCATTGTGATTCACACTGGATAGTGCAAATTGTAGTGGCATCGTGCACAATCACGCACCATTTATGTTTTCTAAAACTGGATGCGGATTCTACAATAAATAATTCTACACGTAATTAATACTAAAGAGTCGCAAATGTATATTTTTCGCAAATGTATATTTTTACTTAGTTTAATATAATGATGTTCTATTAACATTGAGATGGTTGAGGCATTTTAGACCTACTTATGTTTTCATATTTGAACATTTTAATGCATGCAGTTTTCTAGAGTTGACAAAAACTCATCTTCCCCTCCCTTCTTGTGTACTGCAAAGCTCAAATGTGTTCTTCAGGTATCATATTAATTGTACGAAATCCAGTCAGCTCAATGGTCTGCTTACACTATAACATTTTTTAAATGTAATGTTTTGTCTTCCTGATGTTCCTGGACAGGACCGATGGTATAACAGAATACAAACTGAAGGCCATTTCCTTATTTCCTTTTGGCTGGATGTAGATGTTTACATTTTCAGTGTGGCATTGTTTTCTATATAAAGCATAGTACAGTATGTACATTAGATGTAAGCAGGGCTTTAAGCGGAATTAAACAACTAGGGGGTCTCTCAAAGACCCCCTAGTGGCTGATGTAATTAAGGGCATGGCTTAAAAATATGCAAGCTAAAAATCTGTGATTAGCATAGTTTGCTGCCCCTCTGGTATTTTGCTGCTTCTGTAATTGCATACAGATGTATAATACAACAAGAAACATTACACCTACAACAAGTCAGGGCTATTGGCTTTCCCAATGGTTGTTAGTTGTGTAAGATAAATAATCAACAACTATGGCATTGTTCTGAAATGATGAGACTGTGAAAGAGCTATAACGGGTCTCTTTGCAGTTACCTCAAAGGCAGTGAAGGGTGGTACTGCTGCAGAGTTAAGATTTCTTTTTTTCACCCTGAGGGTGAGGGCAAAAATGGAGTGCCCGATAGAGACCCGTCGCAGCACCTGCTTTGCAGAACTGCCGGTGCTGAGCACCGGCAGCACCCAGCCCACTTAAAGCCCTGGCTGTAAGGCAAATGTTTAGCTTACTATGTGATGTGTTTTCTGTTTACTTACTGGCTGCAATATGCAACTTTCTTTGTCAGACCACAGTGACTGCACATTTTCTCTGTCTAACATGGTATACAGGCTCATCGTTTTTGGGACAAGACAAGATATCTTCCCGACTCCCTTGGAGGCAGACTTCATATCAAAGCCATCATTCTTTTATACTTAGAAATATTTCAGGTCTTCCCTTGGCCTTCTCACAGAACAGACTCAATGCTAGTTTGTTTATCACTCTATATACTTAGAATAATTTCAAGGTTCTGTACTGCTTTCTCAGCTGTGCTTAAGACAAATGCTCCTTGTTTCTCATTTGCCTTGTGCTAGACCCTATGCAGTGCTAGGTACTAATCAGATAAGGGCTTAGTATCTGCTGCCAATGATAGTTTACATTCATAATCATTTTGAGCATTATGATATGATTTGAGTAACCAAAACATTTTGCCTTCTGTAATGGTTTGTAATCTTTAATAATAAACCTTCATGGTATATACTTTGATTCCTGTCCCATTTGGATTTTCCCAAGTGGAATTTCTTTGCCGTATGGGAAATGTTTTGTTAAATGTAGGGCTATAGTTTGAAAAAGACACACAACCCTGAACCATCAATTGGCCCTTTGAAAGCTGAAACACACTGACACAACTAGCCCATCCACTGCAACCATTTTACCAAAATGCCAAGCTCTGGGGAGGGGTGGAGCTCAAGCAACACATTTTGAATGGCATGCTAAAAGAAGCATTGAGAAAGTCAATGGGCCTCTCTGCCTTGACCAAGCTGGTGTGATGATTAATTTTTCTTTTTTCTTTTTGCATGCGTATGTCACAAAAATAAATGGTAGAAAAAATAATTCATGCTCCTTACTAAACGTGGCAGCTAAATGCTTGCAATAAAAAATGTAGATTACAAAAATAACCTATATTTAATAGCAGGTAGTTATATTTAGAAAAGGTCCAGAAAACATTTTGAGATGTAATGCACATAACAGGAAAATAGGTTTACTATTGATGCAAAAAAATACTTTTTGGGAATTACTGTAACTAGAAGGCACAGTTTGAACACAAAAATTACTAATAAAACTCAAAAAGGATAAATAAAAGATTTAAAAAAAACATTGGCAAAGTAAACTTTTGGCACACCAGCCCTGACACTCAAGTGCACTACATTATGCTGGATGTGCATATGTGATTAGGGAAAATGCTGTCACTCACAGTTCAAGAAAGCCAATGACTAAATTCCGCTGACCCATTGTCCCACTCATAATGGACCCAGAAGTGTCATGCTTCCATATTTTTTACTGCCACTCCCATAACTGTGCTTTCCTTCAATGATTCTTCCATTTTTATTATTCCCTATTTGAAGTCCAATCAAAGGAGGTGGGCCACACCATACGAAGTGGAAAATCAACATTCTGTATTAAGTTGAATAAACTCTAGCCACAGCCACCCAGGACAGGATGCCAATCCAACTGCCTTTACAGTTTTCAACTTTGACCAACAATATTTCAAATAGAACATACCATAAAAGAGGACCACAGGTCGAACATTTGGAGCACATTCAAGGCACCTTAGATAATGGGTGGAGGGCCGTCTTGGTCATGCTAGACCTGTTGGCAGCCTTCGATACAGCCCCCCATTCAAGGTTGCTAGCCCAATTTCAATCAATGAGGATTAATGGCATAGCCTTTTAGTGGTTTTCTTCCTTTTTGGAAGAGAGAAGTCAGGAAGTCTGGATACCCTGTTCTCTTCAGAAGTGCATGAGATGGCAGTTGGAGCTCGGCTCGGCCCTTAGCCCCACTCTATTTAATGTCTACCTTACACCCTTCGCCTGCTTAGCTGAGGAACTAGGAGCCAAAGTAATCTCCTATGCTGACGACACGCATCTATTGTTTACCTGCGGAAAGGGAGTAGAGATTTCTGGGGAGGCTATCAAAGAATGCCTCTCATCCGTGTTTCATTGGATGACAGCTAATCAATTGAAATGCAATGCTGAAAAGACAGAAATATTATTCTTTGGCTCTATCTTGCTAGGCTTATGGTAGACCTTCTGGCCAAATGACGCTCCACCACCTGGCCCTCAACAAGATACAGTTAAGAATTTAGGTATCAAATGTGATAGGGCCCTGTCTTTTCAACCACAAATTTAATCAATTGGTAGGAACCTGTATCGAGCTGCTACGATTCCTGAAAAAGTTCCTTCCTCTCCATTTCTGCTAAAAACGGTCATTCAAGTTATGATAACATCCAGACTGGACTATGGAAATGCTCTGTACTTGGGTCTTCTGGATTATCTTCTTAATAGACCACAGGATGTCCAGAATTCGGCAGCACAAATTCTTTTGAATCCCCTCCCCACCAAGGTCTCATAATTCCTCCCAATTGAAGGCTCTTCAGTGGCTCCCAATAAAACAAGCATTTGCAATGCATCGGTCTCGCCTTTGGGACCTTATATGTATTTAGCAATGCAGCACATTAGCCTGGGTGCTGAAACATCTACTGTTCTTTAATATGGAGGGAAAGTGAGCACCAAACTGCGTGACACTCCAGGTATGGGAACACATGGAGAGAAATATTGCCTTTTAGCGGGAAATGGTATAGTCCAAAGCTGTGTTTTTAATATAGAATCAGGGCCTTCGTGAATATCACTCAAAATTCAAGATTTGAAAAAAATATTATTATTTACGGGTGCGCGTGGAAGACAATTTCTATGGACCAATCTCTGTGTGGGCAGAAGGACATGGAGGAGGTTGGTAGTATGGGTGGCAGGCAGTGTGTGGAAAGCTGGACACAGGAGACCTTAATAGCACTTAGCATGAATTAATGTACCTCACGACAGGATCCTTCTATTTGGGTATTCATGTTTTTGCCATAGCTTTCTAGCTCACGCCGACTTGTAGACAGCCCCTGCTTCAGTTGGCAGCCATTGGAGAGTGGTCAGCATGGGGGTAATGCTGTCTTTTCTCTCTGCCCCGCAGATGAACCGCACTGCTGAGTGTAGAATCATTTGAAGGGGGTGAGATGGGTTTTGGGGAGACCGGCCAGAAGAGAGATACAATACTCTACTACACCTGCTATAAACGCTGAGCTGTTCCACACAAACACACATTGGTAGCTCACTGTAATCCTCAAGATGATGCGCACAATTAATACAATGTATGAACAGCACGAAGAGGGACCGCACAGCTAGCACAAGAACAGAGCCGTATTAAGCAAGATGACAAGAAGTAGAAGATGTGAATAACCTGGCAAACACCTGCTGCGCTTTCCCTAAGAACCGAGCCTGTTAACTGAAGGTCACACAAAGCGCTGCTGAAGGCGCCGTGAGATGCTGTGCGGGTTCCAATGTATGGCCAGAAGTTTACACGTCTCTAGTTCTACGATAGAGGCACTCGTCTGAGACAGGAGAGTTATACAACAGATGCACTATCAACCGAGGCATCTATGTTCTCATATTCAGTAAAATATTCAGTGCTAGCTTTTAAAGCACTTTTGGCATGTACATTGGCAAAAAGACCTTTCTTTTCGGAGATGCTTCTGAAGGGCACAGAGAAAGTTTCAATCCTTCTTGTCCTCTAGACACAACTTCAAGTCCCTTAAAGAATATCAGTAATGTAGTTATTATATTGTATTGTGAATGTATAAAGTGCTTACTATCCTGAAGTGGCCTTGAAGCACTGTGCAGACTGGTAGCACACTACTCCATGGAGTCCAGAGTTAGATTCTAATGCTACTTGTAAGTATGTCAGTGAGCCCTTTATTAAGTCACAGTATTAGACAATGCCTGACCAATTATTGTATGGTGTTTATAGTAAAAAATGGAAGTTAGTTGTTATCGTTAATTTACGCTAATGTTTTAGTTATGGATAGTTTTATATTCTTGACAGCTGTGATTTGGCGGTAAATAGGGAGCAAGCACTCAAGTGTGTGTGCCCTACCGTACTTAATTAGTTGCCTAGTGCACTGTGCTATCGAATGGGCACTGTGTTAGCTTTGTTGTATAGATGTATGTGTTTTAGCACATACTTATTCATGCTGGGTCATTAAAACTAGAGCGAGTATTCAGTGGGGTTTAGCCAGGAAAGTTGAGAAATATGGACAGAGGAGTTATGGACAGGTTCAGGTTAATCGGTGTAGGAATAGGCATTTTCTAATTCATCTGGATTTGGCAGTAGTTCCTATGTGATTTTATGCTGCCAGCACAAGTACTACAGGAATTAGCAGAAATGAACAGAGTCGAGTTCAGTTTGGTATTTATTTTTAATTCTTAGTGATTTATTCATTTACTAAGCGTTCTCGGAGTTTCCATGGTACTGTACTTTGTATCTCTATTTTTTTTTTATAATAGAAATATTGGGGCCTTACCTGGTCCGAGAGATGTCCACAGGAGCAACAGGGGCAACTATAGAAGTTAATTATGAGTTTTACCCAGGAGCAAATGTTCCTCAGCAAGTAGCTATGGTCTATGACCAGAAGCAAATACACCTCAGCAGACTGTGCCCAACAGCAACTATTCTGCAGCAGGCATCTATGTGATGCACAAAGCAGCAACTATTTCCTAGAAGATCATCAGTGGTGGATGAAAGGAGAACCCGTTTCAGGTGATAGGCTCTTTCCAGGACCAAACTGGCAATGTCCTTAACCTGTCATCCTTCACCTGGATGCCTCTGCTGGACATGCCTAGATTCCAAATTTAATAGGGGCACAAATTTAGCAATCACATGGCCAGGGTCCAATCGGAGCCCTACATGCTATAGACTGGCGGGGCTAATCTAGTACCAAAGTTCAGCCCTAATGCACAGCTGATCAAGTGGAGCCACCCTGTTGTTAATGAACATCTAACTGACTTACTGGGCACAATGGAAAAAGCAGGGAGTTGCACATAAGGTGTTTCAAATTATCACAAAGCTTTAAAAATAAAAATAAAAAAATAAATAAAACTACTGTGATCTGCCTCCATGCAGTGAACTTATTTTTGGGGGGAAAAGGAGTTTGGGGCAGAGGCGGGCAGGAAACAGAGTGAAGAGAGAAATTGAGACCGGAGAGACGGTGTGCATGGAGGGAAAAAGGAAAAAGAGGAGACAGAAATGGAGTGAAAGGAAGGAAAGGAATAAATGGTGAAAAAAAAAAGAAAATAAGTGAAAGAAACGTACGTGAGAAAGAGGTGAGGGCTGAGACAAAAACAAAGTGAGGGAAACGGTGGAGAGGAAGAGAAGGAGAAGGAAAAAGTAGACGAGAATAGATCGAAATGGAGAATATAACATCATTACAGAGGAGTGTCTGGTGCTTGCCTAGATTGCCACGGGGTGGGGGGCAAGGGAGAAGCAAAAGCACACAAGCACAATGACAATTCCAATTAAAACCACAGCATCAAAGTTTTCAAAAGCAGTTATAAATAATTCAGGTTAATGCACTTGTAAAAGAGCATATATGAATGAATAAACTTCTGAACTGTAAGCACACAAGCCCATTTTGGAGGAACAAAACTTATCAGCTGACCCTGGCATAAGAGGAAACGGTCATCTGCAAGGAAGCCCAACCAGGAAAGAAAGGCCAGGTGCTGTACCCTATGCAGGTAATCCACTGAAGGGCGGTGGGGGTCGCAAGGAGGAGGATATGAAATTCCAAACTACACTAGAAGAAGGACTCAAAGTAGTTCGGGATGGAAGAAAACGTAAAGAGGGTCGACAGACAGAGAGAACAGGAGGGGGAGAGCGTGGAAAAGAAAAGAAATATAAAGAGCAGCGGAAGAGAAGGAGAGAAAGCCAGGGGGAAAGGGAGGAGGGGAGGAGACAGAGATCTGGGGGTCACGTTGTATAGAGCTACCCTCTTCTGCTGGCAAGTCATTGCAGACACAAGTTAACTCCTCTTTGCTTGTGTCGCACATAGCAGCCCGAGAGCTTCCTCTCTGTGCAGTGCGGTTACACGCTGCAGAGACCTTATGCCCCGTGAAGTTACACAGTGAGGGGCGCGCTCTGACAGTTACCTCTGTGCAGTGGAGTCACCAACTGCAGAGGTCTCCATCCGAGAGGAGTGAAGTCACATACAACAGAGGTCTCCCCATCTATAAAGGCACACACTACAGGCAGCCGCTTTCCCGCACAGTGAAGCCACACTCGCAGCCACCTCCCAATGAAAGTTAAGTCGATCCGAGGCACCACAGAGGGTTTCAAACGTTCTGGCTGCTAAGCTCTGGAAACACAATCTCTTTGGCAAACACACAGCTGGGCTCTGTCGTATAAAAGCTTAAGTGGTCATTCGAGCGTACACAAGAGTTTCTCATTATTATACAGTGCAGTCCCGGCACTCATTTATACCCACACAGTTCTCGCCGTTTCTCTGATCTGATAAGGCTCGTTCTGACTGCCAGCAGAGCCCGAGGGACGCAGGGTTACCACAGAGCACGCAGTATCTAATATGCCAGCGCTTCATCTACACTAGGGTGCCACATTTAGCACCAAACAGCACTTCTCGGACTAACGTCTTAAGAGACCGGCACCACAAAAAGCATTCTGGAAATATACGCGTCTCTCGGCATTTCAAACGCAAGCGCGACCTCCAATTTCTCGTCGGTGTTCGGGACTGCAGGATGTATCCAGAGTCTGCCCGCCCCGCAGCCAGGCGCGGCTCGGCAATCACTGCGACTCGGCAGCCAACCAATGATGGAACGGCTACGTTACCCACGTCATGACTCTTTTGACCAATCACCGCTAGTAGACCCTACCCAACACGCATTTTTATTTTTACAAAGTGTTTCAACCCTCGATGTCAGAGCATTAGCTCAACTATGACAGGTCGATTGGGTTCAAAAACGAGGTTTGAACTGCAAGCGTCCTTTTATTGGCTTACACATTTACAGCCTGTGGCTCCCTTCTGAGAATGCGCAAACGGTACCGCTGGGCAAAAAATTTGACGTTTTAAACAAGCGCAACGCGCACTAAAAAAAAGCGAAAACATTCGGGAGGTCTGACAAAAAGAAACTCGAAAGAGGCACGGCATACAGAACGATGACAGTGGAACAACAACATAGAGTGAAAACACAGGGCTTGCGCGGGAGAGGGGGGGCAAGAAGTCACGGACTGCGGGAAGGGGGGGAGGGACGGGAAGAAAGTAGTCTGTGCAGTAAAGGGGCCAGTAGCCATGGAAGGACACAAATGACGACATGGCCGTCATGGGGAGGGACTAACAAGCCTAAAACCAATCGGAAGGCAGCATTTAGGACCTAAGCCAATGAAAAAGATGGGCGGAGAGTGGGCGGAGCTTCTACGAAGCTTCCACGCTATAGTGTATACTGCATGTCTCGAAGAGACAGCGCAAGCGCTGCCTAGGCGAGACCTAAAAAGGATTCTTTTTAAAACTCTTTTCCTTGCTCACAAAGCATTGCAGGCCACTGGGTCAAGCTATCTTAGGGAAAGGATTAAGGAGTATGTTCCCAATAGAAGTCTCCAATCTTGCACTGGCCGGTTGGCAAAGATCCCAAGATTAATCGAGCGAGGATTGGAGGCAGATGCTTCTCCTTTCTCAGGTCGGTTGCATGGAATAAAAGTCCCCTGGAACTACGTGCGAAAGTTGAGACATCAATTTTTAAGAAAAAATTAAAAACTTATAATAGTGACACTGTTTGCCTGTGCAGATTGCCTTGAAACTAGCGCTAAAGACAAGATAATGAGCTTACATTTTTTTTAAACGGTTTTATTGTTGGTAATTTTTTTTATATCAAAAACACGAATTTACATACTCAGAATTTTATTTTAGGAATATTAGTGATGCAAATGTTTGGTACTGGTTTAAAAAAATATATATTAATAATTCAATGAATTCCGTTAAGGAGCAGATGTTGCATGGATCCATCAATTTTTCTTGTTACCCTCCAAAATGCATACAATACTTCGCTCACTTACTAGACTAGCTACCGCTAGCTTACCTGAAGGCTGCTACAGTAAAGCCACTGTAGCAGCTTTTCAGATTCGTGGCTTATTTTAGGATGACTTTAGAATGGCTGTAATCATTCTAAATCTTATTATAAAGTCTATGGAGGCATGAGCCATAGAAAGCCTTACATTACAAGTGCATGCTGAGTTTTTTTATTCCATTTATTTTTTTAAACCTTACATCACCCAGAAGATATGTTTCTAGAAAATTGCTCATGCATGCTGACCTTCAGTGTCTTGTTTCAATATCATTTGCTTTTTTCAAAAGACATACTTTTCAACATTTCTCATCCCTAGCTTCAACTTTAGCACGTGTAATTCTGACCAAACTGAGTGTTGTAAAATATAGCCACATATTTTGAAATAGATGTCTATTTATGATCCCGTAGTGGGGTTATTGGTACAGCTGCTCTAAACCCCACTGGCGTTAAGAGTGTATATACGTAGTGTGAAGAAGACAATTCTAAAGTTGAATCATATAAAACCAGCATCCTCACTTAGAGCACCAACTGACCTTTGCAAGATTATATTGTAACACTTAGGCAATAAAAACTTTGCCTTTCCATAATATTAATATACCTACATATATAGGTTAAAGTGCTCTTTTATGTAAAAATCTGCAAGTGGAGAAGTTTTTCACCAAGCCATAGGACACCTAGTATTCAGAAGACATTTGAGCGAGAAAAATATCATACACCCATGTGTAGCCCTCTACACCCTGGTTTATATTTGTGTTGTAAGGGACTATTCATGAGTAAAAGATTCCTTGTTAGTCACAGGAAGAAATCATTTGAAGTTCCTCATTTGAACATCTAACAATATTGTTTCAGTGAACCACTGTGTAGGGAGAGGTAAATTATTTGTATTCAAAGACTGTCCCTAAGATAGACTAATTCTTGGAGCCAGTAAAAAGGGGGTACCTCGACTTACTGTTGACACACAAGTGTCCCTGGCCTTTGTCTCTTAAGACAAAGACAAACACCAGCAACAAAATTCCCCAGCATGCCCTACAAGGGGAAACAGCGTTTACAACGCAGACAGAATTACGCAGTGCCATTACAAAGCAGGCACTACAACAAACGTGTTGTTACCACGCGTTCCATTACAATGCAAGTCGTTACACCGACTTGCTATAGGGAACGCATTGTTGAATTTTAAAGCCAACACCTTCCCTACTGTTGCACAGACTGGAGTTGGAATAGTAAAATATACTATTCTAAAGTCCAGTGCTTCCCTAAGGCAAGTTGTTGTAACGACCTGCGTTGTAATGGAACGCATGGTAACGACACGTTCTTTGTAATGCCCGCATTGTAAAGGCATCCATTGTAAAAGCATGCAGGAATACGTCATACATCCCCCTACAAGTAGCCATTGTGAGAAAGTCATCCTTTTTGCCCTGATCACCCCCATTTATCGCTTGGTACTGCTGGTAACTGTCCCTGACTGTACCCTGGGCCAGTGCTCTGCTGTAAAGGTATATGGTCTAATTACAATTGGAGCTCACAGGCCCTAAAAGTCCCTAGTAGATAATAGGGCTATGAGGATTCCACCTACCTATAAGTCCCCAGTATATAATAAGGCATGGAGGTTTAGAGGTCCAGCAGATTTCCTGCAGTGGTGTGTGCACTTCTGTTTTGACTGCTATCATTTTAAAGGGAGCCCTGCTTTGCAAACGGTCTTTAAAAATAAATTATTTGCAAATTCGACTTTGGATTTAAAGGTACTTCCAAAGTCTCAAATGACCTTATTTTTACACATAAGTCACCCCTAGGATGCCTTGTAACTATAAGCAGGGACATTATAAAAGATGTTTTATAAGCCCTGATGAGGGAAAAACCGTCAATTTCATTTTTCCCCAAATGCAGTGAATGGCTCCAGAGGCTAACATTATAATGTTTTATTGAAGAATAAATATTGTTAGGAACCATGTGAATAAATACTTCAAGATATCAAATTAATAGTTGAGATGAATCCAACAACTTGACACTGTTGGATTGGTAATAACGTTTACAAGAAATACTTTATTACACTTTCTTTTCTGTAAGCCAGAGTCCAGCTTTCCAACTTCTCTCTCCTGATTGGCCATCCTATTCCCAGGGTGTGCCAGCGCTGCCTGATGAGGTGTGAAGTGTCCTGTCAGAGGACACAATAGGTTTCCTGTGGGCAGAGAAGTACAAGCTGCAGAGCAGATGGCAGGAAGACGGTGAGGGGTAGCCAAACTTGCCTGACTCTGAAGGTCTAAGGAGTAGACTCCCTGCAAGCTACAGGTTAACAGAGCCCACCTGCATCATCTCCACCAAGAGTTCCCATCCTGGAGTGCGTCCAGTGGACTTTTAAGGATTTGGCCAGATGCAATGTGGGAATTGAAGTCCAGACATCCCAAGGACCATCTAGGAGATTCCACACCATTGGATTTGTGTTTTGGACACTTTTAACCCTCAAGAGGAACGCAATGTGTGAATTGAAGTCCCGACATCCCAAGGACCATCTAGGAGATTCCACACCATTGGATTTGTGTTTTGGACACTTTTAACCCTCAAGAGGAACTTCAGGAAGAAGTTCCAGAAGTTTGGAGAAGTTTAGAGCAATTTTTGGACCCGACATCGAGAGTCAAGCCATCTATCTTCAACCGTGACCCAACCTGGATTTTAGGTTCATCCCGATGAAAGCTCTGGAGCTCCAGACTTCCAGGATTTTACCAGGGCCTTGCAAAAAGTCAAGCCGGTAAACCAGCACCAAATCTGGCCTGACAAAGTGCCTTGCTCGATGTCGAGGGAAAAATCTCCAGAAAAACAACTAAGAGCCTCATTTCGATGTCGGTCGGAGTTGCCTCTGACCGACACCGTTGCAGTCTCGGGACCGACCGACCACCGGTCAGCCATCCCCACACCACAATTACAATGTGATCGCACATGGTGCGGTCGCATACTCCCATTTGTTTATGGGATCTTGTGCTGTGGCTGTAAACTGGTGTAAAGTATTCACCAGCAGTCTTCAGATGATTTTAAGGGTTTTTATTACAAAAGAAGATTAACAACAAGTACATAAGTATTGAGGGCTCCAGGGGACAGCACCAACTGACACTGTGGTGTTCCAGTCCTTCAGCCACACATTCAATCTACAATAGTACATGGAATACAAGCACAAGCAATACCAGAAGATTCCATATATGTCCTGTAAAATAGGAGCATCAATATAACTCAGTAAAACAATGCAAATGGGAGGATCTGACCTAAGGTTCCTGCCACACGGTGCAGAGATTAACGTGCCCCCTTGGTTCCGAAACGGAGGCCGCAGGGTGAAGGAGGCCCTGCCAGGGGCCTCCAATGTCGCTTTCCGACAGGCTTTCCATGTCGGAAAGCCCGACATGGAAAGCCTGTCAGAAACCAACATCATAATCCCTGCGGTGGAAACGCCGTCTATAGGGATTACGGGCCGGTCTCCGACTGGCTGACGGGCTCCTTGAGCTGGTCAGGATCCAGCCGGAATGACCAGCCGGTTTGAATTCGGACCACCGTATTTGTAATACGGCGGTCAGAATTCAAACCGCAGATGTCGGTCGGAAAGCCTCCGACCGACCGACATCCAAAGCAGCCTCTAAGAGTGAAGGTAAAATTTTGACCGAGGCCTCCTGCTTAGTGTAACCGACCAAGGCTCCATCGCGGTTGGCCTCAAACTTTGACTATGTCCCAGTCAAGCGCGACCAGATATCCCAAAGTGGCGCTATATGTTTTTAAGCACTAGAAAGTATTTATTCTTTAAAAATTCATATCTCCAGTTCCCTACATTGGATTTTTATTATTTTGGTATCTATTTGTTCATAAATATATAATCTATTTTTATGAATTAGAGATAGATTTCTATTGTGTGTAGTGGGTTACTTATTTAATGTATTGGTGTTTTAAATGCTTTACACACCTGTCTCCTAAATTACGCCTGCCTGCTCATTGCCAGCTACCAAGGGTTGAGCAAGGGATTAATTTATTGAGTCCCTGACTGACCCTTTTATTGTTTTTGTGGCCTTATTATTAGTGGTAAGTCACTACTTATCACTACTAATAATCCACTTTCCAACAGCCATGTTTTCCAGAATAAAATAAACCATGGGGTTTCAGCAAAAAAGACAATACAAGCAGGATTTGTTTCTCATTCCCAATAATGAAAGTTGTATTATGGCCTTTTCTGTGGCGATTAACATTGGCCAGTTTTGTTTAGAACTTTAATGGGTACATATGAGGTCTTGCAAACGAAAGTGTGTTCTGCACTGAAAAGAAACTTTTGTGGGACTATCCTGCTGGTGGAAGTTATAAAGGGCATGAGCACTGTTTTCCCTTTTCCCGGCGAATGTTTGCCTACACAGGAACTGTTCATTGGATCGAACACCAAGCAAAATGTTTGACCTCCAGCCGCAACTCTTTCAAGATAAAAAGCTGATTTTGCCAGCATTTAATATCTGGCTCAAATGAAGCATATGTCAAAGGAATTACAGCATGTGAACAGTCGCTGCTTAACGCCTTCTTCACTGTGCATAAAGATCTGCTTCAGATATTACCAGTCACCTTATATTTATCTGACTTCTAAGTCTAATTACATTATTTTTTCATTGTTCTGCTTCACAATGTAATATCCTTTGATCAAAATATAGGGCCCCAGCATTGTGCCTCAAGGTAACTATGCATACATGCAGATTGTTGCTAAATTATGCA
Source organism: Calotriton arnoldi (assembly GCA_963921515.1). Taxonomy (NCBI): domain Eukaryota; kingdom Metazoa; phylum Chordata; class Amphibia; order Caudata; family Salamandridae; genus Calotriton; species Calotriton arnoldi. The sequence goes on along the minus strand of CAWUFW010009781.1, from coordinate 485,651 downwards.
GATATGGAGATCATCGCTAAATAAAATGCTGATTATTAAATGCTGTCCCTTTTCTTGAACAGCTTAGTTGACTTCTTTGCTTGTTCAGTTTCATGCAAACTCTGTTCTTCATTCCTAATGTAGGAAAACAAAAAGCAACATGTTACAAATAAGTACATGAAGGATTGCAAACACAACTGATGAATACTAGGATAGCAGGCTTGAGAAGCCCAAATTCCGATTGGCCAATTCAGCTCATCTAGTATTTGACAGACTTAGTTGTGCACATGCAAACCAGACAGAAAAACCAAATGATATTAAAATATTTACAGTGAGTACCCATGGGTAATCACCTCAAATGTCAGGTGACCTGCAAATATTTATGGGCTACTCAGAAGGGCCAACTAGATAATATTTTAGATGTAATGTATTGTGAGTGTTGGGCAGCATCCTCCAGAGCCCAGCTTCAAGTGAAAACAAAGCAAAAGGACTATCTTTTGTAGTGAAGAGCATGGCAGTTCTATTATGTGTCTAGCACAATAGAAATAATAGAACCACTATCATGTGCATCATTTTTCCGGGCTTTCCACGATATCATGATCTGAACCTATACATCAAATAGAAAGAGAATGAGTGTACTCTGTTGGAACCCTCACAGTAAATATACACCTGTTAGGTAGTAAAAGGTATTAAAAGCTAGGACCTTGTAATCGCTTTGGACGTACTCTAGAATATTTATGACATAATAAAATATTCAAATTCAGCTCTACATTATGCATCATGAGACAGGCACAGACACAACCTCTGGATTTACAGGGCTTGTCTAAACCTATTAATTTAATATCAAACCTCACCATTAAAGAGGACTTTTATTTACAATTCATAAGAGTGTAAGAAGTATTTTCTAGCTGCTACGAATCCGAATTTTGCATTTAATGAATGTAACAGCGTAGCCCAATGATGCCCTATGGCAGCAGTCAGCCTTGTTAAGGTGAAAATCATTTTAGGGGGATATTTCGCTTTTACGGCATAGTCAACATTAATTTTTACATGCCCTGCTTTTAAATATCTGCACCCTGTCTTTATGGGCAATAAGGCCTACATATGGGTGATTTATTATTATTTAAAAGGAAGGTTTAGGCCTGTCAAAAGGGCTATTTTGACAGGTCAAATTTGCAGTTTAGAACTGCCACAGGCAGGTTACATATGTGCAGCTCTCAGGCTACGCACCACTGTAGTCTCTTACATGCAGCACGAACAAGTGCGCACACGCATGTTCACACATGTGCATGTGTAACGAGCCCAGTGCTCCTTACCCTAGCTGAGTTGCGATGGCCTTATCTTAAAAGGCGGAAACTGGCGGTAAACATGTGCAGTCCAATTTGCCATGAAATTACTGGGAGAGAGACTCAGGTAATGAGACTCACGCACCATAAAGGTCCAAAACCGGGTGATCAAAAAGCAACTAAATCTGGGCATATTCAATGGGAGGAACCTAATTGCAAAAGTTGTTATAGAAATGGGGTAAACAGAACTAACAGTGAAGAAATACTAAAGAGTGTCAGACAGTCTGAACTCCTACGTTCTTGACTTGATGGAAGGGTGAAGATGTTTCTAGGAGAAATGAGGGGAAAAAAGGGAGGGACTTTTGGGCCTGGAAAGTAGTACTGGTCCTAGAAAAGATCAGCAACAAGAATTAGAGAGCCATCCAGTGTCTTTTAGCAGTGAGAAAGTCAGGGATATTTGTATGGAGAAGATAACAGGACGAGAAGAATGAGACAAATATTTTCTTTTCATCTCCATGTAAGTTATATGAGAAAAAAGGAGGCTAAGTAGGGGAAAAAGTAGCTAGATTCTAGAGGTGTGCTCTTAGGCACGCAGTCAGGCTGTAGAGTCAGCTGTAAATATTACTAGCAGCAGAATACAGAAAAATAGTGGTTAGAGATCTAATACGTGTACTACTTCAATGTTTCGATTCAGATACCCAAACAGGCCAGTATAATAGGCACGGTTGGATAGCTGGAAGTTTATAATTCAGCCCAGAGATAAAGTAAAATAGAGAACAGAGGATCTGTTTTCTTTTCAGTTTTATTTAGCGCAAACTAGACCGGAAGTTATCAGAGCGCTTTACATGAGCACCCGTTTCATTACAGACGGATACATTAATTTTTGTTAAGCACGGGGAGATTAAGTGATTTGCCCAGAATCACAGGATATTGAGCGTCCCTGCCGAGACTCGAACCCAGTTCCCCAGCGCCGAGGTCGACTGCTCTAGCCGTTAGGCCACATCCTCTCCCCTGTTGAGATTGTGTGGTGCAGTGGGATGAAAGTTGTGAACTTTCGTGAGGGCCACTTTTGGTTGGAGACAACTAGCAACAGAGGGTCAAGTAGGTTTAAATATGAATGACAGATATGATTGCTGATAGCCCTGGGACCTCACTATAAGCATGGCGGAAGCAGCATTCCTAGAGCTGGTGCTCAGGTATGTACACTATCACGATACACCAGGGCAGTGAAGATGTGTGAACTGGAATACTGAAAATAAAGGAGCACCTCCCTCATGCTTAGCTGAAACATGTCACCTACCCCTGTCTGGAAATTGTTGCCTCTCAAGAGAATTGTTACTTCTACCTGAGCTGGGAAAAGCTGGTATATTTAGATATCCTACTGTGAGGAGTACATCACCTACACCCATCCATGGAGAGACAGGCACCCTTGGCAGCGGGCACAGCGTTTGTTGTGTATATGACATTACCAGTGTCAGGGCAGTGCTGATAGCAGAAGTGAAATGCCAATAACAATGCAATGCTTTATCTCATGCTGCAGTGATCTGTGCAGGACAATGTGCAATGCTTCGAACTAATGCCATGTGTTGTTCCCATGAGAGTCAGGAATTTTGTCTGGTGTGGCAACTGCTGATTACTTCCTATATCCTATGTAGAACATTCTCCTACAACTACCCATTGCAAAGTCAGTCACTCTTCATGGTCAGGCCAACTCCAATGGGTCTATCTTTGTTCCTATGAGAAATTATTTCACAGCCTTTGTTCACAGCATAAGGTCAGGCGAGAAAGGCATATAATTAATTCGATATGTCAGGTAGCCAGTACAAAGGCATTGATGATCATGTAAAATCACTTCAAAACATTAGGAGAGCAACCAAGCAAATATAAGAGTGATGCGTAAGGAAGGAAAAGTGTTAGTTCGCCATGTAATGGCTAGGAATGTCAGAAAAGGGAATTCTGAGAGTGAGGGAAAAGTTAATGGTGATAATATAGTTTGTGATTTTATATGGTGCGGACCAGATGGAACTGAGTATCAGAGATGTTGCAGAGCTACAGCTAAATTACACAAAATGTAAAAATGCACAGTCAACATATTGAAATTTAGCAACATTATAAAGGAAATTTGGTCTGATCTAAATACAAAAAGTACAATAGTAAATACAGTTTCAGAGATTTGAGACTAGGAGCTGGTCAACAGGCTTCAAATAAAATTAGGTATTTAAAGGTGGCAATCCCATTGAAATAAAATGCATTTCAGCTCATTATGTGAAGGTTCAATAGGATGGATTATTTCTCAATGCGGGGGCGATGTAGTTTCACACTGTGGGTGCATTCCCTGAGAAAGTTGCAGAAGTGTCCTTTTTTCCTGAAGATTGGTAGGTTATCGTAGCTCTGAAGGGAGTGAGATCCAGCTCAGATGGTCTATTTACAAGCCAGGTTAATTCAGAGTTTCAGAATGTAGACCGCTATGAACTACACAGGCGAATGTCAATATATTGGGGAATACAATAAGTTGATGGACGGAGTGCATGCACAAGGGTCGGCCACTGGCAATCACTGCGGACCGGATACCAGGCCATCGTTTTGCACCCACTATTCTACTTCAGACACAGACAACTTAAATGCAAAGCAGCCCTGGTCCTGCTCCAATACGAACAGCCCCGTCCTCTCTGCCAGTTCAGAGAGGAGCTATATTGATACTGATTTCCATGAACGGATTTAGACATTTCAAAATGAATGTCATTTACATGATTAGATTTGTAAATAATGAATGGATCAATCTGGGGAAAACTTGACTTATCAGTGCCAAAACTGCAGGGTCCATCAAGCTGCTTGATGTGTTTTGCATTCAGACTTTGCTTTCCAGACTCCTAAAACTACTGCTGGTGCTATCATTATAAATTACACACACTGCACGGTTCTTTTATGTACTACCTGAATAACTGAGTTGTCTGCTGGTGGGGTCGAAGGTTGCTTGCATTTAATTCTCCAGGCCCTTTTTCATCCATGGGGTGGAAGTTCTTACTTTTTCTTTCCACATTTTTATCTGCAAGAGCATATTAATGCAGTTTTAATTCACTGTGGTGACACTGAACAATCTAATAGGCTAACAGCAGTTGACAAATGTGATCAATGGTCTTACAAAACTCAATTATGTCTAAATGGAATGCTGTTAAAAGGAAAGTAGGATTGATATGCAGAGGGAAAACAAATTGCACTAGAGCGATGCGCTGGCTCTTTGAAAGTAACAAGGAAAGCTATTACAACAGAAATAATTATTACTACGCAAAGCGCGAAGAAGCACAATGCAGACTTCAGAAATGTGATCATCAAAATGTAATAGGCGAGTTTAAATGTCACCTTTTACAATAGAAAATGCATATACAAGGTGGATGCTAGTCATCTCCCAGTAGGCAGCTTATTTCATAAAAAGAAAAAGAAATAAGGGTCCCGATATCAAAGATCGTGCCACAAAGCTGTCAGTGTTTTTTCACATTGACTGCTGTATGAAATGGCCTTCATATGTGCTGTGACAGAGCTACAAATCTTTTGCAGTGCAAATTGGCAATTTGTAGGATCAAAAGTATCCTTCGATATTAATAATAGTGAGGCAGGATTCTGTTCGTGAATCCCTCTGAATGCAGCAAGAAAGGCCCGCAAGGAACAGCTGTACCTCATTTCTGCATTCTGATTCGGAGAAGGATGCTTTTAGGTCGAGTCTGGGCAGCGCATGCACTGCTCTGCGAGGCATGCTGTATTTAGGTATGGACTTGAAGCTCTGCCCACTCTCCGCCCATATTTTTCATTGGCTTGTGTCATTGTCCTTTGGAAACTGTGGCTTTTCATTGGTCAATAGGCTTAGTAGTCCCTCCTTAGTACCGCCTTGTCTCAATTTGGAACCTCCCATGAGGCCATCCCCCCTGTTACATGTATTGTTACTCGGTAGGCTTTAATTACAGCCTCCGAGCACTTTTTGTTTAAATGGTTTTCTCCTGCCTGCTATTGCATGCAGGACACACTCTCCCCCATCGCTTAATTTTTTTTGTTTTTCATAGCACGCCACGCCATGCTTATACAGTGGCGGCAGTGCTTTAGATTTATTCGTTTATTTGCGGCGCTGAATGCGGCTGCATGGTTTTTTATTGTGTTTTTTTTTACTGTTTATTAACTTTTACTTTTATAACTGCCCCATACCGCACTTTAACTTTAATGGCAGCTGCGCCCCTTTCCTTAGACGAGCTTGCACTTTAATGGCGGCCGCTCCTCTTTCTCTAGACACAGCTCGTCTATGGAAAGGGGCGCTGCCAACATTATGATGAAAGCGCCACATGGGCGCTTTTACAAACAAGCATTTGCAATGCAATAGGTCTCGCATTTACAAGAGACCTATTGCATTGCAAATGCTTGTTTTTTATTGACGTCCATGCCCCCTTAAAGGGATAGGAGCTGCAACCAAACAACAGCTGGCAATCCGTGAATGGCACTGAGAAACATACTGTTGTACTTGGGGGGCAACATACACCTTTCAAATGTCTACCAACACCTTTCACGAGGTAGTTTTTGATCAATGGTTGGCGACCACTGATACTTGGAAATGAAAGTAGGAAGGAGACGATGCCCATTTCAGAAGGATGTCCATTTCACTCCACCCTCACTTACCAAATTGTAAAGTTACCAATGGTACTTAACGAGTTGTAAAGTCATTTCCAACTTGCAAAGTATCTTCAATGCATTGCAACTTGCCATTTTGTGATTGCAAAGCCTGTGATTGAGCGAATCATAGGTTTTACAACCACAAAATATTTTTGCACATTTGGCCCTAAGTTAAGGTGAGCGGAAAGAGATCCCTGATAGGGTGATTGGATTTGGCAGTCTATGGAACAGCGTTAAAGCCTGCTCCTGAGGGTTATACAGGTCTCTTCTAGTTAGCGACCCCAGGCGCAGCCAAAGGCATATGAAGAACAACTTCTATGACTAGCATAACCCTCTTCATAGGGTCTTTAAAGTTGTTGGAATATTCCACCAACTGAAGATGGATTATTTTCAATTATACAGGGAGAAACAGAATGACATTGGAATGTGAAGAAGATAATTGATAGAAGCCATTATTGGCCCTCTGCCAACACATTTCAAAGGAGAACTCAACGTTCTAATTAAGTGTTACTGCCCTACTTTGAGGGTGTAACCAGTGCATAATTGATCACACAACAATGTTTGTACTGAGACAAAGAAGAAAGTGAAAACTGAAAGGAAAGTAAGATGAAGTGTTATTAACACCCAGTAACGTCTGTGAAAAGAGGACACATCCAGCCCTCAAAACCAACCACCTAATGCATGGGTGCTTCATGTCTCTGTTTCACACTTCCACTGCACTTAGCAGGTAAATATAGACCTTTTGATTGGCTGAGCATGGGTAGCAATTAACGGGAGTGTGCTAACTCGAATTAACAAGAATCCTAGAATTTAGCTGTTTGTGACATGAATGGTTAAAAGAAGTCTCTTTGTGCTTAGATACTGAACAATTTAAGTGAAAGAGTGAGTATTCTTGAAAGTTTAATGCAAGTGAAGTGAAGATGACAGTGCTTAGTGGATAAGGAGAAAAACAGTCAAAGAGATGGGTTAAACATCTAACCAAATCCAATAATCCTGAATTTAAAATGTCAAATTCTGATTTCTCTCCCTTTTTTGAAATATACAAAATATGAATAGTGCAAAATACAAAGGGACTCATTACAATGGCGGTCAGATGCCGCTGCAGGAAGGAGATCGGCCGACAGGTAGTCAGCAGCTCCACCCGCCATATTATAATCTGACTGCCGTGAAGGTGGTTGGAAACATGCTTTTTCCATTTTGCAGCTTGTGCTGCAGCCCAGAAAAGGGCCACAGCACAAGCCGCAATTGGAAAAGGCATGTTTTTAAACATTCATACACCATGTGCCAGGCACCATATGGTGCCTGGCACACGGTGCATGGGTGTTTGGGGGGACACCACATGTGCCCCACAGGTCACATAGAGAAGGCCCAGGGGAGAAGGGGCCCTGCTAGGGGCCCCCAAAGTCCCTTTCCAGATGCCTGTTCATGGCGGTGGGATCGCCATGAACAGTCATTCGGAAAGGGATATCCTAATGTCTACAGTGGTGCCTATGCAGGCGCCACCTCCATTGCAGGGATTAGGAATCTGACCGCCGTCCCGATGGGATCTTTGAACCTGTCGGAGGCAGCGGTCCTACCCCGCACTTCTGTGATCCGACCGGCTACATTGTAATGTAGCGGTCAGACCGATGCCCTAGATGGCGGGCAGACCGCCACCGACATCCTGTCTATGGCGGTCTGCCCGCCATCATAATGAGGGCCATAGTATTTAAATGCATGCATGAGAAAATCTATTATACACCAAATACTCATGTTACACTCAGTTCACAAATATCTTCTGTCAGTTGCTATATTGTCTTAGGTATAAATTACTCTCAATCTTCCAGGCCTGATTAACAGAACTTTTTCTGTGAGAAGTTATGCATTGCTGCAGGTTCAAGTATGACTTACTCATAACTTTCCAGGAGTACACCATGGTTACTCATGGAGAAAACCTTGTGAATCAGTGACCTGGGTACGCATGCATACTCCTTGAAGTATTGTTTATTTTCAAGATAAGACTGACTGAAATGGAAGTGTGAGGGCTCCCGTTCTGTAAAACCAGAAACAGTAGAGAGCAAAACCATCAAATCCACGAAAAACTGAACTGCTTGGCAGCCAGCTGATTGTGTGCAAAGAACACGAATATAGAATGAAGATACATACATCATCACAGAGATTCTTCTCTGAAACAGACATACATATGACTTTGTTTCCCTTAGTGCTAAGGTCTTTGCAGAGAAGCAGCTCTTTACCTCACTCCTGTGTTTAGGAACGATATGGGCAAAAACCAACATAAGGCAGATTCAGGTTTAACACAGCAGGTGGCATTGCCTGGGTTTGAAGTCAACAAAAATTACTGACATCGGGCTTATAACATATTATGCTACTGTCCTGTGTGGAGTCACTGCTGGCCTAAGAGTAAATCACTAACACATTATTGAATATATCAAAAAAATGATGTTTAAATCACTTTATGAGCATAAATACTTGCCTTGGTTGATAGACTGCTTGCCTTCAGTGAATCGAACCTTGGCCATGACACCCAGATCAGCAATGAACTTCTGCTCAGCTTCCTAGATAAAAAATAAAGGTAAAGTGTTTGTAAACAGCAATAATCTATTTTCTCCTCCTCTGTGACACAGATGCATAACAACATTACAGCATGTTATAGATACTCCATACAGACATACAAATGTCAGTTAGAACATACCGTTTTAAACAGACAAAACCACTCAAATTTAACAGTAACATTTATCTCAAGTAACTGTAATGCATGCCCTAAAGTCATTATAAATCGTGCCTTCGGCTGTGCTCGGCTTAGAGTTGGCAACAGGGCCTGTCCTGCAGCCAGGATCTGCATCCATCCCCTGGTGGACAGGCAACACTATGTTGTGTATGGCTGTGGAGTTGACTACAGGCAGGCCCTGCACCCAACTCCCCCCGATGCGCGCAAGCAATGTTCAGAGGGGGTTGAGTGAAGGACCTGGGTGTCATTTTAAGTAAGTAAAGGGTCAGAAAACCAAAATATAAAAAGTGGGCCTCTTGGCTTTATGAAAGGGTCAGGATATCAACATATATAAAGCACATGTATCGTTTTTGTCAAAAAATGACTGTTAGACCTGGCTTTTACAGCAGGTTCATCCCCAGATTTTTTGCTTTGTGGCCTTCTGTTTCTGACCTGTTTTTGTTGGTTTTATGACTCTGGGCACTTTACCACTGCTGTTCAGTGCTAAAGTGCATATGCTCTCCCTGTAAATTGTATGTCCGGATTGGAGTTTCCATAATTGGCATATTTGATTTACTAGTCAGCCCCTAGTACAGTGCACTATGTGTGCCCAGGGCCTGTACATCAAATGCTGCTAGTGGGCCTTAATACCAACACAATATCTAGTTGCAACCTTTGTTGATTACTCCAAAATAAAGGTACCAAAGTTTTTTGTTTCTTTAGCCCTTGTGATTTATTTAACTTTTCTTTAACCTTTTCAGAAAAGCTTTTTTACATTATCATGTCCTTGTTGAAGGGCAACACTTAATGGTGAAATACAAATTATAAACATACATTGATATGCATTTATATACACAGGGTCAGTCAAAACACATTTAAAACACTGATTGTGCCACCCACATAAGCAGCCTGTAAATGTAACTCAGGCAGGCCTGCCTCTGTAGAGCACGTGTGCAGTCTGGTACTGCCATGTCGACTTGGCAAATGTACCAACTTGCCAGGCCCTACCCTTACCTTTTCTTACATATTAGTCACCCCTAAGGTAGGCCCAAGGTACCCCTGTGGGCAGGGTGCAGTGTATGTGAAAGGTAGGACATGCCCTGGTGTGTGTGGCATGTCCTGATAGTGAAATACTGCCAATTTCGTTTTTCACTATTGTAAGCCTATCTGTTCCCAAAGGATAGAATGGGGAGTTTGCTTATAACATCTTATAAGCATAACTGCCCCTGGGAACCAGATGGGAAATTAAAGTTTAGTATGCCTGAACTCAGAATGTTAAAATGCATCTTTTAGTGAGGGTGATTTTTACATTGTGTTTGAAAATACCACTTTTAGAAAGTAATTATTTTCTTGCTTAGCCTTCCAGTGTGCCTCTGCTAGGATGTGTATTGACTGTCTGGCTTTGCGAGTGACAGGGGCTAGGGATGTGCAGTGGCTCCAGAGAGTCTAGATGAGTCAGCGCAAGGCTGAATAGGCCTGGTCTGCATTTTGAGTGGTGGGAGGAGTATCACCTGCATATTAATAGGGCGGTGCCTGCCTTCCACAATGATGGCTCTGCCCCCCTGTGGTGCGTCTGGAGCCAGGGCTCACACTGACAATGTAGGTTGTTGTGCACTTGTCAAGTGCCCCACAGAACTGGTTTTGGCTGGCAAAGAGCTTCTCTGCCACCAGAGAACAAAGGAATTTGTGCTATAAAAAAGGGGCCCAGACCCCTGAACTTTAGACTACTGCTGAACTAAGGAACCTGCCAGGAAGAAGAACCGGGAAAGCTGAAGGAGGAGTACTGCCCCTGTGCTGTGTGCTGTTGGGGTGGTCCGGCAGTGGTTGCTTCTGTCTTGGACAGGGAAAGGACTGGACTGTGCTTTCGTCATCCTCCTGTTGGAAGTCTCAGGGATAGAAAAGACTTCATAGATCACTTCTGGGAATCAAGAGGAACCTTTGCCAAGAAGAAGAGCCGGAGAAGCTGAGGAGGAATACTGCCCCTGTGCTGTTTGCTGTCTGGGGTTGGCCTGCAGTGGCGACTTGCTGCCAAGGAAAGGAGAAAGGACTTTGCTGTTTGCTGTGTCCCCTGCTTGAGGAAGATCTCCAAGGGCTTGAAATTGAGCTTGCCTCCTGTTCTGAAGTCTCAGGGTCACAAAGACTTTACCACCAGCTCCCCTGACCATCTTTGCTGGGAGTTCTGACCTGCTAAGAGGTTCCTGCTGTTGTTTTGGACCTCTCGAGGCTCTTTGCCGCTGGGAGCTGGGAAAAGTAACGCAACTTCGAGAAGCGTGACCCATCCGCACCTGTTTCCGACGCATCGGCGAAGAAATCGACCAGCGACTGCCCGCGGCTCGAGAAATCGCTGCACACCACATCGAGTGCACCGATCTCCGAGATCACCGCACCGATTCCAATGCAAGCCCTGCTGTGCGGCTGCAAGAACCCACACATCGTCTCAGATCGTAGCATCCCATCGAGGAACGAAGTCTGTCACATCGTTGGGGGACGCAGTAGGGAACCGATGCATCACCTGCCCATACAGTAAGAAACCGACGCATCACCTCCTCTCCGGTGAGGAACCGACGCATCACCTCCCCTGCGCAGCACTAAGGAACCGGCACATCACCTCGCCGGAGCAAGGAACCGACCCTTTTTGTTTGTGTGCGCGATGCATCCAAGGTACTTTGTGTGAAAAGTGTTGCATCTGCCATTTGCTTTGAACTGAATTATTTCTACCATCTGAAAGTCATATTTCTATTACTGTATTGTGGATATTTGTCATTTTGGGTCTTGTTTGGTTTAGATAAAGATTACTTATTTTTCTAAACTGGTGTGGTGTCCATGTGTAGTGTTTTCACTGTATTACTGTATGTGTTCACAAATGCTTTACACACTGCCTCTGAGATAAGCCTGTCTGCTCGTGCAAAGCTACCAAGGGGGTGAGCAGGAGCTATTTTAGGAGTGTATCCCCCTTACCCTGACTAGAAAGCAAGGGTCCCTATTTGGACAAAGGTACCTCTGCCAACTAGAGACCCCATTTCTAACAATGACCAATAATTATAATGAAATGTATATTTCATTAATGCAATGCAATGTTTAATAACTGTTATAAAAAAATGTTAAGTTTTATTTAAAAAAAAAAAAGCATCAACATGTTTAAGTTTTTTTTAAACACTTTCAAGCTACAAAGGGGTAGCCATAGAACTCACCATACAAGGGCTCTCTACTCCAGCTTTAGAGCATAGAGCTCCAGCTAGGAGTGTTATACAAAAAATATGAGGTAAGCTATCCTGGACTTTACCCAGGAGACTTACTTTTTTTTTAATGTTGCTGAGGGGCTGCCGCACTCTCTGCAGCCCCCCCCCACAACATAAAAACATTGCTTAATGATGCTCCTGTGCCTTCTAAGGACAACACCGAGCTACCCCAAAAGGTTTTAAAAGCCCTCACAGGGCATTGTGGGACGCTCTTTGCCAGGAGCATTAAATAATAAACAAGTAGCTCCTGTCACTCATTTTTATCAATTTATTAATATTTTTTGTTTTCAAATATTGTTTGGGTCTCAAGATGCCCACCTGAGATACTTTCATCTTTATTTTTCATTGGGGGCAGCGGGGTGCCCAAGGGCACCAGTGGCCCCGCCAGCTCCCTGCAAGCAGCCCCATGGGCCATGCAGGAACTGGCAATGTTCTCTTTTCTTTTATATAAAAGTATGGTGCCCACACAGGGCAACTCACAGCATCGCTCACATCGCACACTGCGAGATGAGACCCAAGTCACCAGAAGCCCCTCCGGCTCTCCTGCCTGCACATATATCATCTCAGGTGCAGCAGGAGCCGGCATAGCTCTCACTCTGCGGAACAAGCTCTCTTTTGCTCCCGTCGGACAGGAGCAATTCTTACGTTTCCCTGCCCATGAGAGTGCGGTGCAGGGAGAAACTTGTGTGCTCCCACCTACCAGGAGCAGCTTTCTGCTCCTGCCGGATGGGAGAACATAAGAGTTCTGTGCCCACACTCTGGCTGGAAGGGAAACCAAGGTTTCCCGGAAATGGGATCCCCGAGACACCACAAAGGAGCTAGCCCTGGGCATGAGGTCCATGTGTCATAGAATGGCTCAGGGGGGGGGGGCAAATGCCCCTCTCATCTTTAATTACCTATTGGGCCCCAGGGATAGGGTCCATTAGGCCTTTAGTAGGCTTGGGAGTGGGCATGTAGCCCCTCCCCTTTAATTTTCTTTGGCCCTGGGGGATGGGGGTCACTGGGGCCTGAGACTTGGGGAGGGCGTGCCACCTCCCCTTTAAATAAAGTATTGTCCTCAGGGGATGGGGTCCCCAGGGCCTCCGGCAGGCTTGGGGGAGGCGCATGCCCCTCTTCCCTATAAAATACTTTGCACTCTCCTTCCAAGTCCTGTCCACCCCAGAGGGTTAATTTTTTTTAAAGCGTAGGAGCCTGCATTTTCCCTTTACAATGTTTCCATGCTTTCGCGTACCACTGCATATCCTTCGCAAATTTGCAGCAAAATTTAAATGAAATATTTAGAGAAAAAATGTGGTTTTGGCCCCAGGGGTCCCGCCCACCAGGCCTAAGGGGGCTGGGTATCCTTAAAAGAAAGAATTCTTTGGGGTTCCATAGATCCACAGATCCACTGCAATGCCTTGCGTGAAACCCCTGGGGCTTCATGACAGAGCTGCGGATCCAGAGTGATTCCCCAGGGGTGTCACGCTGAGCGTCTCGGTGGATCCATGGAACCTGAAAAAAATTTGAGGTTTGGGCACAGAGTCTGGCTGCAGACCAGGCCCTGCCCCGAACTCCACGCACGGGGAAGGCCAGGCACTGAGGGGGTAAGGTGCCTGCAGGGGGGTTGGGTGCAGGGCCAGGCCGCAGGCCAAAGGCAGTAAGTGGCATGGGGTTGGGTGCCTCTGGGGTGCAAGGCCTTGCTGCAGGCCAGGCCTTGCTCCAAACTCAACACCACATCCAGCAATGGGCATCACACTTTACATTAAAAAGCAAAAAACATAGAAATTCACTGGAAAAAAAAAAGTGAAAGTGATGTTTTATTTAGGAATTGTAGCATATCTTAGTTTAAAATAATTAAACCTTAGAAATTCACTGAAAAAACGAAAGTTAAAGTGACGTTATAGTTAAGTGAAAATGTCAGTTAAAACATACTGTTTTAAACAAAACCAATGAAATTCACCAGTTATAGTTAACTATAACTCGTGCCCCAAAGGAACTATAACTGTTGCCTTCACCATGTGCTGCCTCTACCCATGCATATTACATAACTCATGACATGTTCAATTACTGCACTGATAACATCCCTAACGACATCCGAAATGTCATTATTGAAAACAAAACTACGCATGGTGCGGGCGTGAGTTATAGTTACTTTAGAGCATGAGTGGTTTTGCTCATTTATATGTATATAGTGACTTTAGAAAAGAACTCATGCTCACAATAGGTACATTCTCTCACAAACACTGAGTAAAAAACTTTTAGAGGGGTGCTAACTTACAAGAGGCGCTATTTAGTACCATATACCATAAACTTTGACTGTGTATTGATTCTACGCTGACAAAACACCAGCATGGATTTTTGTTGCTGCAAGGTAGCAGCGACAGCTGCAAAAAGAATTGGGTCAAAATAACAGTGAGATACTATTCATCAGTATAATACATTTTATAAGGGTGTGCTACTGTGCTCCTTTTCTTTAAACTTTCTCTCTGGATTGCCATATTTTCTCTGAGCATTGCTTTTTCCTGGCACATGCATACATGTACCATAGGACTAAACACAACTTTGTCCAACCCAGGCACCTAAAGTAATCCAGGACTGAGCACCTTATCCAACGCTAACACTACAATCTGTCTAGGATTGTTCTCATGGGGCTTAAAGTTGCACATTTTCACCTCAAAATTAATTGACCTTACTGAAATGTCCATCAATATAGAAGGGCATTATGTGAAAATGTACACCATATAACCAAGAAACACATAATCATTAACAATCTGCCAAGAAAACACAGAACCGCAGTTTTTTTTTATTGCTTTTGAAAGTGGATGAATCATTTTGAACTGCCCAGTTATGTGGTGAAAGAAAGAGGTTTGGGGAAGGCTGGACCCATCTGGAAATAAATGAAGCAGTGGAGTAAGAAATCAAAATGTTCTACATTGTGCCAGAATTTGTGGGTTTGGATGGAAATAAATACTGGTGTTTTTGAATTCTGGGCAGAGAGAAAGTCTAAAGCATCTAATCACTTCATTTGATTTTCATAAACTAAGAAAATAATGTTGACTAATTAATTTGTGCAATTGACTTTAGGAATACCCAGCCATAAATGCTCATCACGCAGATGAGGTTACATAAATGTCAAATGCCTCATGCGATTGGCAAAAAGTCCTGCTGTGCCTCACATGTGGTATTGACTTTTACAGAGTATAACCTAGAACGCAGGCTGAGGAGCAGTCATTGCCAACTGATGGCAAGGACACAATGTTTAAAGGGGATCTGTTTATCATTTTGAAGTACTAAATTTGGCTTTAGACATGTTAGTTGTCACGATGCTTTGCCAAAGTGTTACCTAGCTGCATAATGCTCATATTTACACTATGTAAGCTTGCATGTTTAACAAGGTAATCTAAGCCAAAGTACTATGTTACCAGGCAGGTGACAGCATTGAATACATTGGCAAGTCTGTGCCTCTTTCTTTCTAACTTTGGATTAAAAAATGACCTAGGCATATACCTAATCAATAAAAATAAAAAACAATTAGTTAACATGGACTTTCAATGTATAGGGCATGAGAATGACATTTTAAAAAGTTGTCATATTTGTATCTTTCAGAAATCCACTTTGATCCTCACCTTTCATCTCTATTCCTGAGGGCTGTTTGTAGCTCCCAAGTGATTGGTTTCTACCGCACATTTATTAATCCTGGAAAAGTGTAAAGTGATGTAAATGAGCTGCAGAACTGAGGATCACCCAGGAATAAAAACTTCCTGTGGACAGCTCTCTTATTGAACAGAAATCTATAATAGGAAGCTTGCTCTGATTAAAGGCCTGTTCAGACAAAAAACAACATGGCTGCCAGTGACGTCTATCTCAGAAACCACATGCCATACATGGTTTGACACTCTTCGAAAGCCAGCTCTCACAAAGAGCATGCTCGCTTCTGTTATAGCAACAAGGACTCAAAGGGTAAGCCACACCAGTGAATGCTATGAAACTCAAGGCTCATAGACTTTCAGAACCCTCTCTATCTGGAAGGGAGAAAAAAAGGACACACAGAAGTGGTGTGCCTGGTTTACATTCCACAACTGTTTTCAGTCAGTTTTAATCTTTATTCGACTATCAAAAAGTAGCCATAAAAGTACAGTCATAGTAAATTAAAAGATGTTAAAACCAATACGATCAAATTAATAAAATCATTACATCTTATGAGTCATAACCATAACATTCTTGTATTAATGACATCACCAATAAGGCAGAACATAGTTATTTCACGGAGAAAAATCAATTACAAGTATGCTAAAATCCTATTAAATCATATCAATTCTTTTCTGCTAGATACTAATGGTTTTTCTCATATTGATTGCTTTCAGAATAAACAGGGCAACGCTATAGCAAGTCAGGGGGTCACCTAATGTCACCAAATATTTCATAGCTACTTTATGTGACTTAATATTTTGGGTGATGAACAATGGCTTTAAATAAAAACCTACAATTCTTCTAAAAATTACAAAATAGCATAAAGTGCAATGTGCTCTGTTTGTTTATTTTGTCACATGGACATAATATATCTTCAGGCGGATGAGACCGCATTGTAGGGAAGGCTACAAGATAGTGAACGATGCCACATCTTAATCTTGTTAAGACAAAACGGTGCTGGGCATAGGTCCCATATGACAGATAGTTATTGGCACTCGCCTCTATGCTGTACGATATGTACTCGGCAACAGTAGATTTATTCTTTTCAGCCTTAGATCTTTGGTCCGTCCTCTGTTGTAAAAAGGTGTCTCTGATCTCTTTTTTTGTATATATCAGAGTTTTGGATATTTCTGACCATACTGATGTTTTATACATGTTTTCTAAGGCGGAATTAATATATAACAGCCATGGAATTTTAAGTGCATAATGCAATTTAAGACAATCTAAAATAATTGATTTAGTAAAAGCAGTTTCTTCCCTTTTCCATATTTAGTCCCACAGTAGCAGTGGTCGGGCCAATAGGAGGTCTTCCAGAAACTGGAGACCCACCTCGAAATATGCAATGGTGTTTGATGCAAATGGCGGTAAAAAAAGCAAACGTTTCAGGAACAGATTTTCTTGCATTTGCAGGTCCTTATTTTTTGGATGGCCCCATAGCCCCGGCTAGCCCTGGCTATACTTGTTCCTTTGGCTTTATATAAGGCTACCATCTCATTAATTGGCCGATTCCCCAATTTAGGAGAAAATTTAAAAATGCCCTGGGTTGCCCTGCTCATTTTGGCTCTAGTGTTTGAAATATGTTGGGACCACGAGCAATTTTCCGTAAAAACAATACCAAGATAGCAAAAAGAATTAACAGTCTTAATAGGGCTATTATCAATAAAAAAGGTTTTAGAAGGTTTTGGTTTGGGCCCACAAATCATGGTATATGTTTTAGATTTATTTATGACCATTTTCTTCGGTATCATAAAAGTTGAAAATGCGTCCATCAATCTCTGTAGGCCTATCGGGGTTCTGGCTATGAGTACGGCATCGTCCGCGTAAAGTAAGACAGGTATCGGACGACCTGCCACCATAGGGGCGTCAGCCTGTATCGTCTGTAAATAATTATCTATCCCGTTTATAAATAGAGAGAATAAGATTGGTGCTAGCACACAACCTTGACGGATCCCCCGCCCCACTTTAAATTTGGGTGTGCATTCTCCCTGGGGGCCAAAACGGATCTGGCTAGATAGTTTCTCGTACAGACGGAAGAGGAATCCGATAATCGCCCTAGGTGCTCCCATCAAGGTTAGGGTTGACCAGAGCAAGTTATGGTCCACTAGGTCGAATGCGCTGCTTAAATCGGCAAAGCAGAGGTATATGGAGCCTACCTTTGCCCTAGTATACTTGCCAATGAGCAACGCTAAATTTGTGCATTGCTCAATGGTCCCTATTCGCTTTCTGAACCCATACTGCACTGGTGTTAGGACAGAGTATTCAGTTGCCCATTCTTCAAGTCTTAGCAAAAGGACCCTACTCATCACTTTCATAGCAGTATCTAAGAGTTAGATTGGTCGATAATTTCTAGGATCCTCTTTATCCCCCTTTTTAAATATGGGTATAATGATTGATTCTCCCCATGTCTGGGGGATTATATCTGTAGCAGCTATATTGAACACTCTGGTTAGGATGGGTCCCCATAAAATAGGGGCTGATTTAAACACGTCAACTGGGACGCCGTCCAGCCCTGGGGCCCGACCCCCGGCACTCGCATGAATTGCCTGGATAACTTCCTTGTTTGTAATATTCAAGGGGAAATTTCTTTCCTCACGTGGCAACCCATCCTGTAATGTCCTCGACTCCCTATTACTATCAAAAAATTTTGAGAAATGATTCACCCATTTATCCGCAGAGACAAAAGAGCAAAAATCTGGGATAGTATCATTCTTCAGAAATGGGGCATTTATCGTCTCCCAAAAAAGTTTGTTATTTTTCGTTTTTGCAGCGATGGCCAAGTTATCCCAAGCCTCTTCCTTAAGTATCTTTTTCCGAGCTACTAAGGCTACTTTATATTCACTCCGTAAGGTTTGGATGGTTAAAAAATCTCTTGGTGATTTAGACAGGGCATGCTTCAAGTCCCTTAGGGCTTTAGTGCAGGCACCGTCGAACCACCCCTTCTGTTTACGACATGAAAGCCCAGAGGTCTTTGTTACAATTGATTTGATTGATTTTGTAATGGTGCAAAAGTTCTCAGACAATGATGATGGTGTAATTTCATCCTGAAGACAATATGTAATTTCTCTTTGGTTGGAAACTACTATTTTCCTCATTGACAAACGTGGGTCAACACCTGATCATTTCATTCTGACCCCGTATGTCCCAGCCGGTTTTATATGGTTTGCTGTGTCATAAACGTCGTTCTTTTTGCCCCAAAAGAAGAAAGTTAATTTTAACAAATTATGGTCACTAAGTAATGAAGGTACAACAGTAAGATTGCCACACAAACAGATAGCGGAGACAGATACCAATACATGTTGTCTAAATCTTTACTCAAATACATTGTATTAAATGTAGTACATTTTCAATACTGTGAAAACCTGAATACAATTTTTCTATTTTGTGTTCATATGTATATAAACTTCACGCACTGAGCACTTTACCACACTGTACTGGATTGTACCGCTTAAAGTATTGTGGTGTGCAAATAATATAATTTGTTAGGGCACTGGGAGTTGCCCTTTGGTGTATTGATTGATTTACTATTACAATTAACTGTAAGAACTGTTGTCTCTGCTCTATAAAGAAATATTTTCAGCACCAAACGTTTTATAAAATAGAGGAGGATAATAGGTCAGGTTAAGAATTGCATTCTATGCTCATACCTCAGTTAGACATGTTAGGACCCAAAGTAGCCAAAAAGGGTCTGGGGAGCACCACAAAGTTTTTCCCATGCAGTAAAGCACATTTGAAAAAAAAAAGTGCTCTCTCTGGTAAAATTCTCTAAAAAAAAGTTAGAACTGATGCTCTGAATACTCAGTAACACAAAATACAAAGTTTGATGACGGAAGCATTACAGAGAGGAGATATTTGTCATAAAGATTATGAGTGCCCTCAAACTACAGTATTTTATGGAATTACGAAGATGCTTAAAAGTCAGCAGGAACCAGCGCTAAGATCTATAGTGATGGGCATTGGGTTACTGGATGAGGGGGGTGAAACCCTATTCAACCAATGACCACAATCTCTGTCAGGGTGAAACATAAGCAAACCCCAAATAAATCTGTTCCTAAACCTCTGGTTGCTTGGCAGAAAGCAGTTAGGCTTAACTTAGAGGCAATGTGTAAAGTATGTATGCAGCGCTTCAAACAGTAATAAAGTGAAAACACAACACAAGAAAGATCCCACATCAATGTAGAAAACTAGAGTAAAATTTAATAAATGATTTGACATAAAAATGACAAAAATCCACAGTAGAACTAGAGATATTCAATTTTAAAGCTTAAGTGAAAACGGTGCCTAGAAGCACAAAGCGCCAACTGTGGTTATCTGGTCGCGCAAGACTGGGACAAAGTCACTACTTCAGGCAGACCGCGATGAAGCATGGAAAAGATACAGGGACCAAGTTAGGTCCACTGAACAAGAGTACCTTAGTCCTGGTTGGGGAGCATTGCTAGAACTCGCGTTGAGGATGCGTTGCGCAGCTGCAGCTCTGAAGAGCTGCGAGGTGAGGTCCTGCATCATCGACGAGGGGCTTGCAATGTGAAGTCCTGCATCAAAGATGCGTTGCGCACCGGCTGCTAACAAAGAAGTTACAGGGCTTGCCATGAGGAGTTCTGCGTCATCATCGAGGATGCCATCAACAAGGGGCTTGTGATGTGAAAGCCTGTGTTGAGGATGCAGCTTGCAGTGGAGGATCTGAGGAGACAGCGGGCTGAGATGTGGGGTCCTGCATCAGGAGTGCGTGGCGCAACGCCTGTTCCAAAGCGGAGCTGAGAGGAGATGTGTCGCATTTCGTCGGTTTTGCCCACAAGGTTAGAGCTGGGCTGGCAGAGCACCTTCAGGTCCACTTTTAAAGGTCCAGGACTTGTGTAGCACAACTTGGGGGACAAGACTCACATCAGACTGAGTCAAAGTTCTCGGGTTTAGGTGATTGGGGCCTGTTCTGTCCCTGAGGCTTCTTAACAATGAGCAAGCCAACTTGCCCTTGGAGTCACTCTGGTGGTCCTGAGTTCAAGATGCAGATCCAGTCCTTCATTCAGGCAGCAGAACAACAGAGTTGCACTCCTTCTGGCAGACCAGCACAGCAGTCCTTCTGAGTTTCCCACACGTCCAGAGGTGTACTTAAGTGTAAGGGTGGGCGGAGTTTGCGGAGTTGCACTACGCGGAATTCTGCGGAGTTGCACAAAAGCTCTGTGGAATTCCGCGGAGCTCCGCTGTGCACACTTGGCTCGATTGTGAGAAACATAGGGTCTCGGGGATTAGTGTTTCTGCTCTGGCCATGCTCTTCAGGTGTGCCTTAGTAGCGCCTTCTTGCGCATGCTCCTGTGAACCGCGTCTTGTCCTGGGCTTGGCCAACCGCAAGCTGACGGCAAAGTCGACTATCCCAACCCAACAGCCCTCGAGCCCTTCTACCGTCGCCGCAGCAACGCTCACTGTCCCACCCTGAGGTCCGGAGCAGCTCCATGACTTCCCCAGACATCGCCCGGTAGTTGGTGAGTTAAGTGAACCGGGTGGGGGTCAAAGGAGGTGGTGGGGAATATAATATTTCATTAGTGCGCGGTCCCGTTTGTTTATGCTGCTGATACTGGACACTTCGAGGGCGGGGGCATTTCTCACGCTGGGTCAGGTGTGTTTTGTAATACTAGCCCTGTGTTTTCTGCTCTTGCTACTCAATGCAGTATCTTTTTGTATTGTTCACAAGCACCATTTTAGTATTATTAATATGTTTCCAGCTTATCACTTCCAGCGTACCGTAAGGCTCGAAGAAAGACTAATGCAATTTGAATGACTTTAAAAAGCAGTGTATGATTACCAATCTTGGACTTGTCTTAAGATTAACCCTGCCTCCCGAAGGAAGAGATGATTGCTTCGGGGTGGGTCTGGTGAAACACTGGCCTTCGTTCCTTCCCGCCATCTTCTAATAGCAGGCAACTCCCATTAGCTTCTACGAAATCGCCTTGCCAGGAATCTAATAGTTCAAATTCCGAAGCCCTGAATTTCCGAAATTCACGAGCTTTGGATTGCGTCTGCATCAAAGCAAAGTGTAGAACCATTTTTTAAAAAGTAAAAAAACAAGAAGTTTCCTTTAGCTTCAAGGCCAGTCACTGCATAAGGCTGTCTCTAGCCCTCTGCCTCCTGATAAAGTACCCTGAGACTTCAATAAAGCCTTGCCGCTTGTTATTTGATTTTAATCCAAATTGTTGTTGGCTGCGCCTGGGAATAAATTATTCGACAAAAGTGGTTTTTGGAAGACGTTGCAGGCATGTTTTGAGTTTGAAGAACACATGCAGGGTGATCTGCAATGTGTGACACAGGCAGCCAAATCGCTGCTTTGTGGAGGGAAGTTGACAGGAATGTTTTCGTTGCCTGACCGCAGAGGTTGCTGGGGCTGCGAGGCAGGGCTCCAGTGACTACAGAGTCAATAACAACAGTGCAAGGGATTATCTGTGGTTAGGGTAGGGGTGGGTGGCAGAGAAAACCCAGCCATCCGGCGGAATCAGAGTTTTTTACTTAACTCCGTGCTCCCAGCGGAGTTAAAAAAACTCTGCAAACTCCACTGGCGGAGTAGACTTTACCGCCCACCCTTACTTAAGTGTTGGGTCCAATATTTATACCTGGTTTCAACTTTGAAATAGGAGAAGGTTCTGGAGGTTTCCACCCCCATAGGTGGTTGGAATTTCCTGCCTCTCTGCCTTGGCACCAGATTGTATAATAGAGCAGTGCCAAGCCCTTTGTGAGTGTACTTAGGCAGAGACTTTGTGATGTGCAATTGTGGTAGGTGACAGCTCCCCCCTCATCAGAGATGGCCCAACCTGTCAACACCTATGGCCCTCTGTTTCACTGTCTGGGAGAAATACACAAAGATCAACTACCAGATACACCTAGTCATGTGACCCAGGATACAGACAGGAGACACTAAATGGTTGGAACAAGAAAATGGCAACTTTCAGTTGGATGGATTTACTGGGAATATCCAAAGGAAATGTTCGTTTTTATATATGCTTCGTTATATTTATTTTTGATTACGTTAAGGGTGGTGTTTATTAATGATTGGATTTGGAAAATGGGTGGGTTTATGTGCTTTTGTTAGGTTTACTGATGCATGTATATTTTAGTGGGGAACTGCGCCTTTGCGAAACATTACTTTAAGTATCGGAGCTCTGAAAGGGGAGGTTACGGGGTCAGAGCCTACCTTTAACTGATCGTGCACACATGGGCGAGTTTATAAATAGAATGGCTTGTTAAGTGGAGACATTTCACGCTTGAGCTAGCAGCGAGTGAACGCGCATGAAGTGAAAAGTTTGATATATGTGGCTCCGAAGGTAATTTGTCGAGGGTTTGACACAATGTTATTTGGGAATGTATACTTGAATAAACAGAGGGGCCGGTATTTTAAAAGCACTCGTGGGACATCGTCAAAGGGTGTAGGGGCGTTGCACATCAGTTTGCTCATGAATCTTTTTCATGAGTTTGTTTTTACTGGCGAAGATGCAGTGGATTAAGTTTTCTTTGAGCCAGGGTGGGTAATTGTACTGTTGGGAGGAGTTTATTAGTTTTGTTTTCATGCACGGGTGTTTTTTAAGTAAATTGGTGATTGAGGGGTGGTGGGGTTGATGAGGGTCACGTGATTAAGTTTTTTAGAGTATCGAGTGAAACTGGACTTACATAGTCGGTTGAATCATTTTTTTTATCTGTTTCAGTAACCCCTGACGAAGAGCCAGTGTGCTCGAAATGCATTGGGTGGAACGTTTTGAGGCATTTCTCTATGATTGTTTTGCATACACGTGCCGCTGTTAAAAGTCTGGATGGACGACAGGAGGCATTTGAAAATGTCAAATAAAACATCAATGTGGAATTACGCTGTCTCTGAAGTGATTATAAAGCATGGATTAATTCTTTGAATGAAGCATGGATATCATTATTGGTTTACTTTTGAATAAAACTGGATTACTATAAAGAACGATTGATTTTGAGGAAAAATTCCTGAATTCAGCAGTGCGACGGATGGGTGCGCAATGTTACGTACCTTTTCTTTAAACTTTCTAAAAGTGGCATTTTCAGAATTGAGACTTAAAATCCGACTTTACCATTAAAGAGGGTGTTAATTCTAATTCTTTTGACACCAAACACGATATTCCTACCAACTTCCAATTGAAGGTTATTAGTTAATAAATATAATAAGTTAACCTAATGTTATCCTTTAGGAGAGGTAGGCCTTGCAGTAGTGATAAACATATTTAAGAGTTTTTCACTACCAGGACATATAAAACTTAAAAGTAAATGTCCTACTTTTTGAATACATTCCACCCTGCTTTCTGGGCTGTCCAGGGCCTACCCAAAGGGTGACTTATTTATTTGAAAAGGGAAGGGTTGGGCCTGGCAAATGGTTTATTTTGTCAGGTCGAAATGGTAGTTTAAACTGCACACACATTCTCTGCAATGGCAGGCCTAGGACATGTTTAGAGTCCTACGGAAGTGGGTGGCACAACCAGTGCTGCAGGCCCACTTCTAGCATTTAATTTACAGGCCCCGGGTACATATAGTGCCACTTTACTAGGGCCTTACAAGTAAATTAAAAATATCAATTGGGTATAAGCCAATGCTATCATGTTTTAGGGAAAGAGCACAAGCACTTTAGCACTGGTTAGTAGTGGTAAAGTGTGCAGAGTCCTAAGGCCAGAAAAATGCCAAAAAACAGGAGGTCTGAAGGCAAAATGTTAGGGGGAACCACGCCAAAGATGCCAGGTCTAACAATGACAAATTGCAGAATCAAAAATGTGGTAAAGTTGATCGTGTGGCCATATAATTTGGGATCTAAAGGAGAATAAAAAGAAGTTTAGGAGAGCACATACAAGGTAAATTCGGAAACTAATCAAGACCAGCTTGACTCACTCCATTTTGAATTCTAAGTAGAAATGAATGGAGCTGATGGTGTTCCTTACATTTAAGGAAGCTCCAGCTAAGAATATTGACATTATTGCCATTCGATATGTTTACTCAAATAAAGTTTGAAATGTCTGCAGAGGTGGGGATTGACCCCCAGGAGAATGCAGGCAAGTCTGTGAGACTCTGATAAGTCCCAACTGTTCAAGAAGGTGTGCCCCCCAGAATATTGAGATGGGAATCTCGACGGCACAAAATATCATGACCAGAACATTGAGATTGAAATATCGAAAGGTAAGTGGAGATTTTCTATACCTAACTCCACATATATCTACCTTGATGATATATACATCTTTAAGGTCAATGTGGTTGGACTGATTTCTGAGCTGGAGGGCATGAAGTGCCTGATCTCCACTGTTTATGTGGTCTGGGTGAACTGATGGCAGCCCTGGCAAGAGAAACCATACGTGGACTAAACATGTGAGGAGGTACTGTAATGGTACCGAGAAATTCCCACTGAGCAAGGGTTTACAAAGCAAGTCTGCTGCAGGATGCTATGGATTATAAGGGTACAGCAGATGCAGATCCCAGGCATCCTTAACCACAGGAGAAGGCATAACCCATGACGTGATCGAAAGCCATAAAGAAACACAGGAATAAGTAGTTATGTATTGTTAACTCACCCATACTGCAGTCGAATATCCTAAGTAACATAGAAAGAAAACTAAAAAAAAAGTCAAGATCAAAGCACCATTAGCAAAACATTGTATTTAACATAAACAAAGAAAGGCATTGCAGAATTATCTTGGGAAAGATAGGAAGTCATGTTGGAGAAAAAGAAAACTCAAATAAAGTGTTAAAGGCTAGGGATGTAAATTGGCTTTTCACTTTAAATCTAGAGGATCCCATGGGAAAGGGCATAAAGAATAGGAGTGGGTGGACAAATCGGTAAACTGAAAAAAAATAATTGCATCATAATATGGAAATTTTTTAACCAATGCTCAGTATATAGATAACGCCCTATAGATTTGCAAGAAAACGGAAAGTGATATATGCCTTATAAAATTGACATTTTTGTTCAAAGTACTTGTTCAGCAATATAGATACCTCTCTCAAGTACTGAATCAAACCATTCCACTAATATTAGGCACTAGTATATTCAGATCATATATGCAATATCTAGTTGGTAAGGATATAAGGATGAATATTCAACATATTGTTGAATAAAGGTCCTATACCCTTATAATCTGATGGGTTTAGGTCTTGTAGTTTAAGAAAGCACTTACCAGAAACATGCTCAGGAAATTGATTCTTTTGGTTAGAGATGCCTGTGTACAGATGCACAATAGTATGCTCCAAGATGGCTGCTACAGAATTACTTAAGCAGCAGAACGTGAGCAGCATAGAAAAATGGATCAGAGGGAGTGTTGACACAAGCGTGATGTCACATGCTATCAAACATTGGCGGCAATTGACAGGCCAGCTATTTTGCCTGTGGTAATGATCCATGAGAGAGATATGAGGATGTAACTAAAACCAAGCATAGTCAGTATAACTAATATTAAGATGTCAGCATGATATAATGATCCAGTGTAGGTATATTATTGTGGCTTAGGATTGGAGTGGTATCAGGGAGGTACTGAAGTTGATGTAGTTGTGGCCATTGTAAACATAGGGTTCTTGTTTCAAAATAACATGATGTAGGGCTCTGAGAAGTATTTTAATTTAGTGAATTGAGCTTTTACTTAGTTATTATATATCTAGTGCACTAAAGTAAGAGAGAATAGCTTCAAAGGTGACCCTGTCACATGTTTTGGCACCCTCGGGTTTTAGTGCGCTCTATAAATCCCTATCCTATCCTATCCTTTTTAAGTCCACAGGCAAAATCTATATGTAAGCGTGAAAAGCTTGGAAATTAAATACTTATTAAGTAATTTAGATCATGAAAAAGCACAATGACTACCAAGCGAGCAATGCCACACATTATGGTAGTCTCTTCACCCATATGTAGACTCTAGGCTAGTAAAATAAGAACAGTTAAATCTTAACAGATATGTTTTTTTGAGTATTATAGGATTTCTAGAACACATGACACCTTCTTAGATTAAATTTAGATGAAGAGATAACTCAAAAGAAGAATCATAATGGAAGAGATATACTTAAAGTGTGCATAGCAGGCAAGTAAGGGAACTTTTTATATTTTTAAATAGGCTGTTTATATCAAGCAGCTAATGGATCATTTCATGTAGGCGAAAAGCACTTACATAGAAGCGCTTATATAGAAATAATGTCTTATTTTAAGACGCACAAAGTTGATATTGTGATGGGTATTTAGGTTCACTAGATTGTTAAAATGAAACAAATTCAGAGCAAAAACTATCAAAGATTAAATAAATATTTATGGAGAGATTAAAGCTATAAATATATTCTGCATTGATACAGATGTCCACTGTACTTTGGCTTGTATTCTGTCCTTCTAAAAGAAAACTGGTCCTGAAGGAGGTGCCTTCCATCACAACTTAAGTATTAAAACATGCAACAATCTGACAGTGTGGATAGAAACAGTGGGAACTATGGGCCACATGCATCAAGCTATTTTGCAATCACAAGCAGTGTGAATCACAAAAAACTGCTGTTTGCGATCGCAAAATAGCACTAAGCAACGCATCATTGAAAATCGCAGAATTTGGTGTAAATTCGCTAAATTTGTGATTCTCAATTTTGCGACCATGAAATAGCGATTCCCTCTTTGCGAATTCGCAAATAGGGATTCGCAAGCCAATGCATCAAACAATCGCAATTATGCTAGAATTCGCTATTTAGCACATGCAAAATAGCACCAATTCACAACAGGTGTTAACAAACTGAAAATTATTTAAACAGGCCCAGAATGCCTCAGAATGTTTCACAATGGCCGCGCTGTACGTCATGGCGAGGAGGATGAGGATACAAGCAGCAGCACAGAGAAGAAGGAGGATACAAGAACGCATTTTTAGATTGCGCATTACATTGTTGGGTCAGACAGAGGAAGAGATTTATGAGAAATATAGGTTGAATTCTTCCTTGATCTATGATCTGATAGCTGAATTAGATCCAGTACTGCAGCGACAGACTCGCAGAACACATGCCATCCCCACCCATGTGCAGGCCCTATGTTCACTACACCTCCTAGCCTCAGGTAGGTTCCAGGGGGTAATAGCTGCAGCAGGAGGTGTTTCCCAAAGTGCACTATCGTGTCTCTTTAACTCATTCCTGGACGCTATGTTGCGGAGGATGCACCACCACATAAGGTTTCCCTCTACCCCACACGAATTGCAGGAAGCAAAATTGGACTTTTACCAGATAGCCCACATCCCCCGTGTAATTGGTTGCGTCAGTGGTACGCATGTAGCCAATTGTCCCCCTCAGTGAATGAGTACATTTATAGGAATAGGAAGTCATATCATTCACTGAATATACTGAATATACAAGTCATATGCAATGCAAAGCACATCATCACAGACATAGTGGCAAGATTCCCAGGTAGTGCGCATGATTCCTACATCTTCAGACACAGTGGCATTACATACACCTTGGGGGTGAATTTGGCAAAGGATACCTGCTTGGTAAACACATGTAACTCTCTATTGCTGATTCTCTGGTTATTGTGAGACATAGCAGTGACTAATCGATTGCCTTGTACCCCATAGGTGACAGTGCATATGCTGTGCGCTCATTCATATTGACCCCGTACCTGAATCCAAGTACACCAAGTGAACAGGGGTTCAATGCAGCGCACAGGTCAATGCGCAATGTGATTGAGAGGACCTTTGGCCTACTGAAAAGTCGCTTCCGCTGCCTACATAAAACCGGCGGTGCATTGCAGTACAGGCCAGACACTTGCTGTAAAATTGTTGCCACTTGTGCCAAGTTGCATAACATAGCAACTGCTAGAGGCGTACCCCCTGTAACTCTCGGATAGTGAACCCGACGAAGATGAGGAGCCATCACAACCACAACAAGCAGCAAGCGCATCAAGTGCAGCAGAAAGAAGACAGCGAAGTGCAGAAATAACGCAGAATTATTTTTGAGGTGGGTAATGATTAAACCAGACACTACATGGTTTCATTGCCATTGTGATTTAATAAAATAAAAAGTCTTCCGGTTGTGTTGATGCACACATACCAAGCAGGAAAAGTCCAATGTGTAAATTTTAACGCAACAGGATAACTGTGCCATGGTACTTATACATCAGTCCAGACAAATATAGATAATGGTTACCTCACCAAAACACATTCCTGTGCTCATGTCCACACTATTTTCGGCGTCCACGTACTCCCATTGCCCATTCTGGGTGTTCTGACACATCCCTGTTTGAGCACTCTGATGCTGGAGTATTCCGCGTGCTGCGCCTCCTACATTCGGTCACTGTTGCCATGCTGCTACTGCGGCTGGAGCCATCCTCGTTATCCACTCCACCCATGACACTACTGGCAGCAACAGAAGTAGAATGCATTTACTCCACAGCATTGGCGACCTGTAACAGTCCCCTTGCCACATCACCTCAGCAATAAGTAATTTCCAACTGCATGCCTACAGCACGTCGGGATAGTTGTGAAGTTGTTGTGCTTAGCCGGTTGATGGCCCTAGTGTACCCATCCAAGCGTCCAAGAAATTGATGGTGTCTTTTGCGATGGGACACCCGGTCTTCTTGCATCACCTTACATAAGTCTCTGAGTGCTAGTGTCATCTCATCAAAGTGTTGATTTGTTTCCCTGCAACCTTCCTGCAAAGCTGTTGTGAGCTGTTTGATGCTTTCACTCATCTCTTCCATGTTGCTTGCAAGAGATGAAAGGTGTGCCTGCATTGAACGCATGTGTTTACATTGCAGGTGCTGTACCCTCAACATTGCATTCTCCAGGCCAGCAAAGGACGTTGAACTGTCACCTTCCTCAGCTCTCATCTGTGCAGCTGCCCTGCGTCTCCTGATGCGGGTATCCCTACGTTGCACATGGACACATGGTCTTGGTGTGGGTGTCTGCACAGGCTGTGCTGTTGGAGGGTCAGGTTGGCTCTCATCCTCTGTTTCTAGTGCAGGCAATGGTGCCACTGTGATACTGCGTCTTGTGGGTGCAGGTGTTGTGGGTGATGGTGACACTGTGATGTCTTCTCCTGACTGTGACTCACTCTCCGGGGGTGCATGGCCTTCACTGTCATCTGACTCCTGCTCAGGTGCATCTGTGATGTTAAACAATGCATTTTTAGCTTGCGTATTTGGACATGTATATAATTTTGCACATTGTATTGTTAAATAAAGTTATTTCTCAACACACTATGTGTGGAGATTAAACTTGCTTGTCACAATTGATTGCAACTATGCTTGTTTGCTACCCTCTTGCCTTCCCATTTGGATTTGCTGACTGCTATTCCCATAATGCATTTGTGTGTTACAAGTAAAACATGGTCTGGAATACTATCTTCTACACTAAGCCGGATCTGACTTACGGAGTATATTTAGTAATTCTAACATTGTATGGTCATTTACATGCATCTTAGCTTGGGAGGTACTGGGTGGTGCAGAGGAATCGATCAACGTCACTCCAACAACAGCCTCAGGCTGAAGGGTGGACGCCACAAGGTCCTCTAGGGCTGTGGGGGCTGTTTGTGTGGATGGTCCTCCTCCAGTTTTTTTTGCTTCAGCTAGCCTTGCAGCAACCCTTTCCTTACCCCAGCTCCGCAGGTCATACCACCGTTTACGCAAATCAGGTATGGAGCGCTGTGTGACCCCCACTGCGCTGATTTTTGATTGGATTCCCAGCCATAAGTTTCTTTTTTCAGACTCTGGGACCTGCAGTGACTGTTTGCCAAAAAGCTTTTCATGGCTCTTCACAACTTCCTCTATTAGTATTTCCAACTCCTTTTCACTGAATTTCAGCTTTCTTTTGCGCTGCTTCTGGGGTGTTTCTGATGCCATGCTGGATAATTGCACCGGTTCAGCTGTCCCAAATGGATTCCTAGTGCTGTTCTCCTGCAGTCTGCCGCCTCCTCCTCACTCTCAGCACACAGGTAACATCATGGGATGGTTCACTTCCTGACTGTGACATCATCATGCTGCATCAGATTCTCGGATTCGCTATTAGCGACTCGCAAATAGCGTAATCGCATAAATTGCGAGTCGCTATTTCGAGATCGCCCATAGCGATTGCGAATTATACCGATTCGCTAAAAAAAAGCGAATTTTTTGAGGCATTGCAATTTGCGACTCGCAAATTGCAAGTCGGTAATATTCGCAAATTGGGAATCGCAAATCAGTATATTAATGCATATGCCCCTATATCTTGCAAGAAGCCCTTACATGAGATTGTATGAGATCATAAACACCTTAAAGGAACCTGGACAAAAATACCTATGCATATTGTTTTTACCAAATACGATGTGTGTAGTATGGAATGTGATTGTGTGTATATTTTAGGTAGGGGGAGGAAACATATAGATAAGAAATTATTTAATTGTGATGTGATCAAGACTTTTTCAAAAAACAAAGTGATATATTTGTATTGTAAATCTTTTCTATTTGTGCAAAATGAATAAACAAAAGAGGCTTGCTAAAAATGAATTTGGAAATCTGTCCATATTTGATTAAAAAAAAGTGGTAGAGGGGGTTATGTTTTGTATATTATGTTGTAATCCCCCTCCTGAAACCTCATCAATTAATGATCCATATTCAATGTTTGTGTACAACAGAGGGCACATCATGAAGATGGAGAATAGCTATCCACTTGGGGAAGGATTAAAGAGTGTTATTCTAGAATTTTCTTGAGTCTCTGATATTGAAAGTCTATTCTCATGATTGAGAAGGCTGGCCTCTTATTGACTGACAAAGACAATAGTGTAAGGGTCACATTTGAAAGAAGAATAAAGACAAGTTGAACCTGAACCTCTGGCTGTGAACGTGACATGAAGTAGGGAACCCATGGTCTCCTGTTAAGTGAGCTACCCCAGAATATTTGAGGACATTTTGTGCTCCAGAACAGAGGGTATAGAACATTTCTTGAAAGTTCTAGAGATTATTGAGATGCCAGGGAGCAGCGTCACAGCACAAGATTCAGACTCTGACCAGGAGCCTACTGTTTCTGAGAGTCCATGCAGAGAACTGCCCAAGGTGACACGAAGCTCATCCAAAGACATCATCTGAACGCTATGTGGGACTGGTAATGGGTGGGGGCGGCTGTTGTGATTCTCTACCATTGTCTTGGGGGGGCCATACAGTGATGCTTGAAGGGCATGGGACATAATTACAATGAAGTTGCACTTGAGCTTGATGGTGGCCGGCTGGCCACGATAACTGTGAGATTGAGCCCAGAGCTTGGGCACTGCTTAGGTGACCTCCCTCGAATACATTTATTTCTTGTTGCTGTTTGGATGGGGGATATTTATCTGCTTGTCCTGGGGAGGGGCTGTTGGGATGTTTGTCGTAAGACTAGAATGTTGAATGTTGGGGTTCCTGAGGTCGTATATCACTGTCAATGATACTTTGTTATGGGACTGGGGGGTAAGGAAGTGGAACGTGGGGGGAAAGCTCCTCAAGCTACTGGGTAACACGACTTAGATCATGGCAGAACCCCAACTTATAACTTTATCTGCTGGAATATCTGAGGAATGCAATCTATGCCAAAGAGGTATAAGGTGTTCTCCTTCTTGAACAGGCAAGGTTTTCGCATAGCCTTCTTACAAGAAACACACCTGACAGCAAAAGAGGGACAGCTGACAGCTGCAGCGTAGATGACGAGGTCAAGCATTCTACACAACATTCTCAGCGTATGCCCGGAGGGTACTCATCTGGGTCCCTTTCCAGTTGGTGGCCCTATGGTAGACCCTGAGGGTAGGTTCGTATTGGTGCGTGGTCAGTTGGGAGGATGGGATATATCAATGGTAACTGTGTACGCCCGAACACAGACCAGAGTACATTCCTAGTGAATTTATCCTGACGATTGGCATCTTACTTGACTTCTCCGACGATTTTAGGAGGGGGCTTTAATTGTGTGGCTGATGTCCACATGGATCGCTCACACCCCCCTCTAAGAGATTCCCAGACAGTACACACAGCATGTGCATTTAGTGACTGGTAACAACTCTGGGGACTGACAGACTTGTGGAGGCAGATGAATCCGACTGGGAGGAATTACTCCTTTTTCTCAGGTCTTCCCGAGCTACGTGTTCGACTAGATATGTTTTTTGTGTACCAGCGGGATCCATAGCCTGGTCTAGGCGATTGAATATCTGGCCCGTACTATATCGGACCATAATCCCATCCTCCTGCAACTGCGATGGGCGCAACCCCTACCGTCCATCCCCACGTGGCGGCTCAAACCTGAAGCACTAGAGGACCAAGTTTTTAGTGAGAAGATACGTGAGAAAATACTCCCATTTTTTGCCAATAACACTGGGACAGCGCCCTCTCCGCAAGTAGAGTGGGACGTCTTTAAGATGGTGCTCCGAGGCCACTGTCTAGTGGAAGCAAAGGGCATATGATACACTCTGCTGGGGGAGATCTGGAGGGCTGAGGAAGCGCTTAGAAAATTGGAGCTGCAGCGCCCGGAGAGGCCGGACTTACAAACGGTGTTCCTGGACACACAGGAGGAGGTCCCCACTCAAGTTGAATGCCTTAGAGGCTTTGACTATGAGCTATATATGGACAAGACGCACGCTGAGCGGGACAAATCTGGCTCCCTGTTGGCTTGGCTAGCTAACCTATCCAAGAGGGAATCGACAATACTGGGCTTGGAGGACGAGGAAGGTGGTCGAATATACTCCCACAAGGGTACTAATGATACCTTTGCCTGATACTCTCCGTCTTTATATACAAGTGCTATGGCAATAAATACCGCTGCAACTCGCGCATTTTTGGGAGCGAACCCTTTATCACATCTGGGGGAGGAGGAGGCGAGGGCATTGGGGGACGATATTTCCCCACAGGGAATAACGTGCGTCATCAAACATATGGTGCGTAATAAGACCCCGGGGACTGATGGCTTCCCGGTGGAATTCCACGCCACCTATTCCCTGGAATTGGCACTCAAGCTGATGGAGTAGTATAATGCAGCCAAAGCTGTTGGCCTCTAACTGGATTCCACTAGGGAGGCAGTAATCATCCCTATAGTAAAACCGGCCAAACAGAAGTATGATCGCTTGGTGTACAGACCGCTGTCGATGTTAAACGCTGACTACAAGATTCTGAGTTAGATCTTAGCAACCCGCCTGCTTCCTTACATGACAACCTTGATTGCGTACCAATAGGACTATATCTGCGAGCTATTCGGTAGAAAGGGGGACGCATCAGGGGTGCCCTCTGACCCCCCTGCTTTTCGCCATAGCTATGGAACCCTTGGTGTCACGTGCACGAGCTGGCGAAGTGTTTAGGGGTTTGACAATACGAGAGCACTGCCATAGAATAGCATTATACGCAGACAACCTGTTACTCTTCTTGCGCGATGTAGAAGGGGACTTGAGGGGAGCTAGAACTGTGCTCGAAGAGTTTTGCCTTCTGTCTTGGCTGCGTGTTAATTGGCAGAAATCCAGGCTGTTCCCCATGACGAGGAAAGAGGACCCTCCAGAGCAATTAGCTGGGGCACAATGGGATCCTGATGTCTGAAATACTTAGGGGTCAGGATTTGTCATAACAAAGATGACCTACTGGAGGGAAATATAGGGCGAGCAATTGGTTCCTTGAGAGCCTCTATGGCTTTTTGGGGGATGCTCCCACTCTCGGTGATGGGCAGAATAGCTCTCCTAAAGACGGTGGCTCTCCCACGACTTCTTTATTTTTTCTCCACACTGCCCGTACGGATCCCGGGATTGCAGTTCAGGGAACTGAAAACACTGAGTACTGAGTTAATCTGGGGATCAGGCCGACGTCAGGTGGCATTGGCCACAATGCAGTGTCCGGTGGAGGAGGAGGGACTGGGGGTCCCAGATTTCGAGCTCTATTACATTGCGGCTCAGCTGCAGTGGCTGATCCAAGGAATTGTGCACATTCACAATCCAGGTCGGACTCCTGGTCCCTTTACACCACCACTCCATGAGCTTCTCGGGGTCCTGCTTAGAGTACATCGACCTAACACAAATGACTCACATGAGCTCCACGTACTGAAGAAGTGATGGAATAGAGGCATACAACGAATGCGCATCAAAACCCCTTACTCGTCAGAACTGCCTCTGGACTTTCTGCATGCGCTTTCACATGGAGGGAATTGGTGGGATCTAGGCCATTGGGTAGAGATGGGGGTCTCGAAGGTGGGGGACCTTTATAGGAATTCAGAACTGCTCTCGTTTGAGGACTTTAGGTCGGAATTTTAGCTGTCGCAGGGGCATTTCCTGCTCCATAGGGCAATTACGTCGCCATTAAGAAACACTGGGGGAAGGGAACAATAAAACCAGTGACATCCCAGAGCTGTCAATACATGGTGCTCTCGGCTGGGGTCATAAGAACAGTGTTGTGTCTCTATTGGGTGCTGAGAGCGGACCAACAATTGCCCCTGGACGCATTGAGGACTGGGTGGAAAGAGGACCTAGACGTCCCCATCGGACAGAATGACTGGAATAAGATACGAGAACACACGTCAAAGGTCTCCAGAAATGCACGTTTTAAACTTCTCAATTATTATATACTACACAGGGCATAATTAACCCCCCAATGTATAGGCAAATATTTCCATATACCGGACGTAGCATGCCCCCGTTGCAGGGACGGGAGAGCCCATATTCTTCACATGTTCTGGACATGTCCTGAGCTACGCCCTTTCTAGGTGGAATTGATACACACGATAGAAGAGTGCATAGGGAGAGAGAGCCCACGAACGCCAGGGCACTGTCCCTTGAGCTGGTTCCCCCACCAGCAAAGACATAGATAACAGGGAGGTTCCAGGGCTTAGCATACATAATTGCCAAATGAGAGATAGCTCGCAGTTGGAAAACACCAAGAGGCCGCAATTATCAGTGTGGAGCAGGGAACTCATAAAATTGCCGGGCTGTGAGGGACGGATACTCCTGAGAGAGGCCCACAGGGGTTTGGGGAACATAGACAGAGCCCGATCCTGGGGTGCGCTAGGGGATGACCTGACCAACCCAGTGTCAGACTCCCTGGTGGGCAGTCGTCTGGAGTCACCACAGTGACCTAAAATCTCTACAGATGGAGGCCCACCACACTACTTGCCTTTAGGTTCCACGACCCAACACGAGGTTTTCTGCGGAGCAAAGTGCCCCTCCCAGCCTGAAGTCCACTGCTGAGGTTATACCTTGCCTTTCCTTTATTTTGTTCCAAGTTTAGTTGATATATGAGATGTGATGTAACGACCCGTGAGGGGAGGGAGGGAGGTTGTTTGATTGGTGTTTTTGATTAACAGTAACGGATTTCATTACATACTATGTTCAAGTTTTAAGCGCCACAATGAGGCACGTCGATTCGACTACATGCCTTGTTTGATTTTAAAACCTAATAAAATCTGTTTAAAAAAATAAAGTTCTAGAGGTTTTTTCTTTTTTGGATGACTGGGACAAGGTGTTTTCCCACTCAGCTTTTTGCCACAAGGATTCGCCTGGACCTACAAAGGATGACAAGCATAATAAAGATGTTTGGAAATGGTATTGGGCTGAGGTACATTTGGAAATTATTTTTTCCACATAAATCCAATAAAATTGAGAATGAGAAGGTTGATCCAACCTTGTGTATCAACAGTGATAAACACCAATATTTGGAAGCAGCATTATACCGCCAGGCAGTGAAACCACACACAGTAAAAACATTTTTAAAATTAAAAAGTCTTGGTAGATTTCATGCTAACATAATATCCAATATTAATTGATAATGCAGACCTTCTCTTAGTGAGTTGTGAGAAATAAATTTACCTTCAACTGATTCTGAAGCTGTGTGTCCATCTGAGAAATAACTAGTTTCTCTTGCTTTAGGCACTTTAGCCGATTTTGTTGAACATCATTGTGATCCATCAGCATATTTCCTTTCAGCAACACCCTGGTTAAGAAAAGACAGCAGTTTTTTTAACATTGTTACTATGACTAACAAATATAAACTATAGCACATCTTTTGCTCAGTTTTTCTTAGTTTTATCACATTTTGTAACTATACAATAGGGATAGAGATGATCGTTTACATGTTAATCCAACCTTATTCCAAGCAAATAACACACGGTTCAAATAATGATAATGAACAGTGCTACAAGGTCATAGCAATGCCAGGTGTCTGCATGTAAATTCTAATAACATAACAAGCTGCACATAATGTTCCATATTCCTTTATTTTATTGCACACTTCAAGTACCCAATAGTAGTTTGTATCAACAAGATGACTAAGTATCAGTGTGTCATAAAGGACAGGAGTACAATAATTTAATGTCCATGACAAATGTGTCACTTTGTACAGGAAAAATAGCACATTTGATGGATGCACCCTCTGCCACCATGTGAAGGGAAACATGCAAAGGGGAATCCTAAAATAAGTTAAAATTTACATAAAGGTTTTGTTGATGTGATTCTACAACAATACTATTATATTAAAGGCCATACCAACAACCAAAGATTCACTAGTATCCATCCTAACAAAAAGTCAAACTTTTCTCTTTGTTAGCAACAGGTTAAGAAATTGATTCATTGTATTAAAGTGCCTATGCACTCTTTCATTGTAAGCATGCATACGCACCTCGATACTGGCTATACTAGCAGGTTGCCTAAAATCACCTGGAATTTTTGTTCTTCTTTTTGTTACTAGACAACTCCAGATTCCCAAATAGGAAACATTGTGCTGAAAGAGCAGCCACTGGGTATTTTAATGCTTCAATTTCCTAATTAATATCAGAGCCAAGGGGCAATCAGTGACCGAGTGTTACCCCACTAATAAACATACGGCTATCAGGACACATAAATGACCTATAGGAGCAAGTGGTCCAACAGAGACAATAGCAAAATACCAGCCCCCAAAACATGGAGATTCTATATTAAAAAGAAAAGAGTAGCTCATGACATAACATAAACTTGGCAGCATTTTAAGCAGGAGGGTATTATAGAGCTCAGAGTACATACAGGTGTGGAGAGGTTCGAAACTCTGAAGATGTATTATTTATTTTTATTTATAGTATTTTATTAAGCATGAACATGACCATTGAGGTATCAGAGTACTGTACAAAAAGAGATTTGAATGAAGGTTGGGGTACAGTAAGGCATAAGTCCCTAAAGAAACGTTGTACATTGGAGTCAAGAAGCGGGTTACAAAAATAGTAGGATACAAAATACATTTCTGTCTAGTAGATGCTCACAATATTTACATGTCAGGCCGCCAAATGCAATGCATAGACCATACTATTTTAAATGTTGGTATATCAATTGAGAGGGATGTTTTTCAGGAGCCGAAGACAATTATCGCGATTTGGAGTTTTATAGGAGACCACCAAATCTTCTCTGTTTGGAATTATGACCTCAGCCTGGCTAAATTATTCTAACTCCGGTCACCGCAATTTGGACGCTAGAGTCAGGTCAAGTTAATGGAAGCCAGATTGGTAGCCATGATAATGGAAAGGTTTTGCTAAAATCAATGTATGCCAATGTTAATATTGTCCATGTGAAGGAGACACACCCTCAAAGGATTAGGCAATATAAGGACAGTGCATTCAACACAGGCTAATGGCGGGAGCACTCACTGATCTACATTTTAAATGATTTACCTCTTTAAAACAACCACAGATGATAAGGAAGAATTGTTTTCCAATCATGCTCTTTGAAGTGAGTCTTGAAAAACAATTTTGGAAAATATGGCATTCTGAAGTGATCACATTTAACAGACTAAGTGAGGTTTACCAAGGAACGTTTAAATGATCACAATGTTATGTAGATAATGTTTCTTATTTGTTGTGAGATGCAGAGAGACATGTGAAAACATTGTGCATAAAATCTTTATATTCATTAACAAAGTCAGGCTCTTTGTTTATCTGTACATAAATAACACTAATGACTGTGAAAGCTCTGCAGCGTGTGCAGATCAGTCTGAAGAGGTGGTGCATGTGGATCTTTCCACGAGTTATGTCCCATATGCATGTGGAAAACCCAAAAGTCATACTTAACATTTTTCATGATTCTAAAGAGTATGTGCAATAGGAATTTACTTGAATCAGAGCACTGAAAACAAAGCATCAATAGGGATTCATAAAATAAAATATATGAAGAGGTAAGACGTTCCCTGGTTGCTGCTAAGCCAACCTACACAGAACAGTATATACTGTGCAGTATATTCAAGTGTCTGTTTAAGAGGGTCCCAAATTGGATGAAAAGTTCACAGGGGAAAAATGCCTTCTTTATTTTATATTTCCTTTATTTTTTCTATTTTCTCTTTTACCTTCCTTTGGGATCCTTTTTTATGATACATATTATGTCTTTTGAAAATTCAATAAATAAATATTTTTAAAAATATCTCCTGGCAATCCTAAGAGTCTTGATTGAAGATAAAGAGAATGCATGATGACAATGGAAAGCACTAAAATCCCTCCCCAAGAAACAGAAAGGAAATAAAAGGCAGGCTAATATCCATATGAAAATATATCCAATAGATGTTCCAGATGAAAGAAGCAAAAACCTGGGACAACAATGGAAACAAGGGGATGAAGAACATGACGAAAAATGGAGACCGAATCTGGTGCGATGCATCAGTCATGGACTTATTCCAAAATATAATTTTTAAGAGGGAAAGTGTTATGTTCCATATAGGTACCTTAATATAGGCCCGGGTAACATCATACCCCTTCACCTACATTACCTCCCCTACACTACACTGTAACGAGCCTTTTAGGATTGAACCTTTACCTAGTTCTAGTCCTGGGTGCAGAAGGAGGGTTTCTCCTAAACAATAGAGTCCTATAACTCCATCAATAGACTCACACAGTATGAATGAATATTCATAAGGGTTCTTAGAAACCAGGCTGGGGCTACACCACCTTCCTCCCCATATCTACGTACACGGTTCATCCCATACATCATCCTCAAATCCAACAATGGCTAATACAAGCAACAAGAGAAATAGGAGCCCTAGAAACTTTCTGTATAAATACAGCACCTCTTGCTAGTGTTAGTTAGAGGGAACCGAGACTTCCAGGCCGACACACTGACAGAGACGCTGAGGCTCCTGCATGCAGATGCTCCAGCTGACAATGGTCTGAACATCCCTCGCGGGGTGTCCAACTCGAGACCAAGAAGGGCTCCTACATTCTCACACTTCAGGTAATGGGGTTCGACTAAATCCTAGAGGGATTCTTGGCTTCACACCTAATCACATGCTAGGTACACTTAGGTACATCTAGATAGGCATCGTAGGAGTACGCGCTTTCTTTTATCCTGCATTTTATCTTCATGTGTTTATTCATGCGTATTGCAAGATGGTAGAACTGTACTATCCATTTATATTCACTGTACTGCTAATCATATATCTCTGCTACTGTCTAATGGTTGTTGCAGCTCATATATTCTACACAGAAATAACAACTGTTCAATAAACCCTGATTGAAACGCCCAGGATGTTTATTCTGTGTATCTCTGAGACAAGATAAGTAAGCACGAGTGACTGAGCGAAAAGTAATATATTGTTTCCACGATCCTGGGGGATCAGGGTTGTCATGTTCTAAGGTTGCTAGAAACTATTCTTTCCCCGTTAAGAGGAGACACTAGTGGCACTGTGAGCTAGCTTATTCAAACGGGCTAACATTTCTCGGTGGGGGTGCTCAGAGTCAGTCTGCCACCAAACGCACAGTTTATGTTATCCGAACGCGCAGGTACTGTATGGGTAATATAGGAACTACACGACATGGCGCCCAACGTTGGTAGAATCTAAGTAGTTCAGTCGTGCTATTCTCAGAGACCCCTACTCACAAAACACCAGAGACGTCTGGGGTGGGTGGGCACAAACTCTGCCACAGCTGAGTAGGCGAAATATCCTATTTATTGGCTGCTGGTTAATCAAGCTTGAAGGACATTTTGTTCCTAAAATTGTGCATAACACCTTATCTTAGTTCCCTTGAACAAACTTCTCCTTTACATAATGACTGAGGGCGAAGATAACCCAGTGGTGGCTAAAAGTCTCTCAACAGGAGACGAAGAGGTGGATGGAATTCTCATTGCACCTAAATTCAGACGTACTATCACCCTGAAACTACTAGAATATGGTTTATCAGTTAGCGGTGGCTTAGTAGCTTTCATGATTGAGGCACACAAATCAAACAAAACAGAGGTATTCTATTCATGGGTTACATTCCCAGAAGCAGATGCAAGAACACAGACATTTCACTACTATACAGAAGGAGATGCACCAGTGGAATATGGTCCTTGCAAAGACAGAGGTTCCACTCACGTACCAGGAACATCTATACTGGTTTAAAGGCGCCCTACCCCATATAAGACACAGAGTAAGATTAGGCCCGCTCGGAGGAGACGAGGCAACATGGCCAATATTAGCGGCCTACACACCACATCCTGACATTGAAACAATGCCAAAGGCAGACTTACTCATACAACACAAGGATTTAATTAGAATCTACAGAAACGTAAAGCAATTCGTCATGAGGACTTTCACAGTCCAACCAACAAAAGTTGCAACAAATGGAACTCAATATCAGAGTACAGCAACTAAAATCACACCACAAACATTACACGCAGCAATGGGCAAGATGCCCACGAAACGTGAACAAATGCCATTCTAGGTAGCTCAGAAAATAACTCAGCTCGAGGCAGTATTCCTGAATACTACCCCGTTTGAAAAACACAGAGTGCTAACAATCTGCTTGCCCATTGGAATAACACCACAAGTAGAGGATTGCATCTCTTGGGGTACAGTCTTTGCTGCCATATATACCAGGACACATGGTATTCCTTCATTAGCAGTGATACCAGATGTATTACGACAAATACAAAATGAGTACGGAGCAGAACCTGCTCTGAACTTGGGGATGAAGTTACTAAATAACTATGACCAGGTATCAGCCATAATACTAGCTAATATTAAAGGGGAAGCAGCTTCAGTGGCAATCCGCCAAAGACTAAGGGAGTACAGTCCGTTAGATCAACAGCACGAACTGCCCAAAATAATTGAAACTGCATATGTAGAATTAGGCAGAGACAGTTTGGGTGGGAAAGCTTTAAAACCCCAACTAATGGGCAGTCCTGAAAAGGACATTTCCAAGCAGACACCTGGTTCTTCTTAAAAGAAGTGGGATAAAAAAAAACAACAAAACTTTAAAAACAGATCTCAATCCCGAGGTAGATCTCCTCCACAGGAGCCCTCTGAAAAGAGGTACAACCTTAGGAATAGGGATAATATTAGGAAACCTGACAGGTATCAGGATACTGATACACGTTCCTCTCGTTCCTTTCAGGGCTCGACGAAAAACTCCGAGAGAGAAGGACGGTCAGAACACAAAGAGGAGCGTACAGTCCAGAGACAAGCAGCACGCTCAAGAAGCTTAAAAAAAGAAGAAAAGCAAAAATCAAAACCTCAGTTTAAGAAAAAGAAAGTTGCAGGCCTGAAGATCAGACATGCCAAGAATTCTGAGGACACAACTTCTGAAAGGGGAATGGGCTCAGACGATGCTAGACAGTGCGGCAGAAGTAACAATAGCTCGCCAGAACCTGATGGAATTTCTGATGACAGCGGACTTGAATGATTACATCACGGTGGAAACACCAGATACGAGGGTGAGCGTCCCACATAAGTTACACGAAATAACACTCCAAATGGAGGGAGACAAGCCCAGGAAAGTTAAAGATCTCTTTTGGAAAAACCTATCAGCTGGTTATGACATCCTATTAGCAGAACAAGATTGGCCACCAGCATTCGTTATGGAGTGCCCTAGGGGAGAAACAGTAATTTTTCCAGCATTCTCTGACCTCGGTGCCATACATCTTAAACATGCATATACACAGGAGTGGGCGGTTGCCCTAGCTCCAGCACTATACAAAAATCATGCCGGTTGGGAGGATTCAACCCACCACGTGATCCCATTAAAAGTTTCACCAAATACTCACAGGCAATAC
Organism: Calotriton arnoldi; assembly: GCA_963921515.1. Classification (NCBI taxonomy): domain Eukaryota; kingdom Metazoa; phylum Chordata; class Amphibia; order Caudata; family Salamandridae; genus Calotriton; species Calotriton arnoldi. Next base: position 443,196 of record CAWUFW010009781.1, on the reverse strand, counting down.
CCAACGTTGCTAATATCTGACAAACCTCTCGCATGTGTGTATCTGGACCACTGCGGCCCCTTACAATCTGATGGGGCTTACAAGTATATCATGGTTGCAGTGGATTCCTGCTCAAGATTCCTATGGGTCTGGCCTCAGCGCTCGACTGACGCTCGAACTGTTATCAAAGATTTCCGAGTCTTTATAGGGACATACGCATTTGGCACGTTACATTCTGACCGTGGCACGGCGTTTAGCTCTCGGGCTTACAAAGAGGCCATGGAAGGTATGGGCGTAGCATTGCAGTACTCCTCTCCATACCATCCTGCGGGAAACTCAGTTGTGGAGCGGAAGAATCGGGACTTAAAGCAATCTTTAACAGCTAGGGTATTAGGCAAGGGCGGTAGTTGGGTTAATCACCTATATGGGGTACAACGGGCACTTAATAACCAGCCAAGAAGTTCTCTAGGGGGTGTCACTCCATATGAGGTCCTATTTGGGACGAGAATATGGGTACCTGATCTTGATTGTGAAGGCACAGTGGCGGATGAGAAACCATTTGATATCCATGATTGTTTGGCTGTTTTACAGGATCTCAATAAATCCAGGACACAACAAAGTAACGTGCTCCAGAAACAGACCGCCACTGGGGAAGTCAAGGCACTTACGGCAAGACCTGTCTGGATCCCAAAAGTCGGGGATCTGGTCAGAGAGAAAATAGCGGACAAGAAAGAATTTGGACCCTCCTACAGAAAGCCTGTACCTGTCCTAGCAGTTCAAGGAACAAGAACTGTACTTTTGCCGCCTCTTGCCGGGAAAAAGGAGAAAAGTTTTGTCTCAATAGACTTAATCAAACCACACTATGTGGCCGATACTGAACAGTAGGCCTCGTGGACTCCACAGTAGCAGACGCCCTCCTCTAGCTACAATCCAAGAAATTCAAACAGAAAGACTCATCACGTTTGAAGAGCCTCCTGTACGGAATGAAGGACTATGCAACAATGCTAAGGAACTCGTTCCCCTTGAACCAGAAGTTCAACTTCAAAATTCAATTCAAAACACACAAGTTGCAATTAGACCAAATACAGACGTCTACGTCAACATGCCTCGACAAGAGCAAAATGCGATTTCAACAAATCCCGATGCAATTCCTACCATTGATCGAACTGCTTCTGGCTACTTCATGAACTTTGATACGTTTTCCTTGAATCCAAGTGAACCGGAAATGACGCCAGCCCAACAAACACGTAAGCAACAAGTCAAGAACTTTCTGCACTTTCTCAAAAAGACTTACGTGGTATCACCTTGGTTAGAACTCTGACTAATTGCTGGGATACTGTTCTTTCTTTTCTGGCTAGGTTTAGTTATAACATTTAGCATGCTTATTAATGGACGATACCTTCAACCTAGCTCTACAGCCCAAAAAGTTAATTTGATTCTGAAACCACATCAGTCCTCACATTGTGAGCAAAGAGACTTGTCATCAGTGAACATCACAGCAGTTCCTATACCGGACGGTATAGTTTGGGACAAAGTTGATTTTGATATATTCGGTCCGACTGAACTTTTAAAACTTTCACATATATTTAAAATTTCATTGAGTGATATATCATTACCTCCAGTACATTTTCTGATGATTGGGACTCTGAAACTGTTAATAACATGTTGTCTGTCTTAGAAAAAACTGCAGCATTTCCGAACAATGAAATGTTAGAAGGTAATTCAGACTATGACACGTTGTACTGTTACCAAAATTATGGTCATCATTTCCTGCACAAATCTATTTCACCTAGAAATGTTTTCGAGTACCACCAGTGGGAACATTGCCCTACACCACCTAAAAGCAGTTTGCATACATTTGCACAGAAATTTTCATATTTTTCAGGGTTTAACACCACTGACCCGACCTCATATTATTACAAGGTTACACCGACATCGGCACTGAAAATTATGTTGACAAACACCAAACAGATTTACTCTGCTTCCTTTATTACCCAATTGTCTGAACAGGGTTTTGACCTATGGAAGGACACAATAGACTTAAAATCAGTCTGGGGTTCTAGAGACTGGCAAGTCCAGGGAACAGAAGCGCTATTTAGGGCATGCCTCATTCCACAGCAGATGATATTTCTAAATGACACTGCAACAGACATCCTGTCTTGGACTAGCCAAGAACAAGGACCTGAACACACCTCGATTTCCAACACCATCATGGATGGAGGGGTGGCGAAATTCAACTTCACAAGAAGGGGCGACAATAGATGACATTTTACAGTACAATAGAACAGACCCTGATTGGAAAGAATGGTTGGTTTGGCCCTTAGACACGAACAGATGTCAGAGAAGATTCTGGGATACAACCGAAGGGTTTAGTATCCATAGGCCAGATCCACGTTATGTACAAAGAGAACACCCAGGGGTAGAGACATCATACAGTGTTGGGAAGCTGTGCCTTGATTGGCTAGAGACCTCAACACTCACAGAAGTCAAACAACACTTAGCCTTACTCTCACAAGACATGGATCTTAGGGATTTTTTACTAGGTCCCAGGAAACACTGTCAGAAACGTTTCATATATGCCGGCATTTATGCCGCCTATAATGAAATTTGGAAAATATCACAACTAGAGGCCGCAGAGAGAATTACGGAAATAGACCGTATTAACTTGGAGAAATCTCTAGCAGTGGTAAACAATGGGTTAACAACTTTGATCTCCAGGATATATTCCTTAGGCAACATTGTATCTTCTGCGATAGACATACTGGAACAGGATTTAGCCATATTACAACACGGGTAATCTCAGTTACGTTCTGTTATGTTATTGGGCTGGATCCTACAATCTTTGCGTGCAGGCTATGTGCCTTGGCGTTATATCAACAGTACGTCTCTGTTTTCAGAATACAATCTAACAGATAAACAGATGGAAATGGCACAAAGGGGAGCAAAATATACAATGCTGCGTATTGAAAAACTGGACAGGTTACCATTCATGGTAGCGGAATCTCCGTCTACGGAATGGCTTATCCATGCCCACATCACTCTACCGGTCACTACTTTTCAGTTTCAATATTGCCTTGAACAAAGGCAGGCGGGAAAATATGAAAAGATGGGTAAGTAATACATTAAGGAATCTTGGGAGTTACCATACAGATTTCGATGCCGGAGTGGGGATCGAGAAGTGTTTCTAAGCGGTACAAACTGCAAGAAAGCGCAGAGCGGTTCTCTCATGTGCCAGGACATTTCATTGCACGGAGCTTGTAATGGGTCGGTAGCAAACTTGTCCTGCCACATGAAAGGGTCTCTAGCTGCCGTGATTAAACCAGTATTCGAGCTGCTCTCGAATGGGAGTTACTTGATGCTGAACGATCAAGGTTGCTGTGGGATACTTCCGGGCATTGCCTATCTGGTAACTGTGAACTCCAGGGTTACTTGCTGTATGCAAGTATCGTTTCCCTCAACAAGTACAGTCAGGGAGGCGCCGTTATGGCTTCGTTGATTGTTTCCTTTACACAATTTGATACTTTGAGCAGACTGAAAGCCATGCTTTTGCTGCAAACCGTACCCTTAACCTCCGCTCGAGAGACCTTTGATCTTCAAATCGCAAGGACCTCGACTGAGATACAGGCACTTATACGTACAAACTGCCCCATTCATTTTGCAGAAATGGTGGGTCGTATCTTTAATATGTCTGATACGAGTGGTATTGTACACCTATTTAAGACCATAGGGTCAGGATTTCTAAGCACCTTTCAGACAATCCTCGGAGTTATTCCAAATTTTATACACTCCGTATTGGGAAGCTTTTTTGGAGGTCTTCCGCTGATCCTGCTTTGTATCGCAGGAATCCTGATTGTCATTTTTCTTCTCCGCAATGGACGGCCCAATCACCAACGAGATGGCAAAATCACTCCTGGAGCGCAAGTACCGTGAGTGCATGGTACAACATCTGGGCACACCTCGCCTAAGGGAACTGAGCGCCTCTTGGTTCCTATTGTTAAGACCAGTCTGGATGGACTGCATCTTACCTGTTCTTCGATGCCTGTTTTGTGGTGACGAATGCTTGTTGGACCTCTGTCTGACACTTGCAACAGACACGCCTGCGGACTTGAATACCCGGCTGGAACCCCTGAGGGCCCATGCTCGGCAATGTCCCCAGCGTATTCCCATATTGATGGCTGCATTCCTCGAGAATCCGCAGGTGCTTTTTACAACTGGGTTGAGCATCAGCTCCACTACTAGCACCACTAGCACCCAGGTATCAACTACAGCACCGGCTGCATCTACACCAGCTATTGGCAGTGCTGAATATCATCTGTGCTCCATTGACGTACTTTGCGAGGTGTTACAAGGAGCGTCCCCTGCAGCAGCAAGCATTGACGATGTTGCGTCACCCAGCCAGGACACTTAATCTAAAATTGGCTCATTGTGTGCTGGGAAAGAATTCAGTTTGTTCTTTTTCTCCAAAACTCAACTAAATATGGAACATTTCCTTTTAAATTGACACTTTCATTGAAAAGCATGGCCTCCTGATGCTTATAGTGGTTCGACCTATATAAACGAACTCATCTAGGACTTTGGCTTAAATAACATTTCCAAAACAACTGGTTTTCAGTAGAATTTTCACCTCTTAGACTATTTTTAAATGTTTTTAATGTTTTAGAAATATGTTTTTACGTAGCTCACTGATATTTTTATGCGCTGCTACCTAGTTGAAATAGTAGTTCGCTAGCCATTGTTGACTGTTCGGATGATGAGTGGGTGTTATGTTCCATATAGGTACCCTAATATAGGCCCGGGTAACATCATACCCCTTCACCTACAATACCTCCCCTACACTACACTGTAACGAGCCTTTTAGGATTGAACCTTTACCTAGTTCTAGTCCTGGGTGCAGAAGGAGGGTTTCTCCTAAACAATAGAATCCTATAACTCCATCAATAGACTCACACAGTATGAATGAATATTCATAAGGGTTCTTAGAAACCAGGCTGGGGCTACACCACCTTCCTCCCCATATCTACGTACACGGTTCATCCCATACGTCATCCTCAAATCCAACAATGGCTAATACAAGCAACAAGGGACAAAGGAGCCCTAGATACTTTCTGTATAAATACAGCACCTCTTGCTAGTGTTAGTTAGAGGGAACCGAGACTTCCAGGCCGACACACTGACAGAGACGCTGAGGCTCCTGCATGCAGAAGCTCCAGCTGACAGTGGTCTGAACATCCCTCGCGGGGTGTCCAACTCGAGACAAAGAAGGGCTCCTACATTCTCACACTTCAGGTAATGGGGTTCGACTAAATCCTAGAGGGATTCTTGGCTTCACACCTACTCACATGCTAGGTACACTTGGGTACATCTGGATAGGCATCGTAGGAGTACCCACTTTCTTTTAACCTGCATTTTATATTCATGTGTTTATTCATGCGTATTGCAAGATGGTAGAACTGTACTATCCATTTATATTCACTGTATTGCTAATCATATATCTCTGCTACTGTCTAATGGTTGTTGCAGCTCATATATTCTACACAAGAATAACAACTGTTCAATAAACCCTTATTGAAATGCCCAGGTTGTTTATTCTGTGCATCTCTGAGACAAGATAAGTAAGCACGAATGACTGAGCGAAAAGTAATATATTGTTTCCATGATCCTGGGGGATCAGGGTTGTCATGTTCTAAGGTTGCCAGAAACTATTCCCTCCCCGATAAGAGGAGACACTAGTGGCACTGTGAGCTAGCTTATGCAAACAGGCTAACATTTCTCGGTGGGGGTGCTCAGAGTCAGTCTGTCACCAAACCCACAGTTTATGTTATCTGAACGCGCAGGTCCTGTATGGGTAATATAGGAACTACACGACATATATCCTTGATTTTAACATGATTCAAACTACAATATTCAATACAGGGTCAAAGCTCTTAATGCTTCTTGGGGAAACAAAAAAAGGCATCCCAAGCAGGTAAAGATGTAGCAATCAACACATTCTATGAATTCTCTTGTAAATAAGCCTTCAGTATCTCTTTTTTTTTCTTTCTGACAGGGAATAGATTTGCCCAAAAGGCTTCACAGTTTGTGTTTCAACTGGTATAGGACAGTCATAATCTCTATGAGGAGGAAGAAAGCTGATCTTAGGCTCGTCAAAAAGCATGATACTGCAGTGGCACTCAAAACAATATAGACACAATTATATTCGATGTGGAACCCTTTAGTTCATCACTTTAAAATCAATAGCTTTTTGAAGCATAAAAATGACCCTTACAAAAGTGTGCCATTATAGTTCAGTAAGACCATTTCACATAAGGATTGTGCTTTTATAGCCACGAAATTCTACAAATTAGGACAAAATTAGGACAGGCAATAATGTGAAAAGATATCACTTTGTACCAGCTTCAAAAGAAGACCAGCAAAAATAGAGGTTTCTTGCAACGATCAAGACGATAACAGCAAACCATAAACAGTTCAAATTACCTCAGATGGCTTCCTGGCTCTGTTGGGAACATTATTCCTTGTGGCCAAATACTGATTGATAAACATAGCACAGTCACCACTATCCAGCAAGGCAGAAGTATAAACAATTTTCCTTACTCATTCTTGATCGCAATCAGTAATAGTAATAAATGATTGCCTGTAGTAGTTACAGATGATCCAATACAACGGAGCCAACATATTTCCAACTTCTTTTCTGGAGACAACTGAGCTGCTCCAGTCTTTCAATGTCAGTCCCAATTCGGGTGGTCAAGGAGGAGCTACTGGGGCCTCAACTGTGGGGGTTGAGATATTTTGCCTCTCATGTCCCAGAGTCCATCCTACTAAGGGTCTGTAAACTAGGCCAAATACAAATTCTTCACCACTTTACTCTCAGTGGTAGTGATGGTGAGCAGTCACAGGCTTCCCAGGGAGGGGGAGTGACAGTGCTCCAGCAAAGCAATTCCCCCAGGATTAGGGAAATAGTGTGATTATGGTTCAGATACAGATCTCCCCTCTTAAGAAATTTGTACTCCGTCTTTGAGAGCTCAGTAGTTTTTTCCCCCTATACAGTTCAGTTGCTCATTTCTTACCACCCATGGTGGAACACTCCTTGGCAGCAGCTGCTCGGCTTTGTCTCAATGTGTCTGCTGCTTCCCACTTCTAGCTGTCTGGGGTTTCCTCACTGGCTGGCATCAGGCTGACATAGCGTGAGCAGTCATACTTCTGCATGTCTCTCTTGGTTACTGGTGGACGTTGAGCAGGCAGGGGGAGATCTCCATGAAAGGCATGATCTTGGCACAGACAGGTGGTTGCTGCTCAGGCAGGTTCTCTGGATTGGTGCGGCCATGCACAGACTGATTTACTTACCAAATGCGGCCATACACCAGCTGATCTCCTTCTGGCACTGCGGTAATGCACAGGCATGCCTCCTTCTGGACTATACAGTCATGCACAGGACAAAATTTTTCTGGGCAACATTTCTACATGCTCGAGAGCTTCTTCTGGACAAAACAACCATGCACAGATAGATTTTCTTTTGCGCAATATGGCACGGACATGCTGATCCAAACTCAGATCAGAAAGGCTTTGGTGAGTTCAGAAACAGCTGTTGCAGTTTCAGCCAATAACTGCTTCCAGAGAGGCTGTAGATATCAAGTATATAGATCGCTCTCTGCAGTCCTCCTCTTTAGAATTTCCACCAGCACTATTGACAGGCTGCACCTCTCTCCTCCTCGACAGGCACTTCTCCTGCAGGGCAGGCAGGCTAGTTCACTTTCTCAACAGGCAGGCTGGCTTCCAGGTGCTTCAGGACAGGTATCTGCCTCTTCCCACAAGGGGTCAAAATCAGGTGATCTCCCCTCTCCTCTGAGAAACTGGCTGTCACAGCAGTCTTCTGAGTACTCTGTTCATTACTCCCATCCTTCGTCATAGAGAACTGGAACAACAAGTTGTGTAGAAGGGTCCCACTTTTTTACAAGAAAAAAAGACACGAAATGTGTCTCTACTGTCTGCACCTCCAGAACTGGTTCTCATTTCAAGTACCCTTTCCAGACTACTCCCCAGACACAGCCTTTGTGAAGAGGGATATTTTTCACATCATGTCTGTTGCCACCCTTGAGCACACACAACAGAGGCACAAGGAGATGTGAGGTTTCTACACATGGCCAAATGAAAGTGTAATCAGGGAAAGACAAAAGGCTAAGCCTTACCTAATGGGTCAGCTTCACCTTGCACAACAAAATCTGCAAACCCATCCTTCATCCCTACCATCCACCAAATTGAAAGTCAGGTGGACTAATCAGTAGCTCCTTACTCAGCCTCTCCCAGCCTAATTACATCTCTAAAGGAAACTTGTCTCCTCACTTCAGTGGCTAGTTCTTGTCCCTCAGCTTCAAGAATGTCAGCAATACACTTCCACTTCTGGGAAGATAATCTCAACTCACTCTTGTGCAAACAGCCAGGTTAGGATTATTCAAAATTGATCCAACAGGCCACCTTTACTCTGCTTTACTCACACACCATGCATGTACCACACAGGCTACATACACAAACATGCACAGCATACACTTGGGATGTTAGAACTAAGATTTGGTAAGTGTAAAGAAATGGTGCTTTACATGAGTGGGCCATCAGGCTTCCATTGTAGAGGCATATATAAAAATGTCTGGTCACAACTATGGATTCACAAAACATGGTGCGCTGCCACCGACTCTCTACTAGCTAAACCCACAACAGGAACAGTAGTCTGCTGTCTGTCAATGAGGGCATGCTTGCTGACCCCTGAAGTCACAGGACAGGTTCAGGACCTAACTCAAGTCAAGGGAAAGGACTAGGCATCTGCGCACATCTAGATTAACATGACACCAGAGTTAAAATCAATAACCAGGATAACAGAAACACGTAGTTGGCCACTGAGGGCAAGGGATCACGACTGTACACCATGTAGGGCATATTACTGTCCCAACATCTTATTATGTCACTAAGCACAGGCTTGAATCCTTTGCCCGGCATTGCCACAATAAAGATGCAGCCCTGCTTTATGCCTCTGCTCCCTTTCACTTTCTGTCAAGAGACTCAACACACTACTTGCCTAGGCTCTCCTTGCAGCAATGGGTCCACCTTGACCTCCTATTTAGCAGTCAAAGAATTTCTAAGGAGATTAAAATGATTTCCTCGAAGCTTCTTCCTTTTCTTCTTTCTCATGTGATATATCACCAATTAACAGCACCAAAATTAAAAAGTTAACAAAACAAGGTAGGAAAGTGTGAGCTAATCATTGCACGCTTAATTTCTTTCTTGAAACCCAATTAAAGAAAAGGGTCATTTGAGATCTTTCAACTCGTATTTTAAGCTTTCAAATGATAAAATTGCGTCACATATCAGAGCATGTATTTTGCTTTGTTGTATATCTCATGGTTCTTCCTGCAGAATATTCAGGATGCTCAAAAATCTTCCTGAAAGCAAGAAAGAAGGCATAATAGCCCTGTAAGTAACAACTGGTTACCAAAGAAGTAGCCCAATCCAAGGCAGATCTAGTGAGGCACCCAGGCAGGTATCGTCCTGACTAAAGTGCACAGGGTGAACGGCGAAATGCACTTTAAGGAAATGCAAAAGTCTTTAACTCAAGAAAAACTTTGAGCATCAGATGGAACTACTGGGATGTCTAAAGTCTGTACTCCCTAAAGTCTGCTTTAGCACTGAATTCTCCAAGTTCAATTGTTGTAAACCTTGTGCTGAGTCCTGAATAGCATCTATAACATTTTAGAACTTGAAAAGCTATTAGCTTCACAATATGAAAAAGACTGAAAGCTTGAATGATCTGCTGAGTTCCCTTCTAAACTGCCCTTAGCACAGAATAGTACACGTAAAAGGTGTTAAGTCTTTCCAAAAGAAGTTCACAAATTAAAAGAAAACCTAACAAGAGAAAAAAAACTCCTAAGTCTTTGACAGATAATGAACAGAATAAATGATAAAAATAGCAAGTAGCAAACGCCTCCTGAAAGAAAAGAAAGGAAAAAAGAGACAGGCCAATATCCAGGTAAAATATCCAATTGGAGTTCCAATAGCAAGAAGAAACACTCTTGGATTCTTTCAGAACCCCTCCTTCGATATGGTCAATAATGAACTGACTACATTTTTATCTTCAATGCATGACTAGATCATCCACACATGCCCCTATGACTACTATGGGAGATCTATTTTTAGAGCATAGATTCATAGCAGACCATCCAATTCTTGTAGGTCTCACTCTAATCAGGGCCGGACTGGGAACCGATTTTGTTGGACCAGCCCCTGCACGGTGGGAAGTGAGCGACCCTGATCACTACAAAGGGAGTGTGGGGGAGGGAGTGTGTGTGTGGGGGGGGGGGCGGGCGTGAAACACTGGCTGACCCCGGGATGCTGGAAATGAAAATGAGTGGATTATGTTTACTTGCTGCTTTTGTTACTGGGGGCCGATATTGCAGCACCGCTGCAAAACCGGCCCGCCCTTCCAGCCTCCCAAAGAAACACCCAATGTCCAGTATAGCCTGTCAGGCCATTACTCTAATGATTAGTAAACCATACTATAGAAAAGATTTCTCACTTGATTCTTATATGTTTGCGCCTGCGTTATTTGGTGCCACGGGCAGCGGCAACATTATAAGTTTTGTGTGGTTCCCCCACAGAGTCAACAATGAACACACAGGGCTCTAATCTAATCATAAACCCCAGGTGTCATGTGACCACGTGCAGCCAAGCGTAATATTAAATATTAGTGGTTTTTTAAATATACAGACATCTGCCTCTGACCCAACCAGCATCTTGGAGCACAGACAACTGCTCTGGAGAGGAAGCACCTAAGCCAAGGGAAGAGCTGAGGACTGTGGGTAGCACTTGTAATGAAACAGGGCTTTTGCAGGTGTCCCCCCATTGTTTGCCCCCTTTTGGACTGCTAGATGCTGGTTTTCCGACTCTAGTAAGGCACTGAAGTCTGCTAACCAGGTTCCAGTGCCAGTGCGCTCTCCCTAAAACTAATGAGAGTAATTGGTAAGCCCAATTGACAAGGACTTAAGCCCACTTACAAGTCCCTAGTATATGGTACCAGTGGTACCCAGGGCATGGGTGGTAAAGGAGTCTCTGGGGCTTGCAGCACTGCTTGTGCCATCCTGAGTGACCCAAATAAACTACTGCCATTGCAGAGTGTAGGAGCAGTGCAAACTGCTGGAACTCAGCTCTGCCCTCACCATGTGTGGCAAAGTCAATGCACTTTCTTTGATATATGCCATTCACCCCTAAGGAAGGCATCCTAAAGCCCAGGAGGTAGGGTGCATTATATCAAAGGTGTGGACATGTAAGTGCAAGCTTATATGACCCTATAGTGCCCTTTACCCTTAAAGGACACTATAAGTGATAGACCGTCCATAGATAACATGGGCTGGCACCCGGGCAAACCCGAGGTTGGCAGCTCCATCATGGGACTGATTATATATGTCATGTTTTCTATCAAACAACGTGCCTTCTCAATCATGCCAAGGGTGATGTGGCATGCACCCAGGAGGCTACTTTAGAGGTTGCCCATCTGGTTGCCCTAGCTTCTCTTTGCTATGGCTGGCAAGCCTGCGTTTCTCATGCTTGCTGCCACCAAGACAGGATTCTGACCTCCTGCCAGGCAGTGTGATCACTCCCAGGAGTCAGGAAAAAAGGCCTGGGCAGGAAGGAGGTCACACCTCCTCCCTCCCAGGCAGGCTAGTGAAGTGACACATCAAGGCGGTGAGCTTCAAATGCTGCACCACCTCTGATATGCATCAGGGCTGACTCCCAGAGGATGAAACAGCCCTCCAACTGCCCTAGGCACATTTGCACCCGGGCAGGAGGGTAATTAGATAGTCAAGGGGGAGTACACCCCAGAAGGCTAGCCACACCTCCAGGGTGGGCAGCCCGGTCTGTACACTGGAAGAAGGGTTCTGCCATTTTTAGAAGAGGCAGAATAGAAGGTTCTGGGTAGAAAAGATGACCCACACCCACAGATGTGGTAGTCTCAGGGGCGGACTAGCTGTAGGAACTAGCAGCGAATTGGCTACGTCCTCCCACACCACTAACTCCACTAAATCTAGGTTTTAATAGACACTCCTGACACCAGAACCTCAGTTCTGAATCAACCTGCATCAAAGAGGACAGAAGAAGAGACCCATGTCTACGACAACAGGACTTGCACAAAGCAAAAGAGGGATACCCTGCACCTGTGGCAATGCTCATGGAGCTGCCTGATTGAGACTCGTTCTAGGCTATCTCTCATTCTCCCAGACTGAGGGACCCCTGTGGAAGTCTAAAGCACACTCTGACTACCATGGACTAGTTCCCTGCAAACTGCAGGTAAAACAACACTCTGGATCCGAAGAATCGGTGGCCATTGGGACATCCAAAGGATCGCCCAAATCCAGATGGCCTAGTGCATTGTGGGAAAAGTAGTCCTTCTGTAGTGTTCTATCCCAGCCCGGGTACTTGTAAATGATCACGCCGCACATGGAGCTTGGTATTACACGTCTTTCTTCCTCAGCGTGTAACGGTTAACTGAACGTTCTACATCATAAATTCTACTACCCACGCATTTGCGTCACTGTTCTACGGGGTCGGTCAGGAACCAAAAGGGTCCTGTCATCTCTAACTCACAAGACACTACATCTCCCCCTTTGTTAAATAAAAAGTATCAATAATACATATATTACATACATTACAATTACCAAAAGTCGTTTTGGTGCTCGAATCAATCGCCCAGATCTGGTAATGTGAGGCTGTGGAGATACCAGAGAAATGTCCATGACTGGCTTTGGTAACAGACCGATACAGTCATTGGGCTCTCTGGATTCTCAGGTGGACAAATCTCACACCTGACTTCTAGAGTTGGGAAAGATCAAGGCAGGTGCTTGAAATGGACTTTTCAGGATGGTGAGGAGGCACCATGTGCTCTTTACTGTTTACAACCCTCAATGGCTCAGCATCAAAAGGAGCATCAGACTTGTGTTTCCATTTCTGCCTGACGATGGCTTGGTCTCCTCGGTTGAACACAGTGCTTTGAGCACAGCAATGTCTGTCCGCATACGTTTTCATTTTACGTTTGGGAGACGAATCAGTGGTTCAAAGTATATCAAGGTCAATAAATCTCTCAGTGGTCCATTGTAGCACTTTGGTTCCCGTGGCTCTCCCAAACAATAAGGTGGCAGGGCTCTCACCCATGGTAGAATGAGGAGTGGACCTGGATGCACAAAGCGTAGACTGACAAACTGATTTGAGTTCAAGCTTTTCTAGTGCAGCAGAGCTGAACAGTCTTCTTGACGGTACTCATAAATCTCTTGACCACACTATGCGCCTGTGGCCTGAGAGGTGGGCTTTTCTGATGCTTGATATTTAAATGAGTGAGAAAGTCTTTAAACTCTTGAATATTGAAAGGTGAACCATTGTCAGATTTCAAAATCGACGGAACACCCCAAGTTGCAAAATACTTTCTAGTCTCTCAATGACACTGTTAATAGTAGTTGATGACAGATCTTCCACCAGAGGAAAATGGGAAAATTCGTTGTGAGCGCTGCATCGCCAAATGCGATGCAGTGCGTGCAACGAAATTCGTTTTATTTATTTAAATGTTTACTTACCTGTATTAGGCCTTAATCCGTAGTTTACTACCCCCACCCTGCCCCTCCCCCGCCCCACGTCACCGCCCGACCGGCACTCCTACCACCGACCGCGCCTGGGTCTAGGCGCTTAGTACTAGTAGGATGGAGCATGGTGACTATGGCCTATTGGCTGAGGATAAAGCATTATTAGAGAAAAAAGGGTAGTGTGGTTCATAGCTTATCGAGTGTCAATATCGCTACTGTGGCAGGTATAATGGGGTGTTGTGGATAGTTCAAGTCTGTAATTCAATCCACAGGATCTCGTAGTTCAGTCCATTTACATTGGAACGTAGTTTGAACACCCACTGTTGTTCTTTTCAGAATAGGGTGGAGGTGTTCCAGGTCGGATTGGCTTCCAGGATAGTCCAATGGAGTTGGTCTGTGGTGTGATGGTGTTCTATGAAGTGGGTGCTCATTTTCGTAGTGCTGTGGCCGCAGCGAATGTTACTTGTATGTTCATTTATACGGATTCTGACTTGTCTGGTGGTCATGCCTACGTAGAGAAGGCTGCATGGGCACCTGATTAGGTATATGCAGTTTTTCGTGTTACAATTGGTGTGTCTACGCTGAGTCCATGTTAGGGTACCCAGTTGAAGTTCCTTGGTGTGGCTAGTGGAGGTACATACATTGCATTTGCCACAAGGGTAGTGCCCTTTCACAGCTGGGAGATCCCATAGGGTTGTCCGATTGCTAGATTGTCTTATTTGTGGTCTGGTATGGACTAGTAAATCTCTAAGGTTCTGTGTCCTCTTGAATGCAAACCTAGGGCGTGCCAAATTCAGGTCCCCTGTGTTTATAATGTGCCAGTGCTTGAGGACGATGTTTTTTACTCTGTTGGAGGTGGGGGTGAATGTGGTTACACAGGTCATGATGTCTTCTTGCGTTTTGGTGTTGGTTTCTAAAAGTGCATCGCTGTGATTATTGCGTGCTCTTTTCCTCGCGTTTCTGATAACTTGTCTAGGGTAGTTCTTTCTCTGGAGGTTCTGACTCAAGGTATCCACTTGTGTCTCGTAGTCACAGATGTTGCTGCAATTCCTTCTCAGTCTAAGGATTTGTCCGTAGGGAAGGTTCTCCCTGAGTGCTTTGGGGTGATGGCTGTTGAAGGGGAGGAGACTGTTGCAATCAGTTGGTTTCTTGTATGTCTTGGTGGTGAGGTTCCCTTTGTCCAGAGTGATGAGTAGATCCAGGAAAGGCAGTTCTTTGGTAGATGTAGAGAGGGTGAACTTGAGGAAAGGGTCCTGGCTGTTGATCCAGTGGTGGAATTCGATACATCTTTCTACCCTGCCAGCCCAGAAAACTAGAATGTCGTCGATGTAATGCTTCCATTGTTTGATCTCCGTCTAGTATGGGTTGGTGTCTGATAGTATGTGGGATGCTTCAAAATAAGCCATGTATAGGCATGCCAGGCTCGGCGCAAAGTACTGCCCATGGATGTTTTGTGGATCTGGTGGTACAATTGATTCTTGTATTTGAAGAAGTTGTTCTTGAGGGCTATCTCAGTACACCATGGAGTGTACTGAGAAAATGGTCACCCACTTCATAGAACACATTCACACCACAGACCAACTCCATTGGACTATCCTGGAAGCCAATCCGACCTGGAACACCTCCACCCTATTCCGAAAAGAACAACGGTGGGTGTTCAAACTACGTTCCAATGTAAATGGACGGAACAATGAGATCCCGTGGATTGAATTACAGACTTGAACTATCCACAACACCCCATTATACCTGCCACAGTAGCGATATTGACACTCGATAAGCTATGAACCACGCAACCCTTTTTTCCCAAATAATGCTTTATCCTCAGCCAATAGGCCCTAGTCACCATGCTCCATCCTACTATTACTAAGCGCCTAGACCTGACCTTTAAGCCGCTACACAGACTGGCCACCTACTACACTATTCTACTCCTGTTTGACCCACTAGGTCTCTCTATCCTTCCTATACAGCGCAATCAACGCTCGGTCATAACTAATATATGTTCTCACATCCAATAACTATTGGGACATCACCTCCTTGCCACAACCACTATTGGTCTGTCCCTTCCATTGCATCGCTTCCCCCGAGCACAATCTGCTCGAAGATCGCGCTCACAATCACGAACCAGAAATACATCACTCTCTAGCATTAACCGCTATTGTTTCCTAGCAGCGTCTCCTAACCAACATACCCACTTTAAGAAGGTGCTTACATTTCTTGACTATCCAGAAGTACATCACTCGCTAGCATTAACCGCTACAGTTTCCTAGCAGCATCTCCTAACCAACATAACCCACTCTAAGATGGTGCTTACACCTCTTGACGCGCACACGTGACCTTCAAGGCACGCTTCAGGCGTGTACTGACATACCCCCGCAACCGCCAGCTGACACACAGCACATATACGGAGGCAGCCGCAATAATCACCCAACCGAGACGGTGGGAGGTTAGGTAAGTTAACAGACCTGCAAGCTGCTACGAAACTCTAAGGAGAGTCACCCCCTGGCCCTACGCGCATAGCCGCACTCTATCCTTCCCTCTTTGAAGTTTTAACTCTGCTACTTCTTGCACAGATTGAGGATCCCCTCAGCTGTACCTCATGGGATATTTTCCCCTTTCTGTATAGGTAAGCACAAGCAATGCCAGTTACCTCATTTAAGCACAGTGACTTGAGGTCTTGCCATCAATGGTCTTCCTTATACTCTTATGTTTTGGGCATAGTTCACTGCGATATACGACTACGATACCTACCCAGTTGGGTATATTGGCTAGTTGATTTACCAGTGTGATTGGCCCAGGACTATGATCTTTGGCCTCACTTGATGAATTTACGTGTATGTTCGTCTATGCCAATATATCATGATCATGTCATGGTTTTTAACCGAGCACTTCTTTGTCTACATGTTTGTTCGTCCTACAAAGCGTCACCCTCTTACTAGATGATGATAACCCACCACCTGATAACTTACCAAGCATTTACATTAGTTGGTTAATACCACAAGCACACGGTTGACCAATGGGGGACCTCAGCTCCTCGCTCTATCTTTACCCTTCTACTAGGGTTAATAAGAGCAAGTACATGTATTCTATTTCTGATATTTTGTCTTTTTGTCTTTCCAGATTACCTTACTCATACAAGTGGCACTAGGTTCAATTGAGAGGCCACTACACTACACTTTCACTCACTGCACCCTTTTTATTGGTCCTGAAGAAGCGCTAGGGATCTCCTCCTGAGAGCACCAACAGCGCGAAACATGTTGACCTTCAACATGCCCAACAAGGGTATGATACCTGTCTAGCTACCGAGGGCCATTATCACCCTCAAGCAGCACAACCTTTTGGTTTTTTACTGGTGACAGAGGGGCCATTATCTATTAAAATTCACTAGTAACCCCTCCAGCCATCTTTTAATCTCACATTAGGACATCATTGCCACACATACTCGCACTCACCCTTACGGCTTCTTCACCCAAAAGATCTCCGAAAAAGTGACCCGTAGGGCATTGCAGCACCGGCCCGACGAGGAGCACTACCCGATGATGAAGCATGACATCCTTCGGGGTGTGTGATGGCACCAAGACAAGGACACACTGTCCACAAGTACTATTATTTGAGAATGACTTTACCTTTCTACCTCTTACTCTACTTTCCGTCTGAGAGGAACTGTGACTCCCACGGGTTACAATTCTAGTTTCAGGAGCACGAGTCACAGGACCTAGATCCAGCTCCTTGTCCCCCGACACATAAGAAGTAGTCAGCAGGGTTTTGATCTTTTCCTAGATGATGCATGCTTCACTAGAAGCTATGACGATTGTGAGTGAGCCTGACATCCACCGCATTACTCTGACTGAGATATGCATGGAGTCCCACGCATTCCTAACTGCTATATTTAACAGACTTCTACTCTGGCGCTGCACTCACTTTGACTTGTGTTTTGATTCCGTTCCTTACCGCTTGGCTGACAGCGGACTGATGATGCCTGATATTTATGTGCATCCAACTCCACTGCCTCGAAAAACACCTGGAATATGCTGAGAAAGCTGCACCAGGCAAAGGTGGCACAGCTTTTCAGGAGTAATCCTGTGAATGGCATGGGACATGCCCAATGGGTACCTATTTCCACTGTGCTTAATTGCACATGGCATAGAATTACGCACAGGCATACTACAGCTTGCTATGCAAATACTTTTATACCCTGGGCAAACATTTTTCCCATTGTAGGAAGCCATTTCCCCACACCTTCACCACCTCTGGGGGTGATCCACTCCCCTTCTCGTTATAGAAAGGGAGTTACAGTAAAATCATTTCTATGATGGGAAGGGGTTAGATTTCAGTTTGTGAATGCTCACAACTGCACTTTTGAGGGCCACTGCCTAATCTGAGCTGGTGGTTTCCAGTGCTAGGCACCGGCAGTTAATTGTTAACACCGGAATGTATGCCACATGGTGGTGCTGTTTGTCTAATTTAGAAATGAGCACAACAGATGTTTATTTATTAAATAGACATTAAAAATGACTAATACCTGCCACCCAAGCCATTCTTATAGGTTTGGAGGCCTAGAATAGTCTGAATTGTCTCACTTGTAGTAGTGTGATGGTTAGTAGTTGTGTTGGTACTGTCATGGGCAACGCTGGCAGGGGCAATAGGTGGTGCAAGCTGCAATGGCCTCCTAATGAGGACCCTGGCATTTAATGTTTTTATAAATGAAACCGTTGAGGGCGTTCACAAACCATTTAGGCTAACCATGACTTGTGTTGCACACTTGCCACCCCTTTCCATGGTATTTAGTACTGAAGATTTTTCTAATGGTAGACACATTTATAGTAGTAAATCAATACATGCCTGCCAAGAATTGCTTTACAAATTCCTGACAAAATTCCTAAATGAGGTATTTCTTGCTGTAAACACACATTTATGACAAAAAGTACGATTGTAAACAGGGCCCAAAATGTTCAACAGTTTTCAAAGGCCTATCTGGTGAATAATGTCACAATACAGCACAAAACCCAAGTAGACACCAGCAAACAAAGTAACATTCTGGAATGCTATTGTTGGGGATTGTTAGTAATGCAGGACTGGGTAAACCGAACTGTTTTTTTCTCCACACTGGAGGCTCCTCCAGCCTGTTCAGAAGGTATTTTGTAAATAGGCTATCACTAATGACAGGTTATCTAGAATGTATTGTTCAGAAGGTAATTTGTAATTAGGTTATCACTAATGACAATTTATCTAGGATGTTTGCACACTGGTTTTGAAATGCTGAAAATGAAAAATGCAGCACCCAATTTCATACTTACAGTTAGTTTCAAAAAGCCTTACGGCTGTGATTGTCACACTGAAAACACAGATTGGCAATCACCCAGAAAGTCAGTACCCCTTGTTTTGCACCATCAACAGACAGTTTTGCCACTAGGATTTATAGCAGGACCTAGTTATATTACCTGTTTTTGTACTCGAAATTAGGAAGCACACAGTCCTCCCAGCCCAGTCTCTTGGACGTATTTCTGAAAGAGCTCAAAAGGTACAATTCCCCTTCGTGCTTACCTGTGCTGAAGTCCAGATGTTGCGGTCAGCGGTCCATTAATCTTCTGTTTCATGTTCTGGTCATTTGCTTCTCTCCTTTTTCTCCTCCTGTTCTCTAGAGCCTTTTCTATAAAGCAAATATATTTCAATAACAGCCACGGCATAGCAGACCAAGATTTCAACATGATGATATTTGCTAAACAGCATGGACCTGATCCACAAATGGCCTTCACACTTGTGGTGGAGGCCCCGCAGTCATGGAGTCGTGGGGGGAGTCTCCGCACTCGGGGCGGAATCTCCACAATGTGCGAAGGATCCGCCCGAGTGCGGAGACTCCCCCATGACTGCGGGGCCCGTGCCACGAGTGGGGAGGCCGTTTGTGAACGAGGCCAATGCTCTTTGCTTTGAATGTGCAGGTTGTGCATGTGAAACTAACATTGTATTGCCTATGAGACATCCATGAGGCTTTCTTTAGGTTGCTAAGCAGAACTAATAATAGTGAAACTTGTAGAATGCATAGCTACTTCGAAAAATAGTGTCCCAGTGCTAAGGTCCAAACTCCTGCAGGCCAAGTGTGCCTCTGTTACCGCAGAATCAGCTCAATCTGAACAGCCAGGTTTTTAACTTTTTCGATTCCGAGGGGGCCTGATGGACTGAAAGAGGAAGAGAGTTGCAGAGTCTGGGCGCTAGATAGATAAAAGAGCTGCCATTGATGGGCGCTCTTTTCACTTAAGGGATAATAGCAAGCATGGCACCAGTGGATCTTAAGTTCCTAGATGGAACATAAGGTTTGATAAAAGAATGCAGACAACGTGGGCCAGTATTCGCAAAAACCTTGTAGCTGATGGAGCAAGGACTCAAAAATGAGACTTGCTCAGAGGCAATCTTCTCACAGTATTAATTTATTAATCTTTGTGATGTTCGTACTAATAAATACACACACAAACATAAGTAGAAAGGAAGCTTGCTTATGTGTTTAAACTAACAAGTAACGCTTGTCTATTCTAAAATGGCCGCTAAAACGCGGGAACTTTACTGTGCATGTCTCAACCATATCACGTGGTGTGACGTCTTTCTTTGCTTGGTGGGAAACTCTTGCTTCTGCGCAGTGTGCATTAAAATGGCTGCTTCATATTTTCACGTGCTACAGCTTGCTCTTGTGTTGCAATTAAACTGTGGTATTCTAACGCTACTAATGCGGGATAGAATTTATAATTAAATGGGAATAGAGTAGAAAGAGTGGGTATACAGTGAAACATTTTATTTGTGATTTTAATATTTTCTTCTTTGACTTTTATTAGTTCGTAAATTGGGCCTAGGGTTGGTGAACTGAAAACTCGTGTGACAATGGTTCTGCACATGCTCCCTGAAAGGCTGCCTAGAAAGAAAAGGATGAAGTCAACCTGGACGTCGTCCAAGGCCGTGACCTGATGGCCAATATTGCTGTACACATGAATGTCCTCACTAATATGCAACAATGTACCAGAAGAATGTATAAAACTTTGTCATGAGACGGGTGGGAAATAAAGCAAATGTATTAAAATTGATGGGCGGTATTTTAAAACAAAGGGCTTTAAGAAAATGAATTAAATCAATATGGTGTGAGGATCAACCCCCTGTCCCTGTCCAATCAGAAGTAGTGGCCCCATAATTCTGCAACATTAAGGGGAGGTACATGGGCGTAGAAGGGTATAACAGATATAGAATTAGCTAATTAGTTGGCGTTGGCAGTAGCATTAGCACAAGCAGAGGCGCAAGCACAAAGCTCCAGCATCCATGACGAGCTGATCGATTGCAGACTGAACCGCTGTCCACAGAGGTCCTGAGGTGGGGGCGGCGGAGCACCTTAGAAGGAAGACTCGGGAGAATTCAAGGAGAAGCGAAGTACCAGAGAGGGGAACGACGCAGGCGTCGTTGATAGAGAGGTCACCGGTCCTGTCCTGATCCGGGAGGAGGTCTTTGCTCTTCATCCTTCCAGGGTCCTATCTTTTCCAACTCCTTGGCCAAGGGGTTTGGTTCTCGCACTTTAGGTAAATATAAATGCAAATCTTAGTTGCACTGCTGTCTCTATCTTCTCTTTTCCTAAGGGACCGTCATTTATCGATAATTGATTATTATGCTTCGTCCTTGATATGCGATTAAGTATTGTGTGGTTCTGTATTTTACTCTGCTAAAATCTTTAGATAAACATTTTAAAACTTCCTGACTCAGTGATTATTTCAGGATTATGAATTGTAATGAACGTCACTCATTTTAAATTTCCCAATTGGCAAAGGATTCATTGGTAAGTCATTACTCTTCAATCGGAAAAGTAAGTGGTAGCAGGGATTTTTGATAAAGAGTACCAACTGACCCACCAGCGGAAACTGCTAGCGTAGTATGAATGTATGGGCCCAAGTGAGTATTTTGTGTATGAATGCTCGTTGCTAGTAACCCACTGGATCAGTTTTCTGGTTATCAGAGGATGGTTGTGCTTTGTTAATTGGGTAATGAGAATTTATATTTTATGAACTAACATCGTTATTGTTTAAAGTTTGTTTTATGTTGTCCAGAAATCCCGGGGAAAATTGAATAGCGGGTGGTAAGTGGAAGCCATACTGCAGTGAGGTTATCTGTCAGGCAGAAATAGTACTGAAAAGTTAAGTAGGGCTATCAGTACTTGCTAGGGACTCTATGCGTGTGAGTGACAGCCAAGGAATATGCTAGTGAATATTTGATGTTATATCACCTAGAAAGGGTAACATTGAAGAAGTAGCAGGTATTTCTGAAGCTTGTGTGAAGAGTAAACGGAAGGGTTTTACTCGTAGTATATGTACAGCAAACGGAAAGGTTTTAATAAGTGTGAGAGAAACTATCCTTTCAAGTTTAGAGAAACTGGCACAATAGCGAATGTTTTATGTTATTACTGAATTTTGATAAGAAGTGTAGAGAAAATAAAGTTTTGCGTACGATTTTGTAAAGGGAGGGTCAGCTACCGGAGAGGAAGCTGACGTCACAAAACGCCACGCTGGGATTGGTTGAAACCGCGGGCGTAGAAAGACTCTTGTAAAGGAGGGGTCAGTAGTCAGGAGTAGTACTGACGTCACAGGTACCGCGCTGGGATTGGTTGAAACAGCGAGGGACAGAGAAGCGCAGATTGTAAAGGAGGGGTTGACAGAAAAGACGTCACTAAAAGGCCGCGCTAGGATTGGTTCAGAGACAAAAGTTAGCTGGAATCTGATTGGTTGTTACCATAAAAGCTGAAATCCTACTGGATAGTGGAGATTGTATGTTAAAACGTGATCCAACTTTAATAGGAGTTCGTCCGGATAGGAGATTCCTAGGCTTTGCCGAATATAAATTTATACATCGAGATTTACCCAAAATGTACGGAGAGAAGAGGAAAATGTCAGTTCTACAAAAGATTAAGAATTATTTTAAAAAGGATAAAACAATCAAAACTAGGGAAGAAATTATCATTCCACCGGCTAAAACACCCGCTTCATTCATGATGATGGAGAGAGGTTATCATACTTGTGTATGGATAGAAAATTGGATAGAATATACCAAAAATGATGGAATATTAGCTTTTCCCGAGAATGGTACTTTCAATGGGAGAATTCTTCAAAATTTGAGATTAAGAATGAATGACCTAGAACCCAGACCTAGATTAACTCAATACGAAGCCTTAGAGGAATGGGAAACCGAGGCATTTGAATGTGACCGATCCAGGAGTAATAGGGGTTATCGGGGACTTTTTCCCAGATACCAAAATGAGTCAAGGGACGGTCAGATGAAAGTGGAGAAGAGCGATGCTTACAGAAGGTCTGTATCCGATATTAATGGCAGAAGAATCATTAGGGGGTAAATGCACAGAAAAGACAAAGCACTTAACTAGATTTGGAGATTCCGAAGATGAATTTATGGAAGAAATATTAAAGAACCCGCCACCATATCAGGAAGGGACAAGTGGATGCACCCCAAGTGCACCACTGCTAAAGACACCCTTGGTACCACAAGTATTGCATGATTCACCAGTTAGTAGAGTACTTCACGATAAAGAAAAGGAAGCAATAGATAAAAACAGAGCAGAATTAATTCAGAAAGTAACACAATTGAGTATTCATCCTGATTCATTGACCATACCTGTAACAATTGGTCCAGTGGTTCCTTTGTACGGTGACAAAGTAACTTATCCCAAGCCCCTAGTTATGCCTACACCTGTGAATGTTCCTTAACCTGAAGCAGTAGTAATGGTTGAGGATCACTTTAGTGATTGCGAGTCTATGATTTCATTAATGGACTTGCCCATTCGAGATTCTGTAAATAGTACCCCCAGAAGAGTTACACCTGGTTGTTCAAGAGATGTAAACATAGTAACCTCAGCCGGAACGAAAAGTGCCACAGTAGTTGCACCTGAAGATTTAGAAAGGTGGGCACAAGGATCAGACAAACAGAGTTCACCCCCAAAGATCATGGACATTTATAAATTAAAAGTTGAGTTAGAAGAAATGATAGCAGGAAATGTGGGGGTAGATCGCCTAAATACCTACGATGAAGAAGAATTATTGTTCGTATGCAGAAGCATCACAAGAAATGTAAAAATATTTCATGAGAAATTATCAGACTTAGCTCAACAGATGGGAATTGAGATAGGGAAGTCAAAAGTATTACAAAAACCCTATAGAGCAGATTTTTCAGATAAAGATTTGGAAAACATGAATGCCTCTGGAAGAAAATTACAAGTAAAAGAATTAATGACAGTCTTGCAGAAATGGGGAGAACTAGATAAGTGGAAGGTTAGATGGACAAAGAAAAAGGAAGAAGCCCGATACAGTAGAACAACTTCTGAATATTTAATGAAGGAAGCAGGGAAAGGAGATCAAATGTACCCGATGCGAGAAGTTCCAGGAGGGGGATATGTACATATCCCATGGAGCAGACAGGATATTTTGTCATTTACGAATGATTTTCCAAAGTTGAGGGAAAAACCAATTGAATGGTACAAGCAGGTTGAGAGGTTTGTGAAGGTGTCAAAGGTATTGTTGAAAGATTTGGATGGTTTGTTCGACATAGTGGTACCTGCCGATTTGTGGACAGATTGCAAAATCACAGTTGATTGGCCCAGTGAAGAGTATCCTAGGGATCCAAAGACAGGTGCCCCGTCAAGCGATGTCATGAAAAAGTATCAGCAGGTGATAACTTACCTGAAAGGGAAAATACCACCAAAAGAAACAGATTGGGTAAAAATAGATAGAACTACTCAAGAAGCCAGTGAATCGGTACACGCCTACTATGGTAGTTTATTGCAGGTATTTAAGCAGTATAGTGGATTTGAGGACATTGGAGATAAAAACATGAGTCAGTTTGTCTATCGATTTGTCTACGGTCTGAAGCCAGAGATTTGTCAGATGATTAAGCAGCATATGTTATGTTGGCAAGGGAAGCCAATAGACGAGATCTTGAAATATGCAAAATATTGTGGTGATGACATCGAGGATAGGCACAAGAAATTGCAGGAGAAAGTAATGTGGGCTCAGGTAAAAATGGCCGAGAAACAGGGAATTAATTTGGATAATCCAAGTGATAATCAGGGAAAAGATTCAGGAACGAATGGTGACTCTGGGAATGGAGGAAAATTGAGAGGACGAATGAGCAGAGAAGAGGCTAAAAAGAAGTTTCCTTGTCACGGGTGCGGAAAGTTGGGGCATTGGAAGGATGAATGTAAAAAGATTCGGAATAATAATGGCCCAAATCAAAATTTAAATCCACAGACGCAGAATGACTCACAGCAGGGTGTAAATCCTCAGAGTCAGTTGCCACCTGCCCCTATACAGGGTAATGTAAGCAGAGCAAAGCACGGTACAGACGTCGGATATCAAGGAGGAAGTGGTAAGAATGATTATGTAACATCACAGTTTCTTTTACAGGACGACTTTTGTACCTATAGCAAATGACGGTGCCTAGGAGCGGGGGAGAAGGAGTGCATACTTGGTGCATCCTTACCGGTAGATCAGTCAGGTCCATATGTTGAAGGGAATGTGAAAGGTAATGATATTACTTTCCTTTTGGACACTGGTGCTACCAGGTCTACTGTGAGAACAGCAGACATCCCAGACCTTCCTCTCTCTGGAGAAGCTATCCAAGTCGTGGGTGTGGCTAATCAAAAGATTAGCACGCCTCTTACTGAACCAATGGAAGTAAAAATAGGAAACTTTAGAGAAATGCATCGGTTTGTAGTATGTGATTCCAGTCTAGTAAATTTATTGGGCCGGGATTTGTTATGCAAAATGAATTGCACCATTTTCTGCACGCCGGATGGTGTGGCAGTTCAGACCCCAGATGAAGACCATGTATATAAATTTATGATTGCAAAGCAAGGTACAGAAGTAGATGAGATGTTTTCTTTGATAACAAAAGACGAGTTACCAGAAGAACTGAAAACTAGAGTGAATTCTATGGTATGGGATTTCACAGGGAAGGAAGTAGGACTTATGGCCAAAATAGACCCAGTTAAGATTACTGTAAAGGAAGGTGCAATTTTCCCAAACACCAGACAGTACAAGATGAGTGCAGAAGTAAAAGCAGGAGTTATTGAAGAAATAAACAGAATGGTAAAACAGGGAATATTAAAAGAGGTAATGAGTAGCCCTTGTAACTCACCAATCATGGGTTTGAAGAAACCTAGTGGAAAGTATAGGATTGTTCAAGACCTGCGCAAAATAAATAAGATCGTGGAACCCTGTTGTCCTATAGTGCCCAATCCTGCCGTAATTTTATACCAGATACCTTGGAGTGCAGGATGGTTTACTGTGATTGATTTATGCCAAGCATTCTTTTCGATACCCTTGCATCAAGATAGCCATTATCTATTTTCATTTAAATTTGAGAACAAAGTCTATGTATGGAATCGTGTGCCTCAGGGGTACACGGAAAGTCCTTCCATCTTCAATCAGATATTGAAAAAGTGCCTAGAGAAACTAGTGATGCCAGGAAGCTCAGTTTTAGTGCAGTATATAGACGACTTACTGGTGGCATCTAACACCAGAGAGGACTGTGTTGTCGACACCATTGCATTATTAAATCATTTAGCTGAAGAAGGGCATAAAGTTTCACCTGAAAAATTGCAGTTCTGTACAACAGCAGTTAAGTATCTAGGACACCAGATTGAGAGGGGCAAAAGGAGAATAACAGCTGAAAGAAAATTAATAAAGAAAATGCAAATGCCTGTCTCTCAACGAGAAGTAAGAATGTTTCTTGGAATAGTAGGTTATTGTCGTCAATGGATACTAGGATTTTCGCTGTTAGCAAAACCCTTAATTCAAATGACGAAAAAGAAGGCAAAGGACCCAGTTGAGTGGGATGATGAGAGTGTAGGAGTTTTTGTAAAAGTAAGAAATGCTTTGTGTGCAGCACCTGCCCTAGGCATGCCTGATTATAAAAGAAAATTTGCATTATTCTGCCATGAAAGAGAGAATTGTGCACTTTCAGTCTTAACCCAGAGACATGGTTTAGACAGACGTCCTATAGCATATTTTTCTGCTACATTGGACCCAGTGGCAGCCGCATTGCCAGGCTGCTTAAAAGCAGTGGCGGCTACCTGTTTGAGCATTGAACAAAGTGAGTCAATTGTAATGGGACACCCTGTAAAAGTGTTTGTTCCACATGCGGTCGTGATTTGGTTGACAAGAACCCGAACTCAACATCTTACTCCTAGTCGGCTGACTAAATATGAAAGAATAATACTGGGTGCTGAAAATGTGACCATTGTAAGGTGCACAATAGTAAATCCTGCTACCCTACTACCAGACCCATATCATGAAGAAGTTAAAGATGACGAAGAGGAACGTGATTGTTTACAAGTCACAGAATTGTGCACGAAACCACGTCCTGATATTCAGGAACTGCCCCTCAGGAAGTCAGACAGGGAGCTGTTTGTTGATGGTTCATGCCAAAGGCATGAAGATGGAAAACTAACTGCAGCATATGCAGTGTGTGAACTAACTGGAATAGTCGAAGCATCCTATTTACCAGGAGTCAAATCTGCACAAATAGCTGAATTGATCGCATTGATAAAGGCTTGCAAAATTGGGAGGAATCAAAGAGTAACTATATTTACAGATAGCCAATATGGTTATGGGGTTGTGCATGATTTTGGCCAACTATGGATGCAGAGGGATTTCATGACTTCTTCAGGATCCCCCATTAAAAATGGACAGTTTGTAAAAGAACTACTGGATGCAATACAATCACCAAAAGAATTGGCTGTGGTGAAACGTGCCGCACACCAGTCAGGAGATGACTGGGTGGTAGTCGGCAACAGATATGCAGATCTTGTGGCTCAACATTGTGCCAAAAACAGACTGTCAGTAAATAAAAGGGTGGAAAGAATGGGAATCAGCTGCCAACTTATGCTGTATGCACCTCCTGAAACATGGAAGGATGTGAAACGATTGCAAGATGATGCCGATGAGAGTGAAAGAAGTACATGGATTAAAGTGGGATGTTCTCAGAGGGCAGACGATGATGTATGGATTTGTGCCGATGGCAGACCAGTCATGCCTGACTGTCTACTGTCACAAATGGCCAGGATGTATCATGGAGACACACACGTAGGGAGAGATGCAATGATTAGGCTCTTCAGACAAAATTGGTACAATCCAAGGTTTAGGGCGGTAGCAGGGAGTCTTTGCCAGAGATGTTTAACTTGCCAAATGCATAATCCAGGAAGGAAAACAATAATTGGGTTTGGAAAAATTGGAAAGGCGGAGGGTCTATTTATGAGATTACAACTTGATTTCATCCAGTTACCACCATGTAGAGGGTTGAAATATGTACTTGTCATAGTGTGTCTGTTTTCAAAGTGGGTGGAGGCTTACCCTACCAGGATGAATGACAGTATTACAGTCGCAAAGTTGTTGCTACGTGAACTCATTCCTAGATTTGGTTTTCCAGTAACTTTGGAATCAGATAGAGGAAAGCATTTTAACAGTGAAGTGATTAAGATAATCTGTGAAGCATTCCAAATTGAGCAAAAATTGCACTGTGCATATCGTCCAGAGGCTTCTGGAGTGGTTGAACAAATGAATGGCATGATAAAATCCAGACTGGGAAAAATGTGTGCATCAACATCATTAGATTGGCCAGATGCATTGCCTCTTGTTTTAATGGGACTCAGAAGCATTCCTGATAGAAATACCGGATTGAGTCCGCACAAAATAATGATGGGAAGAGCAATGAGACAAGCACATGTTCCCACAAATAAACTGCTGAATATATCTGATGATATGGTTCTGGATTATTGCAAAGGATTGGCTGACCTAGTGCGTTCTGTCTCTCACCAGGTTGGAGAAGATGCAGTTTCCAGGCAGCCTGAACAAGAACATGATCTGAGTCCCGGAGACTGGGTGGTAGTGAAGAATCACACCAGAGAAACGTGTCTATTACCTAGATGGGGCGAACCTTGTCAGGTCATACTGGTTACAAACACAGCAGTGAAGTGTGCAGGATTTCCTAATTGGATTCATGTAAGCCACACCAAAAGAGTACCAGACCCTGAAGAAGAAAATCCTCAGACAGCATCGATAACTGAGGAAGCTGAAGGTTGCCCAGCTGAAGAATCTCAGGTCCGAGATTCAAGGGAGGCTGAAGAAGAACAACCGAACACAAGTCAGGACTGGATACCAGTAGTGGAAATTCCTGAAGTTTACCATAGAACAAGAAGTCAAGCAAATTTGGAAGAAATTGAAGAAGATCAGATAGGCGAAGAAGAAGCAGCTCAGGAAGAAGAAGAAGTCACAATAAGAGAACCTGAGCAGGAACAGATAGGGAGAGGAAACTGGGCTCAAATTAAAGAAGAACCAACAGATTTTGAGCAGGGACAGATAGGTTTAGAAGAACGCGGTCAGGCTGCAGAAGTACAAAGTGCAATAAGCCCTGATCAGAACCAGTTAGATCAAGAAAAGTACACAGAAGAAGAAGATCTTGAGAATCTCGAGCATGAAGGCGTAAATCAAGAACAAGATCAGTTACTAGAGACTCACAGTGGAGCAGCTGAAGAGAAACAAATAAGACCTGAAAAAGAACAAATAGAAGAAGAAACTGAAATTGAAGAAAACTAAATTGTAACACAACCTGAAAATAAAAGAATTTCTGAAGAAGGAAATAAAGAGACAGTGCAAACAGAGAAACTAAGAAAAGGTGATCATTGGCCAAGTGTCATTAAAAGAGTAAAATACCACATAACAACCAGAAGTGAAGATCCAGAGCAAGTAAACGAAGTAACAAGCCAAACGGGACAGAAAAGTAAAACCGAAAAACGAAGAAGCAAAAGGCTGAAACTTGTGAACAATAAATTTAAAGGTCCTGATTGGACCTATATTATTCTCGAAGATTACGAAAGCTCAGAATCAAGTGAAAGTGGTGACGAAGGAACCAGTGCAGAACTGACTTATGAAAAAGAAATAGAACCACCTTAAGAACGTAAAGAGATTTGAAGAAAACGATAAGAAGAGCAAGCTTCCTTGTCAAAAATGCCTGACGATAGAGTTACTGGGAGACCAAAGCAGAAAGGTTGTAAAAGATGCTGTGCTATATGCATATGCAATTTGGTAGTGATGCTTATAGTATGGTTAGTTGTGATCGTAGCAATTCCTTACCTTATGATAATAGATAAAAAGATTAACAACGAAACAAAGGAAAGGATAGATAACTTGAAAAGTAATAGAGTAGAACTAAAGGCAGAAGATGAACCAGAATTGCATCATGAAGTAACAGATAATGACACTAGTCTGAATGTTTTCACAAAATTATTTCAGTATGTAGATACCATGGAAGTTAGTAATTGTTAGGTCTGTATGAAACTACCTGAATCAGTAGCAGAAGGGTTAACGTATCATCACTTGCCATTAACTTATGGCATATCATGTAGTGTACTGACTAGTTTATTTTATAGAACAGGGCGACTTCAGTATTATTATTCAAATATAGATGTGATATTTTCTGAGGTTCAGATTCGAAAGAATATGAATCCAGTGCTTAGTAGTAAAGATGCACAGTTTATGGGAGAATTTTTCTTAACAATGAAATCGATAGACATAACACATGCACATAGAAGCAATTTAACATGTTCATTACATGAAGAAGAAAAGATATTTTTGAATTTAGTGGAGAGTAGAAGACAACATTTCCAGAAGAAAGCTTCTGAGCATAAGGCTCATCTGACACCTTGGGCTGAGAAAGAGGGTAGTTACACACCTGGCAAGGCTCAAGCTGCTATGGCTCTAGATTTTGTAAAGACAGGGAAAATTTGTCTACATAGGTTAAAGACTGAGTATAACAATATTTTCATCGGTACCAGTGAATGTGAACACAATTTCTTAATTCTTGGAGGTTGGGGACTCAAAGGAGGAACAGATTCAGTTTTTCCTGGAATCTATTATGTGTGTGGGAATAAGGCTTACTTTAGGCTTCCTGCACGGTGGTATGGGAGTTGTTATTTTGGAATAGTATTTCCAAAGATATACCATGTAAAAAGAAACACTGGCAGCAATGAAAATACTAGTGAATTAACACGTAGAAAAAGAGCTAGTTTTTCAGAAATTGTAGGTGATATATTTGGTGCATTGATACCTTCAGTGGGAATAATTCTGAACTCAAGGAAAATATGTAAATTATCTACAGTGGTTGATCGTTTATCAACTGACACTGCTGGAGGATTTCTAATGATTAATGCGGAGATGGTTGCGATTAGATCTATGGTTATGCAAAATCGACTTGCTCTTGATATTATATTGGCAAAAGAGGGTGGAGTCTGTAAATTATTGAAGACGAAACACTGTTGCACTTACATACCTGATAAAAGTGCAGAAATTGGAACGTATATACAGAATATAACTAAACTTGAGAAGGAACTGAAATCACTGGAAGTTGATAGTGTATGGGAAAGACTGACCAATAGTATTAGGTCAATTGGTACCTGGTTTGCTAATGTAGGGAAAGGACTTATAGGTCAAATATTAGTACCCTTAGCAGGGATAGGAATAATAGTACTGTCTATAATAATATGGTGCAAATGTTGTAGAAAGAATGAATCGTATAATGTGACAGGAAAAGGAAAGAAGCGAAAGTTTGATGAAATCGAACTAGAAGATTTAAGAAGTGAATTATACAAGAAATTGAAAAGAGATGTGAAAAATAGAAAGTGTAAAAATGAAACTGAGACAATTTTATGCTAAAGTTGGCATCTGGTTGTGGGTAGTATTTGATGGCTCAGAAACGCCATCAGAGAGGGGATTGATGGAGCAAGGACTCAAAAATGAGACTTGCTCAGAGGCAATCTTCTCACAGTATTAATTTATTAATCTTTGTGATGTTCGTACTAATAAATACACACACAAACATAAGTAGAAAGGAAGCTTGCTTATGTGTTTAAACTAACAAGTAACGCTTGTCTATTCTAAAATGGCCGCTAAAACACGGGAACTTTACTGCGCATGTCTCAACCATATCACGTGGTGTGACGTCTTTCTTTGCTTGGTGGGAAACTCTTGCTTCTGCGCAGTGTGCATTAAAATGGCTGCTTCATATTTTCACGTGCTACAGCTTGCTCTTGTGTTGCAATTAAACTGTGGTATTCTAACGCTACTAATGCGGGATAGAATTTATAATTAAATGGGAATAGAGTAGAAAGAGTGGGTATACAGTAAAACATTTTATTTGTGATTTTAATATTTTCTTCTTTGACTTTTATTAGTTCGTAAATTGGGCCTGGGGTTGGTGAACTGAAAACTCGTGTGACAATGGTTCTGCACATGCTCCCTGAAAGGCTGCCCAGAAAGAAAAGGATGAAGTCAACCTGGACGTCGTCCAAGGCCGTGACCTGATGGCCAATATTGCTGTACACATGAATGTCCTCACTAATATGCAACAATGTACCTGAAGACTGTATAAAACTTTGTCGTGAGACGGGTGGGAAATAAAGCAAATGTATTAAAATTGATGTGCGGTATTTTAAAACAAAGGGCTTTAAGAAAATGAATTAAATCAAGATGGTGTGAGGATCAACCCCCTGTCCCTGTCCAATCAGAAGTAGTGGCCCCATAATTCTGCAACATTAAGGGGAGGTACATGGGCGTAGAAGGGTATAACAGATATAGAATTAGCTAATTAGTTGGCGTTGGCAGTAGCATTAGCACAAGCAGAGGCGCAAGCACAAAGCTCCAGCATCCATGACGAGCTGATCGATTGCAGACTGAACCGCTGTCCAGAGAGGTCCTGAGGTGGGGGCGGCGGAGCACCTTAGAAGGAAGACTCGGGAGAATTCGAGGAGAAGCGAAGTACCAGAGAGGGGAACGACGCAGGCGTCGTTGATAGAGAGGTCACCGGTCCTGTCCTGATCTGGGAGGAGGTCTTTGCTCTTCATCCTTCCAGGGTCCTATCTTTTCCAACTCCTTGGCCAAGGGGTTTGGTTCTCGCACTTTAGGTAAATATAAATGCAAATCTTAGTTGCACTGCTGTCTCTATCTTCTCTTTTCCTAAGGGACCGTCATTTATCGATAATTGATTATTATGCTTCGTCCTTGATATACGATTAAGTATCGTGTGGTTCTGTATTTTACTCTGCTAAAATCTTTAGATAAACATTTTAAAACTTCCTGACTCAGTGATTATTTCAGGATTATGAATTGTAATGAACGTCACTCATTTTTAATTTCCCAATTGGCAAAGGATTCATTGGTAAGTCATTACTCTTCAATCGGAAAAGTAAGTGGTATCAGGGATTTTTGATAAAGAGTACCAACTGACCCACCAGCGGAAACTGCTAGCGTAGTATGAATGTATGGGCCCAAGTGAGTATTTTGTGTATGAATGCTCGTTGCTAGTAACCCGCTGGATCATAGCCATAGCGCAAAGCTTGAAGGAAATGTTCTGCTTCAGCAGAAGCTAATGCAGCTTGGTGAGAAGAAATGCCTTCGGTGGCAGATAAGGTTTGACTCTATATGCTTTGCTTCTACTCAAGTTGCTTAAATCATGTGACAATTGGTTGTTACAAGGCACTTAGGTCTGCGCCAATATTTCTACCAAACCTGAAAGGAACACCCAGTCCACTCCAGAACGCCTGGTCATTATACCCATCAGAAAAGAAGAAAATCGTGCAAAGACTAACGCAGGGAAGATAGCAAGGACAATTGTGCAAATGGCTAAATTGTTGATGACCTGGCAGGATCTGGTCAATCACACATTAACCAACTGTCCTCTCATTCTCCCAGCACCAGAGGTGCCTGATCTCAGAATAGTATTTGATTGTAGCCCCAGCAAGCATTCACAGTTTAGAGTTAAAAAAGAGTTGGTTGTCTATCGGTACGTAGTGATTCGAGCTATTTTGTCTCATTTCTTTGTGAAAAACAACAGACTACTGCAATTCCCTCCATGTGTGACATTGTACATATATATCAACTTGTGCAAAACCAATTTTTTTATATTAGACATTTCTGTTGTAAGCATTATTAGAACATTGGAATGTTGAGCGCTCCATTGAAAACAATGGAGTGCTTTGGGCTTCTAATGGCTGGCAGAAGCCCGTAGCATCAACATTCCAATGTTTGTTCACATCTGTTGCTATGAACAGAAGGCCTCACGGAGCCTGAGGGGATTTCAATCCCCTCGGGCTCCTTGAGGCCTTTGTTTTACAAATTAGAACATTCTGCCCTCTAGGGGCGGAATGTTCTAATAGCCTTAGAGCCCTCCGTAGCAGGCTCTACCGGCCATTAAAGGCCCGCTCCCTTGCTAAAGGCCCTCACCTTCGGCTTGGACCTTTAACGGCCAGTAAAGGCTGCTACGTTGGGCTCTAAGGCTATAGTTTATCACTTGTTCAAAATACACTCAATGCCCGGAAAGAATAATTAAGCATTCAGCGAGCTACTAGTACCACACATTGTTTAACAAAAACAAGCGTACATACAATTTGCAATGATTGTCTAGACCTTGGGTTAAAGTTTGGGTGCTTGCATCTGTGATTCAGCCAGAGACTATTCGCGCGCTATATGCTGAGAATGCATGGGTGGAATAGCTCAAGCATCTATTCTTGCTGGAGGAGGTTGTTTTCGGAAAGGAAATGAGAGTTGACTCATGACATCATGCATTTAATGCAAACAGTTTGGAAGGGCTCACATAAATCTTTTAATCAACAAAGTGTGATCTAAGTGTTCAATCACATCAGTAAGGACAATCTCCCTTTAAGGCAAAAGTGCTACCATTTTCTTTTTGGCCAGAGACATATTTTTTCAGAGACAAGACTTGCTTTCTAGGTTATTAATTAATGCAATAGCCTTAGTGCTTCATTGCAATTACAATGCTCAGATAAAAGCAGCATTCCGTTTATACATTCACTGGCAGGCTTTGAGATGCACTGAATTATCTGGAGGCCAGCATGTGATTCATATCATTATCCCTTTTGCATTGTTCACAAAGATTTCCCTCGCTTTACAGGCCATAGATTTCCATAATGAGCAGATGCTGCTCTGGATGAAGTGTTTGAATGCTCTCTTCCTTGATCAATGTTGTTTGTTCTTGCGAGGGTTTCTTCTTCGGTTGCTTGGTGTGAGTCATAACACCACTCCAGAGTACTATCAGTTATGTAGCAGTGGAACTTTATCGTCCTTGGGGTTGGGGAAAAATGTTGTAGAAAAGCTAATCAGATGAACTCCAACTGATTTGTTTTTTAATTTGCCTGCGGTGCAAAATTGGAAACAAATGCCAAAATTTGCTTAGCAGAAAACTGGAAATAAATGGGTGGATTTCTTGCTTCAAAACAGAGTTTTCCTCGGAAGCCCCTACCAGAGCTGCGAAGGGACATCTTAAGGATTTTGGGGTCCTGGGCCAAACGTATTTTGGGGGGCCCTGATAGGAACAGATTTGAATTTATGATCCAGTGACTGCGCTTTCATGCTCTCTTTGGCCGGTCATTGACAGTGCACAGGCACACTTGTCCAAATTCTAAATGCGTGTACATCTGATATTCCAGTATAGTGATGTGTGTTTTCAATATTGTAATATAGCAGCAGCTCACTAATATTACTGAAAATAATCTCTCTGACACCCTCCCATTTCTCATATGCGAGGTCCTGCTTTGATCTAAAAGAAACTTTGTTTTTCATATGATGTTGCATGAAACATAAACACAACATTTCTCTGTAAATGTCTGTAATAAACTCTCACACATCACCCACATTAAAAAATAAATTAATGGAATAACGATATTTAAAACAATCTGTTTAAGAATTAGTCAAGGCCATCAGGGCAAGACTCTGCAGAACATAGCTGGCTCTGTCAGGGGGGGCCCTGAAAGGCTGGGGCCCAAGGCCAGAGCCCACTTTGCCAATGCCTTAAAATGCCTCTGCCGAAAGGGATGCCAAATATCAAGTCTGCCTAGTCTTGATTCCACCTCATGCCTCATAGCCATCCCCTTTATCTCACTCTTCAGGTTTTTTTTATTCCTGCTTTCTCTTTTTGTCACTGTTTTTGCGTCTTTCTTGAAAAGTCCTGGTCCCTAAAAATGAGTGCCTGTGGGCCCCTCCCTTCAAACACCGGCTCAATTAAAGCACAGTGGCTGTCCAGCAAGATGCAGATTGGTTGCCAGCATAGAAAGTAGGAGACCGAATAATGCACTAAATTCTATAACTCAAATTTCAGTAAATGTGCTCAACAATATATATAGAACGAGCTGTCTTGGTGTGTTCTCCATCTCCAAGCGAGCACCAGTTCTGTTATGGTGATGCTGGTAGCATAATCACGAGTATTCTCAATCCATTCTTTTCTGAATAGACTGGCTGAACACCAAGTTCTGCACATGTAAATCTAAAATGCTTGAAAAATTAAATCCACTCAGTCCAATGGATTGTCTTCTGGCAAAACAACAATTCTTTTGAAACGCATGTTCTCCAATACATTCATGACTTCAATTGGTTCCATCATTCAAAGCTCAAAAGCCCAATGCATTTCGGGTCGACATGATCCTTCATCAGGGGCAACTTGGATCGTCCTGCCCGGGAGCTCATTGGAACCCCAAACATTGTATTGAGTAAATTAAATTTTTCAAGCATGAGAGAAGCACCAGGATTGGATGCAGCAGGTTGGCTGGACGCCTGTGCTTTCTCTCCACCCAGCTGTCTATGATAGCTCAGGATACAGAGCTTCAAAGTGTGCATATCAGACTGGCCGTCACAAGACAGCTGGCCAAACTGACAAGTGCACTTTGGAGCGTCCGGCCAGCCACTACTCCAGTCCTTCATGCTGCCAATCGGCAGCAGAGGACACTCCCAGCATGTCTCTTGATTCGGGGACACCCGGGGCGGGCTGGCGGCTGCGGCACACACACATCGGTAAAAAGTAAAATGAAAATGAAATAATTTCACTGTCATTTTATTGTTTTATGCGGTGCTCACAGCATGCAGAGGGGCGAGGCTCTCCCACCCTCGTGAAGAAACCGCCACTGACTGGCAGACAGTCAGTAAAGTCAATACACAAACTGGCGTGAATCACAAGAACCAGGAACATTTACTGCAGTCGTGGACCGCTGCAAAATTATTGCCTGCTGTTTACTTCTTTTTCAGTTCCATTGTACCAGAAGCCGATTACATGAAAATGGGCGATTCAGACCACGATCTCCACCTGTACACCACCTCCAAAAGAACACGTTCCTCACAGTGGCCACATCTCACTCTGCCTAACACGGGTATGCTGGTGTTTTCAGGATACCAACAGTTTTTTTGTTATGATATATTGAGTTTGAATTTCTGGATTGAATTAGACTACACCTGCACACCTCATAGTCATGAGAATGGATAAACATTTGCAAATGCTAATGCACGCAATGATGGAAGTGATATATTTGCTCACCTTGGACTGTTTTTAATCGCTTGACTTTCCCTTGTTCATAATTTTGCAAAATCCCCTCTATTTCTTCATAAAAGCTTTGCACAAGTCTCTTGACACCATTGCTGGTCACATATACACTCTCAACTGCAGTTTCTATCAAACGCTCCTGTAGGATAAAAATATTGAATTACTCGGCACACAATATATTTGAAAAAAGATGTATATTTATTTTTTATGCATTGCTGTCATCAAACATATTGACACTTGTTCCATGTTGGTTCCTGCTGAACATTCATATCATGGTTTCCGCCTCAAAAATGCAAGATGGAACTGCGCCATGACCTCAGACAATATCTGGTTATAGTTCTGGCATCCTAAAACGGGCAAAGGCTGACAAAAACTCTTGATATTTTGAAGGGGTCAGTTACTCTTTGAACATACATAGGTTAGCAAACTAACTAGGACATAGAACTGACAACTTAAAGAAACTTTACTGTGTGAGGGGAGGGAGTGGGGCCTTTGGAGGGGCAGGGCCTCGGGATCATTACTCCATATCCAGTTGTTTAGGGTCCACAGAGAGTTGACATGGCTCTGTGCCAAGCACTACCTAGACTTCCTACCCCCCTAACAAACAAAAAAAAGGCTTCTGAGGCTTTCGCCTATGTCCTCGGGAGGCTGCAAAACCCCCAAAGATTGGATTGTGTGAAGCCTCCTCACACAAGCTGCAAACCCACTCTTAGTATGGGTTCCCAGATCACTTAGGGCCTGATTTTGATCTTAGCAGACGGGTTACTCCATTGAAACTGTGTCAGATACCCCGTCCGCTGAAATATAAATCTCATAGGATATAATGGAATTTATATTTTGGCAGACGGGATATCCCTTACCGCTGTGATACAGTAAGCTGTCCGCCAAGATCGAAATCAGGTCCTCAGTCTCCCACCATGTCATATCGGCTCTCCACTGGGTGACCTGGTGAAGGGACCTGATGTCCCACACGGTTTAGCTGTGTGAGTTGGCAGGTCTATATTGTGTACTCCTGCTGCTGTAAAAAGACCACTTACCATGATTATGTATGAAAACGATTGAATGTGTTGATTAACTTTGGCACCAACATTTCTAAATTGAGAACTATTGACACCAAGCATTAATGTCTGTAGCTAGGGTATCCATAACAATAATTTAGCTTTCCAAGATCAGAATACATCATGTAGGCCCCTGCGACATATGAATGCTCCACTGTATGTAAGGCACACTTTACACAATCCGAAAGTGAATGGTGCTTGAGATGAATATTATCTTTCTGATTGTCAACCAAAGAAAGCTACTGGAGAACTGAGGTGTGCTACTTCGGTAAGGGCTGTTTCGGAAAGGGCTTCACATTACCCCCCTTAGATTGAAGCTTGAACAAAGAAGCAGTACAATATTATGTGGCTAGAGAAGTCACCTTCAGAAATATGTATCAGGGAATAACCAAACGACCTCCGTTGGGCCCCAGATGGCAGCCTCTTCATGCCACATAAGCCTCAAGGCAGTCAGTATCCTGAAAAAGAAAATTGGGCACATACTTTGAAACCCTTATTTAAATGCTGTTCTCCTGTGCTTAAGATATGAGGTGCCAGCTGGAGGTGGTAGAGCATCCTGGTACAGAATCGGGGCATAGAGAGCCAACTGGAGGTATCCTTTGCTACCAATAAGGAGTGTTTGACAGCACTCATGGAGAAAAATACACCCAGAACTGCTTTCATATAATTCCTTAGCCTCATACCCAAGGGGCTTGAGGTATTGTCAAAAGTGAAATTGGCCCAAACAGAGGCGTCATGGTCACTAAACTGAAAGGAGTGAAGCTTTCCACAAAAGGGGCATCTCACCCTCTAATCTCGCTAAACCTTACTAAGTGTGGTGAGATTGGGGATATGGGCTATGCTGCTCCTGCTAAGCCTGGAATAGATTTAAACTGTCCTACAACAAAGTTTTTGGGCCCACAGAAACAAAAATGTCTTCGACATGTTTAAAGCTGGTGGAAAGTTATATTTTAAACAAAATAGGAATGTATGACAGCTGCAGCACATAAAATTGAAACAGACTTCTTGACTCTTAAATTGAACAGCTTAAATTAGAGGTTGAAAGACACCTCTTGTGAGAAGCTTTCCCAGAGCACAGTTAGACAAGGGAAGGAAAGTCAAAACTCAAAATATTTTAAGCAGAACATTTTACAACCCACAGCCCTGGATGAAGAGAGTTAGGCGAAGGGAATGCTAAAGAAGCATCTGAGTAATCTGGAATCAGAAAGATTAAAAAGTGCTTGCTGCTGGCCTATCGAGACACTTCATAGGGAAGCACACCACTTTGATTGCCTTAAGTCCAAGAGTACCAGAAGCTGAATGTAAATTGAAGAATTTAGAAGGGAAGATAAACATGATGGTCAGGAAATCCATGGTGGATATGGAAAAATCATGGAGATAGCTCAGTGAGTTCAACATTGCCCAATGAAACTTGCAGTGATTTGCTGGTCATGAGTTAACATTTTGGCAAGGCTGACTCACCTTTTTAAAGTAAGGAAATTGAGCAACATTAAATTGAGTAAGGGGGGGCCTGGCTAATGCCTGACAGGGTTGGTCATGTAGGATCCGAGCGGCTAGTGACCCCAGAAACTACACTATCGGCGAATGCTCCCCTCTCTAATCTTGCAATTTCACTGCTGTGAGTATGCTGGTGCCAAAAATGCATGGAAATAAACACTCTTCTTGGCTGATTTGGCATTTTTTGGGCCAAAGAGACAAGCACCAGGGAGGAGACCGTCCCCAGATCTAAGATGGCAACCATCCCCACCACGCAGTACACTGCACATTAATCAACCAAGCGGCTTCTGAATGAACAAACTTACCGGCTTAATCAGAGGTAGGAGAGTGCAATAACATCACGCTGGTTGGGCACTGAGCCCCCGCTGCTTTCTAATGTTTATTTGCCTTGCCACTTCACTGAAGGCTGTTTTTCAGTACCTAATATGGTCCACTTTCTAGAATGCCGTGCCCAACTGACTAAAATAATTTAGTGGCCCCAGTGGGATGTTCATTCGGGGTCTAACGGAGTTAAGAGGGTGCAATTCCTTACATATGGTCAGTCACTGATTACCCCGCCACCACCCGCAGCGTCTTTTTGCTTTTCTGCCACATAGAGGGGGGAGACCCTCATCTCATTCTGCCTCAGTCATGATAATGAGGTATACTCTCAACTATACTGCTGGGGCTTCCTGGTCACACGTTTGGCACCTGTTGATGTGACTGAAATGTCACCCACAGTGTTTAACCCATTATTCTGTTACATGTAGAAGGAGAAGCCCTCACTTCATTTTAACTCAGCCTCGATGTTGAAGCCTGCTTGCATTTAGGACGCTTGTTTCTTCATGTTCACTAAATGGTGCATGGATTTGTAATACTATGATCTGCTAATTGAAGTCAGAAGAGTGCATTACCATAGCACTTCTCCATAACGCTAACCCTGTTACAAACTTATACAGTGGCAGTCTTTTTTTTGCTTATCCGGACGTTTTTCAGTCATCCCTGACTCGCTAACTCATCGTACAAGTGTAGAGGGGCCTTTCCCTCAAAGTACCTTAAACCACCTTAAACTCTTCCAGGAGACAGCTACAAGTGTAGAGGGGCATTCCCCTCAAAGCAACTTAAACCCACCTTAAACTCTTTCAGGAGAGGACTCTTTTTGCAGGATAATTTTAGAATTGTGACAAAAGACAAATGAAAATTGGCGTGAAGCAAAAAGGTCGTAAAGAACAGATAAACTATAACTTCTGTGTGCCACTATATATTTTTGCTAGCACTATGCTTATCTGTTGCTGTTTGGATTGAAGTTACAGGTGTACTCACAGACTGAGCATCAGGCAGTAACAACACTGAACTGCCTTAGGGTTCAAGGTACTTCTCAACATGGCAGACAAGAAAGAAAAGGATTTATAGGGGGAACATAGAGGTTCCAAAGGACAAAAAGAACAGAAACCTGGACAAAAGTCTGCTAACCGAGACCCTCCATCTCCGGACTTTCGAATAAGAGGGAAACAAGATGTTTCCAACAATATTGAAACCATTTCTCTTGTGACTCAACTCACTAAATGACCTGATGCAATCCACAGAAACTATTACAGAGAACCTCCAAGTTGAAATGGTGGGCCTAAAGCAAAATGTGAAAGCTTTAGACAATCGCTTGGAGGAGGCACAATCTAGGATAAGCAAAGTCGAAGACAACCAGAACTTACTGATGAAAAGATCGGGCATAATATCACAAAAGGTAATGTCGCTAGAAAGAGAACTTTGGGACTTAGAAGACAGAAACAGGAGGGGCAATTTCAAGATTTTTGGCCTGCCAGAAAACAAAGAAAAAATCAAAAAATCATGTGTTTCCTTCCTAGAATCATGGCTCCCGCTTGTCCTGGAAATATCGTTTGAAAGAAGCTTTGAAATAGAAAGAGCCCACAGAATTCCAGCAAGGATGACTTTTGCTTCATCTACTAATCCAAGAGCACTTATTTTCAGAACTTTGAGATATCAAAACACGGAACTGATTTTGAATCACATGAGACGGATTAAAGTCATTGACTGGATGGGTAACAAAGTGGGCATCTCTCAGGACTATGACAGGCCTACGGCAGATCGGAGGAAGAAATTCCTTACATTATGTACTGATCTTGGATCTCTAAACATTACGTTTTCCTTTGTAGGCCCATGCAAGGATGAAGATCACTCATGAGGGCCACTTACGCATTTATGATGAACCCAGAGATCTTAAGGTCTTTGTGAAGAACTTGCTGGACTCCAGTATGACTCACTGATTCTCTCCACCACTTTATTGGTCTAATATACAGGCTAAATTATGATCTTCACCGCTACTAATGATTATTGGAAAGTATCGATTTGCCACAAATTCTGCTGGTTATCATTGTTCAGATAATTTTAGATAAGGTATCAGTTATATACAATGATCTAATGTATTCTTGCTAACTCATATTCACATTAATTCACACCAGGGTCACTTCCTCCTTGGTAGAGATATATTTTAATGTAAGCTCTTTATCCTGTATGAATTCTTGGGGTTCCTGATGCAGCTGGTTTCCAGTTCTGCATATTTTTTACCTTTTAACTATAACACTAGACATGGCATCTGTTAGTTACTGATATAACAAATAGCCCTTCTTGTCGAATAGGTATGATGTTTTAGCTGAGTGTTCCTTTGGTATTTTGGCATTTCATTAAATGTTTTTATTACCATTGTGCAGCTTGGATACAGAGACTTCTCATGGTCCCCTTTTCTCCTTTGGGGGTTGGCCCATAGGATGGGTTGAGGTTTGGCGAGGGGGCGGCTTGGGGAATGGGACTTAGTTTTGGGTATGTTTTTTGGAGACATGTGCAACAATACTATATGATAGGGTGATATTTGTCCCTTCTTTGTATTTTACTCTGTGCTTTGCTTTTCTCCTCTGTTCTGTTCTCCACTCCTCCTGTACTCTTTTGTTTTCTGGAGGGTCTTCCTCTGCACATGCCATGGTATTTTGGAATTGTTTTTGACTGATGGTTTCTGCGTCTCTTAAAATCATTTGCCTTAACACAAAAGGTCTCAATCATCCAATCAAACCTAAGAAGGAGTTAGATTATTGTCGGCAATTAAAGCATGATAATATTATCCTCCAGTAAACCAAGGCTCGGCTGGTAGAGGCTCGTAGTATGCAACACACTTAGACTTGCGATAGCGCGTGTTCACCAGCACTTAACAAACAAATTGAGTATTTACCTTGATTTTTAAACAGGCTAGGGGCTCATAACACATTTTAGTGCATGATGATCAGGGTAGATGGCTCTTGTCTATGATCACAAAAGAAGGTTTTTCATTTTTTATTCCAAACATCTATGCCCTAACAACAGATGATCCCTCCTTCTGGGCTTCTCTCAATAACAAACTAAATGAACTTCCCAAAGACAGTAGACTCATTCTGGTGAATGATTTTAACATTACATATGACACTACTCTAGACAGAATCTCATCATGTCCCAACAGACCTAATTGTTCTCATAGACAGCTACATACACTAGCTGAGGACAATGAACTGGTTGACGTCTGGAGACTACACAATCCGATGGGTAGCAATTGCACCTTTTATTCACGCACCGACAACATCCTGTCTAAAATTTAATATTTCTTTGTTAGTAAAAATTTGGTCCACTCAGCCACTATTGAGTCGATCCTCATTTCAGACCACATATGTATGACACTAACCAGAAATCTATCCATGCAACCTAAATCCTGTACATGGAAAATGAATGACAACATACTTTCCGATCAAGATTCTAAAGACCAAATTTCCCAATCTTTATCCCACTTATTTAAAGAGAATGATACCGTGGGTATGGCTATTGAAACTATTTGCGACGCTATGAAAGTGACTATTGGGGTAGATGATTGGCATTCTGGACATTAAGCATAAAGGGTTAAATGCAAGTCTGAATCTTTTACAGAAACAAATTAACAACTTGAAAAAAGACAGGAAATTAACTCTAGATCCTTTAATTACATCCAAAATTAAACAATTTAATTATGAATATAGCAAAATCTTAAGTGAAAGGTCCCACATCTGGTCTTCTAAAATTAAAGCCAAAAACTTCTAGAATGTTATAAAGCGGATAGACTTCTCGTGTTTAACTCTTAAGGATTCAAAAAATCTATTAATGTCCCAGCCATTAAAGATGGTAATGGTATGATACAAACAGACCAATCAAAAATAGTCAGATC
This sequence comes from Calotriton arnoldi, assembly GCA_963921515.1. Lineage (NCBI taxonomy): Eukaryota > Metazoa > Chordata > Amphibia > Caudata > Salamandridae > Calotriton > Calotriton arnoldi. Next base: position 399,436 of record CAWUFW010009781.1, on the reverse strand, counting down.
TTTTCAGGATTTTTACACTGATTAATATAACCCCCCCTTAGACCAGAGATAAAAATTATTTGGATGCTTGCAGAGCTTTTTTGGAATCCCTCCAGCTTCCCAGACATACGGAAAAAGACATAGAAGCTATTAACCAACCAATCACATAAGACAAAATTACTAAAGTTATTAACTCTCTTAAAATGAAAAAGGCTCCGGATGTCTTCCCTGCCTACTTTTACCAGAGCTTCCAACACATATTATTACCCCATTTGTCTGATCTTTTCAGTGTCTTTGAAACGCAAGGTGAACTTTCACAATCTACTTCGGTGGCTCATATAGTTGGGATACCCAAAGAAGGTAAAGACCTGTTAGGGATAAAGAAATTCCACCCCATTCCTTTACTTAATACCGACTACAAAATATATAATAAACTTCTGGCTCACAAATTAGAAAAGGTTCTTCTCGCTCTTATTCATCCCTCACAGACTTGCTTTGTAAAGAATATACTGGCAGCTGATAAAATCAGAACTTTCGGTCACGTGATCGAGAAACCTAAACAGATTCTTTCTTCCACTATGGCTATGGCTTTAGATGAGGAGAAGGCCTTTGATAAGGTCTCCTGGACTTTCCTAAGGACAACACTAAAGAAGTTCAATCTATGTAATCATTTCATATGAATGGCCATGGCAGTCTACCACAAACCATTGGTGCGAATAAAGCTTAACAGGCAATTATCAGTTAATTTTGTCTGTTGCAGGGTACCAGACAAGGTTGCACTTTGCCCCCTCTCCATTTTCTGTTCTCAATTGAACCGTTTCTACATTCCATCAGGATTAATAAAAAAGTTAAGGGTATACCTTTCAAAAGCAGTTCCCAAAAATTGGAACCTTATGCTGACGGTATTTAGATCTTTTCTACCAAAGCTGACTGTCACGACTTGCTCCCTGCATTCCCGTGTCCACCACCAGGGGGCTGAACTGGGGGACTTTCCAGTCTTCTAATAAACTTCCAGACCCTCTCCTGCATGCAAATCCTGACTTCCAGCCATTTGGACACTTATTGGGAACTGACATCTATTCCCAATCCATGCCGGGTTTTGTGAAGCCAGCCTACTCATGCCTGAAAACTCCATTTCCCAGGATTCCCTGCTCACTGCTTAGTCTCCACCCCTGCAGGCCAAGGATGGGTGGAGGAATTCAGCTCACCTGTGGCTGGCTGCTGCTAGCCTGCTCACACCTGCTGCACATGATTACTGTGAGCTCTTTTAAGCCCCAGCTCCCTTCAGTCCAGTGTTGGTCATTGTAAGCTGTTTACCGGTGAGACCGATCCTTGTTTCCTGTGCTCCCTGAGCTTTTTGCTATCCTTGTTTCCAGTGATTCCTTAGCTATTCCTTGTGCCTGAATTAGCACTGCCTGCAGTGCTACCTGGTTTCCTGTGTTCCTGAGCTATAGCTATTTTCCTTGTGCCTGCCTTAGCACTGCCTGCAGTGCTACCTAGTATCCTGAGCTATAGTTAGTCTCTGTTCCTTTTCCTGGGCTTCAGCTATTTCTTGTGCCTGACTTGCACTGCTTGCAGTGCGCTCTTGACTCCTTGTTTCCTGAGCTGTAGCCATTTTCCTGTTTCCTGAACCAGCACTGCTTGCAGTGCTTCCTTGATTCCTGAGACTTAACATTTCCTTGTTCCTGACCTGTATTGCTACTTTGACTCCTGAGCTTTTGCTCAATTCTTGCCCCAGCACTGCATCCTATGCTACTTTGTTTTCTTGTTTCCTGACCCTGCACTATTCTAGTATACCCGTGTAGCCTCCCTTTCTGTATATCCTTTTCCAGTCCCTGCCTTTCATCTCATTTCCTTGGTTCCAGTTCTAGTTTGCTATCTTTCTATTCTGCTGTCTCGCTTCTGTTACCTTGTATGTTTGTTACCTGCTTTCTGCCAAGTGTGCCCTGTGATTTCCTTCCTTTCCTGTTAAGCACTCCTCCTTGCTAGCTCCTTGTCTATTGTGCTTGTGTTTAGTTCTACCCCTTTGCTGTTACTGCCTTGCGTGTTCCTGTTTGATCGCCAGGATCCGTGGGCACGGCTGACTACCTAGGTGGTGTTTCTTGTTCACTGTGAGTATTGTCTTTGAGTTACTGTTCTAACATCACCATAGGTATAAGCTCCACAGACCCTGCCTTTGTATACATATCCTATATGTGGGTATTTCCAGTCAGTATCTGTAACAGCAATTGTGGGTGATGAACTTACTGAGCTTCAGTCTTACCGTGTGGAGCTCCTGAGTGCTTTACCCCACATCCCCTTTATTGTTAACGTTGTTTCATGTTTAAGTGTACTGCACATCCGTCCTGGGTTTAGTGATTCTGAATGCTGAGCCGCCTCATGAGTGCCCTTCCTTTCTGAGTCTCACCCTTCTTGTTCACCTCTACAGGCTTCCCCTTTGGATCCCTTTTTTCCTCTGACTTCCTGTGTGCTCCTGGGCAGCGCTGTACTCCTCTCTGTCTTTGTTTTCTACCCTGTTCCCAGTCCTTGCCCAAGTCCCTGACTGTGTTCCCCACATAGTCCCGGACAGGCCCTGACACTGACACAGCAGTTCCGGAAATTCTTAATATCATTGCAACGTGCGCTAGTGTCTGTGATTCTTTAAATAAAGAAAAAACTGAGACTTCCTCACATTTAAATATGCTTTATCTACATCATAAAGCAACCAAATCTGACTTAAAATGGCAACTGATTATTTAAAATATCTTGGTCTTGAATTTGAAGACACAGTAGAACCCACAGGGTCCATATAGAGGAAACTTTACTCGCCAAAATCAAAAAGCTAAGTGAGGCATGGTCCCCTAAGTTTTGCATGTGGTAAGGTCAGGTTGAAACGGTTAAAATGATGCTTGCTCCGCAAATTCATTTCTTTTTAAGCATGTTTTAAGTCAGCCTTTCCACATCTTTTCACAATTCAGTCAATGCATAATTATCATCTTTGATATGGAAAAATAATAGAGCAAGGATATTGTTGCGGAAACTACAATCAAATAAATCCCGGGGTGGCCTAAACCTTTCGAAGTTTAAGAATGATCAAATAGCATTTGTGGTCCGACAATCCATTTGGTAGCTTCGCCCAAAAATTATCCGGCTTGGGTTGATATTGAATCAGATTTTTTAGGCCCTCTTTCTCTCATCAACATCTTAACAACTTAAAGTCTCTCATTCCTGCCAGATTAATAAAGACTCAGTTTTATCTGGACAGGTGTTTTCTTCACAAAATAAAGGGCTCAGAATTTTCCTCCTTATGGTTTAACAGTCTCATAAGACTAGATTCTATCTTGTCTTTCTCATTGTTAGAGACATTGTTCAACCTGATGACCCTAGCTCCTGTGCTATGTTAAATGAAACATTTAGACTGCAACCATTGGAATTCTATACTTTTTTAAACTAAAAGTCACCTTACCAGACATTAAACATCCTCCCCCAGGGAACTGCCTACATTTTCTTGAGAAACTGTTTTTCCAAGACCCACACTGCTTCAATAATCTATAGAACCTTACAAAAAATGTCCAAACCAGAGGCGGCCCAGATTCAGCAGGTATGGGAGGACTCCTGTTCCAAACATAATATTGAACCCATTCCCTTCACATCATGGGATAATATTTGGGATTCCTTTTTGCATTACCCTTGATATTGCAATCCAAGTTTTGATTTGCCTATAGGTCTTATTGGACCCCTGAGCGATTACACAAACAAGGTCTCTCGCCATCATCTGCTTGCTAGCACCGTGACCACCGCGCAGAAGACCTGGACCATGTACTATTCAATCGCAAACATGTACGGCCTTTATGGAAGGAAAGTGAGACCATACTGAATAGCATTTTTAGTATCAAGTTGTCCCTAAATCACTTATTGGTCACAATGGGGATCCTGCTCTGACAGCTCTTTGGTAGAATCTCTATGTAGCTGGGATTGCTTTCTGATTGATATCTTGCTCTCTATAGATATTTAGACCATCCTCCCAAATTGAAACAACGACAATAACATTTCCTATCATACATGGTGCGCAAGGGTATGTTTTATTAGGATTGCGGATAATACCTTACACAATGGTGCCTTAAACAACAAATCCTCACGTTTATTGTGGTTGAAATTCGACTTATACTTACGAAAGATTACCACCCCTTGAGCAAAGAATGCTCTAGTGAGGATTACTTACATGATCCTACATCCACCTCTCTTACTTCTATTCCTTTCTATTTTCTAGCTTTCGCTTTCATATCTCCTATTTCTTCCTAGGTTATACCGGACTCAACATATACTGTTACTACCAAATTTTTCCCATTTTTAGCAGGCCAGAGCGGGTACCGACTACCCCTGCCACCTGAGGCACAAAAGACACCCCAAATTACAAGCTAGCATGGCCGGGGGAAAGGGTAGAGGGCGAACATCCTGTGACCAAATTGTCCCTGGTGGGGGGAGGGGGAAGACCCGAAGAGCAAGATATATGATTTCTGTCTTGCTCACATTACACTGGAGGCTGCTGTCACACAATCATAGGAACATGGTGGTCAAACATGACTTAAACTCACTCAAAGCATTGGGGGTTTTATGATCTAAGGTGAGAAGAAGTTGCGCATCGTCAGCGTACTAAACAATTTGTACGCCAAACAATTCAATCATAGGTGCTAAGAGGGTTATATACTCATTGGACAGTGTGGGGCTCAATGCAGACCCCTGGGAACTCCAAAATCTAATGCTTTGGGTTCCGATGTAAAAGGGGACATCCAAACTGATTGAGATCTCTCTGCCAAGAATGAACCCGGTCACGCCAAGGCAGGTTTACCCATGCCTACCCCACTCAGATGCTGCAGGAGATTGGAATGCAAGACCATATCAAAAGCTGCAGAGAGATCTAGAAGAACCAGAGTAACCTGCTTCCTTTGATCCACTGGTAACCTGACACCTCCAACAAAGTAGTCTCAGTTCTGAAGCCAGGGGGGAAACCGATTGAGAGGGGTGGATTAACGCATTCTGCTCTAAAAAAGAAGGCTGTTATTGCTAGGTTTCTCCAAAATCTTGGTGAAGGCTGTAAGCACAGATGGGGGCATAGTTGAAAAAGAATGGTTTTGTCAGCCAATGGTTTCTTTAGACAGTGAAATTAGCTTGGCTTGTTTTCAACCACTAGGTACTGCGGCTAGTAAAATTGACTGATTTAAAAGCTGATTTAGGGGCAGATTGATAGCAGCGCAGTTGGAGACCAAGATATGAGGGGGACCAGTGACCCGAACTTACATGATCTTAGGGCATGGGCAGACTCTTCTAACGGGATGTGTGCAAATTCCTGCAGCAGTTGGCCACCATGTGGCGATTAAACTTCCTGCTGAGCTGAGCAACCATCAGTCCTCAGTGGAACCTTATTCACAAGGGATAGAGATTCCACAATGATTTTGATATTAAAAAGTTGAGTAAAGATTTTGAGAGAAGGTGTTCAGGCTGAAGCAAGGCATCTGGCTGGGTACATTTCTTTATAATTTTATAGACCTCATCGGGTTTGTTATCTGATGAGCCTATGTAAGCTGTAAGAAATTCAGATTGGGCTTTTTTAATAGCCCTATGATAATGGTTTAAGGTCATTCTTTAAGTAGAATTATCAGAAGGGAGGTACTGCTACCTCCAGATTCTTTCCAATTTCTTACGCATTTTCCATAATTCCCTAAGCTCCTCATTGAACCAAGGCGCTGACTTTTGTTTGATAGGGGATTTGGCCTCTCTAGGTTTGATGGGAGCAATGCCATCGGCGGCCTGGACAAGTCGGGAATTAGCCAACCTAGTATCGGCCTCCATGTCACCGCTCATAACAGTAGGATGCAGACTCAGAGTGACACTGAACTTATCAAAAGAGACTCTGGCCCAATCACGGCGCAATAAAGCAGGAGGTATCCTGGGAGTTCGAGGGCCATGATCCAGAAACCAGTGGAAATAAATGAGGGCATTATCAGACCAGGTCAAGGATTTTATTTCAGATACCAAGACTTCACAATTGGAAAATATAGTATCTAGAGTGTGACCCACTGTATGAGTGTGCCGGGAAACATCTTGCTTCATATCCCAAGAGGACATATTTTCCAGGAGAAGTTGACCATATGCATCGGAGCATGAGTTTACATAAATATTAAGGTCCCCAAAGATCATAAAATTAGAAACTTTTAACATATAATTGGAAAGGAGCTCATCCAAAGAGGACAAAAATTCTCCAGCGTTCCGGGGGAGGGTGATGGTGATGGTAAATCAAGACGCCAGCTAGGCTTTTGTTCACAGGGAGTGATAAACAGAAGCCCATGGATTCAGCACCTACAAGTTCCTTTGTCTCAAACATAGGGGACACAGCCTTTACAACAAGGTTTTACCACGTTGTACCTTTACCACGCATGTTTTTAGAACGCATATGCTTTTACAACGTATGCCTTTACCACGCATTTAAGGTAAGTTCAGGGGTGTGGAGGGGTCTCCCTCCACAAATACATTGTTTATATATATAAATATATACATAAACAATGCGTGGTAAAGACATACGTTGTAAAAGAATATGCGATCTAAAAAAATGCAGGGTATTTCCCTGCGTTGTTCCGTCATACAACCCAAACGTAGTACATTTAAACAAGTGCTGACCAATAATGACAATCCCGCCACTTTTTTACCCACTCTATCCAAATGCAGCATGGGAATAAATGGCTGGAACAACCAGTGCAACATTAGGTGCAGAGCTACCTGACATCCAGGTCTCAGTCCAAAAACATATATTGCCTTAATCCTCCTCAAAACATCATGAATATACAGGGCATTTTTATGTAGAAACCAAATATTACAAAGTAAGGCATGCATTCTCCGCCCAATAGAGTGGTGATGCGACTTACGGGGGAAAAGGCCTCGAGAGAGGGTACCCTGTGCCTGTAAAGTAACATGACAATGTTGGCAAGTTTGAGGTAAGGGACTAATTAGAGTGTTTGACCTACCAGGGCAAGATTACTCCAGTCTCAGGCAAAAAAGTCAGCCGACGTATAAGTGATCTGCTGACTGTGGGAAGGCAATCGGGCAATGGGGCTTTTCCTGAGCCTGGGCTGAGTGCGAATGGGCGCACCTTCAGCGTGCCAGCGGCACATACGCACACCTGCCCACTTTATATGGAATGTCGGCATTGACCACAAGCTCAGGAACCAGACCGCTAACCAGCCCAAAATGGTGACCGGAGCGTTGAAAAATGAATGAAGAGCCCCCTCCATCCCACCTTGACAACTGCAAATAATGAGACTCAGGTAAAAGACAATTCCACAAGTAGTTTTCCCCATTTCAGAGCTTAAAAATTGTACAAATTCAGCAAACGTCAAGTACACTTAGTGCAACCGTCCTAGTCGAAGAAGCTAAAAAATATTAAACCACAGCGCTACCAATACTAATAAAAATTAAGTTTAAAAAAAAATGTTCTTAAAACAGGTACAGCCTTTCAATCATGGGTATACATCTAACTTAGCGATGTCTATGCACCAGCCGCTTTATATTGAGTGCTGGTATTGACCTGAAGCTCAGGCACTAGACCACTAACCACCCAAAATGGTGACCGGAGTGGTGAAAAATGAATGAAGAACCCCCTCCACCTCACCGAAAGTGCAAATGCAGTAACGAAATACGAGTAAAAACAGTTCCACAAGTAGTGTTCCCCGTTTCAAAGCTTAAAAATTGTGCAAATGTGGCAAACGTCAAGTACACTTAGTGCAACAGTCCTAGTTAAAGATGCTAAAAAATATTAAAACTGTGCTACCAATACTAATAGAATTTGAGGTTTTTAAAATGATTATAAACAGTTTTAGCCTTTCCATCATGGGTATAAATCGAACTACTAACTAACAACAAAAGAGCGAGAAAAGAGGGAAATCGCTGGGGCAGCACGAGGAGAAACCTCTTTATTTAAAAGAACCCTCACTCACCAACCTAGTTGCTGACATGCTTCATCATTGGGTTCCCACCAGAGGGACCGAGTGTCCCCCTGGTGTGCTACGACGCCTGGAATTACAGCGGAGCGGGTTTTTGGGGGGGTAGTGTAAGTGTACGGGTAGTGCAGATTAAAAGATCACTGGTTATTTCCCAAGGTAATTTTTAATGGTGGAGAACCAGTGATCGTTTAAAACCAGTGAGACGGACGCGAACTGGCTAGTTAGGTAAACCAGGGAGTCCGATTTAAACGTGAAAGTTGGTCAACATGTTTCTGCTTATGGATGCACTTTTAGCTAAGCATTCTTCAGGACCAGACACCCCATGGCGGTATACGCACGCTAAGGCGTATCCTAACCTATGGGGAGTGTGCGCAAGGTAAAACTCACGGTTTCACCAATGCGGCCTTGTGGGATTTCCAAAGAGCCGCTGTACTCTGAAAAAGAGAGAACAAACATGAAAAACACACGACCACTGCGTGACCACTATGATGCTCCTCAACAGGTGCGACAGAGAATTAAAGTGCTATATCACCTCGTGCTTAAAGAAGTCTGGGTTCATAGCGCAACCCAAAACACGTTTGGCCCAAACTCAGGCAAACTTACCACACAAACATCCAATCCGTATGCTTGCGTTGACGGACGGGTCAAGACACGCGTGACTTTCACTCATGCAACCATGTCACACATGCTACCACTCCGTGTAAGTGTATGGACGGAGGGGTCCTGAGTCCGGGTCAGTACCCGTATAACTTCGACTGCAATGTAGTTAAAGTTATCACATAATTAAAAGTAAATTGCCCAGTGATAGTGCCCTGTCACAGCGCTAAGCGAACGCGCTGTGAAATGGTGGGTTAAACGAAACGTAAAAGCATGGAAAACTCGGCGCTTACGTGAAGGCAATAATGGCTTCACTTCATGGGTTCCGGGAAAGGGTAAAGCTACCTGTAAAATCGTATAAGGGTAGAATCAGAATTTCACATGTACCTTCTGGTAAATGTAGCTACCCACCCTGGCAACCCATTTCACTTACTTATTGCATGGAGCTCGCCCTCTAAAGACCTGCCTGTTGCCTGCCGCGGACCCGAATATTACCGCTACACCGCAGTAACGGTCCAGAAATAGCGGAGCCCCATCACGTGACCCGGAAGTGGGTTGATTAGTGTAGCGTGCTCCAGTCACGTGATGGAGAGAACTAGACCGCTAACCTGTTCCCTCATACAAATTAAAGCTTTATTGAACAGTCGACAAACTTTAGTGTATACGTTTCTCACTCACAGTAGAGGAACCTTGTGTCTTAGAGAGGTGGTATCTGAACCCCTCAAATATCTATGGATCAGATAGGGGGAGGCGCAACTTACGGCAGCTTACAATAGTGCTGAGCCAAAAGGCGATTAAAGGCGCCGTATTACGGGGTAACTAGCTGTATCCCATAAATGTACATGATCAAGGACCCTTAATTCCATCTGGCTCTGATGCATACATTGTGTATAGAGTACCAGTAGTCAGTAGAGCTGGGCACAGAACGTTGGAATGCATAGGGACTGACCCATATGAAGTGGTCAGAGGTCATCAAAAAGTGGAGCAAGATGTACAAATGTCAACGTTTCATCACTGTACCCCACGGAATGTTGTCATTCAGTCCTTGCTTGTGGGTGGACAAACGGTAGATCCAACGCTGCTCTTTTTCAAACAATAATTGTTGTGTGTTTGGACCCAATTTTAATTGTTCAATGATAGTCCAGCTCAGATCATTAGCAGTATGCCCTGTCTGCAAAAAATGATCCGCGAGTTTCATCATGTTCTTCTTACATCGGATATTGCTGCGATGTTCGCAAATGCGCTGCTTCACTTTGCGTGAAGTCATACCGACGTATCTGAGCCCACACGGGCAAATGATCAGGTACACCACGTTGGTAGAATTACAATTGGTGTGTGTCCTTTGTGTCCATAGTTTCCCTGTTTCCAGTATTAATTGCTTTGTAAGGGTTGTCAGATGGCAGACGCTACAGGCTCCACATGGGAAATGGCCCGTTACTGGTGGGAGGCCCCAAGCATTTAGGACCGACTGATTAACGTCCCTACTCGCGTTCTTGGGGCGAGTGTGAACAACGGAATCCTTAATACTCGTAGCTCGTTTAAAGGAGAAAAGGGGTTTCTCCCATTTATGGTTGTTACTCTCAAGTATTCTCCAGTGTTTTCTAATGGATTTGCTGACAGCGCTGGAAGCTACATTATACGTAGTTACGCACGTCAGAGGTATCTCCTCTGCAAGTTTAGGGATGTCTTCAAGAAGGGCTTCTCTATGTTGGTTCCTAGCCCTCTTACAGCTTTTTCTGAGTATTTTTCCTGGGTAACCCCGCTTCTGGAGTTTATTTGTCAGATCCTTGGCCTGTGTTCGGTAGTCCTGTAGTTCACTGCAATTCCGTCTGAGGCGTAAATATTGGCCGAAGGGGAGATTCTCCCGTAGTGGGCGCGGGTGGAAGCTTGAGAAGTGTAGCAAGTTGTTCTTTGCTATGGGTTTGTGGTGCGTAAGTGTCTGGAGGTGGCTTCCAACCTTCTTGATAACCACGTCGAGAAATACCATCTCGTCCTTGCTGTACGCATAGGTAAAACGCAGGTTAGGGTCACACGTGTTGATCCAATCGCAGAATGCTAGGAGTATTTCCTCAGTACCTTGCCACACGATGAAGATATCATCTATGTACCTTTTCCAAAAGGATACATAGGGCGCATAGGGGTTTTGTGACGAGAGTATATGTTTGCACTCAAAATCGTACACATACTACCCGGCAACACTTGGGGCAAAAGTGCTGCCCATCGAAGTACCAGTGGATTGTAGGTAGAGTTCTCCTTTGTATTCGAAAAAGTTTCTCTTCAGAGCGATGGTGGCACACTCTACCACAAACTCTTGAGGTGTGATGAAATCCCATTGTGCTCTCTCCAACGTATCCTTAATGACCTTGACAGTGTCGTCTTGCGGAATACAGGTGTAAAGGCTCTCTATGTCTAGCGAGACCAGGAAAATAGGTTCTCCTGGAAGTTCCAGTTCGTACAATAAGGCTAGGAGGCTCTTGGTATCTTTAAGGTAAGTGCTGGTAGCTTGGATCAAGGGTTTAAGGAAGAAGTCGCAGTATTTAGACAAATGAGGGTGTCTGGTCCTGAAGAATGCTTAGCTAAAAGTGCATCCATAAGCAGAAACATGTTGACCAACTTTCACGTTTAAATCGGACTCCCCTGGTTTACCTAACTAGCCAGTTCGCGTCCGTCTCACTGGTTTTAAACGATCACTGGTTCTCCACCATTAAAAATTACCTTGGGAAATAACCAGTGATCTTTTAATCTGCACTACCCGTACACTTACACTACCCCCCCAAAAACCCGCTCCACTGTAATTCCAGGCATCGTAGCACACCAGGGGGACACTCAGTCCCTCTGGTGGGAACCCAATGATGAAGCATGTCACCAACTAGGTTGGTGAGTGAGGGTTCTTTTAAATAAAGAGGTTTCTCCTCGTGCTGCCCCAGCGATTTCCCTCTTTTCTCGCTCTTTTGTTGTTAGTTAGTATATTCGTCAGGGGGACGAAGAGTGACTATTCCCTCGCTCTTTAGTTGTTAATATATAAATCGAACTAGCCAGCCCTAAGGTGTGCCCTAGCTGCCACAAGGGTAACATGAATTGTTATAAAAAGCAGGGACAATATAAAAGATGTTTTATATGCCCTGGTAGGGAAACAGCCAAAGTTGCTTTTCCCTATTGATGTGCTGCTAGCCCCATAGGCGAACATGGGACGACTTTACTAAACTTAATAAAGTCTAACTTTTGATTGGAGTTAGCTAGAAATATTATTCAAAGAATCAAAATAAAGGTTATAATAAATCCAACAACTTGCCAAGATCTGATTTATTATAACTATTACAGGAAAGTAATTTTAGAACTTACTATCCTCAAATTACCTAAAGCAGCCCTGTAGCAGTCTCTTCTGACTGGCCAACCTTTGATAGCCTGAGACAAGCAGCTCCCTGAGTAGGTGTGAAAAGGACTGGGGCTGAAACAATACAGCCATTTGGTGGGAAGAGATTTGCTTCCTGGGGAATCCAGGGGGCTGGAGAAATAAGCTGGACTTCAAAGGCAGAAGAACAGATGTCACAGGACCCAGACAACCCCAACTTCCTTGATCCCCAGCCAGATGGGAGCCCCCTAATTAGATTAGAAAAGGGGCTGGAAGGGGAGTGTAGTGAATTGTTAGCCACACATCTGGGTTGGGGTACACAGATACACACTCCAAGGACAGAATTTCTCCATTTTGATTTTTGGAGAACAGTGCATTCTGGGTCAAACATATGCCACACTTTGTAGGAAGTGGCCATAGCAGAGGGAGGGAACTTTACCCTTATTAATTGGGATGTACCCCCTCTTTCCAGCCTAGAGTGAAGGATACATATGGTAGAGCTGCAGGAACTTCTCGGAACACTGCCTGGAACAAAGGAAGAAGAAGGACTGCTCTGCTGGACCCTTGAACTGCACCACACACGGCTTGCATTCAAAAGGACTGCACCTGCTGCACTCTTAAGGCTTCTCGTAAAGGAAAAAGAGTGGACTCCCCAAGCAGCAATAGGTACAGAAGTGCTGAAAAAAGTAACCTGCAAGCCCAAAGAGAGGATTACCCCAGTTGAACGGTGGTAACTGGATTTTTCCTGGACTGTGCAAGTGCATTTTGGGAGATTGAGTCCTAGCCTGCAAGTGGCAATCCAGAGTCTCTGAATCCTTGGCTGGTGCTACTGGACACTTCTATCCCTAAAGGAAAACACAAGGAACAAGTTCTGAAAGTTTGGAAACTTTCTACAAAGTTTTTCTAAAAAGCTCCAGGAGGTGACAGGCTCATAGTCGAGAGTGAAGCCACTGATATCGAAACCGCAACTCGGCCTGACTGGGCTAGTTTGTCCTGCTGAAAGTTCTGGAGCTCCTCGTCGTCGACACCAAGGACACAGACTTCCAGAAGTTCACCGAGGCATTACGCTGCAGCAGGCTGCCGTCATTGAAGTGAACTCCGGCTCTGAGGAACCAGAGGGCACGACGTCAAAAGAAGAGCTCCAAGAAAAAGATTTAAGTCCGAAGGCAAACTTTTGACTGGAGCCTAGCATTCAACCTCTCGGACCCGCGGCTCTCAATTGCGGTTGACCTAAAACTTTGTCCCAGTCCAGGACAAGCGGACAGCCGCGAGTTGTGATTTAATCTTTTTGGCACTAGAATGCACACATTTTTTAATTTAATCTTTAAAAATTCATATCTCAGGTTCCCTACATTGGATTTTGTTGTTTTGGTGTCATTTTCAAGATAAAAATATTCTCTGTTTTTATAAATATGTTTTGGATTTTTGTTGTGTTGTGTCTTTTACTTATTTACTGTTTTGGTGACATTAAATGCTTTACACATACCTGTCTCCTAAGTTAAGCCTGACTGCTCATTGTCAAGCTACCAAGGGTTGAGCAAGGAATAATTTATTGAGACTTGACTGGACCTTATTAGTGATTGTGGTATTATTATTAACTGATGGTGCATACCCCACATAGTAATACTCTATTTTCCTACAACATGCTTCGAACAACCTTGCACTATGCCATCTGTGAGTAGATCCTGCAAAGTGGTGCCAACCCGGACCAGGATCCTTGGAAGTGGGCCTAAGGTGCTCTGCTAGCCTGTGAATCCAGCAGAACGATGCATCTCCTCTGCTGCGCAGCGTAAACCTAAGCAGAATCGACACATCATCGCTACTGCATGAATTGGAGCCATTGCAAGGACCCTCGTTGTAGCCTCTTTGGAACCAATGTTGCGTGACGCACCCCCAGCGTAAGCCCTTGCATTTCTCGTCGACGACAGCCTTGACGGCGATGCCGAACTCCACATCGCAGCTCCTCAGAACCGACTCATCACCCTGACTGCGCTCCACACCTCGACACTGGACTTCGCATCGCAAGCCCCATCGATGGGATCCTCAATGACAATGCAGGCCCTCGCATTGCAGCCTTGCCGCACCTTGGAACAGATGTATTGCTTCGGCTGTGCGACGTATCTACAGCGCAAATACTTGCAGCGCTTCGCAAACCAGGTTTTAAGGTATTTTTGTTCAGTGGGCCTAAGTGGGTCCCTGTAGGTGGCCCACACTCCATCGCGTACCACCTAAACTTGCGACTTTGCCACTTTTACAGCTCACCCAAATATCCACAGTTGGCGCAATTTTCACAAAAATCTTCAAAATCGCATATCTCTGCTTCTACTGATTGGATGTTTGTCATTTTGACCTTGTTTTATTTATTAAAGAAATTACTATATTTCTAGCTTAGTGTAGGATCCTTTTTGTGTGGTATTTTCACAGTTTTACTCTTCGAAGTGTTGCACAAATGCTTTACACATTGCCTCTAAGTTAAGCCTGACTGCTCTGTGCTAAGCTATCAGAGGGTTGACCACAGGTTAATTTAGAGTTGGCTTGTGCCTCACCCTGACCAGTACTGTGGTTGCTGCTTGACCAGGGCTCATACTCAGTCAACGAACAGCCCGATATCTCACAAGGAAGTATTTACAAAATGAGAAAAATACCCCACTCCAAGAAAATGGTGCTTACTGGGCCTGGTAAATAGCACACCATTTTCTGCATAGCTTGTAGTTGGGAGCTCAATTGGAAAATCATTGCGTTTTCAGCTCTTTAATTAACTAAGCCACCAATCATTCCAAAACTGTGGTAGAGACCATATCTTAAATTAGAATGTCAAGAGCTCACTTTATGTGATACAGCCCCAGGTGTAATATATATGTAACCCATGGGGAATTTCTTATATGTTTAATCCTGTGGTTCCCAGTAGTGTTAATATGGATATTCTGATCATAACGATGACTCTGAGGCTCTGCTCTTTAAAACGTAAACAAACAGACTGAAAGAAAATTGCCTTCTGGTATCCTTGCAGACACCCCAAATTTGTAACACATGAATATGTGCTTTACGTCAGCAGGCATTACAGAAGTCCGCATTGGCCTCGGGAGCAATGTTTTGAATGCCTGTATTCCACAACCTGGGGAGTTGCCACTGGCAGCCACTTTCTACAAATGAGGTTCAATAGTAATGGTAACATCTATCTGGTGAGGACTAGCTTCTATTTATTAGAAAGTATGTCAAGGTTTAAGGTGATCAGTAACTAAGGCGCTAAATGGAAGATGAGAATTCAGTGTTTCGAGTCGATCGCATCCCTGGGGTTAGAAACAATGATGCTTATATTTAGCAAAACAGTTGTGCTTAGCAGCGGAAAAGATGGTATTATTTGCCCTAGGATTTATGAACCTTGTGGTAATTTTTCCCCAGGTAGCAGGGCCGGGCTGGCCGTAGCAGACACCGACGTTACCCCGGTGGGCTGGAAGGATGGGGCCGGTTTTGGACCGGTGGGGGCCGTTTTTGTTACTGGGGGCCGGTTTTGCAGCAGTGCTGCAAAATCGGCCCCTTGTAACAAGAGTGCAGCAGCGGTGTTTCATACCAGCACCGCAAGTGATTTGCTGGGCATGTCTAAGGGCACAGTTAATAGACAGCCGGTAATCCTGTTTTCAGGTGGAAGGGGGTTCCAATTGTCCTGGTATTTTGAGATACACAACGAGTTGCAAAAAGCAGAGAAATGGTGTGGGAATTACATTTACCACATTTTATTCACCATTCCGGAACTGAAAACTCTGAATGTCCTGGTAAATACTTGGTAATACCATCGGATATCAGTAATAACGTGTGAAGCATTCCCATGCATTAGGTTTGTAATCCGGTCCTAAAACCAACAGGATTGAGATAACCTTTCTTGACACTCCTTGAGTCAAGGCTCATGAATGAGACTAGCTGGGTCTTAAGTTAATCAAGCTGCAACGGGACAGGAAGTGCTAAAAGACTTATTCACTGTCCCAGGTGTCCAATTCAAAAGCTGACCTTTCACATGTTATTACTGCCCAAGGTCACAGATCTGAATATGTAGTACATAGAATGGATGAGCACAGGGCTGGACTGGCTGTAGCGTGCACCGGGCGTTTCCCCGGTGGGGGCCGGTTTTCGACCCCTGGGGGACCGTTTTTTAGGTCTTGCCTGAGCCAGCGCATGCGCTGCTCTGGCGAGAGTTTTAGTAAGCGGGTTTTGGAAGTGCAAACAGCAGTTTGCTGGCGACCAGCTTGCGTTCACGCGAGCGTGCACGCGCGATCAGGCGCTATATGGCTTCCCTCGCGATTACTTTCACTTTCGCGCCGCGCGGCCGTGTCAGTTTCAAGCCGCGCGGCCATTGCTTGTTTTCTTTTTTTATGAGTGACATCAGGGTGAAACTTATTGCATAGTGCTTCTCTCACTATCTTACCATACCTGCGAGTTGGGGTTGCGGGAAGGTTACATATCGTTGTTCTGGGACTGCTTACTTTCACGATCCGTGAGCTAGTTCAGAGGGAAAGAGAGGTTTGGGGAAACCCACTTGATTCCTCTACTTGCTCAAGCCAGAAGGCTCCTGTAGATGCCTACGACTTTGTTGATGGTGTCTGCATGTGCAGTGCACAGTGAACTTAACCAGGGAAGCCAGTTGATCTGGGTTGCAGAAAAGCAATTGCACCACAGGCCCGGGAACGGGGATCTCCTGCGGTTCACAACAAGGGGTGAAATAGAAAGAGGGGCACGCACACATTCAGCACCAAAACCACAGCTATAAGTACACAACTTCACGTTCTCAATGCGTTATGCATTAAGTCTATTCCTGATACCTCTCCTTGGCAACAGAGTTCCCAAAATTGGTGGAGCAAAATTCACATACCAAATTGAAAAAAAAGTTGATAATTTATTCTGGAAGGTCTAAATTCAATAACACGTGCAGATTAAACTCTGTTCTGAATGCTTTCTCTACAAAGCCAACAAAGGAAACAATTTGTGTAAGAAACATGGGTTAAAATGACAAACCGGGACCTTATAAGCAGGACACCAGAATTACTGTCCACAGCAAAACAATACACAAAGACACAACTATTGCTCCACACTCACTGTCCGTAAATGGGATCTAACGACATTCAAGAGGGTGAAACATTAAGGAAGATGTACCTAGACTTTGGAATACATGCACTCCAAATGGAGAACTAAACCTAAGTTTGGCTCAGAAAGCTCTTGCACACTGAAGTACACAAACTAGCATTCAACGAAGCTCACTGCAGAACAGGGCTGGCAACTAAAGTGTGCCGTTCCCAGTCAATACCCATCCCCCTGGACTCTAACCTTGCCCCTGACAACCCATAATTCTGTGTCCGGCTACCCAACGGTAAAGCGCTGTGAAGAACACCAACGGAGACACATGGAGCTCTTTAAAACATCTCAATAAATACATAGAAAAGTAAGCAAGCCACTATCACGCAGACGTCCTGCCGTCAGCTATTTCAAGCAACAACTCTACAAATTCAGAAATAAAAACACGGAGACTAACCAAATAAACAGTTCTAAATATGTGCAAAAGAGGCATGGAAGGAAATCTGGCACATTCAAGGAGAGCCAGTCAGGAAACGCCTGCAAGCTACATATTGTTGGCTTCTGGTAATTCCTCACAGAACATTTACCAGCGCACGCCTGCAGGAGGCACAGCTTGGCATGAGAGACTCGGGGCTCAAATATATATAACCACTAGCGACAACACACTTTACTACCGGCTGGGGAACTGGCGACATTTAAACCATGTATTTCCTTAAAAGGGCTCAGTTCAGCAGGCTTCCAAATAGCTCGCATAGTTTTGAAGTTAACCATTTGCAGCTCTGGTGTTCCTAGAAAAGCTGTTCAGAGACAAGTAAACAACGCTATCTCCACGCCATCTTAATAAACACACTATTGTTTTCTTCAAAGCGTTGTATTTTTGGATTAAACAGATTCACAATAATACACACATATTCTACATAAAAAGAATACAAAATTGATATTTTTCACAGTGAAATGGTACCACATAGTAACTGAGAAACACGAAGATAATAAACTGGTTGCCCTTAACAATCCACGCACTGCTAAACAACAGAAGTTTCGGGGTCATCAAAGATGCAGAGAAGGGTCAATCCACAGCACCTTACGTTCATAAGGTCGCCCAACAATATAGAAACACTGCAAGGCAAGGATTCAGGCAACATCCAAAACCTGTTCCTGCAGCAAAAACGTGGATTGTTGTGCCCTACAATTTGAAAAGTGCACTTTTCATAGAAGCTAGGCCACAATGAAGGGTGCACGTGGAAACTACTCTAGTAGAAATTATTTTTCACCAATTACAAATAGTTTCAACTGAATGTAGAGGTTGCCCTTTGTCTTAACAGGGGTTCGAAGGGTGAATGACCATCCTAACTGAAGAAAAGTTCCAGGTAGTCTCTCCAATTCCTCATCCGCGATCGAGTGCCACAGTATAAAATGGATTCAACAAGGCCCTAAACACAAGAGCTGCATTTAAAACAAGCATTGGCATAGCCAATAGGTCTCGCCTTTGGGACCTTATAAGTATTTAATTCTGCAGCACAATATCCTTGGTGCATCAACTGTTGCATGGCTAAACACTTATAATGTCCCAAAAGCGAGACCTATTGGCTATGCCAATGCTTGTGTTACAGGGGGTCGGCAATATCGGCCCCCTGTAACAAAATCAGGCGAAACCGGCCCTAGCAAACAGCTGGGTCGCACCCCCCCTCATCTCCCCGGGGGGTCGGCCGAGCAGTTTGCCAGGGCAGGTTTCTGTTCCCAGTCCGGCCCTGGATGAGCATAGAATACATTACCAGTTCCCAGGGGAGGCGACGTTGAAACCAAACTAATTCGCAAAGAGGCTTATCTAATCTTAAAATTTAACACAGCAAGCAGAGGGCTCAATGAAATGTCTGAAATCAACAAGTTGCAATAGAAAGTTATGAATCATTGCCCCAACTTCAAGTGCACTACAACTCCTACAATCCTTCGCGCTAGAACCTGGCGCTTGACTGAGCATGCCTGAGAATATATTCTTCAAAAGCTGGCTGCCATCTCGATGCTGAAGCGGGAAGAAGCCTCGTCAGAGGGACACGAAGTCTGCATCCATTTGCATAGTAAGTGCTAATTCTGTTCATCTGTACAGATTTAAGCGCGTTTCTTTTAAAAAAATACTGACAGGAAGGCAGAAGCGTTGTTCTAAATTCAGCACTATTAAGTTGTAAAAGCGGCTTATGCAATCCATCGGCATCCGATCGCCTCGACCGGAGTTATGACAATTACAACAATTTAAACAGTAAGCCCTGCAAATATGTTTCAAGAAAAATTAGCAGCTTCCCCCTGCACGCGCCTTTCAATCAAATCCAGCCCTGCAACAATGTAACAAGAAAGATTTACATACGTGATCGGTTTCTCTCTGCATGCGCCTTTCAACTAAATCCATGGTCGAAAACAGAAACTCCATGCGGCACGCACAGCTGACAGATTAGTTTCCTCCTTAACTATAGAGCACTCAGTGGCGGCTGGTGACATTTGAAAGTGGTGAGGCGTAAAAGTACGGGATGAGTGCCCTAATGGCGAGCGAGTGAGGCCAACCGCCAGGAAAATAAAAAATAAAAAAAGTGGGCAAATGGTGCATTTTCAAGCAAATCTGAGAAAGCAAGAACATTTATAAAGCAATCTATACATTAATAAGCCACCCCTTCCATCCATTTACAAGAAAACCTGGAGGCACTTTAAGGCAATTGTATTGCATCATTCTGTACAAGCCTATTCATCCATTCAGAAGAGGTGCGCCCTGAGCCCTTCACTTAACATAGCCATTCTATAAAAGTGTATTCATTCAGTCATTCGTCGACCTATTCATAAGAGGACCAGGGACCACCTTGAGACGATTCAGCTAACAAAATAGTGCTCTACATTTCCATTCATCCTCCCATTCATTTATCTATTTACAAGAGTGCCCCTGGGTGCCTTGAGGTGACTCCGTCAATGGAGTCATTCACTACTAGCCTATTCATCCATTCACAAGGGAAATAGAAGGCAGCTTGATGCCATTCAAATAACAGGACCCTTCTCTACAAGTCTGTTCACCTCGCCATCCATCCACAAGTACACCCGTGGGCGCCTTGGGGCCATTACTTTGGTAGAGTCAATCTCTGGAACCCTATTTATTCATCAAGCTACTCATGAATCCACACATGACCAAATTGAGCTGGCCTTTTAGGGATTCTCATCGCACCCACCCTTGAACCCTAATCTCCAGCCACATCCCATTTCTGCTCTCTTCTAGACTTTGGGTATCTGGTGGTGTAAACACCTCCTGTGCAATCAGAAGCCATGGCTGCCTCACAACCGAGCAAAGCTGTGTGATCTTGCGAAAATCAATGTATGTCAGTGGGGAGGAGGGTGGGATTTAAAGCGCAATTATCACCATTAAGTGGCACCTTTACCCCAGTCCTTTAGCTACAACAATTGAGTGTGTTTAGAAACAGGTTAAATGCTGGTGTAAGGCACTACATAAAGGACACCTGACTTGTTCTCTACTACAAATGCTTGCTATCAGCACAGCTACAGAATAAACCCCAAAAATGCATATACAAGGACATATAAAGAATGAACAAGGAGACAAGAATTCCAATCCCAACTTCCCCTTTTGAAGCACTGTGTAATCCCGGGCAAATCAGGTTTTCTTTCTCTTGGACTCAGTTCCATATATGCTGTACCAGGGTATCGAGCACTACTTTAAAATCCTGGAAGAGCTGGTGAAAGGAGGTAAAACGGCTGTTTTTTTTTGTCAACTGCATCCACTCATGCGAGTCCCTCTGGAGTCTTCGCCACGATTTACCCTGAAGTACGTGTCCCCACTGCCCCGGACAGACAGACATGGCACACTGATCTTAACGACACTGCGCCTGTGTGTGTGTGTTTGTTTGTTTGTGTGTGTGAGAGAGAGAGAGTGTGTGTGTGTGTGTGTGTGTGTTTGTGTGTGTGTTTGTGTGTGCGTGAGTGTGTGTGTTTGTGTGTGCATGAGAGAGAGCGTCTGTGTGCGTGTTCTGGAGGTTTCATTAAAGGAGGGAAATATCTCTGCACCACTGGTACCCAGTCCGGAAGCCAGCAGAGAGGCCACTTTCTAGCTGTATGGCTTTGTACTTTTGCAACTCCAGCAATACGTTTTAAATGGCGCGGCTGGCGCCCAACATACTCCCGCTCGGGGCATGGGTGAAATTCAGGTGTATCCTGGAAAACTGTCACCCTTCCTCTACTCTTTTGCTGTGCCTCGCCAGCTCTCCGCGTGCTCTCTGAAGTCTCCCCACCCACTTCCTGGCACTGTGTGCAGTCTCAGCGGCGGCCAGCATGCTCGAGAGGGGGGGGTCGCGGGTGGGTAATAAATAAAACAATTAATAAAACGTACCTGAGTGCCGGGGTACCGCACCGCCTCCGCTCCAGGCCGGTCACGCTGTACTGGTGGGCTGGCAGCTTCCCTCCCCTACGTAACGCCGCAACGCAAGCCAATTACAACGCTGGTAGGCGCAGCAGGCCAGCGCCCCAGCCCGGACATTTTCTCTGCATAGAGAAAAAGGGAGAGTGGGCGGTCCTGCTCGAGGGCAGGGGGGGAGTGGCTTACCCACTGTTGTGGGTACTGACTGTTTGGTCGGCTCCAGGGCCGACCAAACAGCCAGTACCCACAACAGTGGGCAAGCCACTCCCCTGCCCTCGAGCAGGACCGCCCACCTCCCGCCCCCAACCAGGCACAGAGGCACTTCTGCTTTCTCGCAATGCGAGAAGGCAGAAACATAAATGGTAGTTTTTACCGTTTATGTTTCTGCTTTCTCGCACCGCGAGAAAGCAGTGGGGCGACGCCCCCACGCCCCAATGGGGGAGCCGCCACTGAGAGCACTTGAAAAACATTCTGCAACATTGTTGCAACACCTTTAGCCCTTATGCGTGTACAAAACACCAAAGGATTTCCGTTTGCAGGCGCGATAAGCTTAATCTTTTGCCAGTAAAGTAACAAAGACAACAGAGGCTCACACCAAACAGTCTAAGTTACTCCTAACGTATTTCTACAATAAAGGAGCCCCCCCATCTCTCTCTTCCAGCTTGAGAAAATCCGAATTCCTTCCCAAAGAGGATTCAACTGTTCTACATGCTGAAGCAACATCGCTGTGAAATAGATTAGATTAGATTAAGGATTTGTATAGCGCATGGTTCCCCGAGGGCTTCCCCGTGCTGACGAAGAGTGCTGTGGTGAGAACGAAGTCCACTTAGTGGTTTAAGGGAAACAGCCAGGTCTTCAGTTTTTTCCTGAAGGCCAGTTTATTTTGCAACACTCTTAGGTCAAGAGGGAGCTCGTTCCACAATTTAGGAATCAGATGTGCGAAGGATCTACCCCCCCCCCCCCCGCCCCCACCTTGATTTTTTGATTCTGGTGGTGCGGAGGAGGTGTAGATGGGAAGACCTTAGTAGTCTTGCGGGGGCGTGCAGAGATAACAGGTTTTTGAGTTTATCTGGGCCTTTGTTGTTTACAGCCCTGTGAGCGATACACAGGGATTTGAACTTTACTCTTGCAGTGATTGGTAGCCAGTGGAGCTGTGCAAGAGTTTCTCTTACCGCAGTGTGCCTAGGGAGTTTAAGCAGGAGCCTAGCCGCCGCGTTCTGCACCGTCTGAAGCCTTTTAATCACGTACTTGGGTGAGCCTAGGTAAAGAGAGTTCCCATAGTCCAAACGTGAGACTACGAGGGTCTGCAGGACGGTTTTCCTTAGCTGCTCTGGAATAAGATCCAGTATCTTTCTGAGCATTCTTAGAAGCCCGAAGCAGGTGCCAGACAGTTTAATTGCCTGTAGGTTCATTGCAAGGGAGCTATCCAGCCAGATATCTAAGTTTTTTTCAACCGGTCTGGGAGTAGGTGGATTTCCCATGCATGGAGGCCAGTTATTCAGTGGCCTGGGGATGGCCATGTTACCCAGAATCATGAGTTCGGTCTTTTCTCCATTCAGTTTGAGGTAACAGTTCGACATCCAGTAGAACAATTTGTTCAGGCACGGACCCAATTGATGATTGTCTTGGTTGGGGGCATTTGACAGAGACGATCAACTGGGTGTCGTCAGCATACGAAACACTTGAGATGCCAAACTCCTGTATGATAGAGGCAAGCTGTCTTACATATATATTAAATAGCGTGGAGCTAAGGGATGAGCCCTGTGGTACTCCGAATTTTATTGGCAGGCGGTCAGAGAAACAGTCCTTTTCTATCACTTGGAAAGACCGATCGTCCAGGTAAGAGCTGAGCCAATCCATTGCTTTGTTTCGGATGCCAATTTCCCTCAATCTGTCTTTTAGCATGGCATGATTGACGGTATCAAAGGCCCCACTGAGATCGAGCAAAATGATGGCAGCAGACCCTCCATTATCTAGTAGGGCCTTAGGTTCCTCGGTTACTGCCAGGAGAGCTGCCTCCGTGCTGTGAAGAGCGCGGAAGCCCATCTGCGTTGGGTGGAGCAAATTATTCTCCTCAAGGTAGTTGACTAAAGTGTGGTTGACATGCTTTTCCAAATGTTTACCGAGGAGAGGAAGTAGAGAGATAGGTCGCAGATTACCAAGTATGTCAGGATCCAGATGGTTTTTTTTTCAGGATTGGTCTTATTACGGCGTGCTTCCAAGATTGTGGGACCAAGCCAGACTCAAGTGATTTATTAAGAATACTCATTAGTGAGGGGAGTATTGTCTCAATCACCTTGAGCAGGGCATGCGGAGGTGCTGAGTCAAGCGGGGAACCTGATTTTGTGGACTTGATTAGCTTGAGGCTAGCCTCTGCCTCAATTTTAGGGAATTGTGAAAGACTTGGGGCTATAGCCGGTTCACAGGCCTTGTTTTCCTCCTCGTGAGCTGGCTGAGAGGAGTTCTGAAAGAGACTGTAAATGTCTGTCACTTTCTTGTGAATGAAAGATGCTATTTCAATGCATCGATCTTTAGTGGCCATTATAGATCCATTAGCTTCTTGGGGTGTAGTCAGAGTTTTGACTACTCTAAAAAGTTCCTTAGGGGAGTCAAGTGCCTGGGTGATTTTTTCCTCAAAGAATTCAGCTTGTGCTGATTTTAATTCTTTATGGTAGGATCTGATGGAGGTTTTGTATTTATCTTTTAGTACTGGGTCGTACTCCTTTCTCCAGTCCCTTTCTAGTCTCTTGCATTGCTTCTTTAGTGTCAGCAGATGGTTATTGTACCATGGGGTGTTCCTAGACTGTAACCTGTGCTTGTTGAAGGTAAAGCCCTGTAAGACAATGTGTGGGTTTCCTTGACTGGCAATAACAACTTTAGCCCAATATTTATGAGGACATATATTTTTCCATTTTCAGCCCCATATCAAGAATTCCTGGCTTTATAAATATGGATTCTTCTTTCTAAAAAAACTGACCGAGCCCACAGAGAACTCCTCGGTCGCTTAAGGTAAAATTCTACTCAATGCACATATGAATGCTGGAGTTTTTGGAGAGTGCTTCTCAAAATATTCTTTATTAAAAGTAAAAAACAACTCCCTTTTTCTTTGTTCACTTTCAGAAATTACCCAGCCCTTGTTCTGAGGAGAACGCTAAAGTTAATTGGGTTTGAAACACGTAGACCATAGAACAATGGGGTATCTGTGCATAATGCAAATCAATATGGAGGACTACAATTAATTTTGGTTTTAATTATTTCCTTCTAGCCCATATTAGATGATTCCGGACCCCCATACTGTGCACCAAGAGTGTTTTCTGTCAATGTTAGGCCCTGGCCCTCCAATTTTAGGACTGGTTGAACACTGAAAATCACATGTTTTTACCTTTTTGTCTTTGTATATGCGTTGGTAATTGTTTTTGTTAGTTTTATATTGAGCACAATGCTTTAAACATTTGTGTATTGCAGAATTGATAGTTGGTATCCTCCTCTGCTTTGAAACTAAAATGAAACTTGAAAAATGATGTATAAATGTGTCAAAGATAATCTGAGGTCATGTTTATTGAGTAAAATGATCTTTATGACAAAGTAAGGAAAATGCTACTTAGCCAGTATGCATCTGTTCTTGGCATGTAGAGTCACATGCTGTGCATAGATCGCCATCTAGTATTGGGTCCGGATGTTTGCACTTTGTTTTTCTTCGAAGAAGTCTTTCCAGTCACGAGGTAGGTGACTCCTCCTTTCGGTGATAGTGCGCATGGGCATCGACTCCATAGTTGGATTGTTTTCCGACAGAGGGTGATAATGGAGTTAGTAAGAGTGGTAGAAAGAGATGTCCATGAATGCATGTATCTAAGTAAGATGTCACTGCAACAGGTATAGGTATCTGGGGAGGAGGGTGGGCGCATGTGACTCTACGCCAAGAACAGATGCATACTGGGTAAGTAGCATTTTCCGTTCGAGGCATGTGAGCTGTAGATCACATGCTGTGCATAGACTACAGAGCAGTTATCTCCCAAAGCGGTGGTTAACCTGTAGCTGTTGCAGTCGTTTGAAATAATGTACGTAAAACCGCTTGGCCCACACTAGCTTGCTGTCTTGTTAACACATCTACACAATAGTGTTTTGTGAATGTGTGAGGTGTAGACCATGTTGCAGCTTTGCATATGTCATCTATGGGTATGTTCCCTAAGAATACCATAGAAGCCCCCAGTTTGCGTGTAGAGTGCGCTCTAGGGGGGAACTGTTAATGTTTGTTTTGCTTTTGCATAGCATATTTGAATGCACTTGACTATCCACCTTGCAAAACCTGATTTTAATATGGGATTGCCTTTATGTGGTGGAGCAAAAGCGAAAAAAGTTGATTTGTCTTACAGAAAGGTTTTGTCCTTTCTATGTAGTAGAGTAATGCTCTTTTCACATCCAATGTGTGTAGGGCACGTTCTGCCACAGAATCTGGTTGAGGGAAGAACACAGGCAGCTCAACAGTTTGATTGATATGAAAGGCAGAAATGACTTTGGGTAGGAATTTAGGGTTGGTCCGAAGAACCACCATAATTTGATGTATCTGTAAAAAAAGTTCTTCTATAGTTAGTGCCTGAAGCTCACCCACTCTCCTCAGTGATGTGGTAGCTATGAGGAAAGCTACCTTCCATGTGAGAAATTGCAGTTCACATCTGTGCAATGGCTCAAAGGGTGGACCCATTAGTCTGGTGAGAACAATGTTGAGATTCCACACTGGAGCAGGTGGATGTCTTGGGGGAATGACTCTTTTAAGTCCCTCCATAAACGCTTTGATAACAGGCACTCTGAAGAGAGATAGATGTTGTCTATTCTGGAGGTATGCAGCTATTGCAGCCAGATGTAAGTGTATGGATGTGCACGCTAAATTTGAACGCTGCAGATGTAATAAATAACATATAATGTCCTGAACAGAAGCATCAAGCGGGTTGAAGTGATTGTTAGTACAGTATATTACAAACCGCTTCCACTACGCTGCATAGCAGGCTCTTGTGGTAGGGCGTCTAGCCTCTTTGATAATATTCATACAGTCTGGCAGAAGATTAAGGTAGCCAAACTCTAGGACTTCAGGTGCCAGATCGCCAGGTGGAGTTGACTGGGGTCTGGATGTCTTATGTCTCCATGGCTCTGTGTGAGGAGATTGGGTGTAAGACGTAGTTTTTGATGAAGAACTACTGATGGCTCCAACAGAGTTATGAACCACGGTTGACGTGCCCACATAGGAGCAACTAGGATTAGTGTCAGGGACGATAGTTTGAGTTTCCAGACTACTAATGGAATGAGTGGGAGAGGCGGAAAAGCGTAAGCAAATATCCCTGACCATTTCATCCATAGTGCATTGCCTTTGGACAATGGGTGTGGATACCTGGATGCGAAGCTTGGGCATTTTGCGTTTAGGTGTGTGGCGAACAGATCTAGGTCTAGGAAGATCCACATTTGAAAGAATGGTAGGAGAACTTGAGGGTGTAGTTCCCATTCGTGGATTTGTTGTGTTTGACGACTTAGCAGATCTGCCATCTGATTGTTTACTCCTGGAAGTTTTTCTGCTAGGAGATACATTTTGTGATGTATGGCCCATTTCCAGATGGTCTGTGCTAACTGTGACAGCTGGAGAGAGTGTGTGTCCCCCTGTTTTTGTATGTAGTACATTGCTGTCATGTTGTCTGTACGAATCAAGACAGTTTTGCCTACTAGATGAACTTGAAACGCTTTCAGTGCTAGAAAAATCGCTAGCAGCTCTAGATGATTTATGTGAAGCTGCATCTGCTGTAAGCTCCACATGCCCTGAATTGTGTGGGTTTGGAGATGAGCTCCCCAACCTGTCAGTGATGCGTCTGCTGTTAGCACTATCTGTGGAACCGGGTAGCTGAAGGGCCACCCTTTTAAAAGGTTTTGTGTGTTCCACCACTGCAGAGAGCGATGGGTACGGCCGTCTACCAACACTAGATCTGATAACAGACCCTGAGCCTGGTTCCACTGACGTGCTAAGCACTCCTGAAGGGGACGCATTTGCAGTCCTGCGTAAGGGACTATTAGAATGCAAGACGCCATCATCCCTAGTAACTGCATGAACACTCGATCTGGCAATGAGTGTTGAGGCTGAAACTCGCAGAGTAGAGTCTGTATGTTGTGGAATCTGGTCGGATTGGGGGTAGGCCAAAGCTTTTTGTGTATCTATTGTGGCTCCCAGATATGCCTGTGTGTTGGATGGCTGTAGATGGGACTTGGACAGGTTTACTGTGAATCCAAGATCATGGAACAACTGCACTGTTTTCTGTGTGTGGCATAGACAGCTGTTTTGTGAGCTGACTTTTATGAGCCAGTCGTCCAAGTAAGGGAAGACGTGAATGTGTTGCCTTCGTAGATGGGCTGCGACTACTGCGAAGCATTTGGTGAAAACTCTGGGTGCGGTTGTTACTCCGAATGGGAGCACCTTGAATTGATAATGCTGGCCTGCTACCACGAACCTGAGGTATTTGCGGTGCGCAGGGTGTATTGGGATATGAAAGTAGGCATCCTTTAATCCAGAGTGGAGAGAAAGTCGCCTTGCTGAAGGAGTGGAAGCACTTGTTGGAGTGTTACCATATGAAAGTGGTCCGACTGAATGTACAGATTTAGTTCTCTCAGGTCCAATATAGGCCTGAGAGAGCTGTCCTTTTTGGGAATTAGGAAGTAGAGGGAGTACACCCCTGCCCCTTGGTATTGTAATGGGACTGGTTCTATAGCCCCTTTCTGCAACAGAGAGAGAACTTCTTGCTTTAGAAGGGTGAGATGTTCTTGTGACATGAGGTGTGATTTTGGAGGAATGTTCGGTGGTGTATTTGTAAGCTCCAGGCAGTAACCAGATTGGATAATTTGTAGAACCCATTTGTCTGATGTAATTGTATTCTAAATGGGTA
Source organism: Calotriton arnoldi (assembly GCA_963921515.1). Taxonomy (NCBI): domain Eukaryota; kingdom Metazoa; phylum Chordata; class Amphibia; order Caudata; family Salamandridae; genus Calotriton; species Calotriton arnoldi. Next base: position 371,155 of record CAWUFW010009781.1, on the reverse strand, counting down.
GAAATTGGGAAAGATGTCCCCCGACAGGAGTGGGATGATCGGGGGTAGGGAAAGGAAGTCACTGTTTGGTATTTGCAGGGGAAGTGCATGTTGAGTTACCTCTGCCTCTTCCCTTTCCGTTGTTTCCTCTATATCCACCTCTAAAGTAAGCTCTTGAAGAGAGCGATTGATTGTTGCCCTTGTAAGAGGAGGAGGGATTTTCTGTTGATGTATTTTTGGAGCCACCCCTGTAAAATGAGCGACGAAAGGATCCCTTAGTAGAAGGTGACTGTAAAGCCCCCATGGACTTTGCAACCTCAGTGTCCTTCTTTATTTTTTCCAGCGAGGTGTCAACTGCTGGACCAAAGAGGTGTTCCTTGTCAAATGGTTGGTTGAGAATAGAAGCTTGCACTTGAGGTTTGAATCTTGAAATTCTCAACCAAGCATGCCTACGGAGCAGTACGCTAGTGTTTACTGCTCGGGCTGCTGTGTCTGCTGTGTCTAAGTCGCATCTTATAGAGGTATTTGTTATGAGTCTACCCTCTTGAATAAGGTCATTAGCTCTAGATTTATGCTCATCAGGAAGAAATTGCATGAGCTTTTCGAGTTCATCATAATGAGCTCTATCATATCTAGCTAATAGAGCTTGAGCATTAGCAATGCGCCAATGATTGGCTGCTTGTGACGCTACTCTTTTGCCCGAGGCATCAATTAATTTGAACTCTTAATCAGGAGGAGGGGCTTCACCTGTGGTCTGAGAGTTAGCTTTCTTACGAGCGTTGGAAACCACAAGAGAGTCCAAGGGCAACTGGCCTCTAATATATACGGGGTCAGTATGTGCAGGTTTATACTTTTTCTCCACCCTGGGAGTAATGATTCTTGCCCTTAGAGGATCTTTAAAGATGTCATCTGTATGCTTGGTGGAGTGAGCTAAAGAATGATGATGGATTAAACCCAGATCAGTTGACTGGGGGTGAGTGTTTGATTTGCTCAAGCGCTCCGTCCATCATCCCTTTGGTATCGCTTTGTTCGCCCTAAGTTGGCAGGGTATGCCCAGACGTGGGTCCCTTGCTCACTTTGCCACTGGATTCAAGCTAGCCTGGCTGATGACGGCTGAATAGCCAGAAACCGGTCCCAGGATGCTTGTTTCCGGTCCAGGGAAGACCTGGCTTGGCAGTTCGGGCTGGATTGTTCCCATGAGGCACAGGGTCAGACTGATTTGCATATGGCCATGTCTGAACTGGGGTGGTGGAGTGAGCTAAAGAATGATGATGGATTAAACCCAGATCAGTTGACTGGGGGTGAGTGTTTGATTTGCTCAAGCGCTCCGTCCATCATCCCCTTTGGTATCGATCTGTATGCTTGAGCATACCGTTTAGCATCGGCAGTGTTTGGGACGCCCTTTGAGAGGAACTCAGGGTTTCGAACAAAAAATCCTCCTCTAAAGCCTCATTATGTAATTCTACCCCATGATACTGTGCAGCTCAATTAAGTAGCTCAATATATCCAATATTGTCATCTGGAGGAGAAGGTCTGGACGGATATAAGTCAGGGTCATTATCCGGCTGAGGGTCAGTGTTGTAATGATCCCATGGGTCAGTATCCTGTGGTCTATACTCAACATCATCCCCACCCCCTATATCCTGTGGGTCAGGTGATAGTGGTGGTGGTGGATGTGTGGGTGTGATGAGCAAGTTTGGATAAATAGGTGAAGGAGGCGGAATATAAGGTGGAGAAGGGTTAGTACCCACATTTTTCTTCTTTAGAGGAATGTGGTAATCCTCTTGTATGCCCATTTTCCTTTTTTCAGGCAATTTGGCATAAATATGCCCCGTTTCTGGATTAAGCACCAGTTCCTTTTGTTTTGGATCCGAAGGTGGAACGTCGGACCGAGGCTCTTTGGCTGAACTGGTTTTTTTAGGTGCCGGTTTTGTCATCGGAAGTTTCAGCTCCGAAGATTTACTCTTCGATAACGGTGGAATGGTTACCAGCATATGTTTAGATTTTGACGCCGAAGGTTTCGGGTCGGCACCGACGTGGAGATGAGCAGAGGCCGAGCCGGAAGGCTCTTCTTTGTGTCTCGGCGCCGAGCCCGAGGGCGGGGCGCTCGAAACTTTTTCTCGGTGCCGACCTTGGTCCGAAGGCAGAGGAGGGACTGGAGCCTTTTTGTGTAGCAGATGGTAGGGGAGGGAAGTCTCTGTACTCACGATCCGTTGGCCCGGTGTGAGGTCTTCGGCATCGGAGTCGGCTTCAGACACGGAGATGTGTTCTTCGTCCAATTCGGCTTCCTGCGCGTGGGATTCTTCATGTTCAGAGTCGTCTCCGACGAGATCCGATGCAGAGCCGCTCTGTTGGTGCATTTCATGACATCGAGCCCGACGGTCATGGAGCGTCTTCGTCGATCAAAACGACCGACACGCGTCACAGTCTTTCTCGCTGTGTTCCGGGGATCGGCAAAGGTTGCACATTTCGTGCAAGTCGGTGCGCGGAAACTTAGCACGACACCCAGGACAGAGCTTGAATGGGGTCCGTTCCATCGACTGCTATCGACCCCGGCGTGGGTAGGCCCAACGGCCCTCCACGATCTTCCGATCGAAGGATTTCAAGTGTAGACGATACGCAGAGAATGGGAAATGCGATCGAGAAACAATACCGTCGAGGGTAGTGGATTGCGCGTCGAAGGGAGACCGAAAACGGTGCCAAACCGGAGCGCAACAATTCACATCCGAACCCGATGGCGGAAAAAAACAATCTAACTATGGAGTCGATGCCCATGCGCACTATCACCGAAAGGAGGAGTCACCTACCTCGTGACTGGAAAGACTTCTTCAAAGAAGAACAAAGTGCAAACATCCGGACCCAACACTAGATGGCGATCTATGCACAGCATGTGATCTACATCTCACATGCCTCGAGCATGCATTTCTAAACCACACAGCCACCAATCTTTGTTTTTTTGTTTGTGTGATACATATTACAGCAGGGGGCCACACAAACATTTGCGGCCTCTTTTGCAAAACTAAAGTGTCATGGGTGCAAATGCCATTTTCCCATCTCCACGTGGCAACCTTTTATAATCTGGCCAAAGATGATGAAAAAAAAGAGGCACACATGGTGATTAAATTATACTGAGTTTGCACATCACCTGCGTTGGGGATGTTGAACTGGCTGCCAATGAATGCCAGAACAGAGTTTAAAATCTTAGGGCCTGCTTTATAGTTTGGCAGAGATAATACTCCGTTTCAATGACGATGGAGTACCTTCACTGCCAATCTGAAGGTCGAACCGCCACATTTAGAGTCGGGCGGATGTTCAGTGTGTCAACAGCAGTGAATACTCCATCTCAGCCACTGACATACACCTCCGAGAGCCATTGGAGGCTTGGCCATTTGGCCGTCCACCCAATTTTATACTTAACCGTTCACATGAAGCCAATATTTTTCTGCTCTATCAAATCGAAACGTCTGCTGTCTTATAAAAAAGAAATCATAATCCATCAATCATTTTATCAGCATTCCTTACTTTAGGGATTTCTTCAAACAAGATACCAAATTTGGTAAAAAAACATGAGGCCACTCACCTTAAAGTCTTTGTTGCAATCTTCAGGCATACTTTTTGCTGCTTCCTGCTGGGCATGCCTCACCAGGACTTGACCAATCAATTGCTCTATGTGCTGTTGCAGCAGTTGCAGTCCTTCCTGGAGTTCAGCAAGAAGCTGCTGGTGAAATTCTGTACGGGCCTGGTCAGTCTCTTCTTCCACTTTCCCTTCAGTCTCCAAAATCCGAGACTCCTTTTTTAGAAGTTAACAAAAACAAAACAGCTTTGAGAATTCAATATTGTGAAAAACATTAATAAATAACACAACTAAAATCAGACAAGCAAGTCTTTTTTCTAAATGTCTTTGCACACTTGGACAAAGATTGGCATACTATTGAACGCATACATGTTATTCATTTTGTTATGTTATGTTAAAAAAAAGTATACAGCGCACGAATACCAGACGGTGTCTTGGCGCTAGCAGAACCAGTAGGGGCGAGCCAGAACACTATTGGACGTAAAAGCCAGGTCTTAATGGCCTTCCTGAACAATGTCAAGGAAGGAAGATTTCTGATGGTAAGAGGGAGGGAGTTCCAGAGCCTTGTAGCTCCTACCGCAAAGCTTCTACCCCCCCAGTTTGATTTAAAGACTCTTTGAGAGAGTATCACTTTTGCCCCTTGAGATCTGAGGCATCTGGTTGGAGAGTACCAATGAAGTGACCACCTCAGGAACTGAGGACCTGTCCTGTGAAGTGCCTTTTATGTAATGCACAGGGTTTTAAATTTGATACGACTTTGAATTGGCAGCCAGTGCAAACTCTGGAGGTGTTTGCCCACGGACTGAAATTTGGGAATCCCCAGGAGGAGTCTTGCAGCCGCATTTTGGATCATCTGGAGCCTTCGTACTTGCTTTATGGGTATACCAAGATATAGTCCATTACAGTAATCGAGTTTGGACAGGATTAAGGATGTGACTACAGTTTTCCTGCTTTCTGTTGGAATCATAGGCAGGATTTTCTTGATTGCTTTAAGGATGAAGAAACTTGATGTTGTAACTGTCTTGACTTGGGCTTCAAAGTCCAGTTTTTGGTCTATCATCACGCCTAAATTTTTTGCTTTGGGGACTGGGATTGGTGCTGTTCTCAGGTCATCTGGCCACCAGATCTGAGACCAGGAAGGGGAGAAGTTGCCGAACAGAATCACCTCAGTTTTCCCGGAATTGAGCTTAAGGTAGTGCGAACTCATCCATGAGCTGACTGCTGTCATACAGTCCCTAAATCTATTTACTGGAGGGTGGGTATTTATACTGATGGATACCACAATTTGGGTATCATCTGCATAGGATGTAATTTCCATCCCAAAAGATCTAATTACTAGTGCCAGCTCAGAGACATATACATTGAAAAGTGTGGGACTCAATGAGAAACCCTGTGGGACTCCACATGGGAGTGTGAAGGTCGGGAGGTGAAGTTACCCAGGGCAACTGATTGTGTCCTATCAGTAAGAAAGGAGGAAACCAATGCCAGTGCTTTTCCAGAGATACCAAGAGAGTTCAGATGATTAAGCAAGGTTTTGTGGTCGACCGTGTCGAAGGCCGCCGACAGGTCAAGCAGGACAAGAGCTGCAGCGCCCCCAGCATCCATTGCTGCTCTTATTTCCTCGGTGGCCTTTATAAGCGCTGTTTCGGTGCTGTGTTCAGCCCTAAATCCGAATTGTGATTCATTTAGCAGGTTATGTTCATATAGATATGAAGTAAGCTGGATGTTCATAACCTTTTCTACCAGTTTGGCTGGAGCTGGGAGGCGCGAGATAGGCCTATAGTTGCCTGGATCAAGTGCATCTAAGTTGGATTTTTTCAGAAGGGATAGAATCGAGGCCCTTTTTCAAATAGAGGGAAAGACACCTTCACTGAACATGGAGTTAAAAATGGATGTTAGACTTAGACCAAGAATCTCCGGGGCTTGTTTAAATATCATGGGAGGGAGAGGATCATGGGGAGAGCCCGATTTTATTTTAGAAATATGGGAGATTATCTCATCAACAGTTACCGCTCTGAATTCTGTGAAGGTGGGGGCGTTCAAATTTTGTAGACTTCTGGTGTAGTCCGAGTCAGACTTTGCCCCGTTGTCGAAGGTGGTGAAGATTTGCTCCACTTTATTTTGAAAGTGCTGTGCGAGTGCATTACAGAATTCTTGAGAGTGATCATTTCCTTTTCTTTCAGGGGGAGTAGACAGTTTAGTTATCACCCGAAAGAGCTCTTTGGAGGAGCTTTCTGCCTCCTTAATTTGATTAGAGAAATAGGAACTTTTCTCAGATATGATCAGTTTTTTATAATCCGCAAGTAAGATTTTGTATTTTACGAGTTTGTGTTCCTCGTAGTTAATTCTCCAGCATCTCTCCTGTCTTCTGCACTCTTGTTTTTTTTGTCTGAGAGTGTCAGAGAACCAGGGGGCTGAGGGAGTGGTCCTGATGCTAGAAGATTTTTTAAGGGGTGCTATCCTATTTGCAGTTGTAGTGAGCCATTGATTGAAGTGGATAGAGGCATATTCTACTAGTTACGGTGATTTAGTTAATGAATGTGTGAGCTGAATGTTAAGCTGGTTATTGTCAACCTGTTTCCAATTTCGGTATAAACCAGCTGACTGTTTGGGTTGGGTAGGTTGGCCCTTGTCTGAGTTATTAGGCTCAAAGATAATGGCGCTGTGGTCGGTCCAGCTCAGTGGTAGAATCTCCTTGATCTCGAGTGCGTCATAGTTGGTAAAAATACCATCCAGGAATTGGCCGGCCTGGTGTGTGGGGCAATTAACCCTTTGGTTTAGCCCGGCAAGTGTCATGGTATCAAGTAGGGACGTAGTGCTTGAGTCCATGATAGCATCCATGATAGCATCCAGGTGAAAATTAAAGTCACCCAAGATAGCAAAATTGTTCTCCATTAAATTAATCATGAATTTTTATACATTTTTAAATAAATAAGTGAATTAATATGTACATGCATGTATATGGCTCATGTTTTGCTATTAAAGATAAGGAAATATTTCGGTATCCAATCCTTTCACTTCCATGCCAGCACCCCTCTCCCACACAGCCAAACACGAATGCCTGCCAGATTAGGAGTTTTCTCCTGGTCTTGGTGGTGCTTTGGTGGTCCCAGGCGGTGAGCCTTAGAAAGGCACAGCAGTGGCAACACCAAAGCCCGTTTCTGCATGGCATGGACTGGTGCAGTCCATACCATGCAAGAACTGGGGAACATTGCACACAGGAGGGCATACCATGTGCTCCCCTGCAAGCATCCCCATCCACAGGGGCATCAGGGGGTCCTGTAGGGCCCCCTTAATTTCCTGACGCCACACTTTTGATTGCGGGATCACTGCCATGAAAAGTGTGGCGGTCAGGAAAGTCGTAATATGCTTGGCGGTGCCGCAGCCTCAATGCCAGCATATTGCTGCACCAGACCGCCGAGCCACCACCGAGGGATCGTGGATCCCCGGCGGTTGCAGTGGTCCCATGGTGGTCCGACTGCTAAAGTTGTAATACGGCAGTCAGACCGCCAGTGCGGTGGTAGCCGCCACGCCACTGCTGGTTTGGCAGTCCTAAGGACTAGGTTAAGTACCCCTTCTGCACTTGACTCTCAGTGGTAGCTGTGGACTAGCAGTCAAAGGCTCCTTCGGGTGTGAAGAGTAGATACAGGTTAGTGAACATGGCTCAATATCTCAAAGTGCACTCAGCGAAGTCAATCAATCAATGTCCAGTCAAATACTTGTTTTTGTATGAAAAAGAAGTATTTTATTTCTAACTCTATGCATTCAAAGAAATAACATTCATAAGCAACAACACAATCTCCTTGAGGTCAGGGCTCTAGTGTCTGTGTGGCAGCTTCCTGTCCCTCCATCATCCTTGCAATGCAATTGGGGTTATTCCCCATTCACTGGTGGCTGCATCCTGGGAATGCTCACTAGTAGGCCATACTCAAGAGTTCCCCTTTGACTCTTTAGGAATAAGTCAAAAGTATCCATGGTGCCGCAGCACCTTCAGTAGTTAGTCCCCTGGGGCCCAACAGACCTGACCCAAGTCTTACCCACTTCTGCTGCACAGAAGTGTTCAGCATTTCAGCGGGTGCCCTGTCCACAGACACTCACAAGCTCTGGCCCCATTCGGAGAAGTTGGGCTGCTCGCGGTACATGAAGCAGCACCTCACTGGCACAGGCTATCTCCCGAGCGGCTGTCCAAAGTGATCAGAGATGCTCCCAGCCTGTGGAGATGCAGTAAGTCAGCCTTCCCCACATGGAGAATAAGTGATGGGGGTAATTCCATCTCTGAGCACCCGACTGGAACCCAGCGATGGTGTGACATCTTCCTTGGCATCCTCCACATTCCTTGGGAGTCGGTCAGGGGCAGATCTCGATGCACAGGCTGGACCCGCTGTCCGCAGCCTATCTCTTTTCCCGGGCAATAGTCTGCTCTCTTGGCAAAGTTAGTACTGGTAGCCCCTCCTGGTATACGGGATTGCTGTGGCACTTAAGGGCAAAGCACAGACTCCTTCGGGGTGGCCCCTACTGGCATAAGGGGTTGCTGCTATGGCAAACAAGAGTCTTTGGGCACTTGTCGCACAATCACTTCAACGATGCCCCCTCTGGCATACGGGCTCACAGCGACGAGGCCGTGCAGGCTTGGCGCACCCCACATGGTGCTCAATGCATGGCTCAGTCCAAGTCGACCCTCTCCTGGCATACGAGGCTCATCAAAACAATCTTGCATATGGGAAATAACCAGATCATTGCACAGTCATATCCTCATACAGAGAGCCCTCTTGGTAGGACTCCCCAATGGACCTCGCTCCCTACAACGCTCTCCTCTTCCTCACATGTCAAACTGGTTTTGGCAAGCAGGCAAGTGCTTGTGCTCCAGGCGCCGGGGAAGGAGGTCTTGCTTTTCCTGGGCGATGTCCCCTCAGCCAGCAGGGAGACTAGCAGATCTTGGCTCCCAGCCCTGGTCACTGGCAGAAGCCTTGCAGAACTTCCCCTTCGCACACAGCCTGTTTGGCAGGTGACAAATTTTGGGGTCTAAACTTTCCCTTCTTATAGTCCATTTCCAGACACCAAATGTAATTCAGGGTGAGAGGCTTTGAAGTTTTATGTTGCGGATCTGCTTCTTTTGAAGTGTACACTTTTCTTTTTCTTCTTTCCTCTTAAAAGGCTTTCTGTCACAGCAGGAGAGACTGCGAAGCTGATTGTCGCACTGCTTTATCCCTGTACTTTAACCTTCCCAGGCACACATACATCCAGCGTAGAGCCACTACTCCTCTGCTGCGCAGCACTCTACATTTACCTGATGTGGCTCAAGGGTGAGTTAAACATACAGCAGTGGAACTTTAAAAAGATGAGTGGGCCTGTACGCCTCACTCTAGTGGCACAGGGTATAAAGGACCTGTTCACTCCTGCTGATCACTACGCGGCATGCTGCCGCCACCACGCTGGTGCTGCTTAACACTTGGTGAAGGTGGTAGCCTTCCACCACTATGAGGGTAGCACTTTGGGTGCCCCTTCCAGTCCAACAAGAAGGCAATCTGTGAGACAGGCCTACATCATTGCGCACATGCATAATTTGTGTTTGTCTATGACAACAAAAGTCAGCATTAGGGATCCAAACAACAGTTCAGTTAGGGACTCAAGTCAGCAGTACACGTCTTTTACCATGCACAGGACTTGTCCGTCCCAACAGTAAGAAAGAAAGAAAAAGGCTAGGTGAAAGAAAGAAAGGAATAAAGCAAGCAAGCAAGAACAAAAGAAAGAGAGCAAGAAAGAACGAAAGAAAGAAAAGACAAAGAAGAAAGAAAGAAAGAAGGAAAGAAAAAAAAGGCAAAAGAGATAGAAGACAAGAATAAAGAACAAAGGTAAAGAAAGACAGGGTTGGCAAGATTGATAGAGCACACTTAATGGCTTATATTCAGAGTTCACATGAGCTGATGTAAAATCGCAGCAGCCATATAAACAAGGCCACTCCAAAAAAGGAATTTACAACAGCATTAGCAGGAGGTGTGATCTGATAAAGCTGGAATGTGCCCTGTGCTTCACACGAAAAGCGTCCTGCTATCACATCAGGCTCTAAACACAAAGACAACACTAAATTCATTATAAAGATTAAAAAAAACACTGGCACTGAAGGGAAGTACCTTATGTGCGAATGCTCTCCTTGTGAAAGATCAAAATGCAGTCACTGAAAGTGAAGTTAAACAGTGGCTTAAGTAGGGCGACCCATTACACCATATTGTAAATGTAGTGGACAAAAGCTGGGGCTGGACCCATTAAGGACACTGAGGGCTGGTGTACTTTCAAGTAATAGAAACAGGCAATACCCTCATTCACCATAGTTCAAAAATTATTTAACAGACATGCAGACTTTTTTTCAACATGCCCCCCACCAATTCCTTTAACAAGTATTTATAATTGCTTCTACCTCTAAATGTAACAATTGATTCAATTGTCAAGCAAAAGCACAGTGAAACAACAATTTTTCTTCTGATCGTGTTATATGAACAACCCTGTTTCAATATCATTTTTGAATTTACAACAACACATTTTTCAGACAAAATAATAGTGTGAACTATGTTAAATGAAGGTATTGCTTGTTTGTGGTATCTGTAGTAGGCAGCAACAAAATGCGATTAAGTAAATATATTATATGTATAATTTTAGTAAAATCAAAAGATCTTGGCTACTGCCAGACCTAGAAAGCACCAGGATCTACAGGCTTAATACCAAATTAGCGGTAACAAATCTGCTGTTGTAAGAAAATACTACCATTTTTCAAGAAACTCGCACCTGAGAACAAACAACTGATTATATAAGAACAGATGAGTGAAAATATCAAAGCTAAATCATACCCAGAGCATGTTTACTGCAATAAACAGCACAGCAAAAAACACTCTGCATGTGATAAACATGAACCCCTACATCAAATAATGAATACATAAATGTTTGCAGAAAGCAGATTTAGAAATAAGCAAATACATGCAACAAAATCGGCATTGCATCAAGATTTTACAGTAACACAATAGAAATCATCAAACGCATATTCGGAATTTTGGGGTTGTAGCTGTGACCCATGGCTTGCCCATTGTGACCCCTGGTGCTGCCTTTGTGACCCATGGCCTCAGATTTTGAAGGAGGAGCAAGCCACGCATATGAATGTTGGGCTCCAACATCCTTATGTTCAGCTCCGTGTTCATTATACTACTAGTGAATATTAGTCTGCTACTCACAGTTACTGTAATAAAAGGTGGAGCACCCTGGTCTGGGACTTTCACTGGCTGTTTAAGTAAGTAAAATAAAATGCTTGCAAATTTATGCTGTGTGTAGGCCTGGGCAAAGCACTACGCTACGCTCGCGTAGTTTGCGAAGTTTGCGCTACTTCGCACAACGCGAATTGCACGTAGCACAGTGCAAACACGCGTAGCGGTCATTTTTTGCTTGCTCGCGGTCCTCAACGTCAAGTTGGCGACCGCGAGCAAGCAAAATGACATCCTGGCGAGACTTTTTCCTCGTTCGCGATCAGCAACATCAAGTTGCCGATCGCGAGCGTGGAAAATAAACCTCCCGGCGAGATTCTCAACGCGGGGAGGTCAGGTTTCCTATTGCGAGTGGTCGCGTATGCTCGCGACCGCTCGCGATGAGAAACTACCAGTCCGCGTTGAGAAAGCTGCCGCTCGAGAAGAAATCTACTCGAGCGGCAGAAAACGACCGCTTGCACTGTGCAAGATGCGGTTTGCACTGATTGCACAGTGCGGACAAGCATCCGGCACTGTGCAATGAGTGCGAACAGCGCACTACGCAGTTCGCGTAGTGCTACCCGTAGCTCGCGTAGTGCGAACTGCACTTTGCGTAGCTTCGCGAAGCGCTACTTCGCGAACTACGCCCAGGGTTAGCTGTGTGCATGTATGTGGGTGAGAGTGTGCTTGAGTGAAGGAGTTAAGTGTATGTGTGCCATGTGTGTCTGTATGTGTGAGCATGTGTATGTTAGTGAGTGACAGGTAGTGAATGAGAATGAATGAGATTATGCGTTCGTGTATGAGTAAGTCAGAGTGAGTGCTAATGAGTTAGCGAAAGAGTGACTGTGTGAGAGTGAGAATAAAGAAGAAGAATGAGTGTGAGGCATTGTTATTGTTTATTGTGAGGGTGTGTGTGATACCGAATGAGTGTAAGTGTGAGTGAGAATGAGAGCCAGAGTGATGAGAATAAGTGAGGATGTGCCGTTATGCTTGCGAGTCTGCAGTTGGGCCTGGCATACTCAAGTTAATTCTCGTCTTTAAGAGTCACCCGGGACTAATGCTGCCATTGGCCTACTTGAGTCAATACTTTCATACGCGATACTCATCGCAAAATGCTGGCACAGGCACATTGGAGGAAATTCTTGGCATAAGGGAGGACAACTATGGCATATGGAGGGGGAGGGGGTCATCCGTGATAAAATGCTGTCCCTGTCATACTAGGGGTTACTTTTGGCATAACAGTCCCTCACAGTATATCGTCGTAATTAATAGCAAAATGTTGGCATTGGAATATTGTATGTAATGTTTGCGCTAAAGGTAAACCCATGACAAATCTTACCCTGACAAAGGAGGTAATATTGGACAAACTGATTTTTTTGTTTTTAAATGGGGTCAAATCATGGAGACAGTCAGGTTTTACTAGCTTGGCACACCATGAAAGGAATTGAATATTTATTATGTGCCTTTTCAGAGCCTATGAAAGTTTAGCAGATTTCTGTGAAAAACTATGCCTTAAAATGCACAATTAGTCTCCATTTTTAGGTCTGCTCGCTCTGCGAGATCTATTGTTGTCGGGTTTGTTTCGGAAGCAGAGTGGAAGCTCCGCCTCCGCTTTTCATTTGCGCGCGTCATACTTTATGTAAAACGCTCGCATTTCATTTGTAGAGAGGCTTTTTGGTCCCCTCCCTGTCTCCTTTCCGGCTCGCCCAGCCGGACTGGATATTTAGGTCGCGCACGGCGTCTCTTCCGCCTTGTTACTACTAGCGCTTTGATGAAATGTGGTGATTTGAACTGGATAAAATGCTGAGGGGGAGGCGCGCTCTACTGTTTAAGCCTCTGAGACGAGAACTCGAGACATTAATCTTGGATTCCGCCCTTCACCAAACTCTCTGATCTTGAACGGGTTGTAACTCCCTCTGTGAGTGAGTCTGCTCTTTAAGCTGTAAACATTGGGGCAGTTTGGAACGCGCCTATCAGTTTGAGGCCTAGTGTACTTATAAAAAGATGTGTTTATATTTTCGACGATTGATTTTGTGATACTACATAAAAGTTGGCTCGAGAAGAGCCTCTCTCTTCTGCACAGTGCTTACAGCGATGCAGCTCAGTGAGTTGAGCATCTGCTGCGGGGCAGTGTGTGTGTGGGGAAACAACCTTTAGAACGCATGCATTACATCGCATGCCATTAGATTGCGGTTTTTACAACGAAAGTCGTTACAACGACTTGCACTGGAGGGCGCTATAGGACAAGGAGTAGTTTAAATTACTATCCAACACCTTCCCTACTGTACGTAGGCTGGAGTTGGAATAGTAAATTAAACTACTCCTAAGTCCAGCACCCTCCAACGCAAGTCGTTGTAACGACTTGCGTTGTTAAAACCGCGATCTAATGGCATGCGATGTAATGCATGCGTGGTATCGTCATACATCCGGGCGTGTGACATCCAGCTCAAAGGTTCCGATAACACGAGGCCAGCTCAGCCTTTCATCCTTCTCAGAGTTTTAAAATGAATGCCATTGAGTGGGTGATCAATAAACGTATTAAAAAATCGGCAACAGAAAATGTAGTTTGTGGCGAGCACTACATGAATGGTCATGCTAATCGCACACATGCCCAGCACAGTAGCATGTATGCATGCCTACTGCACACCACACGCATAACCTCAAGGGCACGCATTAGGCACAGCACTGCACACATGTTCAATACAGCACAGACAGGCCACATACTTGGGAAGTAGGACAGTGCTGATAACAGCCATGCCCACGAAAACATGCACAGCACGTTACAAGAGCACACAGCAGGACAGAACCCCGAACACCTCCTCGACCTGTGATGAAACTTGAGAGCCCTCGCTGGCACCAGCTACTCGTCACGCAGGCAGCTGGCAAGCAGGGGGCACCAGTGCCCGCCGAGGGGATGCATAATGTGGTGCAAGCAGCCCTCCGGCCACACCCACCTCACGCAACGCCTCATCACTGCCACAAACATGTCTACCAGTGCTGTGTGGGACGGGAGCGGCACACCCCGGGCTACAAAAACCCGACAGCCCGGCCCAGCCACAAACAGCAAAGCCATCGCCAACCCAGTGCACGTCACATGGAGCAGGAAAAAGCTTGTTTCACACTAACGACACAAAAATGACTAACCTAGACATTTTAGAAAGCATACACAACCCGACTGGCATATACAGCCAAGTGAAGGAAATCTCAAAAGCGTATTAAAATGTTAGCTGGACGAAAAAGCGCTTCAGTGCCACAACCTAATTGTAGAAGGCGCTATAGAATTGGTTATAACATAGCAAAGGTCACGGGGTGAACATGCACTGTAGAGTCGTGGAAAATGACTGAGGGACACTGCGACATGGTACAACTACAGAGACACAGCCTGTGTGACCCGGGCACTGGAGCAGAGGTCTGTTGAGTCACAAACTCTGGGAAAGAGCACTTAAGCGCTACATGAACAGCGGCAGTGTGTCACGGATTCACTAATATTAGCACAACAGTCATGCTCCACTAACAATGTGTTCCCCTTTGCTTTTCTCACATTAGTTTCTACCTGTGGACATTACTGTCACCTTCAGCAGCCCCCACCGCCACTCCTTCTTACAAGCTTCCACTTTCTCATTTGAACTGTCCCCCTAGCCCCCAGAGAACTACCATCGTTGGCACCATTGTGAGAAAAGTCGGGGCACCTGCTGATGGTCAAAGCTGAGAGGTCAATAACGGAATGGGCATGGAATCTAAGCTCTCCAATGAGCCTCCTGACCCTACCCGAGCACCTCTGTGGCCAGCATGGAAAGACCCCACAGCTCCTATTCTGACACCAAACCTTACCCTGAATGCTCCTAAGCGCCTAAAAGCCCTTCAGTTTGGGTGTAAACGTCGCCAGCCCCTTGCTGCAGATGCAAACTTGGCGGCGTTTGGATAATAACGTTGTGTGTGTGTGTAGGCAGCTTTTTTGGGGGATGGTATCACTTCATTGGTTTGTCAGTTTTACACATGATGTTTCACCTCATTATTATCAGTATGGCACCCAACTACAGCACTAAGCAATAGAATGCTGGCGGTCAGCCTTTGCGAACGGCCTTCCGCAGTGCAACACCGGTCACTGCGTTTTTAGCAACTTTCCATCCACTTCAGCTAAAAACTATTTTTTTATTAAAATCTGCTGATTATGCTGTAGATGATGGATTTTGGTGCAAATGCGGCACATCCATAATTATGTGGGAAACACCAAAACCGCAGATTTGCACAATTCCAGTGGTTCTGATGATAGTCCCTCTGTCCACAGCTCTTCCTGCTCTCCCTGACCTTTATCATCCCACTCTTCTCCGCCTTCTCAGCTCTCCCTCGCTGCTATGGTCCCACTCTACAGGTGTTCCTGCTCGGCATCTCCTCCTTTGTTCCTTTCTCCACAGCTCTTCCTGCTTCCACTCTACTCTCACCCGTCTCTCCACAGCTCTGCCTGCTTCCACTCTCCTCTCGCCCCTCTCTCCACAGCTCTCCCTGCTTCCACTCTCCTCTTGCCCATCTCCACAGCTCTGCCTGCTTCCACTCGCCTCTCGCCCATCTCCACAGCTCTGCCTGCTTCCACTCGCCTCTCGCCCATCTCCACAGCTCTGCCTGCTTCCACTCTCCTCTCGCCCCTCTCTCCACAGCTCTCCCTGCTTCCACTCTCCTCTCGCACCTCTCTCCACAGCTCTCCCTGCTTCCACTCTCCTCTCGCCTCTCTCCACAGCTCTCCCTGCTTCCGCTCTCCTCTCGCCCCTCTCTCCACAGCTCTCCCTGCTTCTGCTCTCCTCTCGCCCCTCCCTCCACAGCATTCCCTGCTTCCACTCTCCCCTCGTCCCTCTCTCCACAGCTCTTCTTGCTTGCCTCCTCTACTGTCGCTCTGCCCACATTTCTTACTGCTCCCCCTGTGCTCCCTGGCCCACCTCTCCATGACTCTTTCTGACTCCCTTTCCTCTTTCGTCCCTTGGAGAGGAGAAAACACGAACTTGAAGGAGGGCAGAAGACTGCTCCCTGCCTGGATGGACTATCCCAGTCATCCCTCATGTGGCCCCAGTGCATGGATTGTTACAGAACAATACTGCAGCCGTGACCTCCAAGGATGGACGACACAAGTCCTCAGGGCTGCCGGCCGCAACCGGCACATTTCTTCCGTCATAGTTAGGACGTAGTTTGAAAGTTAAGGGTCATAGAGCACGATTACCCGGGTGGGCAGTGGTTATTCTGAGGCATTCACCTGTCACCTCAGTGCCCACTCTGGTCCTAGTTCAAGGCGTCAGTGGGTGCACACTGGCCAAGCACGCCCATGTCTGATACCCCTCTCTTGTTATTTCTAACTGCCTCTCACCATCCCCTTCCTGCAAGTGAGGTTTGTGGCTTTTTAGGTATTGGTTTTGACAGTGCAGCTATATATTGTAAGATTCCAACACACACATGGTGGGCCTTAGGTCCGCCTCGTTCAACCTTTGCTTCCCTCACACATCGTTCATGTTTATTACAGCTAATTAAAACCATTTCTTCTAATACCATAAAATAATTACAAAAAATTCATTAATTTTCGGGGCAAAATAATGCCAGTTAATGCATTTACGTGCAAACAAATATAAAATAATCTACATATAAAGCTCCTTAAAATTATTTTTTTTAAAGTGCACTAGAAAGAAAAAAAAAATCGCAAGCAGTGAAGTCTATTAAAATAAGGACTCTTACGTAAAATGCATGTGATCATTGCCGGCCCGCACTGTAAATGTCACACTGTTTGTATGGCCCATAGAAAAAAAAGCATTTGCACTGCAATAGGTCTCGCATGTGCGAGAGTTTAAGCTATTGGCATTGCAAATAACAATGCCTTTTATTTATGTTTTAAAAACTAACACATGAATAGAAGGCATTGTCAGTTACAATGCCAATAGCTAAAACTCTTGCAAATGCGAATTGCAAATGCTTGTTTATTTTGTCATGGGAGAAAGCCCTCACCCAATCCCTCCCTAGACTAGGGTGGACTCACTCCCTTTAGCCGCGACCTATAATTTAGGTAAATGTTTCCCCTTGGCATGATATGTCGGCACCTTAAAATAGGTGATATCTAAAATAGATATTTGCCTGTGTTGGGTTGTTGTTTTAATCATGTAGTTATTATGATACTTCAGCGATGTTCATTATTGTGATGGCATCATGGTTAAGGTTATGTGACATCACTTCCTGGGAAAATTCTGGTCAAAGGTTGTATGATGTCACTTCCTATCATGTCATTAGCCCAGCTTCCACTCCTATTACTGGTTGGCTTTAAGCTTGCCTTTGACTCGGTACAGCTCTCCACAGCCTTTTGGCTAGATATGACCTTAGAAACACCATATACATACATATACATACAAATATTAAGGTCAAAAGGTGCGTAATACCACTTCTGCTACCTCTGGCATTTTGGTGAATCAGTGTTATGATCAAATATGTGTGTAATGAACACCAAAGTCTAACTGCATTAACAAATATAAACCCCAGAATTACATTTCTCCCATGTACGAGGTATATTTTACAAGCAGAAGCATCACCTCACAACATTAGCACACAGCCACATGTGCACCTTGAATAAAGGACACACAGGAGTTAAATGTTTTGCCTAGTTTACTTACTGATAATCCTCATTACTCTAAGTACTACTGTTTTACATAACAATATCTACAATATTCATTCAGTTATCCAGCAGGTTAAAACCATGCTGAGAGAACAACCCCGAAATAATCTAAGCATAGCAGGGGACACGAGTAGTAATAGCCAGCCAGACACCCACTGCCATGTCAAAGCTCCGATTGGTATTATCAACCATGAAAAGAGTCCCTCAACAAGCTACACTAATACGGGATGCATTCAACTAGATAGGGGACCTAAAGTAAGACCCACAAACCAAAATCTAAGACCTCAAGCTCCAGCGTCTTTGTTCCTGTCCAACTATGACCACCTAGGATCCACCAGACTGCGGCTGTCTAAAGAGACCCCTATTAAAACAGGAAATAAAAATATAGTATACATGACTAATGTCCCTAAATGCACTGGTAACACACAGGGAAGATGTGGACTCTCTTCGCAATAAATGTATACAGTGGATACGACATGTCAGGGGTTATCGTTCAGTTCCTTATGGCTAAACGACACACGACACCCGAACTACCATTAGATTATATTGCATTGACTCCCCCCCATCGCTATTTGGTGGAAAACCTTGTTGATTTCGATATTCATACTCAAAATCTTACTTGTTCCAGCATTCACATTAAGCTTAATCCCCCAGAATCAGCCACACACCTGAGTTTGTCACCACTTAGGGAGATACACTGAAGGTATTTTTCTCTCGCTGACACTCCAACTATACATCCTAGATTATCACCTGTCAGCGAGACTACTGTTATCTCTCCCATATTAGTTCAATCAAACCCAGCCTTGTGTAACTTATCCCCTAAAGACACGGTTTTCGAGGGAAGGAAGGAGGATGTAGTAATGCAAGTCCCAGTGCATAATGAGAAAATTGAGAAATCTCATACCTTTACTAGTATAAGCCTTCTGTCATGGAATATAGCTGGATTAAAGTCAAGGGGCGCATCCCTGGAGTGGCATACATTTATAGACTACTATGATATATGTCTCTTCCAAGAAACATGGTTAGTGGAGCCCCTTTTTCAGCTAGGGTACTTAAACTATCATATCAAGGCGAGATGTGGAGATAAAGGGAGGCCCTCAGGGGGCTCACAATTTGGGTCAGGCAGGCCCTAAATCTAAAGATAACTGAGCTCCCAACTATGTGTAATGATATTCTAGCTATTAGACTGTCAGCGGGCCCCCATGGAAACATCTGCATTGGCTGCTGCATTTCTGGCTGAATTGCTGTTTCCTGCGGCGGGATCCTGTACAATGGGGGGGATGCAGGGCTTGGGCCGCGGGCTCCTGCGGGGGCTGAGCCAGCTAGGGGTGACGGGGGAGCGGTGCCTGAGCACGATGCAAAGCAGAGGTACTGTGATTGTGGAGAGGTGGTGGCAGGTCCCGCTGGCACCTAAAGATAAGGAACCCTATCTGCACCCGAGGAGATCGCGTATCTACCGGCTGGTCGAGGACACAAAGCATCGACCCCCGGAGAAGATGGAGCTGAGCCTGACCCAGAATGTTAAGACATGCAACTCAATGGAACTATGACGATGCCCCCTGGGCGGAAACCATAACTGTCTGTACCTACAGCGGTGCCTGAGAAACCTTAGCCGAAGCCCGGTGGACCTGTCCTATGCAGCTATAGAGGAGTTTGGCTCTGGTTCACCCCTCGGCCGTCACCTACCCAGCTGGACAACGGACATTGTTTTCCTCGCCTCCCCGTTGTGTTTCCTACCTGCATTCCCTACCCCTGTTTACCATTCCCCTTCTACCTTTCACTCCCCACAAGACGTGTGTACGCGCTAATAACTCACATTGTGTAATCTCATGTTTTTCTCCTATGTCTATACTTGGCTATGTAATTATGTAACCTGTAACTCGCTGATCCTCATGTAAAGCACTCTGATAGCTCCGGGTCTAGCCAGCGCAATATAAAACTTTGCAAATAAATAAAATAAATACAATAAGGTGGAATTTAAATTGAAGATTACAGAAGTGAAAGCTTGCCTACTAGAGTTGGGTGACTAAAAGAGTCCTGCCATTTCCAGAATCCTCATGGGAGTATCCAAAACCAGAACCAAAGGCCATGCAAGGTACATAATGACTGTGATAAGGAAGTGTAGAAGTAGCAGAAATGCAGACTGCGGGTGAGTAATATAAATATTACCTCTACCTCCTTCATCCTCATCAAATTCCTTAGTCTCAGGCATATTATGCTGCACCATATTATTAATTATACAATGGATGTCTTAGCTGGCATGACACCCCATTGAATTTCATTGAGAAAAACAGGAAGACAATTAGGTTATAACTAAACAAAGCACTCAAATTTATCACTGCTGTGTTTCTGAAGTGTGCAATGATAAACAGTATGAGTAGGTGACCATGTGGCTACCGTGCATATTTATGTCAACAGAATGCTGTGTACCCTACTTGGATGCTGCCATTTTCCTGGTGGTCTGTCTCTTTATACCGGGAAGCAAAGTCATATCAGTGATCTAAGGAATATGCTAGGTCTTTAGAAGATTTGATACACTGACTGACAGACACTTAGGAGGTTTTCTAGCTTTGACTTGAATAGCCAAAGGTAAGAAAAAGGTTGACCAAATTTAAGAGAGAGCAGATCTAGCAAAGTAGATAAGACTGGTCTATAAACAGCTACGGGATGTCATTCCTACTCTTTTTCTGAAAGAGGGGTGGGGAAGAAGGTAAAAAGGATCAAATCCTGGGATCTGTAATTGCCAAAGGAACCTATGGAAACAACATGGACCTGACCGAAAAATCAGAGCATTCTAATACATTGGAAAAATAAAAAGTGCCTTCTATCAATGAGGCTTGCAACTCCCCTACCCACCTAGCTGAGGTCACTGCTACCAAGGTGACATTTATCATCAGAATCCTCAGGTCGCCTTCCAATATGAATGCATGGAACTGAAGGGCGATAAGGACCATAATTTGGCAATGGTATTGAGTCTAGCTGGGGGCCTAGATGGGGAAAATGCCAGTGTCTCCCCTTCTTCCACAGGACTCCATAAATACTTTGATCATTCCACATTATAGTCCAAGTGTAGTAGTGGGCACGTCCAAGGAAAACCTACCTCAATAAAACTGCAGGACCAAGTCCTACTAGGAGCCTAGTTTAATGTTATAAAGCAGGTGGTTTCCTGTGGTGTCCTAGCGCTATACTATACAAAAAGAAGGGGAGAGACAGTTATTTATAACTGGAATAAATGTGTTTCATGGCTTTGCAGAAACACGGATAATTGGACTCTGCATGAATAGGAAAAGAAAGGTAGAGAATTCCAGCATTCAGTAGTGACAGCCAAAGAATGCTTGCCTCTGAGGAATGAAGATGCCTATTGAGGAAATATTTGGTAAATAAATCTGTTAAATAGTTTGATGCACCTATCCTCTAAACTGCTTTGTGGCAGTAGCAGAGAGCTTTAAAAGCACAATGTTTGGCCACAGGAAGCCAGTGAAAGCCAACAAGATGTTGGGTCATCCTAGCTGATCTCAGCAGACCAATACGCCTGGCTGTAATATTCTCTTCAATTGAAGATGTTGCAGCAAATAGGCAGGAAGACCAGAAAAATGCTATCAAAGTAATCCAAATGACTAATAATAAGTGCATGCACCAAGGTTCTCAGTAACAAACTGGGCAGTAAAGGAGAGACCTTTCTCAGCATCTTCAAAAGGACAAAACATATTGACATATGTTTGTTAATGTGAGGCTCAAAGGTTAAATCTGCAACAAAGGTGGCAGCTAAGTTACGTGCAAAGGCCACAGGTGTTGGACAGGGTCCTAGGCATGGAGGTCACTAAATAGGTGACCAAATAGATGAATTTCCAAATGCTAGGGCTTCTGTCTTATATGCGTTTAGCCTCAAGGATTTAACATTCATCCAGAGGACCACCGATATGAGGCAGGAATTAAATTGGTCCAGGATTGACAAATGACTACTCTCAGGAACCAGTATAATCTGGGTGTCATCTGTGCTGGAATAAAATTTAAGCCCAAAGGAGGTGATGAGATTGGCTAGTAGCATCACATATATGATGAACAAAGTTGGGCTCAAGGACAAGCCCTTTGGGACACCACAAAGCAGATAACGAGGAGCAGATTGTAAAGAACGAAGATGAACAGCTGAGTCCTCTTCGGTAAAAGAAGATTACAGCCAACTCACAGCCTTCCACTGTATCCCCCACCTCACCAAGTCTTTGAAGAAGGATATTATGTGAGACCATGTCAAAGGCCGCTGATAGATCAAGGAGGATGAGGGCCACTAAGCTCACATTAACTAAGATCATCCTGATGTCATTAGATGTGGCTGTCGGCTCTAAAACCAGGGCAAAAGCCAGACTGGAAGCTAATGAGCATTGTGAGGGTGTGAGGAACCATCCTTCACTACATATCATTTTTTTAAGGATGGCAAGTATTTAGGTGATTGTTGAGAATGAATAAAGGAAGTGAGTTTTGTAGAGCATACTTTAATCACTGGAGCTATAAGGCACTAGGGGCCAGATGTATGAAGCGTTATTCCCGTTCGCAAACGGGCCGATTCACAGAATCGGCCCGTTTGCGAACGGGAAAAAGCATTTTGGGATGTATCATCCCAAAGGCCATCGCAAAATAAGGAATCGCAAAATTTGCGATTCCCTATTTTGCGAATGCATTTAAGGAATCGCAAATTGCGATTCTTTAAATGCAATTTTGGAAGCACCCAAAATTTGCGATTTGGTCTTAGGGAATGCAAATTACCACCAACTTCAAGTTGGTGGTAATTTGCATTTCCTAGAAAAATTTACTTTTTTGCATTTTTCAAAGTGCCATGTGGCACATATACATGCCCTTAGGGCATGTATGTGCACCACATGTGCACACATGCATATTTCAGGGGTGCAACAGGGTGTCCTTTTGGCACCCTTGAAATTGCATGCGCAATTTGCGAGTACCTAATGAGTACTCGCAAATTGCGCATGCAATTCCCATTCGTTTCTAAGGGCCTCTTGGGCCATAGAAATGAATGGGAAGCCATTCCTTATTTGCGACTCGCAATTTGCGAGTCGCAAATAAGGAATGCGTAGGAATCGCTAGTTTAATTGCGAAATCTACATACATTGCATTTATGGAGTCCTTAACAGCGAATCGGTAAAATTCGCTATTAAGGACTCGCAAAAGATAATGTTGATACATCTGCCCCCTAAAAGGCAAAATATAACATATAGATTGAGAAAAAAAGTTGCCATTATACATGTGTAGTTTCCTGAGCTATCGAGATTCAGGGATCTACCTAGACCTAGAAGATCAAGTCCTCCCTTCTCAATCAGCCAGAGAAGGTGATTGCACACCCTGGTAATTCTCCCGTTCACAGATTTAGGATGCATGCAATGGTAAGTGTGCAGTCTTTATGTCGTGGTGGAGCCAATGCCACACAATCATCACATATACTCACACTGTGTGCAATGCTTAATGTCTAAAGCTCCAGGAGCAAGCATACCTCCCACTGACGAAAAAAAGAAGAAAAAAACAGCAGAAAAGTATATATATTCGCTATAGCTAACGGGGGGATGTGGGAGGCTGAAATACATTTCTCAACAGCCCCGGTGGTGGTGTCAAGTTTTCTGATTCCAGTTTGTCTTTTAAGTCTCATTTCATTAGATGATGAGCCTGCGGGAGGAAACCACCCATTGGAAACAGCATTTTTGGATTTAAAATCAATTATGACACATGAGCAAGTAAACTATAAATAGTACACAAAAACAAACCACGTTTACAAAACATACCATTTCCTTGTGCAGTTGCCACTTGTTTTCATCTGGACAGTGGGTTGTTCTCGTTTCTACAAGATGCTGTTCCCTCAGTTCCTGCAGAAGACTTTTTTTCCGGCAGACTTTCATTTGAGTCTGAGTGGCCATCACAACAGTACGCAAAGCTATCATTCTTAGAAGAGAGCAGAGAAGCAGCTTGTGCCGCTGAAACACAAATGTAGCAGATCTACAAAAGAACACACATTGAAGTTCATTTAGCAAAATGATGCCCATCAGCAAGGGGATAAGCAGATAGCTAACTGCAGGGACAGTTCCTATTTAGAGCAATACATGTTGTTTCCAGTAGTTCCACATGAACCTTTTTGGAGCAAGTCATTTACACTGGTGTGCAAGGATAATTCACATTCATGGTGTCATGGTGGACCAATCAAACGTTCGCAAATATAGAGATTCCCATTAAAATACAGCAATTATGCTGAAATAAAATGGATAAATTCAGATCAAATCATTTGTGCCAACAGAATTTTGCAAATATGATATATTTAAATTATAATTATGAAGTAGGCACACTGGCATTATGGTAATCTTTTAGGCAAAATTGTTAATGTTTAGTCCCTTAGACTCCTAGCAGGAATCAGGTTTAAAAAGAAATGTGAGTCTTTCCAGCAGTCATGCAAACTTCAAAGTAGAATTAAAAAAGGTAATTTTGACGTAAATGTTATAGCAGCACAAGTTGAATGTCGAAATAAATATATTTAGTGTAAATATTCCCACAGGAATATTTGTATATTCAGCAGGTTTGCTCCTTAAGGTTGCCACAACTCACGCTTCTGTTCCCCTGGATTCTTAGCATGCCTCAACTAATGGATGCAAAGGAATTAATAATTATGCGTCTCATTATACAACAAGATGCAGACTGATTGCTCTGCCGAGCCCCAGGTTTCAATCTGACCCCTTCAGCTCTTTTATTTGGGATAGGCTTGAACTAGCTCTTCCAATAACAAACATTGAGCTCTCCAGAGACATACGTACTCCTCGATGAGGCCATTTAATCTGCTTATAGTGCCTTGAAGGATTGCTTCGTGCTTCTCAGACAGGTGGTTCTGCAGCACAACAGACAGAGCATACTCTTTTGCCCAGATCTGTGAATAAAAAAAACATAATTTATGATTCAGATTCACGACATATCATTGGAATTTTGAGGGGGCCACATTTTTGATTTGAAAATACTGTTTAAGAGGATCTCCTCACTTCATTAACTTACAGTAACCAAGACGGTGCATCTCAATACATTTTGTTTGTAATGCTTTTAAAAACAATAATATGAAAATATTGTCATGCATAGAAGCATAAAGTTATCTTTGAACGACTGCACTAAGTAAGATGAAGAACAACTCCTCAACCGATTGCACGTCTACTACCCCTGGGCTACTTTCCTCCATGAAGATGGATTTTCCTGTTTCCCTGGAGTCTGCCTCCTTCAAACCTTCCTCTCCGTCTAGTGTGGGCTGTCAGACCCAGCTAGCTCCCCTCCCTGTGAACTCGGATCCTTCTCCATCATGCAAGTTCCTATTTTGGAACGAGGCAGGTCTACGTTCCAAGTTGTCATCTTTTTCTTGGGCTGATTTTATTCAGGATTTTCATTTTCTCTATCTCCAGGAGACTTGGGCAACCGAACACATCAATGGTTTTAGAACATTTTACTAACCTGCAGTTCCTTCTAACGCTGGTAGAACTAAGGCGGGTTGGCTATTTGTGTCTCAAATGCACTGCCTTCTCTTACGCTTAAGATAGAGTCCAACTCTCCTTACTATCTGATTATTCTTTGGGAAATTGTGTGCACAATCCCAATTTTATAATTATGAATTTATGGAATAATGCTTCGCCATTATATGTTGCTACCGTGCTAGCCCAACTTCAATATGATTTGGATAGGTTATATCGCATTGAAGGGAAGGAGAGTCTTTTACTGCAGACAGGTGATTTCAACACCAGGTTATGTTAGCTCCCTCCTAAAAAGGTGTGTGGTATGGTGGATTCTAACGGCAATGACCAAACACACTTTAGTCATGATGCACATGGAATGAAGCTGACGGATTTATTGATCAAGTTTGGCCTTGCCTTTGCCAATGAATTATGCACTCCTCCAGTTCCTTTTCATCCTACTTTTGATGATCGTTGCTATAACACAGTCAATGATTACATTCTTGCCTCAGGCAACCTTGAAAATCTATTATGTGACTACCATCCTCTCAATTGCTATGAGTTATTATTTTCCTCAAAGTTTAAAAGTGAAACAAATATGGGGTCTAAAAATTAATCCTGCCTAGTGCTCTCTTGATTATGCTTTGCTATCCACCTGAAGTGGCACTTCGGGGGTCAATCCGGACACTCCTTAACCCCTTCGCTGCTAGGCCTTTTCCCCCCTGTGCTAAGCCTTTTTTTGGCTATTTGGGGTAGTTCGCGCTTAGGCCCCTATAACTTTTTGACCACGTAAGGTATCCACACGAAATTTGCGTCCTTTTCTTTCAACATCATGGGGATTCTAAAGGTACCCAGGGTTTGTGGATTCCCCTGGAGGGGGCCCAGAAATTTGCCACAATACAGCAAAATTTTGTTTTTTGGGGGAAAAATGGGGAAAAAAGTGCTGCAAATGAAAGGGTCTGGTTTTTTCCCAGCAAATGGTATCAACAAAGGGTTTATGGGGCTTAAATTACCATTTTCCCAGCTTTTAGGGACTGACAGACTTTTGTCAGAGAACCAACATTTTTTACACAGTTTTGGCATTTTACTGGGACATAGCCTATTTTTGCTATTTTTTGTGCATTCAACCTTCTTCCAGTTAATGGTAGAAATGGGTATGAAAGCAATAATGGATCCTGAAAAGCTATACATTTTAGAAAAGTAGACAAAATTCTGAATTCAGCAAGGGGTCATTTGTGTAGATCCTTCAAGGTTTCTTTATAGAAACTAACAGTTGAATATAGGAAAAATTGAAAATTAGTTAAAAAAAAACAGCCATTTGTGCCAACGTTTTCACCTTTAACTTCTTTTAATTATGACAGCTGTTTGAAAGCAATATACCGTTACATTCGCTGGACCTTTCTGGTTGTGGGGATATATAGGACTTGTAGGTTCACCAAGAACCCGACGAACCCGGAGCCAATAACTGAGCAGCGTCTTGCAATGGTTTTTTATTATGTACCGGGTATATAGCAATTAATTTGGGAAAATATATACATGGAAAAATCGGTATGAAAGACACCTATGTATTTCTGAAATTGGAACAAAATATAGAGTTTAGAAACAGTAGATATTTGCACATTTCCGAAATTGTGAGTACCAATACTAGCATGAGAATTATAGGACATTTTTCAAAGTGACTTCTTTTTTACACATTGTCTTTAATTTGGAAGGCAGAAATGCATTGAAAGTCAATAGGTAATAACAGTTGCTCTACAATTCTGTATTACCCTAAGTCTCCCGATAATAATGGTACCTCACTTGTGTGGGTAGGCCTAGTGCCCGCGACAGGAAACGGCTCAAAACGCAACGTGGACACACTTTATTTTTTACAGTGAAAACTGACCCTTTTTTTGCAAAGTGCCTAGCTGTAGATTTTGAACCCTAGCTCTGCCGGCACCTAGGGAAACCTAGCAAACCTATACATTTTTTAACACTAGACACCCAGGGGAATCCAGGATGGGGTGACTTGTCTGGCTCTCACCAGGTTGTTACCCAGAATCCCTTGCAAACCTCAAAATTTATTTAAAAAAAAACACATTTTCCTCACATTTTTGTGGTGGAAAGTTCTGGAATCTGCGTGGATCTACAAAATTTCACCCACCCCGTATTCCCCAAAGTCTACCAAGAAAAATGATACCTCACTTGTGTGGGTAGGCCGAGTGCCCGCGACAGGAAACGGCCCAAAACGCAACATGGACACACCACATTTTCACAGTGAAAACGGACCCTTTTTTTGCAAAGTGCCTAGTTGTAGATTTTGAACCCTAGCTCTGCCAGCACCTAGGAAAACCTAGCAAACCTATAAATTTTTGAAAACTAGACACCCAGGGGAATCCAGGATGGGGTGACTTGTCAGGCTCTCACCAGGTTCTGTTACCCAGAATCCCTTGCAAACCTCAAAATTTGTCCAAAAAAACAAATTCTCACATTTCCGTGGTGGAAATTTCTGGAATCTGCGTGGATCCACAAGATTCCACCCACCCCGCATTCCCCAAAGTCTTCCGAGAAAAATGGTACCTCACTTGTGTGGGTAGGCCTAGTGCTCGCGACAGGAAATGGCCCAAAACGCAACATGGACACACCACATTATCACAGTGAAAACGGACCCTTTTTTTGCAGAGTGCCTCGCTGTAGATTTTGAACCCTAGCTCTGCCGGCACCTAGGGAAACCTAGCAAACCTATACATTTTTGAAAACTAGACACCCAGGGGAATCCAGGATGGGGTGACTTGTCTGGCTCTCAGCAGGTTCTGTTACTCAGAATCCCTTGAAAACCTCAAAATTTGTAAAAGAAAAACATTTTCCTCACATTTCTGTGGTGGAAAGTTCTGGAATCTGCGTGGATCCACAAAATTCCACCCACCCCGCATTCCCCAAAGTCTTCCAAGAAAAATGGTACCTCACTTGTGTAGGTGGGTCAAGTACCCGCGACAGGCAAGGGCCCAAAACCTATTGAGGCGACATCAAAATTACCTATCACAAAACAACCTGGTTTTACAAGGGGGGTCCCATGAGTTTTTGGCCCCAGGCTCGGCCATCTAGGGAAACCTACCAAACCCACAAATTTCTGAAAACTAGACACCCGGGGGAGTCCAGAAAGGTATGGCTTGCGTGGGTCCCCCAACGTTTTCCTACCCAAAATCCCCTGCAAACCTCAAATTTAGCTGAAAAAATCACTTTTTTCTCAAATTTCTGTTTGGGACTGTTCTGGAATCTGCGTGGATCCACAAATTTCCTACCACCCAGCGTTCCCCCCAGGTTTCCCGATAAAAATGGTACCTCACTTGTGTATGTAGGCATAGTGGCTGCAACAGGAAATGGCCCAAATCGTACTGTGGAGACTTTAAAATTACCTATAACAAAACTACCTGGTTTTGGGGGGCACCTGGGGTTTTGGCCCCGGGCTCGCCACCATCTAGGGAAACCTACCAAACCCACACATTTCTGAAAACTAGACACCCGGGGGAGTCCAGCGAGGTATGGCTTGCGTGGGTCCCCCAACGTTTTCCTACCCAGAATCCCCTGCAAACCTTAAATTTAGCTGAAAAAAATCACTTTTTTCTCAAATTTCAGTGTGGGAAAATTCTGGAATCTATGTGGATCCACAAATTTCCTACCACCCAGCATTCCCCCAGGTCTCCTGATAAAAATGGTACCTCACTCGCATGGGTGGGTCAAGTACCCACGACAGGCAAGGGCCCAAAACGTATTGAGGAGACATCAAAATGACCTTTCACGAAACAACCTGGTTTTGCAAGGGGAGTCACCTGGGTTTTTGGGCCCGGCCTCGGCGGTCATCTTGGGAAACCTACCAAATCCACACATTTCCAACAACTAGACACTCGGGGGAATCCAGCGAGGTATGGCTTGTGTGGTTCCCCCAACGTTTTCCTACCCAGAATCCCCTGCAAACCTTAAATTTAGCAGAAAAAAAATCACTTTTTTCTCAAATTTCTGTGTGGGAAAGTTCTGGAATCTATGTGGATCCACAAATTTCCTACCACCCAGCGTTCCCCCAGGTCTCCCGATAAAAATGATACCTCACTCGCGTGGGTGGGTCAAGTACCCGCGACAGGCAAGGGCCCAAAATGTATTGAGGAGACATCAAAATTACCTATCACAAAACAACCTGGTTATGCAAGGGGGGTCACCTGGGTTTTTGGCCCCGGGCTCGGCGGCCATCTTGGGAAACTACCAAAACCACACATTTCTGAAAACTAGACACCCGGGGGAGTCCAGCGAGGTATGGCTTGCTTGGATCCCCCAACATTGTCCTTCCCAGAATGCTCTGCAAACCTCAAATTTAGCTGAAAAAACCACATTTTCCACATATTTTTGGGTGGAATCACTGTGCCGGCACAAATGTCTTACCCCACAGCGTTCCCCTCAGTCTCCCGAGTAAAATGATACCTCACTTGTGTGGGTGGGGCAAGGGCCTGTGACTGGGAAGAGCCCAAAACATAGGGATTAAGGGTATAGCACCGAGCATTCTAAGCGCTACATTTTTAAAAAAAAATACGTTTTTAGCCAATTCTGCATTGGACACCCACACAAGTGAGGTAATATTTTACTCGGGACATTAAGGAGAACGCTGTTTTCTAGTGGGCTTTTTGCCCCCCGGGGGGCAGATTGGGGGCGACTGCCCCTGTCTGCCCCCTGGGGGGGCAGAAAGACTGACACTTCTCTGGGGAGGGGGTGGTGGGGGCATTGCCATGCCCTTTTGGGCAGCCCCCACCCCAACATCAATAAAAAAATCCCTGGTTTCTAGTGGGCTTTCTACCCCCGGGGGGCAGATTAGGGGCTACTGTCCCCATCTGCACCCCGGGGGGCAGAAAGACTGGAATTTCACTGGGGGTGGGGGCATTTTCATGCCCATTTTGGGCGGCCCCCACCCCAACATCAATAAAAAAAATCCCTGGTTTCTAGTGGGCTTTCTGCCCCCCAGGGGGGGACAGAAAAACTGTTATACACAAAAAAATATGGGGGGAGCAAAGGCCCTTGCCCAAGGGGCCGCTCCCCCCTCCCTTGTGCTAGTGGGTGGATCCCTGCTTGGGGATCGCCCTCCTGTGGTGATCCCCAAGCAGGGGTCCACTAGGGAAGGGTACCATTGGAAAGGGGAGATTCTCCCCTTTCCAACGACACCTCTCCCATCTGTTTCGGTGCTCGGGGGGCTGAGATAGCCCCACAAGCACCGAAACTGAGAAACTGAAACTAAATTTCAGTTTCGTTTTCGTTGCAATGACGATAGCATGCCATGCGCGCGATCTTCATTGCAAGGAAATACAAAAATAGGCCTGGGGAGGTTGGGGAAGCTCTTCCCCACCTCCCCAGGCAAAAAAAAGAAAATGGGAAAACCCTCTGATGTCTGCAGCAGAGGGATTTTCTGAGCATGTGCTCATGACGGAATGGTTCCGTCATGAGTACTGGGGCTCATGATGGAACCATTCCGTCATGAGCACCCAAAGGGTTAAAAAACTGATTACCACTCATAGGGGTGCCTTTGACATTTGTTTAGATGACTCAACCAATGACGAGGAGGATAAGATGGCTTTCATCGAGATCTATAATGGGATCAAACAAGCTTTAACTAAAACTATATCCCAGTCAATCTCCCCTAGGCTAGGGCGGTTCTCTAGCAATTATACAGCCCACAAGTTCCTAATGAAGGCTCTCAATAAATCTCTGCGCTGCCCTGTGGAAGTGAGTAGGTCTGAGTATACGTTAGCGCTGAAGACAAGGAAAAAGGAGCTAAAGCACCAGGCGTGGGAAACCCTGACTGAAGCAAGCTTGGCTAAGGCTATGCCAGCCTTTTTGCACGTAATTAATAGCCCTCTTTCAAGGGACGACAGCAGCCCAAGATTGGAGATGGCCATTAATGAATCCAACTGGGTTGCCCATTTCTCTAAGATTTACTCCATCCCTAGTAAGCATAAGCAGGGCTCTGATTCTCCGGGAACCCTGTGGTTTTAGAAATGTATCATTTACCCTGGATAAAATCATCAGGGCAGTAATGGGCAGCATGGGCGGGAAAGCCCTGGGCTACATGGTGTCCCCATCGACTTGTTCATGGCTTACCTATCCCTGTAGAGACCTATTTTGACTAGGGTCTTAGGGGCCTGTTCTTGTTCTGGCATCCTGGACTCATGGTCAGAGTATGTCATCGTACCTATCTTCAAGAAAGGGGACCGTTATAACCCTGCTTGCTACTGCCCCATATCCTACTAGATTCACTGTTAAAAGTTACAGGGAAAATTGTACTGAGTCATCTTGAAGAATGGGCCGAAGCATCTAGCAACCTTTCAGGACTCCAGAACGGTTTTCGCACAGGGCAGGGAACAATCGAGTAGGGGCTCAATCTCAACCTGAACATTGCCAAATACACCTTAATGAAAAAGGGCCAGCTGTATCTAGCCTTTGTCGAACTGTCGAGTGCATTTGATTGTATCCTTTATAGCCAACTGCGGGCTATTCTATCTAAGATTTGGGTGGACCCATCGATAATTGCTTCAGGGGACAGGCTAGGGTGCGCTTTGGCCGTAGGGTCGAATGTACTCGTGCCTTTAAGCTTGAAAGAGGGGTTAGACAGGGCTGCATTTTAGCGCCTTTTTTGTTCACCCTGAACATCAATAGCTTAGGCTCTACACTAAGCGACAACTGTAAAGATCTCCCCCAAATTGGCCATAGAACAATCCCTTGTTTGCTGTACACTGACGATGCAGTCCTTATGTCATGTACCCCTTTGGGCCTACAGAGTATACTCACCTGTTTTATTAATTATATGTCTGAGCTTGGCTTGACCGTCAATAAAAGCAAGACTTTTGTTATGAAATTTAGCAGGAACACAAGGAAGTTCCGGAATCTTCTAGCATGTGATTCTAAGTTACGTTTTACCCCCACATTCCTTTATCTGGGTATATTCTTCGATGAACATGGCACATGGTCTCCTGCCATGAATAACAGGAAGCTGCACAACCTGTAAATGCTCTTTTAAGGTTCGCTGCCAAACTAGGCACCAAACATGTGAGAGAGATGCTTACTATTTATAATGCAAAATGTGTCTCAGTTGCTCTTTACGGGGCTGGAATCCGGGGCTATGCCAACGTTAGCCATTCTCAAACAGTTAAGAACTCTCTCCTTAAGAATCTTTTATCAGCTCCCAAAAGCTGACCCACTACTGTATGCCACTGTGAACTGGGGGGTGAGGTTTTTAGTCGACCGGATTAAAAATCAGCCAATTTTATTGTGGCACAAGGTATGGACCTCTGAGTTTACTATTTTAAACCAATCACTTATTGATGATTGTCATAGGTTGAGTGACTTCCATCTTATACCCTGGTTTAAATTTGTTAAACAATTTACATCAGATATTGGACAGGCAGAGTATTTTACCACACCTGAACCACTACACATAGTTAGGAGAAATGACTTTAAGAAACTATGGGCCTGATTTAGATCTTGGCAGACGGGTTACTCCGTCACAACAGTGATGGATATCCAGTCTGTCGAAATATGAATCCCATAGGATATAATGGAATTTATATTTCGGCAGACGGGATATCTGTCACCGTTGTGATAGAGTAACCTGTCCACAAAGATCTAAATCAGGCCCTATGTCTGCATGTACTTGAAGATCGAATGCTGACCTAGGAATTGACGAAACCCAGTGTTATCAAAAACCAGTTGCTTCTTGTAACAAATGGTGTGTAACCCTATCTTAGGCTAGTGCAGAATCTTCAACACCAGTTTTTGCTAACTCGCTTAAGATTAGACATTTTTCACCATCTAGTCAGCTTCCCGTCAATAAATGATGGGTCAGATGTCTTGGTCAATTGCCCCTGAGACAAAATATCTACATGATGCACCTTGCACATTGTCCTCTTCTGCAAATTTTATCATACACCACATACACTTTATATTGTGTATCCTTCACCAAATGAATTTTAACCAATGTCACCCAGCAATTTTGTTCTTAAAACAATTTTCTTCTGCTGCAAATTACTTTACAATGACTAACTTTTTAAGCTCAGTGATGCGTATAAGAAAAACGCTAGCTCCTTAGCTATGATGTCACTGTGTGTTTTTCTTGCTTTTAACATGATTTTACATTAACTATGTATTTGAATATGTATTTTATACTGCACTGTATGCTTTCATGGTTTTTATGAAAATTAAATAAAACAGATTTTTATTTACTGCACTTAGATCAATAAACTGACAAAAATTAAATTCTAGACTATCCCAAATACTCCGAAGTATTAACATGAATTATATTTTTTATAATAAGTTATGCCTTCTGAATGGCACATGATCAAGTATATAGCTCTCAATCTTAAATCATGGTCCAGACAAGGTGAAAGCAAACAAATGAATGACAAAAAAGTCATATTTATTAGGGAACTCGTGTTACAAGGGTTCAATTTTCTGAAAAGGTGTCAGAGTTAATTATGCAGAACTGGTGAAGGTCAGCTATACAACATTGCTATGGTGAAAATTTTAAAGAAAATATACAATCTTAAAACCCTGATAAGACTGAGGGATAACACAATAAAACAAGGTCCACCGATTATTTACTTCACTGACAATAATTTAACCATGTAGTCCAGAGCATGGGGTCCAATAGCCAAAGGTGACGTATCTTTTACTTGACACCACTTAAGCGGCCACTATATCAGGTTGCTACACTTTAAAGGCTAAGTGCATCTCTCTGTTTGCAATGTGAAGATTTGTGCTGCTTGTAAAAAAGATGCAAACTCCAGTAAGGGTCAAGTAGGTTCTTTATTCAAGAGTACCCCATCCACAGGTTAGGTAGCATCCAGGTTCAGCATCACTGACCATAAAGGAACTATGGTCAAATGACATCACCAACCTGGAATGTCCCAACACTCAATGACTCCAACATTCCAGCTACTACATTCTTAGGATACCACTCAGCTACTCCCAGAACCCCCTGCTGTGAAAACCTTCAGGCCTATCACAATGCACACTGTTGGGACGGAAAATTCCTCTGCATGGTAAAGACACGTAAACCTGTACTGAGTACCCCACGTTACTGTTCTGGATCCCTAATGCTGACTTTTATGTCATGGGTGAACACGGGTCATGCATGTGAGCCATGACACAGGCCAGTCGCATGGAATGTGGCCTTGTTGGAATGGGAAGGGCATCCAAAGCACTACCCTGATAGTGGTAGAAGGCTGCTGCCTTCATCAGGAGTTAAACCGCATGAGCGCAGTGGTGGCAGCATACCGAGTAGTGATCAGCATTAGTAAACAGGACCATTTTATGCTGTGTCACTGGGGTGAGGCCTACAGACTGACTCACATTTTTTAAAGTTCCTCTGCTGTGTGCTTAACTCATCCTTGGATTACATCGGGTTGATGTGCAGTGCTGCATAGCACAGGAATAGTGACTGTATGGTAGGTGCATGTGTGCCTGTGAAGGGTACAGTACAAGGATGGTGCAGTACTGTGCAGTAAATGAGGGGTTTGTACATGTGTGGGTGTATGTATGCCTGGAGGAATACTTTATATGAGAGATGTAGTGCTGTGCAGTGCGTGCACACAAACTGCATGTACTGGGTGTATGTGTGCTTGCATGAAGTACAATACATGAAGGGTGAAGAGTTGTGCAGCACGCACATAGTGAGTATGTGTGCTGGCAGTATGTGCAAGTGAGCTTAGAGTGTACATGGAGTCAGTGTACATTGAGTAAATGTGCCTGCACTGGTACAAAGTATGGAGGACCCTGGGTTCCATTTTGGAAGTCCAGGCCTGCCTGGTGAAGCCCTGAGGAGGAGAAGAATCCCCCCAGACAGATTTGTGGATTGCTGCATTCTTGTGAGCTGGGTGGGCACACACTGGAGGGAAAAAGACGAGGCTCCCATTACATTTCAAAAGACTACTGTTTGATTCAGTGGGAGATCACAAGCCTGGACACATCTCAGGAAGGGAGATGGGGCTACTAGAATCATAAAGAGAGGGGCTTGGGGTCTGGAATTAACATTTTCATGAACATATCACTGTGATTGACATCCGGGTGTGAACTCTGTTATTTCCAAGAATTCTGTTGTGGACAATCCGCTTCAGAATCATGCCTGCTGTGGAAGACCTCTTTCATGAAAGAAGGTGAAACGGAGAAGGGCCAATTTCAAAAGAAGCAGAACCCCAACATTAAACTACAAAAGACCCAGACCCTAACTTACACTTAATGTCTGGAAAAGGACTTTAACAAGGTGAGGTTGAGTCCCCAAAAATGTGTCATCTGCCAAGGAGCCAGATGGGCTGTGTGAGGAGAGGAAGCTCTGCAAGATTTTCTGCCTGTGACCAGACTGGGGCCAAGGCCTGCTAGTCTTCCTGCTGGGTGAGAAGTTATCACCAAGGGAAACCAAGACCACCTGCCCTGTAGCTTGGAGCACCAGTGCCTGCCTGCTTGCCAAGACCAGTGTTGCACTGTGAGGAAGAGGAAAGTGTTGGAGCAAGCGAGGGTCAGTGGGTACTTCTACTGTGAGGATTTCCAGTTTTTGGCGACCCCGCATGCCATTAGAGTGCTGCCGTAGACTGTGCCAAGTAGTGAGCACTGTATGGAGGGCGCCAAGCCCATACGGCCTCATTGTGGTGACCCTGTATGCCAGAGGGGGCCACCGGTGACTTACTTGGGCTGAAGCATGAGACTTTTGTCTGCCACGTGTAGGGCAATCACACTGAAGAGTCTGCGCCCAATTATGAACAACGCAGCAACTCCATAAGCCAGAAGGGGCTGCAGGTTCTGCTGTGGCTAACTTTTCTGGTCAGAGACAGGATGAAAGGATTACTGTAGTGATCAGCAGGTCTAGCCCAGCAACTGCACCAAACTGTTTCCCTGAGGATAGCAGGATGCCACTGATGACATTGAACCCTGGTGGGAGCTCCAGTCATGAGCCGGAGAACTCTTCCCCTTTTTGTTACAGGAAGAAGAGCTTACCTTTTGTGTCTGCTGAGCGGGAGAGACTCCGATCACTGGAAACCAACCAACAGTGCTGCTCAACAGGAAGATCCTGTACTGCTGGGTGCTGGATGGAATGCTTGAATTAATCTCAGCCACTGGCAATTGTCGGGCAGCATCCCAATCCATAGTTTTTTTGCCCATCATGCCACCCCAGTTGGGACCCAGCCATATACAAATCAGTCTTGACACTGCTCCCCATGGGAACAGTCCAGCCTGAACTGCCAGGCCAGGTCCTCCCTGCCAGCCCCTCATCAGCCAGGCTAGCTTGAATCCCGTGGCACAGTGAGCACGGGACCCACATCTGGGCATACCCTTCCCACTTAGGGTGACAAAAGCAAAAAACAGCAGCAGAGTCTTCCCCAATTCTTAAAACATGGAGTGGAGTGTGCGGCAAGCAATGTGTTGTTTTTCGTATTTTTTTACTTTCATCTTCAGCACATGGTAGGCATAGTGCTGAAAAGAGCACACCTAATCATGCCTAAAACAGAGTACACCTAATCATGTCCCTAAAACAACCAAATCCAACAGTTTCGGTCGACTGCGTCGGTGCAGACCGGCATCAGTGTCAGAAGACTTGTAAACAGTTCCTTTGGTTCCAGCCAACCGCGGCGGTGTGGGCTGGTGGCATAAGGCACAGTCGTCGAGGTTGCGGTGTGAAGCGGAGCGGTTCGGCGTGCGGTGCCCTCAGGTCACGGTGCAGGCAGCGGCTCAGTGGCGGTCGTCCAGCAGCGTCGGTGATAACAGGGGTGCGAAGATAGGGCTGGCGTCGGAGGGCTGCGGCTGCAGTGTGGGACGGGGCGGTGCTGAGCGATGCAGACCACAGCGGTGATGTCAGCTGGCAATGGCGTTGTTGGTGAGACCATGATGGTGGAGTGAAGCGGGCGGTGCGGTGTGCAGTGGCCACAGGTCACGGTGCCAGGAGCGGCTCGGTGGCTGCGGCGGTCTTTGGCGAGACCAGGGTTGCACTGCAGTGCCTTCAAGTCACGGAACCGCCGGTGGTCTTGGTGATGGCGTCGGGTTGTGGTTTCCCTCTGTGGCAACTGAGACACGCGGTCCCAGAGGCAGTACCCAGAGGAAGGTGAAGTCTTTGCTGTTCCTGAGACTTCTTGAACAGGGGGCAAGCTCTACCTCAAGCCCTTGGAGAAACTAAAACAAAGAAGTTGCAGAAAGTCCAGTCCAGTCCTTTCTCTGCCCAAGACAGAAGCAGCCACTGCAGGCCAACACAGCAAAGTGGTAATTCCTCCTCACAGCTTCTCCAGCTCTTCTTCTTGGCAGGTTTCTGAGTCCAAACGAGTTCTAAAGTCCTGGGGTCTGGGCCCCAATATTTATATCACATTTCCCTTTGTTTTCATGTGGCAGAGAGTTTCTGACCTTAGTCCAAACCAGTTCTGCCCTCTCTGGCCCAGCTTCCTGGCAGGAGGGGGAGACAGCATTGTGTAAGGCAGACCAGGCCTATTCAGGTGAAAGGAAACCTCCTCTCACTACTCTAAATGCAGCCTGGGTCTATTCAGCCCAGCCCTGACTCATCCAGGAAAGGGCAGGACACACTTCGACCCCCCCATGGCTGTCTACAGTGAATGTACATCCCCAGCCCCTGCCACTCCAAAGCCAGTCAGTCAATCCACAACCCAGCAGAGGTACATAGGATGAGTTAAGCAAGAAAATACCCACTTTCTTAAAGTGGTATTTTCAAATACACAACATAAATATCATCCTTCCGAAAAGATGCATTTTTACATTCTGAGTTCAGGCATACTAAACTCCATTTCTCTATCTTGTCCCAGTGGGAAGTTATACTTGTAAGATGTTACAAAGTATCTCCCATTCTATCCTATAGCACAGATAGCCTTTCAATAGTGAAAAACGAATTACACTGTATTTCACTATCAGGACATGTCACATACACCAGTACATGTCCTACCATTCACATACACTGCACACTGCCCATAGGGGTACCTTGGGCCTACCTTAGGGGTGACTTACATGTAACAAAAGGGGAGGTTAGAGCTTGGCAAGTGGGTGCACTTGCCAAGCCGACATGGGAGTAAAAACTGTGCACAGACACTGCAGTGGCAGGTGTGAGATACCTTTACAGGGCCACTTCTGTGGGTGGCACAATCAGTGCTGCAGGCCCACTAGTAGCATTTGATTTGCAGGCCCTGACACTCTCAGTGCACTTTACTAGGGACTTACCAGTAAATCAAACATGCCAATTATGGAAACACAAATCCATAACATAATTTACAGTAGGAGCACTTCACTTTAACACTGAACAGTAGTGAGTAAGTGCGCAGAGACACTAAACTAGCAAAAACAGAGTCAAAACCAGAAGGTCAGAAAGCAAAAAGACAGGGAAAACATGCCAAAAGATGCCAGGTCTAACATTATCTTATTGCATTTTATAAGTGTAATTTCCAATTGAGAAGAGATAAGACCCCCAAGCCTGGTGTCTCTGGAATCCTATTTTAAAATCCTAACTTATGCTGAATTCGGATTTTAAATTACAATTCTAGAAATGGCACTTTTAGAAAGTTGGCATTCTCTTACTTTAGCCATTTGGTGCCTGCTGCCTGTCTCTGATCACATCTCTGGGGTGGGTGACAGTTGGGCTTTGTGTATTCCCCCTAGACAGCCATACACAATGGGAGCTTTGGAGTGACTTGATGGGCCATTCTGGCAGGATGGGAGGGAAGAGCTGGACCCAGCCTCACTTACACCTGAATAGGCTGTGTCCTGTCCCCACACAAAGGGCTGCATTACCCCCTGTAGTGAGTCTGGAACCAGGGCAAGAAGGGAGGACCTTCGTGCACTTCAAAGGCATGTCTTTGAAGTCTCCCCCACTTTAAAGGCACAACTGGGTATAAGTAATTGACCTCTGACACCACCCTTTCCCCTTCATTACACTTCTGGACCTGGGAAGACTTTGCAAGGAAGAAGGACTGCTATGCTGCCGAAAGGCCTGCTACTCTGCTGAACTGCTGTTTTGCTGTACTCCTGCCTTGCTGTGCTGAACATTTGCATGGGTGAGGGGACTGGACCCGCATCACTTAAACCCAGAGTGACTCCAAGGGCTAGCTGGCTTCCCTTCTGATCTGATGTCTCAGGGACAGAAAAGACTTGCAATCAACCTGCTTCTGCACCTAGACTCTGCCATCTGTGAGTCTACCCTGCCAAGTGGTGACCCCAGTCCTGGACCCTTAGAAGTGGGCCTAAGGTGCTTCTCTAGCAGAACCGACGCATCCTCTGCTGAGCAACGCATCTCTGAGCAGAACCGACGCATCTCCTCAGCTGAGCGGCACATCTTCGAGCAGAATTGACGCATCGCTACCATTGCGTGATTTGAACCCATCGCAAAAAACGTGCATTGCTGCTGCATCCCGCATCTGGAACCTACGCATCTCCTTCAGAACTGACACTGCGCAACGCTTCTCCCGGCACAAGCTCCTCACACCTCTCGGCGACGGCAACCTCGGCGACGGCGATGAACCTCTGCATTGCAGTTTCACATTCGTCAGAACTGACACATTCTCTCCACTGCGCCTCGCATCCTTGATATTGGCCTTTGCATCGCAAGCCCTGTCGACAGGATTTTCTACGTCGATGCATCAGTACCTTGCACTGCAGCCTCATTGCATTTCAGAACCGGCTCATTGCCTCTGCTGTGCGACGCATTTTCAAAACCAATGTAAGCAAGCGCACTGCAACAAGGATCAAGGTACTTTGGTCCCTGTATCCGGCCGGCATTCAATTGCAGTTGGCCTGGACTTTGTATGAGTCTGGCGCAACCAGATATCCCCAAAAGCGCTGTATGCTTCTATGCGCTATTTTTCTCAATAAACTTCTAAATTCAATATCTACCTATTGGATTTTTGCTTTTTGGGTCGTGTTTTATTTATTAAATTAAGTTCTATTTTTCTACATTGTGTGGAATCATTTTTCTGGTGTTTTCACTGTTTTACTGTTTGAAATGTTGCACAAATACTTTACACATTGCCTCTAAGTTAGGCCTGACTGCTCTGTGCCAAGCTGCCAGAGGGTGAGCACAGGTTAATTTAGGGTTTGCCTGCTTCTTACACTGACTAGTATTGTGGTTGCTGCTTGACTAGGGCTCATACCCCAGTCAACCTACAACCCGATTTCTAACACTCTCTGAATGTCATCTGTTTATTTATCCAAACATATCACACAATGAACAGCCATTTCATAAAGAACACAAATACCTAAAATAAACCAAACCAATTGGCTTTGCCAATGCTTGGCTTCATACATGTCAGTGCTGCACAATGTTTTATCTGTATTACAACTAATGACAAAACAGATTTCTGGGAAAGAACACGATTTAACTATTCTTATTACCATCCTGCATTCATTACCTGGCACAATTATAATACTTATGGTAGTCCACTTATAGACCTGTCCAATACCCTTCTTCTTTTAAATCAACAGTGTAAACTGCAGGCAAAGAGGATAGGTAGAGGTGGCTTAATAGTTATCAACACAATCAATTACAGGTGATACCATGTCTACTGCAATAAATTGGGTTATTAATTGAGGGGGGTGGAAGCCCCACTAAATAATAAACACAATACTTGCCAGGGTGAATGACAAAACTCACCAAGCTTCTGGTAGCTTAACCTGCTGGTAGCCTGGCACAAAAGCAGTAAGGCTTAACTTGGAGGCAATGTATAAAGTTTTTATGCAATACTTGAAAAGCAATAATGTGAAACTACAATACAAGAAAACTCATAAAACACTTTAGGAATATAAAGTAAAATGTATTAAAATAGTTTTTTCAATCTAGCTGGAGTTGGCTCCAGTCAGTAAATCTTTATTGTCAATTAATAAAAATTATTACAATTGAAGAATATATAAAATACATTGAATTAATTAAAAGAACAAAATTAAAAGTACATAGAAGAGCAGTGGTAATTTCTTCAATCATCAAATTCAGAACAATATATTACTAGTATTAAGTTGATTTAGGGGTAACGTGTTGTACCGGATCATTAATATCACAAAAATCCATCACTAGAATGGCATCCCATTCTACTATTTACATTTCATGTCATATTTCAAATTTCTTTCATTATTAAGACAACGCTTCTCTATATACTAGTAAAAACTTTCTTGAAAAACTTTCATTACCACGTTACTTTGTAAATTTCCTATATTAAAGTACCATCGTGCTTTTCATTCAAACTGTGCTATTTTTACCCATAGTCTTATTTCATGGGAAATAAAGTATCAATGTGCTTCTTTTCGGTATTATTATGTAAAACTGAAATGAAATTTACATTATTTATCACAAATCAAATACAGCAAGTAAATCAAATAATTAATAGTGATAGTTTTTATAGGTTACTGGGAGGTAATAAAACAATATGGTATTTCCATGCCTGAGATCTATTAACATCTGCAGCATCAATTTGTAAAGGATTTCGATAAACAATCTCACCATGCTCAGGTCTCACAACACCGTAGGGAAAATAAAATAACAGTGCAAACAGATTGCTGGTCATTACAGCCTACCATTTTTATCTAGGGGGCACTCATAATTTAACTTTTTCCTACTATAAGAATGAACTTTACAAATTGGGTTGATAAGTGAGTGGAGTTCCCGGAAAGGCAAGTTATAATTGCTTGTCGACATGTTCTCACGCCATTTTCCTTAAAGATGGATTTTAACAGTGCTTGCCTCTCCTGAAGTAATCGGGGACAAATGCATATAATATTCATTTCATTTTATTAATTCTTTATTTCGATGTGAATGCATCATAAAAGAATGGGTACATATAAATACGAACAGTATTAAAAAGGTTAAAAAGTTTAAAAACAGAGGTAAAAGCCACCAATGGTTAAAATACTGTTAGAGCTAAAAGCAAGAAATATAATCAATAACATGAACCATAGTTAAGCTTTAAGATATTTCATCCTGGCCCACCACATAGAGTTAAAAAAACGCGAAACAGCATAGGCTATGAACAATTCAGTGTTGAATTTTAGGAGCCTGAAGGCTTCTTTACAGTGAGTTGTGCCAAGGTTTCTGCATAACTGGATTAGCCCGCTATGCCTAATTTTGTGGTACCCCTTGCAAAAGAAGAATACATGCAGCTCTGACTCCTCAGGCTCGCCACATGCGAGACAACCTAAAGTGCACCCACAGGACCATTTATTTGTATAGGATCTCAAGGGCAGACAGCCATGCCGAAACTGCATATACAGTTTTCTAGCTAATGCCGGTCGAATTTCATCTAGGCATGGCTCGATCTTATACATAACCTTCACATCCAAATATTTTGAGGTGAGAGAACCAGTGGAGGAATCTACTTGGAGTTTATACAATTTGCCTTCCCTATAACTGGTGATTATAAGTTTACGCGAGGTTCTCACACAAGCTCTGTCAGGGTTTTCCCACAAATCGTATCTATCAATGGAACGGAAGCTTTCTCTGATGTAGGAGAACCATGGCAGCTTGCCTATACCGGGACACCTGAGAAAAAGCTCAGATCTAAATTCTACCAGTTCCGGGGTCGCCTAAAGGCGGCGCCAGTACAGTAAAGGTCTTAGAGAAGACAAGGGTACCCCAATATGTGAACCTGGGGTGGCGAGATATTTAGGAAACAGTGGTTCAGGTGTGGCCTAAATGGTCCAAAGCGAGAAAGTGACCCAGCAGGGAACACTTGGTTTTAAGGTTTTGAAATTAATTCATGAGGGAGCAAAGGAAAGAACAAAGGAAGGTCATGTAGGTCAGATAAATGATAAACATTTATTTTACAATTTTTGTATAGTATTCAGGTGCTCACATATATTTAAGTGAAAGGAAGCGTGACATGCAGGGTGATAGTGAGGTTTAAAAAGGCATCGCATTGACAACAGTATAATGAGCTCCACAGTTATTTTACAAGGAGTAATAGGAGTTCATGTTGTATGGTGGTCGACGGCGTTTCGAACCCAATAAGTGGGGTTCATCTTCAGGACAAGGGTGAGCAAGCTGAATTAGAGGAAAGGAAAATCATCCTAGGCCCATTCGTCTGTTAATGATGAGGGCAGCTGGTACTGATTTTTAAAATTGGCTGAGGGAGTGAATTATTGGCGCCAAGAAACTGAGTAGGAATGTCTGCCCGGGACTCGTGTTTGCTTATTTAGGAGGGAACCCGGGATGGGAAGGCAGCTGGCCGGGATGATTAGTTATAGTTTTGAATTCACCGCCAGCGAAGGCAGAAGCAGGACGCTCCTGTCTGCTCAGCTCCAGGCCCCCAAATTAATGGCCCTGTTGTTCGTTTTCCATAAAATACAAAACTAATCATCCCGGCCAGCTGCCTTCCCATCCCGGGTTCCCTCCTAAATAAGCAAACACGAGTCCCGGGCAGACATTCCTACTCAGTTTCTTGGCGCCAATAATTCACTCCCTCAGCCAATTTTAAAAATCAGTACCAGCTGCCCTCATCATTAACAGACGAATGGGCCTAGGATGATTTTCCTTTCCTCTAATTCAGCTTGCTCACCCTTGTCCTGAAGATGAACCCCACTTATTGGGTTCGAAACGCCGTCGACCACCATACAACATGAACTCCTATTACTCCTTGTAAAATAACTGTGGAGCTCATTATACTGTTGTCAATGCGATGCCTTTTAAACCTCACTATCACCCTGCATGTCACGCTTCCTTTCACTTAAATATATGTGAGCACCTGAATACTATACAAAAATTGTAAAATAAATGTTTATCATTTATCTGACCTACATGACCTTCCTTTGTTCTTTCCTTTGCTCCCTCATGAATTAATTTCAAAACCTTAAAACCAAGTGTTCCCTGCTGGGTCACTTTCTCGCTTTGGACCATTTAGGCCACACCTGAACCACTGTTTCCTAAATATCTAGTACAGTAAAGGTCTGCATCCTGCTTCCTCTATAACTGGTCTCACACCGAGATCCATACAAAGGGGAACCAAAGGAGTGCTCACTGGCAAGCTAAACAACTGCCTTATAAAATTGTTCTCTGTTTTAGCAATCAGGCTAGGTTGGAGATGCCCCCAAAGTTCCGCCCCGTATAGGGCTGCACTCCTTAGCTGAGTTTTATAGATCTCCACACCAGGACTTACTGGCTTGTGGAACAACTTCCTATAAAACTTAGACAAGCCACCTGTGGTCTGAGACAGTTTCAGATTTGACTTGGCTATTTGAGGTCCCCAGGCCATGTTTTCATTAAGAGTGACTCCCAGGTAATCAAACGTGGTTACCCTCTCCAGAGCGATACCATTCATACATGGGCTTGAACGGGTCGATTTTTTGGGGCTGAAGGCCATAAATTTTGTTTTGTCAAGATTGATCTCCAAACCCCTCACAAAACCCGTCCAGGATTTTCTGTATTTCCATGGGAGATTTGGAAAGGAGTAGGGTATTGTCAGCAAACATCAAGGCCGGTATCAGCTTGTGTGCTAATTTGGGGGCATCTATGTCCTTGAGTTTGCTCAGTGCACCTACCAAACCGTTAATGTAAAT
Organism: Calotriton arnoldi; assembly: GCA_963921515.1. Classification (NCBI taxonomy): domain Eukaryota; kingdom Metazoa; phylum Chordata; class Amphibia; order Caudata; family Salamandridae; genus Calotriton; species Calotriton arnoldi. Next base: position 326,734 of record CAWUFW010009781.1, on the reverse strand, counting down.
ACAAAACAGGGTGGGGGCAAGCACACATTCCTGTCTTACCCCCCTTTCAATGGGAATGGGGTGAGTCAGTTCCCCTTTTTTCCCAAAGCGAATTCGGGCATAATTACCAGTATGTAGTCTTTTCAATATATCTAAGAGATAAGGTGGTAATATGCAATAATGATTCATTATAAAAACCAGATAATCTACTACCATATGTTGGCCAATTTTGTAACCATATAGGAGTTCCGTCCTTTGTGGGATATCGACCAAATCTTAACATAAGAAATTTATCCCTTAAAAACGGTTTTAAATAGGAAATAAAATATGGTTGTGCCTCCATTTTATTAAATGAATTAATTTCCGATCAGGCATGCTTTTTTTTTTGCAAACTCCTCCTTATCCAATATGGTCGATAAGAAATTTGCCAATTGATTAAATATCGGTCTAAACACAGTTTTATTTTTATCCATATGTTCAAAGGGCTGGGACTTAAAAGTGTTTAGGCTCACTGTTAGATAAGATCTCCAATCGCTTGTATATTCATGTTTCATTGCTTCCGGCCAGAAATGATTTGCAAGAGTGCCGGGGTCAGCCAAATAAAGCAAATATAAACATTTTAAAAACGCAGATTGTCTCACTAAGGTTTGTCTTTTCAAACCAAATTCCAATCTATCGTTAACATGCCCGGCGTTTCTTGGTACCCTAAAAATTGATTTAAAAACTTTTATTTGTAGATTATCAAGGATTTTGGAATCTTTACCTCGAAAAATTACTGACCCATAAGCTAGAGAGGGAATAAGCTTTGACTTCATTACCTTAAGTAAATGCTCATGACTGGGACATAACAACTTATCTCACAGCATACTGAAAGCAAAAGAAAGTGCGGTGGCTTTAGCCTTTATATTGGTAAAATGATGTTTAAAACACATTCTGTCATCAAACATGATACCAAGATACTTATAAAGTTTTACTATTTCAATATTTAACCCATTAATGTTCCATATTCTCATATCTGATTTGGTCGATCCTATCGTCATGATTTACATTTTTTTGTGTTCATTTGAAGGCCAGTGACTAGAATGTAGTTATTAAATGATTCTATAAATCTTTGAAGGCGTATAGCAGTATGGCTAAGCAATATAGTGTCATCTGCATACTGTAAATATTTTATATTATGTCCTGCAAAGTTTGGAGAATGAGCATTAACATTTTGGATATAGGATGGTAGATCGGCCATAAAAAGGTTAAAAAGATATGGGGCTAAAACACATCCTTGTTTGAGACCACTGGGGGTTTCCAGGCGGCGAGTAGTACATCTGCCGTCCCCCGCTTTTACCTGGACCCATGTAATAGAGTATAACAATATGATCATGTCTAGCAGTTGTTTGGGAACTCCCCATGCTAATAGCTTTGCCCAAAGTAAGTTACGGGGAACAGAGTCGAAAGCAGCCTTGAGGTCTACAAAGCAAATATATAACTTTTGTTTTTTATGCTTTGCTCTCTCCCTCCACCAGCAAGGTCAGAGACAGCAAGTTCGTGATCATTGACTGTCCCTTACGAAATCCAGTTTAGAAAATTGGTATGATTTCTCTTGTCGCGGCCCATTCTTCCAAGTTCTTAAGCAGACATGTAGCAAATATTTTCACCTCAACGTCTGTTAGGGCAATTAACTGATAATTAGCCGGATTATCTGGTGGGCCACTGTTATAGATTGGCTGTATTATGCTTCCTTGCCATGATTCCAGAACCGTTTTTGATTTTACCACGTCATTGAATAATGATGTTAAAATTTCTGACCAGAGATCTATTTTCGCTTTACAAACAGTGTTGGGAATCCCATTGGGGCCCGGCGCCCCATTTGATCTAATCCTGCTTATGGCCATTTTAACTGATTCTTCTTGTAATGACTCAAATACTAATGGTTGGACTTCATTGTAATATTCATTTTCCTTCATTCCACTGCATGTGTTGATCAGCGGCCCTTGCATATATTGTTCGTTATTAATGTCTAAAACATTTATTGAAGAGGCCCGTACATAAATGTAATAAATAAAACTACACTAAAATGATAAGAGTCCAATTGGTAGAACCGGATTTGAGTTTTTAAAGATTTTGGTGAAAATAGTGCCACAAAGCGACACTCAGTTATTTGGTCACGCTGGACTGGGTCAAAGTCACAAGTTCAGGCCGACTGCGATAGAGCGCGGGCCCATACAGTAATTTCTATGTGCAAAGTGTCCACTTGTGGTAGCAGGGAGCCCAAACCTTCTGGATTTTCACCTGAAGTTCTGTTTTGAGGGAGGAGGGGTCCACGCCGATGCCAGCCATGGATCCAGGATCTGGGGGGCACCTCTTGGGAATCAGGAATCACTCCATCAGAGGCCAGCAGCAGGGCTCAGGCAGGCCCAAGTGCTGATCAGCTAGGCAATTGCAGGAAGGCCTCTTGAATCTTGTGTCCATGCAGCTCAAAAAGGAGGTCAGCCAGGTAACCCTTAGAGTCATGTCTGGAGATTCTGGTTTCAAAGCAAGAAGGCCCAGTCTTCCTTCAGGCAGCATGGCAGTTCTTGTTCTGAATCTTCCACAGGTCCAGGAATGTAATAATGAGTGGTTCAGAAGGTGTTATTCTCATACCGAGTGCCAGCCTGTGGGAGAGGGATGTCCCCTCGTTCTAACCTTCCCCCTTTCCTGGGTTTAGCTCCAAACTCTCTAGGGTAACCAAGGGCAGACAGGCCAAGGTGTAATAATAATAATAATTCCTATTTATAAAGCGCAAACATAACACCCCTTAAGGGTTTCAAGGCGCTGGGGGCCATCAGGGAGATTAAGTGAGCTACTGCCCAGAGTCACATGATGCTGAGCTGAGCTGCCGCCGGTGCAGGGGATTGAACCGCAAGCCCCGCGCTCTAGGGTCAGCCGATCTGGCTGCTGCGCCACACCTCTCCTTTGCAGTGTGAGCTGCATTTGTTAGTGGCAGGGCAGGCAGCATCAGAAGTCCGGTATGGGGTGAGCATAACCCTTAGGCTGCCATTTGAAGTTCAGAAAGGTTAAGTACAACCCCCCCAGGACAACCTGCTCAGGAAAGGAACACCCTGCCCCACACCAACGGCCTTTTTGTCTCCATGTCTGGAAGGTATAAGCAACACACCACAGGAGAGCCATTTACAGTCATATGACCCTAGACACCGGTAGAAAGGCACATTTGGATTAGACACTAAAATTCCAACTTTGTAAAAGTGGCATTTTCAGAATTGTAATTAAAAATTCAACTTTACTATTAAAAAGGATTTTAAATTATAATTCAACTGAGTGGAAGAAGCATTCCTCTATGTATTTGCTGAGGGTCATGGGGACTACAATGGGGAGCAGTAGCCCATTTGTAGCATTTAATTTACATGCCCTGGGTACATGTAGTACCATTTACTAGAGACTTAGAAATAAATTAAATGTGCCAATTATGTGTATGCCAATTTTACCACATTTCAGGGAGAGAGCACAAGTATTTTACCACTGGTTAGCAAGTGTAAAGTGTGCAGAATCATAATGCCAACCAAAGCAAATTCAGTTAAAATAGGAGTGCGAAGGCAAAATGTCTGGGTGAATACCAGGACAAGGATGTCAGGTTCAAAATTTACCAAATTAACCATAGTTACCAATTATCAAGAGTAAACAGCTGATTATATATAGAATCCTGAGTATGAAGCAGACATTATTAATTAGAGATAATAGGAGTGTGCATTTTACTTTACTTATTGGCTTCCTTCACTTTGAGTGACTGCACAAAGCATGTGTAATATTGGACACATCCTAAAATAGTCCACTTCCATTTAGTAACAAAGCTGGTTATAAGTATGCTTTTTTATGTTTTGTTACATTAACACTAAATTGCAGTTATTTCTTTTACTGACATTTAAGGTGTTCAGTGAGATGGTTATTTGTTTTCACTCATTTTTCATAGTTGCTGTTAGTGTTTAAGTGACATTGTAACATTGTAGCTGCCTGCAACATGGGTGCTTGGTTAGGTCGTAATTTAATTTGGTCTTCTTCATAAACAATTATTATAATACATTGCATGACACACCTGAAAGGCTTTTTAGTTTAAACAAACATAGCTACTAAAACTTCCACATCAGTGAATATTTTTTAAATTCAAAATGTTTATTGCAAGTATACAGTAGGCATTTTTAGGTGGCAGCATATTTTCTTTGTTTCCTTTTGTGGTGTAGCCTTACAATGAAGAAGAATAAAAAAAGAAATAACCATCACACTAGCAGACCAAGGCCAGATATATTGACTTTGCCAATGCTTGATTAGTAGTGGAATGATTATAATATGATTTACAGCCCTAGGTGCCATTTCTTGTTGAAAAGAGGTGCTTATAATGTTTTTACTGACCAGGGCAAATGCAGAAATGAGTAGTTTATAAAGTTGCCTGAGCATGGCACTGCCTGAACAGTCATGGTCTTCAGTTTTCTGGATAATTGTACAGATGATCAGGGCTTAAGACTGTGAAAGATAAGAAAGCTGCTATATTTCTAGGGCCCCCTTTGTTACCTTACCTCCAGCAGTTTCATGCAACCGCAGGCAGTCAGGAACCTCGTAATATGCATGTCATTGCTGCAGCGGCACCACCAGCATATTGTGAGCCCCTGACCGTTGCGCCACCGCCAGGGAACGTGGTTCCCTGGTGGTTGTGGCGGTCCAATGATGATTGGACCGCCAAAGTTGTAATACGGCAGTGGGACTGCCGGTGCAGCTGTGGCCGGACTGCCACCGCCATGCCACCAGATCCACGGACCGCCAAACTCATAATCAGGCCCATAGTGTGGTCTGATTTGTGTTTTTTGTTATTATGTTGTTTCATTCAGCTTTTTAAAATGACATATGAAAGTGAAACCAGTGCCAAAAAGTGACCAGCTGAAGGGAACTGTTGAGTGAGGTTCCAAGAATCTTCATGTTTCACAATTCCTTAAACAAGTTTCTTACCAGTTACTTAGGACAGCAACCACATGATGTAAGTCACTGATCAGAAGGAGCTTGTGGGAAAGAGCATGGGTTGATGGAATAATGTCTGTGAGGTTCTCAGTGAAAAAGGGGTCGTGACCTGGTATACGGTGGATTAGGATTCTAATGCTGCTGGAGCGAAATATAATCTGAAACTGGTTTTGTGTACATGATGGAAGCTCATGATGGACGAGCTCCAATCCTTCGTCTCTGCTTTTTGGTCTAAAGATATGTATTTTGAGCCTAAGAGGAAGCAGCTCACTGACCATAGTGACTGCATCTGAGGCAAACCAGGCATCCATCACCCATATGCTATCTACTCCTCCTCCCTTACATGTATTTCTAGGGTGTGTTTGACTGCTGATCTAGCATTTGTCAGTCCGATCTTAGTTAACATGCATTTAGGTGTAGTAGGTTTTGCCTGCAGAGGTGTAAGCTGGGTGGGCTAATGAGGCATATGTCTGCAAAACAACTTCACAGAGCATCCTGAGAGAGGCTTGCGGTAAGGAATTCAACCCAGTTGCTATGGTATGGGATCAAGGACGGTTAACGGGCACTGGATGGCATTTTATAAGTCACATTGTAGATGCGCTTGTTTGCCTGTAAGTTGCTTTTTGGTTTTAGGTATAATGGAACAGCTCATTAATTCGGACTAAGGACTTAGAGTGACTAGGAGACTTCGGCCATAACTGTACACATGTCATACAAGCTTACTGTATATTCCTCCTTAAGCGTAAGGTTCACATGGGTAGTTACTAACAAGTATTGGGGGGATTTCGGTCTACTAGAAATCTTGAGGAGAACTGAGAAGCCTGTACCCCATAGTTTGATGTCTTTAATATGTAGGAAAAACAATTCTGGCTCTGGAAGGGTGACAGTGATCGCCAGTAAAGCCTTCAGACTGGTTGCTTAAGGTGAACTGCTTGAATTAACTTCTTACATTATTTTAGTTCATTTAAGAAAGGAAAATGATTTTCCACACATTTTTACCTACCTCTCTTAAGGCTATGGGGTTATGAACTTGAGGCATTTTGTGCTCAATACTGCCCCATGTTGAGAATGTAAAAAGAAAAAACTCTGCTGAAACACAGGATTGTCTGGCTTCAGGACGCTAGCCTCCATCAAGGCCAAGCTGCTTTTATCAGCGTTCCACAAGGCACAAATGCAATCAGTCATGATTTAAGCAACTGCCAATCCAATTTTTTAAGTAAAAATGTGTAATCTTGGCTTCTAGCAATTAAAACGTGTTCCACTCCAATGAAAATTAACGAAGAAATAAAATTAACCAGTTTTTCTTTTATTTCGCTCCTAGGGGTCCCCAAATATTTAGGATATTTAGTTGAATACAATACCACCACTTTTACCATTAGCGATGTCTAGTCACAATTACCACCACTATCACCATTACCACCACTTTCACCATTACCAATGTCTAGTCACAATTACCACCACCACCATCCCATCACCACTATCACCACCACCAGCATTATAACCACTACTACCTTTGCAGACATTCCTATCACCACTACTACGACAATCACTACCACCACCACTGTAAATACCACTATACCCACATCAACAGTGCCGCCACTATCTCCACCACCACTGCATCCACCATCCTCACCATTATCACCATTACTACCACCATCACCACAACTACCAGAACCACCAAATTGCCACTAGTGACACAATCACTACTACTATCACTAATATTACCACTGTTACCAGCACTACTACCACTACAACATTATAGAGTGTATGTGTAGGAGCATTGTGGTTTGACAGTGTTATTAATGTGTGTGTATGTATGGAAAAAGGGGTGATGTTGACAAATGTGTGTGTGGGACATTGAATGCTTGCTATCATTAATCGAAAATTCCAGTCCTATTGTCTTAGCCAGTGCAGCCTGGAATTGTGGTCCTTTGCAACTACCCAGTTAAGTCACCTATTAGACTCACATACATTTGCTAGTGTTTCCTTTTCGAAAAGAGGAAAAGATGGCTCTATGCAGTTTAGTGGTCATCAAGCGGTTATGCATGCCCCAATAGGGCCTTGCTCCTTAACACCTGGAGCCATCAGATGAGCGGTCGTGCCGCTGGTAATGTTCACCCACTGCGTCCCTGACATTTCACAAAAGATGCCTGCAGCATGAGAACGACTGCGCTCGGCCAGCCTGCAGCTGGTGCATATGCACACAGAATGACAAGTACTGCGAGAAACCAACCGCGCGGCCTGTGGTGAACGGAACAAAGCGCATTCTCCATTTCATTATCTGCAGCTTTTAAAGACGTATGGATATGAGAAGGCTCGCGAAGAATATCTTTGAAGGAAGCAAGGCTAGGAAAATTGCTTTTGTAAATGAGCTGTCTCACCGTTTTTTCAACAGCATTGTTTCAGGGAATAATAATAAACAAATATCTGACTTTTAACAAATTTTTTGTTTTGCAGTTTTATGTAGCGCGAACTCAACCCGAATGTATTGGAGCACTTTACATAAGCACCAGTTACGTTATAAAAGGACACATGTATTTTGGTAGGCAGGGGGAGATTAAATGATTTGCCCAGAATCAGGATGTTGAGCGGACGCCGAGACTCGAACCTGGTTCCCCAGCTAGAAAGTCGACAGCTCTGGCCGTTACGCCACATCCTCTAACTATAAAGTTATAACTATGAACTATAAAGTTACACAAAATGCCTCAACAGAGTGCAAGGGGCAGCACTCCAACCTGTGCCAGTATCCTGTCACGTGGCACACTGCGCAGGTTCGGAGAGTCTTTTTACCATGTCTACACTATTACATGTCAGGGAACATACATTATTCTTTTGCAATGAGAAATAAGAAGTGCGGGTATTTCTTTTGGCTGAGAAGAGTTATGTTTAAGGTGCCATTGCCTCGGAAAATGATGTTCTGAAGTTCGGCACGGAGTGTGAAGGAAGCAAAGTGGGGCTCAATAAAAAAACGTGCATGCTGATAAATAATTTCTGTGTATTAATTCAGGGCTGAGGATGTTGGTGAGGTGACAGAGGAGCGTGCTTCATTTGTACACAGAAAAAGAAAACTTCCGCCTTTGGTGATGGTTACACAGGTATTCAAGGCATGGAACTGGTTGTCACCTGAGTTCATGAGCTGTATTGAATGCAGAATAAGTAAGATGTGCACAGTTTGCAAATGCTTTTGATATGCTAATGCCACAAACAATAGTGAAGTGCGATGCTAAGCTTTGCTGTTTGATAAACAGATCTTTGTCATGAAAGCATGGGAAGATTTAATTATACCTGATTTCCTAAAGAAGATTAGATTTTGAACATTTGTTTCTGTCACACATGGTCTCAGAGGCTCACAGTGATATTGTAAATATTTTAATTATACCTGATTTCCTAAAGATGATTCGATTTTGAACATTTGTTTCTGGCACATATGATCTCAGGCTGACAATAATTTAGTAAATAGTTTGAGGATAACTCCACACTGATCTGATCAATGGTTAAATATATTAACCACCTCCTTATAGCTGGAATGCTTCCCCAACTCAGCCCATGACCATCCTACCTGGCCACTCTCTTAACTTAAACCCAAAGGGCCTGATTTACGAACATTTCGGAGCACTTACGTAGAATTTCCCAGCGCAAAAAATGTATTCTGCTGTTGTAAATGTTGAGATCCTGATATACAGAATCGGACCTGTGGACAGATGTGTCAGAGATGGAATAATTGGAATTCAATACTGTGGACAATACACATATATGGCAGATTGTTTGCACGTCAAGGTTTAGGGCTGGAAAGGGTTCTGCCCATCTAAACAGGTGGCCAACCATGAACTAATAGTTGTAGGAAATTGGTCGACATTTTGGAGGTTGTTTCCCACTCTAAAAATGCCTGGGTACACAAGGCCTGGGCGGTGAACTCTGCTCCGTTTGCAGAGGTTTCCGCACTCCGTGGAGTATGCAGAGTTCTGAAAAACTCGGAGCAGAGTTTTTTCCTCGCTCACGCTCGCCAACGTTAAGTTGGCGAGCGCAAACGAGGAAAATCCAATGGTAGACCACCTCCCAGCAGGATTTCTCAACGTGGGCGGTTGCGGATGGTGGCGACCGCTCATGTTGAGAAACCTTCCGGTACGTTGAGGAAGCTGCTGCTCGAGGAGAAAATCTACTCAAGCGGCAAAAAGAAGCCGCGCCCTCTTGCGTTGCACATGGTACAGTTTGCACTGATTTTCCAGTGCGGGACAAGAACCCTGTGCTAAAAATCAGGGCAAATGGTGCGACCGCACACACTCTTCCACTTGCGGAACTCCACGTAGCGCGGCTGAGTTTTTTGGTCACTTAGTGGAGTTCTGCTATGCAGAACCCCACATACTCTGCCCAGGCCTAGTGTACACCATGCATGAGCTAGTCATTTTCGAGTGTAGAAAAGGAAAGTTATTTTTCCAGAGGAAAAATATTTTTCATGTGAAAAAAGAAAACAATTGCACCAATTACCACAGATGCCCATATGGATAGTCCAATCATGCAATGCAAAGTGAACCATTTCTCTTGGCATTAGGTGGAGGGATCCAGCTCTCTCTGTGTGGCAACTTATGCTATCCTATGCAATGTTGCTCCAAGTCATTTTCCTAAATACTTGGTTATGCAGAGACAATAAACCTATCATTCAGCCATAACCTCACCAGTAGCCTCAGGTCTGCTTTGATATTTTGAAGGATCGAATTCTATGTGACTTACCTTTTCAATGAGTGTCACACTTTCTGGATTATTCATCTATTCCATGAACATCACAACCTTCCTAGGAGTATAATTACCATGAGTTAATTTGGACAGTAAGGGCCCAAATATGGTAATGGTGGGTGAAAACTCTGCACCCATAAAGTAAGTACATCACAGATTACCTATGAAATCTACTGAAACAAACTAAAATCTGGGTTATTAACCTTTGTCACCCAGGAAAAAGAAATAAGATATTCAAACTAACTAAACAAAATACTTTGTTTATAAAAGTTCAGATCCTCTAGTCTAAGCAGTATTGGATGGGGACCTTGCTGAATACGTGCTATAAGTGATAGAAATACCGAGGATGTTGCTTCACAAACACCTGCTAACTCATAAAATAGTGGAATGCTGACAACTACTGTAATGTAGTGTATTTGCTCACATGCCCGTGTAATGAGAAGTATGTGGGCATGACCACGAGGAAAGTAAAGTTGAGGATCGGTGAGCATAGGAGTAGCCTCCGATGTAGAAGAGAAACCACCAATATGACCACACATTACATTAATAAAAAACACACTGTCAATGATTTTCATTGGACTGTTATAGAGCACATAAAGCCTCACCAAACCAATACTGGCTTGAGCAAACTACTTTAGAAAAAAACTACTGTGGTTATATAGGGTGGGCACACTTATCCACAGTCTAAACACCAACATTCTGTTGACCCAGTTGAACTAACACACATAGGTTTCTATATAAGGAGTCACTATATGATCCACACAAGGTCCACACTATGACATACTGATAGGTAATAATTCACAGTGTACACACACACAGAGTGCTAGCCCATATAACAGGTTTTCCCGTAATGAGCGGGGGTGAAAACCCTCGAATCTCAGGAGGCTATTCCTGTCTGTTGGTTTCTGGTACATGTCTGTTATAAGGTGCCCATTCTTATGGATGATGATAACGTTTAGAAAGGGGAGAGCTTCTTGCTCAACAGTGTGTGTGAATTTTAAATAGTCATTCTCATAGTCTCCTTCCCAGATGCGCAGCACACCATCAATGTACCTCTCCCACAACTTTGTTAGCTCTGAATGGGTTTTGGTCACACAGGATCCTATTTTCCTCTAAATGGTGCACATAGAGGCATGCTATACTAGGGGCAAATGTATTGCCCATAGATTTCCAGTGTGACTGTAGGTATAATGTCCCTTTCATATTCACAGTAATTCCTAGTAGAAGAGTAATGCATTCTAAGACAAAATGTCTAGGGGTGTTGTGGGGCCAGGTGTGAAAAAATAACTTCTTCAATCACCCGCAGTGTCTCTGTTTGGGGCAGACTAGTAGAGACTTTCTACATCTAGTCCAATCAGGAAATTTCTAGAGGGGTCAAATTTGATATTCCAAATCTTCAGTAAGAGGTCCTTTGTATCCCTGATGTAAATGGTAGCATCTTCTACCATAAGTCTCAGAAACGTGCCACTGACTTTAGATAGTGGTTCTATTACTGAATTAATCGCAGACACTATGGAACGGCCCAGGACAGGAACAGTCCCTTTATGTATTTTAGGTAGAGTATAAAATGCTGGTGTTCTAGGATTATCCGCTACCAGAAAATTGGCCTCTTTTTTTAAAAAATCCAGCCATTTGTCTCTCCATCTTCTGCGAGTGTGCAAATCTTAATCCTGAGACCCGGAGACGGATCTTCTTCCAAAATCTGGTAATTCCTTCTATCTGCCATCAGATGTAAGCATTCTGTTTTGCAATTGTTGAGGTTCAGAGTCACCACCCCTTTTTCTGCTGGTTTTAGGACTATACTTCACTAAAGGACACCAATGCTTCTTTTTCAATTCTGGTCAAGTTTCGGAAGTGTTGTTTCATGGAGACATCAATCTTTTCTACCTCCTTGATCACAGGTTGTTCAAATGTCGCTATTTTTATTTATTTTTTATTTTTTCCCGGGGTTAACATTGAGTTTGCATCCCCCACAATTGCCTATTTCCATCTATTTCAGATGACAGAAACGTATTGATAATCTTCTAAATGATTACTATGCTGCTTCCATATTTATTCTCCTTTGCTAGTAATGTACGGTTATATCTCCCATGTTTTTACTGTGCATGACCTTTGATCCCAGCAAGCCCTTACATTTTCTCCCATGAGGCCTGGATAATCTCCGTTGCCATGTGTGTTCCCTATCTAAAACACTAGGATCGTAATGACTTACATTCATGTAGTTACTCTCATCTTTGTGTGTGGATACATGATGCACTGTGTTAATACACTTGGATAATGAGATGACTGCATGATATTTTGAACACTAGCTGTTACAGCTACTTTAAGTCACACCAGGTCACTTACCTTGGCTTGTAGATGATGGTACCTCTAAGGTTAGAGACTTCACCACATTAGAATGTGTAGTGCAGTTCACAGGTTTCATTGTTTACACTACCCATATTCTAATAAGATGCATTTTTGTTTCTGTGTTCCTTCTGCTTTTTAGGAGTATTGAAGTGGATAATCTCCAGTTTTCAATCAATTCACCCTGTATAGAATGGCTAAGTAACTATTCTCGAACTTTCATGGAATGTGTGGAGATGCATAACTCCTGCTCAGTCTAGGTTATGAATACAAGGGTCTTAGAGATCCTGATGAAATCTGCACATCTGCGAAGCAGATGAAACATGTCGAGCTAGAATAGACACACTGTCTCAGTAAATGCCTCTTTGTGTCATGTTATGTTTTTAACTATATCGCAGGGGCACTCTTATTAAAGAATTGGGTTAGGGTTCCCTGGAGATATTTTTAACATGTTCTGTCCTAAGATCCCATGAAGAACATAGAGAATATCAAAGTTCGCCCTCTTACTGCGAGTATGGCCCACCCAGTGGTGAGTACCTCGCCATGTGAGGACACGATGATGAAGCATGCTACATGATTAGCATGTGGGTGAGGGTTCTATAAGAACACAGGTACTGTGTCTGGTGATCACTAAGGAGCAGGGTATAATGACTGCTTGCTTTGGGAGACACCCCCCCCCCCTTATTGGCATATTTCAACTTACTTTTAAGTCCAGGGCCTGTAAATTGAGGTGTATCTCATGAACTGCAGCACTAGTTGTACCACCACAAGTACGACAAGGTAAAACATGGCTCCCAGTCTACCAGTGCAGGCTAGAAGAGCAGTTTAAAACTGCTTAGTCGACTTGGCTATTTAAAGTAAGGAAAGGCTAATAGCCCCTTTGGTAGGTACAGTGTTACAGGCTGACATCTCAGCCCCGATAACTTCTGAATGGGACTACTAAAGTTGGTACTGTAAGGTATCAAAAATATCTGTGCATCAAATCAGATTTCATGGTGAAATTGAATTTAATGTAATTAGAGGGCAAAGTGCAACTTTAGAAGTTGCCACTTTATTTGCTCAAGATTTCCAGTGCCCATTTACAGTTGTACATGGGGTCTGTCCCCCAGACAGTTTTCTGCCCTCCTGGGGAGACCCTCCCAGGAAAGGTAACAATAGAAGCCTGCATGGGAGAGAGGTGTTACCTCAGTTTCGCAGGAAGCCACCCGAGTGTTGGCCCAAAAGGTGAGCTTCAAAGGCAGAGCCACCTTTGAAGAACCTTTTGAAGTAGCACTCGACCTTCCTAGGTCTTGCACACTGCTCTCCCGCTTCTGCTCCTCATAGCCTAGTGTCACTGTCACAGTCCTCGAGTTCACCTCGAACCGCGGTTCGGTTGACAGTCTCCTGAAGTGTGGGTATTGTTTTTTCATTCTGTGTTTTGTGCCCGCATTGGAAGTTCGGGTTTGGCCTATATTGCTGCATTTCTGAGCTTTTGTATCTTTACCCCTAACTGCTATATTTCTCTCTTTTTGGTTCCCATGCCGTTTCCCACCCTCTGCCCTCCCGCCCAACACCTCCCCTCCGGCGTGCCAAAGGCAAGCTCGTCTGCACACATTCGTGGCTGGACTGCACCTAGCGCCAGAGACCACGGCCCTCTGGACCCTCACAGATACTGTGCTGCAAACCTCTGTGCCCTTGACCCTGGATGCCACGCCAGCCCCGTCAGCCGCGACCTCCCCGGAACAGCTCAACTGCCTCCTGATCAACTCCAGAGTGCTCTGCAAACACACCACCGAAATCTGGGACACCATCTCCACCCCCAACATGACCTTCATTACATAGACCTGGCTCACCCCCGCAATGGCCCCTGACCTTGCCACTGCAACACCCATGAACTACAAGATAAAACACTGCGACTGCGCCAACAGACCCGGAGGTGACATCTCCATTGTACACAAAGAATCAATCACCTGAACCACCATCGATGACGTAACCATGCTGATCATGGAACACATGACATTCCAGCTCCGTACTGATGACAAAACCACCAAAGGCATCCTTGTTTACAGACCTCCAGGACCTTGAACTGGCATCAGCGACACCATCGCGGAGTTCATCACCCCGCTTGCCATTGAATCTGAACACTATGTCTTTCTGGGAGACCTCAACTTCCACCTGGACGACCCCAGTGACACCAACATCACCGACCTCCTGGAAAGATTGGACAACATCGGCCTCAAGCAGCTGGTCACAGAGCCCACGCACAAAGCAGAACACATGCTGGACCCCATCTTCACGTCCAGCAACAGATCAGATACAGTCACACCACGGAACTCAGCTGTTCGGACCACTCCATTGTATACCTCCCTGCACTACCCCCAACCACCACAGCGCCCCTTCCGCAGCTGAACCAGGTCACTCAGCACCAATGGATTGATGCCCTCAGCCTCTCACAGCCCAGCATCTCCACCAACCTGAACCAGACAGTAGAGAACTTCAACGCCTGGAACACCAGCGCTGCTGACCGAGTCGTTCCCACCAAACCAGCCAAAATGCACAGATCCATAAGATGAGCCAGCTAGTACACTCCGGAATTCAGCACGTCGAAGCGCAGATGCAATAATTGAAAAGAAGATTGTGCAGTGGCAGGAAAAACAATGTTGAGCCACCTTCAAGTCGCCCCTCAACAACTATCGCCTTCAGCTCATAGCTGCAAAAAGGAAGCCCTGACACACTGGATTGAGACCTGCACCAACTGAACCAAGGAACTCTTCACCATTGTCAGAGAGTTCACCTGCCTGTCAGCCACCAAAAACGCTATCTCCTCCTCACAGGAACTCTGCGACGCCCTCGCCGACCACTTCCACAACAAGATAGCAACCATTTACAGAAACTTCAATCCCCAACCCACCGACCTCCTCAGCATCCCATCAACCACTAACACCGACCACCCGCTCAATGCATGGGAACAACTTAGCACACTGAACACAGTCACTGTAATGAACTCCATCCACTCGGGGGCAACCACCGACCCGTGCCCCCACTGACTTTTCTACCTCGAAACAGACATGATCAGCCACCAGCTCACCAACATCCTCAATGCCTCCATCACCACAGCTACCTTTCCCGATGCCTGAAAACATGCAGAGGTGAGACCCCTCCTCAAGAAACCTTCTGCAGACACCAACGAGCTCCAGAACTATCATCCCATCTCACTGCTCCCGTTTTACGCCAAAGTCCTGGAGAAGGCCATCAACCTCCAACTCACTGAACACCGGGAGAGAAACAACCTGCTGGATCCTTCCCAATCAGGCTTCAGAGCCAATTACAGCACCAAAACATCCCTGATCGCCGCTACAGTTGACATCCGCACCTTACTCCGTCACATGACTGAAGAGGCGGGGACTGACCCTTCCAGCAGTGTACCGGGGACACAGCTGCCTGCTGACGACAAGCTTGCTGGTGGCAACTGAGAGGTCATGCATCTCCATGGAAAATAAGATCAGCTCTCTGGCAGTGGATTTCAACATCCTAAGTGACAATCACAGAAAACTAATGGACAGAGTGACTGGTGCAGAACGGTAACCGGGCAATCTTCGACAGATGTCGGCAGCCACTCACAAGAGCTTGCAAATGCTGCAGGATGTTAAAGCCTTGAGCAGATGATGTAGAGGGGCATTTGTGCAGGAGCAATCTGTGCATTGTTGGCCTTGCCAAAACCTCAGAAGGACAAGATGCTGCGGCCTACATGGAAGACTGGCTCAGGTCCTTCATACCTAGGCTGTCCGGTTTTAGGTTTAAACCTATAATAACTGATAAAACCCCACCGAAAGGGAAATAGCCCTCACCAGTGTAAACATATAAACACTGAAAAAACACCTGCACAACCACAAACTAAATGCCATTCAAAGAAATGAAAAGGAGAGTGAAAGAGTCAATTTTTTTCTTCCTGAAGGGGCCAATACAATGTAACTTTGTTATACAAGCTAGCAGCAAGAAAGACTGGGCTAACATTATTCTGCTTGAGTTTTGTTGTTTAGGGATGCCACTAAAATATTGTTTCTTCTTCCTTTTTACAGTTTTGTGGTCTTTGGTCTAATGATGCAGGGTTTAGAAGCATGTTTTAGGTCTTGTTTAATTATTTTATAAACTGTAGAGAATCAGGAAATATCAAAATCATATTTGCTATTTTGGCTGTGTTTGATTCTTTTCACTGATAGGTAAAATGGCTGGTTTCATGTTCCATGGTAGAGTGCCTGCCACTTCGTGAAGCAAAAGTAATGTTGGAGAGCAATTCAGGAACTTTTATTTTACAATGTATGAGAAATGGCTTGCAATTATGCATAGAAATGTCCCTTAACCAACCATCGCATTTGAAATCAATGAAACCTCACTGTGGTACTCTGTACAAGTTCTAGATCCCTTCCGTAAAGGGTAATTTTCTCTGTAGTTTCAAAAGTGCTGCTTCATTTTTGACCGCTTCAATAACTCCGAGGGCATAAACGCCCAGTTCAACGCGGATGTTGCAGAACCTGCCCAGAGAATCGCAATGTTCAAGTGCACCAGTATTGGTATGGAAAGATATGTCAGTGGCCAAAGTTAGCAAATTGTGTACTGGCTGTTTTGGCATTGCCCATCTCAAGTGCCAAAGTTGAGAGGGCCTTTTCACAGAAAAAGGTTTGCATGGGAAGGAAAGGGTGAGCGCACATGACCACAGACTCACTGAAGAAGTATTGTATGGTGTACTACAATAAGTTTGATTTGCAAAAATGTATTTGGACATCATATACACAGTACGTACACTGTCTATATACCATGCACTATCAGTGCAGAAAGCAAGCAATAATAAAAGAAAAACGTTCCATAAACACTGAAAAAACACTTTCTGTTGTTTTAAATGGTGCGAAAATGTGTAACCACTGATAACCACTGTTTTTTTAAGGTATTGAAATCATTTGAAAACACTGAAAAAACCCCACCAGAATTTACGAAAAATAGAAACTGAAAACAGGAAAGCCTATTCATACCCTTTGATGCCTTATCGCCTTTCTTTTCCATTGAGAAGGCGCACAGGGTACCCGTTCATCGGCATCTGCAGGGGTCCCCCCCACGCCCTGTGTTCCTTGAGATTCTGTACCTTTATTTATTTTTATTTATTTATTTACGAGGTTTTATATAGCGCTGGCTTCACCCTTAGGTATCAGAGCGCTTTACATTGGGAAGACGATAGCACATAGGTTACAAAAACAAATGGCAACGAAAAGAAGCGTAGAGATATAATAGGCTTAAGCAACAAAGTAAATAACATATCTTGATTATGAAACAAAGTGAAAGGATGAAGCTATTTCCTAAGCAGCATAGAAATAAAAAATTTCAAGTTATTAAACAGTAAAAGGAACTAGTCACGTTATTGTCGATACAAAGTGAAAGGATGGAGCTATTAACTAGGCAGTATATGGTAACATAGTTATAAATAATTAAGCAGTAGAAAGGAACTAGACTCATATTTTGAATGAAACGGAAGGGTTAGACGAGAGTGGAGGGAGGGGAGGCTAAATTAAAGGAGAGGGGTGAACTGAGGGGACGCAAGAGGTGTGGAAGGGTAAGGTGGGGGCTATTAAGTGTTGGTGGAGTGCAGGAGAGGTGGGAGAAAGGGGGGCAGGATTGGGGATTCAAGGCGGAAAGAGACTGAACAGCAAGTATGGGCATAGAATGATTATGGACCCCAATATTTGTTGAGCAGGTGCAATTTAAGGTCTTTTTTTAAACTGACGTATGAAGGATTCAGTCGTAGGTCTTTGGGGAGGGTATTCCAGATGCTGGGGACCTTACCAGAGAAGGAGCGAGATTGTGCGGCTTTCTTTTTTAACAAAGGGGGGACGAGGAGGAGAGAGTGAGTGCTTCTCATCGAACGGGTACTGCCCGCTTTTTTGAGTTTGTTTGAAAGGTAGAGCGGGGTTTTTTGATGGAGGGCTTTGTGAGTAATGCAGGCTAATTTAAAGGAGGATCTGCCTTCAATAGGAAGCCATTTAAGGGTCTTTAGGGTCGGCGAGATGTGGTCAGAGCGTTTGCAACCAGTTGTAATCCTAGCCGCTAGGTTTAGCACAGATTTGAGTGGGGCCAAGTGAGTTTTGGGAGAGCCGATGAGAAGGGCGTTACCATAGTCAATTTTCGAGAGGACTAGGGATTGTACAACTGATTTGAAATCTTCCGCTGGAATGAAGGGTTTGATTTTTTTGAGATGTTGGAGCGTAAAAAGTGCGCCTTTGGCCGAGTTTTTTACATGGAAGTTGAGCGTAAACTTACTGTCGAGGGTGATGCCGAGGGATTTAACCGATTCGGAGAGGGAGAGTGTACAGTTAAGGGCAGTAAGGTCAGTGATCCATGTATGTATGGATGGATAGAGGGTTGTTTTTAGGAGAGAATAGAATGATTTCAGTTTTGTTAGGGTTGAGTTTGAGATGATTGGAATGGAACCAGTTTTGAATGTTAGTAAGGGCGGTGTTAAGGTGCAGAACATCAGAGTGGGATTTAATTTTATAGTAGAGTTGGGTGTCGTCAGCATATAGGTGATAGTTAATGCCTGCTTGTTTGAGAATGAGGGTAAGGGGTTCCATGAAAAGGTTGAAAAGGGCAGGAGAGAGGATGGATCCTTGGGGGACACCAAGGGAGACTGGAGTGGGGCTAGATAGGCAGTGGTGGATTTTTACTTGTTGGGTTCTGTGTTGGAAATAGGATTTGAACCAATTGAGGACGGTGCCATTAAGACCAAATCTAGATTTAAGTGTAGAGAGTAATGTTGAATGGTTAACTGTGTCGAATGCCGCTGAGAGGTCAAGGAGAATGAGTAGGCAGGCCTCGCCATTGTCCAGGGCAAGGTGGATGTCATCAACTATATTAAGCAATGCAGTTTCAGTGCTGCAGCCTTTACGGAAGCCGGATTGTAGGGGGTCAAGTAGGTTGTAGGTGTCAATGTGTTTATCCAGTTGCTGAAGGGCACATTTTTCAAGGGCTTTAGAGAGAAAGGGGAGGTTAGAGATGGGGCGGAGGTTGTTCGGGTCATTAGGGTCGGCCTTAGGGTTTTTTGGAATGGGTGTGATTTGTCCGAGTTGGAGGGGGACTGGGACACACCCCGATGAAAGGGAGGAGTTGATGATATTGGTCCAGTACGGGACAATGACGTGCTTTAGGTTTTGGACGAGGGAAGATGGGAGAGGGTCTTTAGTGTGGGAAGATGGTTTAAGTTTGGACAGGATGTTACAGACTTCAAGTTCAGAGACGGAGTGGAAATTCAGCCAGGAGGCGTTGTTTTTGAGTTGAGTGTTGTCGGGGGAAGTTCAGACGGGGTTAAAGAAGATAGGGGTGGGGAGGATAAGGGGGTGTGAGCAGAGGGGAAGGTGCTGAAGTGGTGTCAGGGGAACCGAGGGGGTTGGGGGGATTTGGGTTAGGGTGAAAGATTGGTCGATTTTGGCAATTTTTTCAGAAAAAAGTTAGCTATTTCTTCGCATTTGCTAGTGGTGGCCGTAATGCTGGGTGGGGCTGGGGAGGTTTGATTTCTAATAATGCTGAACAGTTCTCTGGGTCTGTTTTTTGCTCGGGAGAGCTGTGCTCGGAAGAAGGAAGCCTTTTCGGCAAAGATGTGTTTCTTATACACGGATCTAGCGGTTCGAAGGAGGACCAGATTGGGGGGAAGGGTGTTGTCTCCAGGTTCTTTCTGCCAGTCTAAGTGCCCGTCTTTCATTATTGAGGTCTGGATTATACCAAGTTTTGGAAGGGATGTTTTTAAGAGTTTTAGGTTTGGGTGGTGCAAGTTGATCTAGAACCTCAGAGATAGTTTTATTGTAGTGCTCAGTGAGATCGTTTGTATTGAGAGAGGGAGGAGTGCGACTGAGTTGATCTTGGAGTTTAGCCTCCAGTAAACCTGGGGGGATACGTTTAAGGTTTCTGGATAATATTGTGGTTTTGTTGAATTTAGAAGGGGCGGGTTGGGCTAAGGGTGAGATCGAGAACAGTGTGAGGTGGTGGTCAGACCAGTCAATAGGGATAATGTTGGAAAGAGATGCCAGATTACTGTTAGTAATGATGGCGTCAAGGGTAGCCCCTTTAGAATGGGTTGGGATAAGGCAGAGTTGCTTGAGGTCATTTATCTCAAGGAGGTTATTGAGAAGTTTGATGGTTGGGTCGTCTGGCAAGTTCCAGTGAAGGTTAAAGTCTCCTAGAAAGAGGCTTTTAGAGTTCGAAAGGGACGATTGTGAAAGAAGTTCAGATATTTCCTCGGCGAAGGGAAGAGGTTCACCTGGAGGGTGATAGATGTTGTGTAGTCGTATTGGGGGGGTGCCTTGCATTTTAAGTTCTGCTCCAAGGTATTCAAAAGTTTTGAAGTCAGAGTTTTTGGCTAGGGATAGCTGGAGTTCATTTTTAAAGATTATTGCTAGACCTCCTCCTATTCTTTTAGGTCTGTCTTTTCTAAGGATAGAATAACCGGGGGGAGAGAGTAAGTCTAGGATGGGTGTGGAGTGATCGTTGAGCCAAGTTTCCGTGAGGAAGGCCAGGTCTATATCTTCACCAAGGATGGTTTCGGAAATTTCTGAGGCATGACGAACCGCTGAGCGGCAGTTCACAAGCATGCATGTCAGGGGCTTGGGGTTAGTTATGGTGGGGGGCAGGAGTGGATAGCGGTGAGTTGCGGGGGGTCTGGGCGAGCAAGGAGAGGAGAGAGTTCTGCTGGTTCCGATAATGATATGGATGGAGGAATGAGGAGGGGTCGCATCCTTGCATGTCAGGGGCTTGGGGTTAGTTATGGCGGGGGGGCAGGAGTGGATAGCGGTCAGTTGCGGGGGGGTCTGGGGGAGCAAGGAGAGGAGCGAGTTCTGCTGGTCCCGATAATGACAGGGATGGAGGAATGAGGAAGGGCCGCATCCTTGCGGGGGGCCTTAGGAGAGTAGGAGTTGCAGAGGTCGGAGAGGTTGGAGGTGGAGTAGTCATTCGAGGTGCGACAAGGTCTCTGAGAGTAATTTTGAAGTGGTGTGGTTTTACTGAGTTTGGGATTAATGAGTTTTGGGGGGCCAGTGCGAGGCAAAGTGGGCCAAGAGGGGCGGGTTATCGGTATGGAGGATTTGGAGTTAGTGAAATCCTCTCTAAGACGGACTAATTCGGATAGGGGGGAGGCAATGTTGCGATCAATACTGCAAAGTGTCTGGGTTAAAAGAGAGAGTTGGGGCGTATTGGGTGAGGCGGGGGTGAGGTATGTGCTAAGTTGGTTGGAGAAGGAGGTCTAGCATTCGTAGAGGGTGATAAGTCTGGAGGGGGGTGAGTGAAGTCTTGTAGCTGTGGGCGAGAGGGAGGACTGTGGGGGGGAGGAAGTGGGGCTCCGGTCGCCAGAGGGAGATGGGGAGTGGGGGAGGACTGGGTCGTACTGGAGGTAGTGGGGGCAGAGGGAGGGTGGGAGGTTTCGGAGTTGATCGGGGGTGGAGGTCTGTTGTTCTGGGAGGGAGGTAAGCCTGTGGGATGGCAGGTTCTGGCAGACATTGGGGGGAGGGGAGTGGGGGTGGATTGGATATTAGTGGAGGTAGTTGGAGCAGGGGGGGTGGGTGGGCTAGATCGGGGTTGGTTCGGGGTGGGGGTTAGTTGTTCGGGGAGGGTGAGAGGTCTAGGGGGTGACAAGTGGGGCATTGCGGCGGTGGGAGTGAGGTGCTCCTGGCGGGTGGAGAGAGGGGAGATATGGCCGTGTGTGGGAGGGATGGGCATGGAGAGACATGGGATAGTTAAAGGGGTAGAGGACGTGATAAGGGGAGCAGTGTGGGTGAATGTGGTTAGCGGAGAGGCAGCATTGGTATTAGGGGTCTCTGCCCTTTAAGGGCAGAGACGCTATACACCATGGGTCTCGTACCGTGGACTCCCTAATGGTGGACAATTATTGCGTGATGCTGTTCCCGAACTACACACTGGGGGTACAGTGCCAGAGGGCAACAATGTAGCATACCAAACGTAAGCTACAAGAGCTCCGCCTCCAATACTCTTTGCTCTTCCCTGCACATTTGTGACTGCTTCCTGATGGGAAATCCTTCTATTTCACTGAGTCAGCAGCGGCCTGGGAATGGGCGGAGAGATAGGCCAGCGATGTAGTGGCTTTCCCGCCTCCCGCCTCGGACTGGGCCTCTGCATTGCGCAAGCGTCGGCACACATGCAACCACTGTGGGGCTTCCATGTGGTGACACCTGCCGCGTCCTACTGACCTGGAACAAGTGATCTGCAAGAAGAAATGGGCCTTGGAGGCTGCGGCATGCATCCATGCCGCTGATCAGCATACAGACTCAGATTACAGCCCCCAGCATTCCTTCAACAGAGACCGTGGTTCTTCACGGTCTTGCTCCCCCTTACCAAGCTCAATCCCACTGCCAGCAGTTACACCATAAAAGGCGGATTATATCCTCTGACACCATTGCATCCTTGCTCCGTCCATTTCCTCTTCCCCCCCCCCGTAGACTGCCCACCCCCCTTTTTTTTTTTTTATACTGCTGGGTGGCTCACATCTCTTCCGCCTCCCACACGTGCTGACTTACCAACATTAGTCAATGGACCAGCTTTCTTTGTGGTGTTTGGCTCCTGTACTTCTGTCACTGCATGCCATGTGCCCTATCCAGGGTGTTATGGTTTTCCCTCATTTTCTCCTGCTATAAATCCCCTGCTGCAGTACATGGGATACCACTCGCTACCTCCCTCTCAGACCGTGACCTCGTGCTCTGTGCAGCCCCTGCCACTCACACTTTCTGACTACTGTAGCATTGCCTCTGTGCTGCTGCACTCCTTCACCATTGCTATTCACACAAAAAGTCCCGTCTGGCAGCACCCCTTCTGCCTTATCTACCAGACCTCCCTCACTGCACTGTTTACATGGTGTATAGTTACACCAAGTTTGGACAGGTGCTGTTTGCGCCCTGTCCTTAGTATTTTCACCCCAGTTCCACTGTTCTAGGCTGCACACTGGCCCTCACATACAGATGCTCATGCATTCTCCACTTGGACTCTGTCACCCTTACGGCAGCAAGTGTCGGCTTGAAGCATCAACAACTGACTATTCCTCTTATGCCACAGGGGTCTGACTCCCATTGTGGCTATAGCCTCAGTTGTTGGCCCTCAGGGCCATTACCTCTTTGAGGAGGGCATGTTCGAGGGTCGTCACTTGCTGCTTGGGATGATACATGCTCCAAACAATGAACAAATTGCTTTCTTTGACAGACTTTCGGGGGTTCTGGCATGATGGGGAGGCATCCCCTGGCTGCTAGGCGGGGACTTCAATAGTGTACTGGACAGACTCTACCACCTCGCTTCCTCAGTCCCCCACACAATCTAATGCCAAAGACCTGAGGAACTGGCTCCATCACTGGGCACTAGTGGACATATAGTGTCAGTGTCAAACGGGGGATAGTGTATACTTCTTTTACTCCCATCCTCATGACCTACACATAAGCCTTGTCCACATCGTCAGCTCTGCTGAGCTTGCCAATTTGTGATGCACTTGGATCACAACCCTTAATGGCTCAGGTCTGCTGGGACAGCACTGCCCCCTATATAAACGTGGCGCCTCCGCCCAGAGGCACTAGAGGGCACGGCACTCCGCGGGACCCTAAACGTCTCCTGTCTTGAATTCTTTGGCACAAATGCCGGCACTGCATCGTCCCACCTAGTGGAAAGGGATGCATTTAAAGTCACTATCAGGGGTCAAAGAGTAAGGTGGCGCGCCCGCCCGAGGCACTAAAGGGAGCGGCATTCCATGGGACCCTAAACGTCTCCTGTCTTGAATTCTTTGGCACAAATACTGGCACTGCATCGTCCCAAGCATTTAAAGTCACTATCAGGGGTCACTAAGAGTACGGTAATGGGCATGAGAAAGCAACTGGACCGGGATATTGCAGGGGCGGAGAACAGCCTTCTCTGTCTTGAGAAGACGGCTGCCTCCTCAGCTTGGGGCAGACTCCGGCACAGCAAGGCACGATGGGAGCACAAAGCCCTGCTAGAGCGCCTACACTGACAATTATGTTGCACACTCCTCTCTGACTCATTCTGGAGAAGACAAATCCGGCAATCTACTGGCAAGGTTAATCAAACAAGACAGCCCTCAGCACCCTATTTCATCCTTCATGGTACTCTCTGCCACGGAATTGCACACGCAGTGCGAGATGCACGCAGCTTTCACTCAATACTATGAGCGTCTTTACATGCTAGTGGTGGGGATCACAGACTTGGCTATCAAGGCTTTCTAATCAGGCGTGGACCTGCCGTGGGTCCCACCTGACTTGGCACTAGAACTCAACGCAGCAATCACTCCCTTTGAGATCCGCAAACCTATCCGGTGGCTGATGTCAGGAAAAATTCTGGGCCCAGATGGACTCCCTCAGGAGTTTTATAAAACGTTTGCCACGCTGCTGGTCCCCCTCCTTTAAGCTCTGTACGATGAAGACCTCTCATACTCCTGACTACCATAGTCCCTCCGGGAAGGACTGATTGTCTCCTTTTCTAAACCAGGTAGCATCCCATCCAACTTCAGTTCCTACAAACCCATGGTGATGCTCAACATGGACAATACAATCCCTGGGAAAATCCAGGTGAATAGACTCACGCCAGTGATTCCGCAGTTGGTCCACTAAGACAAGAACAGCTTTGTGCCGGGCCGCAGCATGTCTCTCAAGCTCGGCAGCATCTTCCAGATTCTGGAACAGGTGCTGGGCTCCTGGTAATGGTCTGGCTGCCCGGTATTGGATCTGGAGAAAGCCTTCAACTCCTTGGAGTAGGGCTACTTTTTTGCCCTGCAGTCTAGATTTGGCCTGGGTGCCCGTATGCTTGGTCTTATCAAGCTCCTATATTGCACCACTGGCCCGAGTCAAGACTGGCAGGTATATATCTGGACCTATACGCATAGGCCATGACACCCGCCAGGGATGCCCCCTCTAGCCCCTCCTTTTCTCTGTGGCTATGGAGCCCCTAACGCATAAACTAAGGGCCCAGGGATGAGGCTGGGGAATCCTGCTAGGACATGGCATCCATACTGTCTTGCTTTACACCAGGGAAATCCAACCATTAGCTCGCGAGCTACTGTAGCTCCCCAGCTTCCTCTGAGTAGCTCACCTGCGTGCAGCCCAAATTATTAAATTAGAAAGCTTTTGCTTGGTTGAATTAATATACATAACAAAAAAAAATGATTATACAACACTAATAATATCAGTAGCTCTCAATGCGTTTCAATGAACATAAGTAGCTCTCAGTACAGAAAAGGTTGGAGACCCCGGCTTTACACCGATGACATGCTTGTTTATGTGCAGGATATTGCTGAGCCTCTGTCCACGGTTGATCGCCTGCTCATCTCCTTTACCGCTGTTTCAGATCTGAGCATCAACTGGGGCAAGTCTTGCCTCTTCCCCTTATCCAAAAGACGCACAATTGATGGACGGAATGCAGAACAAATCAAAACATTCACCCCCAGTCAAGAGATCTGGGTTAAATCCATCATTCTTTTGTTCACCATGCCACCCCAGTTTAGACCTGGCCATATGCAAATCAGTCTTGACCCTGTGCCTCATGGGAACAGTCCAGCCCAAACTGCCAAGCCAGGTCCTCCCTGGACCGGAAACAAGCATCCTAGGACCGGTTTTGGGGTTTCACCCCTCATCAGCCAGGATAGCTTGAATCCAGTGGCACAGTGAGCCCGGGACCCACGTCTGGGCATACCCGGTGGACGCCGGGCGAGGAAGCAAAAGACACACAACTGATGGACGGAATGCAGAACAAATCAAAACATTCACCCCCATTCTGTCCATCAATTGTTCTTTTTGCATTTGTCTTCCCCTTATCCGGCTGGGCGAGGAATTGGTGCAGTGGTAGCCAGATACAATCCACTACCTTGATATCTGGATTTATCATGACACAACGGCGCTGAAAGATGGAAACATACACCGGGTGGTGTTCTCCCTTTGCGGGCAAATATCATTCTGGAAGAGTCTACTTCTGTCGGTGGCAGACCACATTCTTCTGTCCAAGATGGTGATTGTTAGACTTGGCATGTTTCCCCTGTCTTTTTGCTTTCTTGCCTCCTGTTTTTAATGGTGTGTTGGACTTCGCTTTGCTGGTTTAGTGCCTCCGCGCACTTTCTCACTGCTATTCAGTGTTAAAGTGCAAGTGCTCCTACAGTAAATTTTATTTATGTATTGGTGTTTCCATGTTTGGCTTATTTGATTTACTACTAAGTCCCTAGTATAGTGCACTGTGTGTACCCAGGGCCTGCAAATCAAATGTTGCTAGTGGGCCTGCAGCACTGATTGTGACAGCCACACAAGTATCCTTTCAAAGGTGTCTCAGACCTGCCACTGCAGTGTCTGTGCACAGTTTTTACAGCCATGTCGACCTGGCAAGTGCCCCCACTTGCCAGACCCTAATCTTCCCTTTTCTAACATGTAATGCATCCCTCAGGTTGGCCCAAGGTACCCCCATGGGCAGGGTGCAGTGTATGTGAACGGTAGGACATGTATGGGGTGTGTGACATGTCCCGATAGTGTGATACTGCCAATTTCGTTTTTCACTATTGACAGGCTATCTGTCCCATATGCTAACATGGGAGTTGCTTTGTAGCATCTTACAAGCCTAACTTTCCATTGGGACAAGATAGAGAAATAGAGTTTAGTATGCTTGAACTCAGGATTTAAAAATACATCTTTTAGTAAAGATGATTTTTATATGATGTGTTTGAAAACTTTAGAAAGTGGGTATTTTCTTGCCCAACCATACTGTGTGCCTCTGCTGGTTTGTGTATTGACTGTCTGGTTTTGGAGTGACAGGGGCTGGGGATGTGCATTCACTGTAGACAGCCACAAGGGGGGTTGAGGTGTGTCCTGCCTTTCCTGGATGACTCATAGTTGGGCTGAATAGGCCTGGTCTGCATTTAGAGTATTGGGAGGAGTTTTCACTAGCACCTGAATAGGCAGTGTCTCCTCTGCACAATGCTGTCTCCACTAGTGAAGCTGGACCAGAGAGGGCAGAACTGGTTTGAACTGGGCTCAGATACCATTGCCACAAAGAAAACAGAGAAAATGTGGCATAAATATTGGGGCCCTCACCCCAGGACTTTAGAACTCTTTTGGATCAAGGAACCTGCCAAGACGAGCTGGAGAAGCTGTGAGGAGGAACTACCACTTTGCTGTGTGCTTTGCGGTGTTGGCCTACAGTGGCTGCTTCTGTCTTGGGCAGAGAAAGGACTGGACTGAACTTTCTGCAACTTCTTTGTTTGAGTTTCTCCAAGGGCTTGAGGTAGAGCTTGCCCCCTGTTCAAGAAGTCTCAGGAACAGCAAAGACTTCAAGTTCATCTGCTACCAGCACTGGAAATTGTGTGTTTTGTGCTGCAACAGAAGAAAAAGCAACCCGATGTCGTCAACGACGCCGCTCCACACAGACGCCGCTGCTTGCACCATGGTTTGAGGGCACAGCTCGTAAGTTCCACAATGTACCACTCCGTCCCACACCGCAATCTTGGCCTGCTGGCGCCATCGACTCCGGTCCGTCAGCCGGCAACAGCGCTTCAGCAGCGATGACGCCATTGCATGCACAGTGATCTGCCAGCACTGCGATGAGCACCGCACCACTTCGCACCGCAGCCCTGGTCTCACCGACACCGCTGAATGACCGTCACCGAGCTGCTGCCTGCACCGCGACCAGAGGGCACTGCACTCCGCACCACTGCAAGTCACGCAGCAGCCCCGATGTCGGTGCTCCTGACTTCAACCACACGGAGTTTGATCTGCAACACGTGTGACTTCAAGGGCCCGACGACAGCTGCACCAACCTCCGGAACCGATGCCTGCCGACTCCGGCTCTTCGGAGTTCACTGCAAGGTCCCCGATGTAGCTGGGCCGCGACGCCGCGGTCAGCCAGAACTGTTTGGATTTGTTGTTCACGACACTGTGATAGCCCCGGACGTAGCTATCGACTTCAAGGAACTGTATTTTAAGTCTAGTTTTGCTTATTGATATTTCTAAAGAACTGTATGGTGGTTTTTGGTCTTGTTTTGCAGAGATAAAATATTAGATATTTTCTAAAACTGGTGTGGTGTCCTTTTGTAGTGTTTGCACTGTATTACTGTTGGTTATGTGAAAATGCTTTACACACTGCCTCTGAGATAAGCCTGACTGCTTGTGCCAAGCTACCAAGGGGGTGAGCAGGGGTTATTTAAGAAGTGTATCCCCCTTATCCTGACTAGGAAGAAGGGTCCCTACTTGGACAGGGTAACAACCTGCCAACTAGAGACCCCCATTTCTAACAGTGATGCTACTGCACCTACTTTGCTACCTTGTTAACATCCCAGTTTATTTGCAGAAATCTTTCTTTGTTACACTTGAGCGCCAGCTTGGCGACTTCCTCTGGCACGGCAATCGCTGCAGAGTAGCGGGCTGGGTGTTCCCAACTTTGAGCATTACTACCTCACTGCTCATAAATCAATCACCATTTGTAGAGTGCAGCACTGTCACCCCTGGGGGTATCTGGGCACTAGGGTTTGAGGTCTCTGTCGAAAAGCAAGGTCTTGAGGAAACAGCAGGAAGAAACGAGCAGAAAAGGCAAAACAGAGGGCAGAAAAACCAGCAAGCTGAAAAAGCAAAATAGAGGGCACAAAAGGCAAAACAGAGGGCTGAAAAATGAGCAGAAAAGGCAAAGCAGAGGGCAGAAAAATGAGCAGAAAAAGGCAAAACAGAGGGCAGAAAAAGGAGCAGAAAAAGCAAAACAGAGCAGAAGAGGGCAAAACAGAGGGCAGAAAAGGCAAAACGGAGGGCAGAAAAACTAACAAACGGCAAAACAGAGGGCAGAAAAATGAGCAGGAAAGGCAAAACAGAGGACAGAAAAAAATAACAGAAAAAGGCAATACAGAGGGCAGAAAAAAGAGCAGAAAAGGCAAAACAGAGCAAGAAACAAGCAGAGAAGGCACAAACAGAGGGCAGCAGGTAGACAGCCAGCAGAGGGTAGCGGACTACGTGCAAGCTGGACAAGAGAACTGTCACAGGGGGAGCTGGCGTGAGGACGTAATGGTTTGCCGAGCATGATTTAAACGACACAGCGACACAGGCTAGTGCACTGTTGCATCACCATTGTTTCTGTTAAGAGTCAATGTCATGCTCCATCAAGAATACAGCCCTTTTTTCAAAATGCTCAATAAAAACAAGTAAAAAACAAACTCCAAGAGTCATTTGGGTGACCTCCTGTTTGCAGCACAGGGCCACAACAACTAAAGAAGCATGCAGGGAGGAGTTGGTAGCCCAAATCTTCAAGCCACTGCATCTCATCTCCATGCAGTACCAGAGACGGGAACCCAACGCTCAAAGTTGCACCCCAGTCTGCTGGACCCAGGAGGGTCATCAGAGTGTAGCGTGGTCACCCACAAGGTGAGTTATCATCCAAGGAAGGATTCTGCTGTGACCGCGATACCGGGTGATTGGTAGCCCATTGGTGACTGGGCTTCTGCCAGGACAGAGAATACTTTGAGGGACATCGGCGCCTATGGCCAAGACTGCCTTACTAAGCTTGTGGTCTAAGGAGTAGCCGCAGGAAGGACCCCCATTGACTGCATCACATCTACAGTATCCTTGGGAATCCTCAACATCCTGCATCCCTTGCATCAGGACCACTCCATAGGAACCTCTAGGAAAGGGATAAAAGTGCCTGGAACTTATTGAAGACAGTTTCCACCTTATAGGTAACTGTTTCTGAGGACCTTGCTGGTCCCCCTGACTGGCTCCCTGTCGACGTTGGTTGCCTAAAGTAACTCAAAGTAATCACATTGATACTTACCCAAGTTTTTCTAGAAAATGCTTCTATAAGTGTCAAATTTGTTGAATTTGATGCTTGTTACTTGTTCATGGTTTATTGGCAAGTGCATATTTACTATACCTTGTAAATTCTATATCTCCGGAAACCCTCTAGTTGATCTATTCCATTTTAGTGTCTAAAAATACATACAAATATAATCTATTTTTAGAAATTGCTGCTGTATTTCCTGAGTGCCTCATGTATTTCTTCTTGAATTGTTTTGGTGCTGTTAAATATGTTACACTTGTTCCTTTGTGCAAATCTTGCTGCTCAGAGCTACAGCTACCCAGGGCTGAACTTAAGGTTTAGCAAACAGAACTTACTGGTCCTGAAGGGGTTGGTAAGTGTATTACACAGTGAGGTCATGCAACCATATCAAATAATATACCCTCTTCCTCACAAAGGGCATGCATAATATAAAATAATAAATGAGTAAAAAATGAATAATGGGATGTTTTTCACCTCTGTGTTTGAGTGACACCATAAATAACTTGAGTTTTGCTCTTCTTGTCCATTTGATGTCACGCAGGAGTCCTCAGTGAAATAGCACTCCTATTAATTATTGCAACTCAGCTATGATTCTATATATCACATTGGTGGGGCTAATCGTCTCATCTTTCAGCATTTGTTATCCTTTCTCGAAAATAGGGTGAACTCTGCATCGTGACAGTGATGGCGGATTATTATGTACGTTATATTCTTGATACATTTCAGTTTTTCCTAGTTGGAAGAATCAGACATATAAATAGAAACTAACAGTTTCAATCAGGAATCAAATGAGCTACTTTGACAGAAATATAGTGTATTTGAGTGTGACCAAATATAACTCGATGTTTATATGCTTAGGTGATTGTCTACCTCGAATTACTGTTACTGCTCCTCTGTTGTGGAATTGCATGCTATAAAGCAAAATCAATAAAAATATTTACAAAAAAAGGAATCAAGCAAGATGAACTCTTTCTCCAGCCTCCATTTTCTGTAAGGCATTTAAAATTAATCGTCAAAATGTGGCTCAATTCAAGAGCCATTAGCGCTTGTAAATCAGGTTTACAAGGGCAAAAGGCAGGATTGATGTTTGCATGCCTTTTTTTTTCTCTTCCCAAGAGGTGACCTAGCAGATGTTAATCCATTTGCTCCGGTGTAATTGTACACTACAACTTCATACAATCATGCTGGAAGTGGGAGAATCAAGGTGTGCTTTGGCTTGCACATTTGTGTATGCCCACAAATAAACCATTTTCCACCATGGAAAAGCTTGGAGTTTTGCTCAAACAAAAAAGACATGGAGCAAATCCCCATCCAGGGTGGTAAGGAGAACATAACACCTCCAGTCTTAGTATGGGTGTAGGTCAAGGGGCTTCTTCACAAGGAAAACATGTTTTCCAGGTGTAGAAAAAGAAATATGTGCTGTTGCACCGTAAGGCTGCCTTTCCCCACTGTGTAATTGTTTCCTGGGTACTATTACACATTGCACAACCAGCAATGCCAAATACGTGACTGTTCCAGGATAGCTGTGCTTGATGCAGCTTACCAGGTTTAGTTTTGGTATATTTGTGAATATGGAAAAATTGTAGATCTGCATCAGTGTGCTTCAGAAGTAGGTGAAAACTCCCTTTGTGAATCAGTGCCCTTATGGTTACTTTGAGGGTCCCTACTCTTTTTGAGGTTCTGAATCAATCTAATTTTTTCTGCCATTATGTAATATGTACATTTTTCTGTCATTCCATTCATTGATTTTGTATCATTCAAAATTATAGTACCTTCGGCATTATTTAGAGTTTGGCAGACAGGGCGCTCCGACATAAAGGTGATGGGTATCCCTTCTGCCGTATTGCAAGCGCATTATAATCAAAGGCACTCTAAATATGGCAGACACGTTTTGATGGAATACCCTGACCACCAAACTCTAAATAAGGTCCTTAGGGACTCATTTACAAAGTGTTTTAACGGTCATACGCCTACAAATTCTGCAAATCTAAGGTTTGCGACCACTAAAACACTTTTTTCAATGTACTAATGGAAACAGAAAAGTCCCTTGCAAAAATATCAGGATCATGTGTTGAGCCAAAGAATATAACAGTGTAACAGTTGACCACGAAAATAAGTTAAAACAAATATTCATAAAAGTGAAATTCAAATTTCAAGTTTATTCAAAATTATTGATTAAAAAGTTTTGTTGAAAAACTAGACATAAATTAAGCATATCAAATAAAAACAATACATGAATTGCAACACACAGTGTTAAAGATCATAAACATGAAGAAAACTACACAAAAACAGTCGAAGCGGCGTTTCGGTATAACTTGATAAAAACACCTTCAGGACAGAGTCTTCTAAAAATATTAAGCGGTTCCTTGATCTACTTATGGGAACGGAATTTTCTTCAGGATGTGGATAAAACAGGAAAGTATCTTTTTATATGGTACTATTATTTAATAGTTGCGTTGTGTGGAGCCACCGATGAGAACAAGCATCTAGGTTTGTATATACCAATTAAAAATTGCTTTACGTCAACACAATAAGTACACCGTGATTGTGCCACCTCATGGTCACAGTTTTTTTTTTGCTCTAGCCCCGCCCCCTCCCCCACTGACACCTCCCCCCCTCCCCCGGTGCGGCCCTCGGCCACAAACCACACTGTAAATTTGGCCCCCGGGAGAAAGTTTGTGAGTACCCATACATTAGTACATAAGTAGGTTTGCAAAATACCAATGCATTTGGTAGCAGTTTGTGTGCCAAATGTGAGCACTTTGACCGAATTCATTTCAGTACACTCTAAATAGAAAATAGCATATTGCGAATTGTTCTTCATTGCTTTTTACACCTTCTTATTTGGAATCTTTGTGAGGCCCCTCAGTCACTTGGACCTTTAGTGCACCCTTTTAATTTAAGTTGATTTTTAATTCCATCATGGCAAGGTTGGTTAGTTGTGTATTTCCAATTAGTATTAATACAAGGATTAATTATGTAAATGGGCAGAGTCGCTGTTCCATTCTGAGACGCTAAAATGCTGCCACTTCTAAAAAAAATAAAAAAATGGGGACTTGATCCAACATTCCCATCCAACTCAATCAATCATGGCAAAAATTCTGTAAAAAGATTTAGGCCATCAACTGTGTTCCATTCTGCAAAGCGCAAACACCATGGACTATGCTCAGTTTGGGTTTAGGCCAGATAGAAGTACAGAGTCAGCCTAATTGCAGTAATGAACGACCTCAGTGATAGTCAAAGTTAACAGTAGGGGTGCCACGAAACCCATCAGTGGCATTTGACACTGCTGACCATGACATCTTATTGCCTGGTTTGAATTAGATTGCTAATTAATTGACTCGTTTTTCCCCAAAATAATCCAATGCATTTTCATGCCTCCTTTCTCTTCTAAGGTCTTGTCCATCCACTATGGGATCCTCTTTTTTAACACTGGCCACTCTCATTGATTCTCGGTGCTCCAATTGTATACGCATATGGCATACAACTCAAAGAAAATAAGTCTTGGGTGGTCACTTTTAAATTGGCACTTTGGAGAATGACTGGTTAAAGTTAAATGCTGGAAAGGCGTTTGGTAGTTGATGGGAGAGCAGAACTCTGGAGCAGTAACTACTGATCAAAGTAAATGATATTATGTCCCTATCCAGTGGAAGTGGTGAAGAGTGTCAGACTCAAAACTGATGATGGTCTGCAGCTGAAAACTCAAATAGCTGCAGTCATCTCAGGCTGTTACTATCAAATAAGATGTTTTCGCTCGAGTGTGATACATATCAAAGTTAAAGGGACTAAGAATGTTGAGCCTAACAAGTTTACCCCTTGATAGGTTCAATGTTAGACTACTGCAATGTCCTACATTTAGTGCTTGCCAAGAACCTCATGCAGCGTTTATAGACTATTTGGAATTGTGCATCTAGGCTGGTCACTGGGGCTCCTAAATTTAGTTGGGCATCACTTTTTGTAAAGAAGCTACACTGACTTCCAAGTGAGGAAATATTGGCTTTGAAATTTCTTTGTAACTGCAAAGGCGCCTTCTCCATTAGGGCGGAGGAGCGTCGCCCCACTGCTTTCTCGCAGTGCGAGAAGCAGAAACATAAAATGGTATTTTAAATACCATTTTATGTTTCTGCTTCTCGGGCTGTGAGAAAGCAGAAGGGCATGCCTGGTTGGGGGTGGGCGGGTTGGCGGGTCGAGGAGGAGCGGCTTGCCCAATGCTGTGGGCCCTGACTGTTACCGACCAAACCAGTCATGCGCACTCTGCATTTTCTCTATGTAGGCTGCATGCAGCCTACATAGAGAAAATGGCCTCCCCATAGGCGCGCGGCTGGGCGCTGTCCCCACCAATCACAACGCTGCCATTGCAGCGTTGTGATTGGCTTAGCTGAGGGGAGGGAGGCTGCCTGCTTCCTGTTCCTGCAGGAGAGCAGGAAAGCAGCAGGAAAATACGGGACCCGGCCAGGAGTGGAGGCGGCGCGGGACCCGGTAAGTTATGTTTTAAAAAAAGTTTAAACCCCCGCGCGACGTCATCCCCCCCGTGAGTCTTGCCGGCCGCGACTGTGTGACTGGAGACCTTGCATGGAAATGCTCTAATACGTTACAGAAATGACTGATTTGGCATACTCCTAACAATGGCATGAGATCGACCAGACAATAAATAACTCATTGCAGTGCATTACTTTGAAAGATCAAAAAGGAGGGCGTTACTAGTACTTGCCCCTTATCTGACTAAAGGGTCTTTGCATCTCAGGAACATTGTATCCAGTTGGGAAATTTTGACAGTCTCTGTCCTGATGCTTTCCATGCATTAATATTATCAGTAACAACAAGATTAAAAAGACTAGGATCAGCAAAACAGCAATAATCAACTGTCACATATGCTGCTTCAAGTTATTCATTTTACCAATTTTAATGGTACTTAATAACGCAACCTTGAATGAAAGGCTGAGTGGGCCTTGCTCTTTAGCACATCACATCAATATGGCTCAAAAAATTAAGCAGCAGCATAAATTACAAATCAATCAATCAGGGGTTTATAAAGCGTGCTACTCACCCGTGAGGGTCCCAAGGTGCTTGTGGGGGGAGGGAGGTGCAGCTCCGGATCAGTCGAAGAGCCAGGTCTTGAGCCTCTTCCTGAAGGTGTGCAGATTGGGGGAGCGTCTGATGTTGACTGGGAGCTCGTTCCAGGTCTTTGCTGCGACGTAGGAGAAGGCTCTTCCGCCTGCTCTGGTTCTGCGGATGCGTGGGGTCTCTGCCAGGCGAGGTCGGCGGAGCGGAGGTTCCTTTTGGGTACATGGAAGGAGACTCTTTCATTGAGGTAATTGGGTCCGATGTTGTGGAGGGATTTGTAGGCGTGGGTGAGTAGCTTGAAGGTTACTCTCTTCTCGATGGGGAGCCAGTGGAGATCTCGTAGGTGCTGGGCCATGTGCTCGTGTCATGGGGTTCCGAGGACGAGTCTGGCTGCGGTGTTCTGGATGGTTTGGAGCTTGTGTTGCAGGGTTTTGTTGATTCCGGCGTAGAGGGCGTTTCCGTAGTCCAGTCTGCTGGTTATGAGTGCGTGGGTGATGGTCTTTCTTTCTGCATTCGGGGGGGATCCACTTGAAGGTCTTGCGGAGGGAGTTGAAACAGGTGGAGGCGACGGCGTTGATCTGGCGGGTCATGGAGAGGGAGGAGTCAAGGATGATGCCGAGGTTTTGGGCGTACTACCGGATTTACTAACCTATTGTTATGCCTTCCACATTAAAAAATTTCGAATGCTAGCTAGTAAGACTGATAGCTCATCATTAGGGTTATTATTTGAGGCCATGCTAAAAGATGTGGTGCAAGGTCAGAATCACTTTCTTTACAAATATGGAGATCCGAAGTTTTACAAGAAAGTAAGGCTAAAGATTCTAAGAGCCACCTTAGAGACCTGGGTCTATATCAGGAAGAGAATGAAGATACCATACTATGCAGTACAGGCCCCAATTTGGGACTCGCCAGGCACTCCTGAATGTTTGAGAGACCAACTCAGTCAGCCGTTGAGAACGGGAGGTTTAAACTACTGGGGAGACTTAAAAAAGGAATCCAACTTAGTAAGTTGGGAAGTACTCAATAACCTCACAACAAGGAACATTGACGAGGTTTAAATATTATCAGATATCCTCTTGGTGGGCAACACAGAGCTGGCCTCAGGAGGAGGAAAATCCGAAATTGGATCAAGTAACCAGAACAGACAAGTGGAAAAAAGAAATATCTTTCTGGTATTGGGCCCTATTGGATGCAGAGGATAATGTGGAAAGTGAAATTATAAATCTTTGGGGTAAAGAATACAGAGGTGAAGACATCAATAAATTCTGGTCTGATTCGTTTGTCATGCTACAGGCTGTGGTAAAACCAGCATCGCTCAAGAGGAATCACTTATACACTGCCTACAGAGTATACTGGTCTCCACAAAAGTTATCTAAAGTTACAGGTAACATGTATAACTGTCCAAGATGCAAGTATCCCGCAGCAGATGACATGCATATGTTCATGGAGTGTCCAGAAATCAAACTCTACTGGATGGGGGTATGTAACTTTTTGGAAGAAGTGCTAGGGATACCAATGGAAGTAAGTACCAACTTGATATTCTTTGGTCTTACGAACGACTACCAGTTGAATGCACCTAGGTCAAAGTTTACGTTTTATGTGATAATTTTAG
This sequence comes from Calotriton arnoldi, assembly GCA_963921515.1. NCBI lineage: Eukaryota > Metazoa > Chordata > Amphibia > Caudata > Salamandridae > Calotriton > Calotriton arnoldi. Next base: position 290,199 of record CAWUFW010009781.1, on the reverse strand, counting down.
CGAGACGAGAGATATGTACGATGTGGAAGTCAGAAACTCCTCTAACCTTTCCTGAATGCTTAAAGAACATCATTTACACCAGTGAATCTGACATGGCGTGTGACCAAAGAAGTAAAGCTAGGATTTGGTCTGCATTGATAGATTGTAGGGAGAAGGCAAGTGAGTCCTATGATTAAGCCAAGCTTACTTTGGTCCTGGCCTCCTCAGTAACACCTCCGGAGCCCCTAAAGTGAACAGGAGATGGAAATGTAAACAGTAACATCTTTGTGGGAAAGCTCTGTTTTCTCTCTATTTCCTCCGAGGGTTGGTACAGGTCGGTATGGAGAGATAGGAGGAATCCTAATAAGAGTGTTGGCAGTATGAGGACAAAAAAAAAAAAAAATACCTTTGCTGCTGTTTGACGAATCTTCACAAAATTTTCAAAACTAGTACGCAAGTTAGTTCAGCTGCTGTCTAGAAGGTTTTGAAGTGATTCATCAAGCTGGTGCAGGAAAAAAGGGGGGTGTCCCAAAATGATTTTTCCCCATGCTATGTCTATATGGATTATGCAGTTTTTAGACACGACTACAGCCTGAACCACTGAATGGACTTCCACCAAATTTGGCAGGAAGCTAGATCTTGGTCCAGAAAGGGTGCTTTATGTGATATGGTGTAAATCTGTTCAGTAGTTTTGGAGTTATTAAAGGAAAACAATATTGGTATATCTAGGTATGTAAATCCTTCGTGGATCCACTCGCGGGGGATCTGCGGATTTGAGCGAAAATCAAGGCCCTAATTGGCTGGCCGCAACTTGATAAAGTTGAAGTTGACATTTCCGGGAGGGGGAAAAAGGTACAAAAACAAGCATTTACGATGCAATAGGTCTCGCATTCATGCGAGTTTGCGCTATTGGCATTGTAAATGACAATGCCCTTTATTTATATTTTGGGTATTAAAACATAAATAAAAGGCATTGTCATTTACAAAACTAATAGCTTAAACTCTCGCAAATGCAAGACCTATTGCATTGCAATAAAGGGCCTTCTCGACCGCTTGTTAGATTGTAAATATCATAGGAAGAGACCAGCCTGCGACGTCTTCAAAGTAGTGATAAATAGTGCAGTGAAGAAGATGTGTAAGTGTTGTAAATTCCACAGACACAAAGTGTGAAGTGAGACTTGCATATGATCCAAGCTATAAACACTAACAAGGTGACCCAACAGCTTTTGCTCTGTGATTACACTGTCGCGGCTCAGGAGGAAGAGCGGGAAGGGGGGGGGCTATTTCTTGCCCTCTCCATGATTTGAGTGTGCAGTGTGGCATTGCGTAATGTCATTGCTATCTTTGGCCTAATAAAAACACTCCAGCTGTAGTAGGGCACTGGCTTCACCTCCTGGTGCAGGGCGCGATATGCCTTATGGCAGGCATGGAGGGAGGGATGGTCTCGGCTGCAGCTCTGGCATCGTACAGTGCCCCTGCTATTACTAGTGAGCGAGAGGCACTGAGGTGGTGGTATTGGTTGTGGTTGTATTGGTATTGGTGGTGGTATTGGTGGTGCTGGTATTGATGGTATTGGTGGTGGTGGTATTGGTGGTGGTGGTAGTGGCATTGATGGTGGTGGTGGTATTGGTAGTGATAGTGGTATTGGTATTGGTGGTGGTGGTAATGGTGGGGTAGTGGTGGTGGTGTTGGTATTGCTTGTGGTGGTAATGGATTGGTGGTGGTGGTATTGATGGTGGTGGTGGTATTGGTGGTAGTATTGGTGGTGATGGTAGTGGTATTGGTGGTGGTGGTATTGGTGGTGGTTGTATTGGTGGTATTGGTGGTGGTGGTGGTGGTATTGGTGGTGGTGGTATTTGTATTAGTGGTGGTATTGGTGGTGGTGGTATTGGTGGTGGCATCGGTATTGGTGGTGGTATTGATGGTGGTGGTGGTATTGATGGTGGTAGTATTGGTGATGGTGGTAGTATTGGTGGTGGTGGTAGTATTGGTGGTGGTGGTAGTATTGGTGGTGGTGGTAGTATTGGTGGTGGTGGTAGTATTGGTGTGGTGGTAGTATTGGTGTGGTGGTAGTATTGGTGTGGTGGTAGTATTGGTGTGGTGGTAGTATTGGTGGTGGTGGTAGTATTGGTGGTGGTGGTAGTATTGGTGGTGGTGGTGGTAGTATTGGTGGTGGTATTGGTGGTGGTGGTAGTATTGGTATTGGTGGTGGTATTGGTGGTGGTGGTGGTATTAGTGGTGGTATTGGTGGTGGTGGTGGTGGTATTGGCAGTGGTATTGGTGGTGGTATTGGTGGTGGTATTGATGGTGGTGGTATTGATGGTGGTGGTATTGGTGCTGGTGGTATTGGTGCTGGTGGTGGTATTGGTGCTGGTGTTGGTGCTGGTGGTGGTGTTGTTAATAAAACAGGCTTTTGAAAACAACCCTTCAGGTGGCTTTAGTACAGATGACATGTAACACAGATGTGCTGTTGTCAGCTTCAGCCCATTAACACACGATTATGTGCTACCTGGAATTCACATGACTTAATTCGCTAATCATTTCAAAATCCATTTTACTTTGGGGGTTGAAACAGACACGAGATAATGCTGGGTTAAAGTGATTGAAAGTGGGTGCCCGTGTTAAGGGGGTGGCTGTGCTGCTTAAAAAAAACACAAGCGGTTTTACGCTGAAGCAGCGCATGTCCGGCCTGCAGTAAGAGAAACTCAATAAAGTAAATAGTACTTACAGACTAAATAACAGGTCCCATGTAACAACTGAAGTAAAAGGGCCAGTCGCCATGTGATGGTACAAATGAAGACAAGGCCGTACTAACGAGGGACCAACAAGCCTATTACGAATCCGAAGGCAGCATTTACGCAAGACAATGACACAAGCCAATGAAAAATATGGGAGGAGAGTGGGTGCAGCTTCTCTCCCATACTCTACTAAAGCAGTCTCGCAGAGCGAGCAGCGCATGCGCGCTGCCGCTAGGCTCGACCTAAACACATAAGAGGTCAGGATACAGGTATCTTGAGTTGACCCCATTGGACACATAGAGGGGCAAGAAACTGCCCCAGAAATGTTTTTGGGGCCGATTTTCGGATCTGTGGCTCCACCGCAGCACTTAGCATGGCCCCAGTGCTCCTTCGCAATAGATTTGCGGACCTGAAGCACAATGGAAAAGGAAAATGCACTCACTCACACACCAAACCCCTGCAGCGCATGGCCAAAGGCTGTGGACAGCGTGGGGCTGGGTGCATGCACGGGGGGGTTAGCTGGAGGGCCATGCGTGGCAGCGATTACATTAACGTATGGTAACTATACATTGTTTTACGATAAACAAAACATACAAACTCACTGAAGAAAACAAAGGTTATAGGGACATTATAGTTAGGTTCATGTTTTACCCACACAAAAAAGGTTACAGGGACATTATAGTTAGGCTCAAGTTTTACCCACACAAAAGCATGGAAATTCAGCAGTTATAGTTATACTTATACTTTTCTGAAGAAACTATAACCTGTGCCATTAAGTAATTTTAGGCCATGAGTTAATGTTTCTTTACATAAGTATAACTACAAGTATAGCTAAACTTCTGAATTTCTATAGATTTGTGTGAGGAAAACATGAACCAAACTATAACATCCCTATAACCTTTGGATTTATCAGTGAGTATATATATATATAGCTATACTTATGTTAAGAAACTCTAACTCATTGCCTAAAGTTCTTTAACAGCACAGGTTATAGTTTCCTATGGAAATGTAGTCCTAACTGGGAGATATATATATATATATATATATATATATATATATGTATACACATATACATATATATATATATATATATATACTTGTATACATATATATATATACATATATATATATATATACATACATCTCTCTCAATATATATATATATATATATATGTATATATGTGTGTATGTATATATATGTGTGTATATATATATATATATATATATATATATGTATATATGTGTACACACATATATACATAGATATAGATATAGATATAGATATATATTCACTGAAAAAACCATAGGTTTCAGGGACGTTATAGTTAGAAATTAGCATTTAAAAAACATTTGCAATTCACTGAAAAAACCATAGGTTTCAGGGAGGTTATAGTTAGTTGGACATTTCACTCGTACAAAACCAGAGAAATTCCCCGTTATAGTTAGTTCAGCTAACTATAACTCGCGCCCCGCAATGCACTGCTGATGACGTCACATATTACATCATTCATGACATGGTCAGTGACATCACTGATGACATCACTGATGACATCTCAAATGACATCACTGATGACATCATCCAGTCACTGTGTGTTTCTGTAAAGTTTAAATATGTTTATATATATATGCCAAGGTGTATTGAAGAATGAGTGGGTGTATAAGTGTCTGGATGGATGATTTAGTAGGTGCGTGACTGACTGTATAAGTGAGTGATTACATGTGTCTTACTGAATGCATGGGTTGGTGAGTAGCTACATGAGTGTGTATATCGGTTATTGATTTGTTGCTTGAGTATTTGTATGGGAGAGTGTGTGTGTGTGTGTGTGTGTGGGTGGGTGGGTGTGAGGTGTGTGACTCTGTGCATAGATGTGTGAGTGGTTGATTCACTGGGTGTATGGGTTCAAGAGTGCATGTGAAAACAGCTGTATGGGCGGGTGAGTGTGTGTATGGGTGTGTTGGTGAGTGAATGGATGTCTCAGTGGTACATGTCCAAGTAACTACATAGGGAAAAGGCTGTATGTGAGAGTTGGAGTATAAATGACTATACGTGAGAGTCAGTGATTGTGAGAGTGGCTGTATGGATGAGTGTGTACTTGGATCAGTGATTATATAAGAGAGTAAGTATGCGTTAGTATCTGTATAGGTGAGTAAATGGGAGTGTGATTGATTATTTGCATGACTGACTAGGTGTGTGAGTAACTCCATGGATGAGTGGCGGTGTGTGAGTGTCTGTATAGGTGTATGAGTGCATATGATAGTGTTGTATTGATGAGTGACTGCATGTATGAGTGATTGTATGGGTGAATGAGTGGATGTGTGTGTAGACCTAGGAATCAGTGAGTGTGCATGTAGTAACTGGTATTGGTGTGTCGATGGTTTCAAAAATGGTAGTCTGTATTTTGCAGTGGGTGTATCAAAGGTTATATTAGAGTGTGAGGAGGTGCATCAGATTTTCACGTGGATGATGTCATCAGTGATGTCATCAGTGATGTCATTTGAGATGTCATCAGTGATGTCACTGACCATGTCATGAATGATGTAATATGTGACGTCATCAGCAGTGCATTGCGGGGGCGCGAGTTATAGTTAGCTGAACTAACTATAACGGGGGAATTTCTCTGGTTTTGTACGAGTGAAATGTTCAACTAACTATAACCTCCCTGAAAACTATGGTTTTTTCAGTGAATTTCTAAGGTTTTTAAATGCTAATTTCTAACTATAACGTCCCTGAAACCTATGGTTTTTTCAGAGAATTTCAAAGGTTTTTTAAATGCTAATTTCTAACTATAACGTCCCTGAAACCTATGGTTTTTTCAGTGAATTTCAAAGGTTTTTTAAATGCTAATTTCTAACTATGCCTACAAAGACATGTGAAGAAAGAGGAAGAAAAGCGCACAAAGAAGCAAGACATGCAGAAAGAGGCAACAGAAGTCCAGAAAGACGAAGAAAAGTGCAATAAGAAGCAAGAGATGTGCAGAAAGAACCAACAGAGGAGCAGAAAGTCCTCCTGTGCCCCCAACTTTTTGCTGACAGGTACTGGTGGTAACTGACTCTGACTAACCGGCCCTAGAGCCAGTGCTATGCTAAAAGACACTTAGAATACAGTGAGAACACCTACAAACACTAGGGAACACTATGCATTGGGGGTACCCCTGTGATTAGCATGACCTCCTCTGTATTTGCCATGAGTTAGTGCCTGGGTCATTGGATGAGTACATGGGTACTGACTGGATGATTAGAGTACTGCAAGGAGAGTGGATGGTGAATTTATAAACGCTTGTGTTTTGGCGGAGTGATTGGATAAGGACATGGAACTGGTTGGGTGATTGGAGGAGTGCATGGGTAGTGACAAGGAGATGGCTGGACTGCATCAGTAGTCCTCAGGGGATTGTAGCAGTGCATGTGTTAGTGCCTGCGTCATTGCATGAGTACGTGGGTAGTGACTGGATGATTAGAGCACTGCAAGGAGAGTGCATGGTGAATTTATAAGTGCTTGTGTTTTGGCGGAGTGATTGGATAAGTACATGGTGCTCGCTGGGTGATTGGAGGAGTGCATGGTTAGTGACAAAGAGATGGCTGGGCTGCATCAGTAGTGCTCAGGGTATTGTAGCAGTGCATGAGTTAGTGCATGGGTCATTGCATGAGTGCATGGGTACTGACTGGATGATTAGAGTAATGCAAGGAGAATGCATGGTGAATTTATAAGTGCTTGGGTTTTGGCGGAGTGATTGGATAAGTACATGGTGCTCGCTGGGTGATAGGAGGAGTGCATGGGTAGTGACAGGGCGATGGCTAGACTGCATCAGTAGTGCTCAGAGTATTGTAGCAGTGCATGAGTTAATGCATGGGTCATTGCATAAGTGCATGGGTACTGACTGGATGATTAGAATACTGCAAGGAGAGTGCATGGTGAATTTATAAGTGCTTGGGTTTTGGCGGAGTGATTGGATAAGTACACACATGTCACATCAGGCCCGCCCCCTCCCTTCACCACTGTGCAAACACGCCCTGTGGCGCGTTTTAAGTTGGGGGATTAGGTCACCTTGAATCCTGAGGGTCCCTGGGGCCCAACTAGCCCACCAGGTACCTCCAGTAAGCGCCACAGAGCTGCGTTGCAGAGAGGTGTAAAAAGGGGCGTGGCCTGGACCACCTCTCTGCATCGCAGGCCTGTGGCACTTACTGGAGGTACCTGGTGGGCTAGTTGGCCACCAGGGACCCCCAGTATTGAAGGGGAATTCATTTCCCAACTTAAAATGCGCCACAGGGTGCGTTTGCAGAGTGTTGCTGGGAGGGGGCGGAGCCTCGGCACGATCGCGTGTTTTTGTTTTTGTTTTTTGGAAGGGGGCTGTGTGGCCCCCTTCTTTATCTTTTGGGCCCTGGGGACCCCATCCCCCAGGGCCTGACCCCTTTTTAATAAAAAAAATGAACGGGAAGGGGGCCGCGTGGACCCCCTCCCGTGGCCAATTCCGGCCCCGGGGACCCCATCCCCGGGGCATGGCCAGATTTTCTTTTTTTTTATGGAGGGGGCTGCGTGGCCCCCGCCTGAGGCCTCTACTGGCCCCGGAGACCCCATCCCCGGGGCCGGCCTTTATTTTTTTAATTATTTTTTAATTTTGGGGAGGGGGCCGCGTGGCCCCCCTCCCGGGCCACTACTAGTCCCGGGGACCCCATCCCCCGGGGCTGGCCCTCTCCGTTGGGGACCGTGGGGGGGTCCCCAATGCCCCCACGGTCCCGCCGGCTCCCCGGGTCCTGCGGGAGCCGGCATTGCTTTTCCACATGGGGAGCTGCTGACATGCAGCTCCCCGTGTGGAAAAGCAATCTGCTTTGCTTCATTGAAGCGAGAGCAGGTTTCCCTGCTCTCTCTTCAATGAAGCAAAGCAAGTTTGCAATGACAGGGCGGGAGCCGCAAGGCTCCCGCCCTGTCATTGCAAACAGCAGTGTCCCGGGGGTGGGCACCCCGGGACACTGCAGGAGCCGGCCCTGGTGGTGGCGGTCCCCAGGGCCATCACGGGCTCCAGGAGGGGGGCCGCGCAGCCCCCCCTCCCAATCTGTACATAGCCCCGGGGAGGTGGTGGTCCCCGGGCTCGGGGTCCTTAACAGACCCCCTAATTTACATGTTAGTGCCCCGGGGAGGTGGCGGTCCCCGGGGTGTGTGGGGGGGCTCGAACCCCCCACACAGATACATTTTTTTTTTTTTAAAAGCCCCGGGGGGTGGCGGTCCCCAGGGCTGCGGGCGGGCAGTGTGCCACCCCGCAAATATAATTGAAGTGAGCCCTGGGGGATGGCGGTCCTCGGGGCTTGGGGGGGGCCTCGGAGGCCCCCCAACTTTATAAAAACAAGCCCCGGGGGGTGGCAGTCCCCCGCAAATATTAATGCAAAGCCCCGGGGGGGTGGCGGTCCCCGGGGCAGTGTGGGGGGGATTGGGGCCCCCCCACACATTGTTTTACTGCCCTCGGGACTTGGCCCACCCGGGGACTTTTTTGAATACGAAGCGCGGGAGCCCGCGCTTCGTTTTTTAAAAATTTTCGGCCAAAATTCACGCTGGGTGCGCGAATCTCGCCGGTTTAAAAAAAAAAAATGCTTTTTTTTGGCCCTGGGGGTCCTTGTGGCACCCCCTAAGCAGGCCTAGGGGGTCAGGGTGTTTCTACCCTGCCCCCTTTTTGCGTTCTGCGCACTTGTTTCTGTGCCTCGGTTCTACCGAGGAACAAGATGGCTGCCAACACTTCCTGGTTTGGAGTGTTGACAGCCAATTAGCATACAGCTCGTGATCGGGAGGGTGTGCGGACCCTCCGCGGCCATAGATATATATGTGATTTTACTTTTGATTTTCTCAGGAACTACTGAACGGATTTACACCATTTAACCAAAAGGCACGACTCTGAACCAAGGGCTGCCTTTTTGCCAAATTTGATGTAATTCCGTTCAGCAGTTCGGGCTGTAGCTGCGACTAAAGGTTCCTATGGAAAATTGCATGGGGAAAACACGTTTTGGGACCCCCCTTTTTTCTCAGCACCCACTTGATGAATCACCCAGAGACTTTCAGGATAGGAGCGGAGCGCCCCACGAGTTTTGAAAATTTCGTGAAGATTCGTCAACCGGCGCCAAAGTTATTGGGAATAGAATGTTGCGGATTTCCTATGGAAAATAGGTCCTAACTATAACTATCTACTGGCGACCACCAGTAGATAATAAATAAATATATATATATATATATATATATATATATATATATATATATATATATATATATATATATATATATATATATATATTGAGAGAGAGAGAGATAGATAGCCCAGTTAGGACTACGTTTCAATAGGAAATGTATTTTTTGGTTTGCTGGTAACTTTGGCACAGTTTGACGAATCTTTACACAGCTTTCCAAAAAATAGTCTCATCCATCTCAGCTTCCTCCTGGAAATATTTGGGGTGACCTGTCAAGCATGGGCCAAGGAAAAGAGAGGGGTCCCAAAATGCTTTTTCCACTATGCAACTTTCCATCAGAAATTTGAACAGTGATACTGCAAATACAGCTAAACGAAATTACACCAAATTTGGCACAAAAATAGACCTTTATCCAGAAAGCATGCTTTTTGTGATTTGGTATAAATCCATTCAGTAGTTTTTGCAAAATGAAGACTGAAAATATATGTATATTTCACACTGCGGTTCCAGCGAGAATCCATGAACTTAAGCACGGGTTGTGATTGTCTAGCTGCAATGTGAAGGAAAAGTTGTGGCTGCCATCTTAGGACTCGAGGACTCAGTCTTTGAGTCCTACAAAATAAAGTAAAAAAGGGACCACTCCATCCCCAGGGACTACATTTTTTAAAGTTTTTTTATTGGGATACAGTGTATCCGATGATCGATTGCGAGACCCAGTGTGGCTCCCATGGAGGATTGCGGCAGCTCCGCCGCGTTACAAAATTAAAAAAAGGTGGATTGGGTGTCCACAGGGGGTTGGCTGTCTGTGGAGGTTCGACGCAGGGCCTGGGTGCAGGTCACGCTCTGTCCCCAACCCCCACCATCAAGGGTCAAAGGCCGTTGGCAGCAGGGGTTGACTGCCCAAGTGGATTTGGGGGCAGGGCCTGACCACAGGCCCAGCCCTGTGGCTAACCGCACGCTGTGCACAGTGATGGACATACTACTTTACGTTAAAAAGACCAAAGACATTCTCTGAAACAACCAAAGGTTAAATTAACAATATGGTTAGGAATTCTAATAATGTCTTACTTTACATTAACTCCCTGGTAATTTACTAAGAAACCAAAGGGTAGAGGAACATTATAATTAGGTGAAAATGTCAGTTAAAACAAAACTTTTACACTGAAATTCACAAGTTATAATTATCCCAAGTAACTATAACGTGTGCCCTAAAGTAACTATAACTTGTGCCCTCTCAATGTACTGATTTGTACCTTCACATTTTACACCATTCCTGACGAGTTCAATGACTGCATTGATAACATTCCTATTGATATCTGAAATGACATCATAACAACACTGTACATGACTGAGGTGACTTGGTGTGCAAAATAAAGATGAGTTGGGCTGTGGACCCGAGCAATTACCAGTAGCTGAGATTAATTCAAGCATTCCATCCGCCGTTTTTTGTATACTTCGTTCTGATGACCTTTTGGTAATACACACACAATAATACTGACTTTTAAACCCTTTTGTTTGCTATGATATCTCCAGAACCCCGTATCTATGTTTAGTCATTTCAATCTCGCTTTACTCAGTACATGTATTTACTTTTAGACAACAATTAGTTTGGGAATTTAACTTTTTGGTTACCTGACTTTATTTGTGTTTTGGTTCTGCTTAAATTCTTTACTCAAGCCTCTGAGGAGAACCAGACATAGCTGCCAAGTTTTCCTGGTCAATGTGTGATGTGTTGTTTCAATGCTGGTTTCCAACTTGGATTTTGGGTAGCCCTGTTTTATAATGGAATAAATAAGCCTACAAGTCCCAGTATTCAAAGAAAAAACCTAGACTGGAGCAACACATTGCGCATAGACCTGGGAAACTTGGGAGGGCTGCCTGTGCCAGATGCTAAACAGGGTAAGCCATGAATCTCTATGAAATTATATTTATCTGAAAAAGGCACTGGCTTACTAACTTTGTAGGAATTCCTTGCCCCATTCAGTCAATTACAAATTAAATAGGTCAGGGAAAGGTGGTATGTGAATTACAGTGGCTGTTTTAATAAAATATTTAGGCATATAGCATACCATTTAAAATCTAGGTATTACTTTAGCTAGACATAGTTTGTGTCTTTGTGCTTTTTCTTGACTTAGGCAATCATATCCAGACGTTGGTGTGTTTTAATATAAGTAATCTGTTAAGGTCGCTACATATGTAAATAATCCAGACTTTCTTGGGCTATGCACCTTTATAGATACTATACTACATTTTTGATTGAGGCTGCGGTCACTAAACAAATAATAAACTATCTACAGTGTGTCCTTAGACTTCTATTGAGGAGATTAGGTGTTTCAGAACCTCACTAACAAATAACGTTTTTAAGATTAACAGTAGAAAATCAACTTTTACAACTCTATTTAGTACACTTTAATAAGCTGACAGATCTCTCTGAAATATATAGCCAAGCTGTACAGCAGCGATGGGATTGCTACCCTCCACTACTGTTCATTTGTTAGATTGAACCAGGACTAGGGTACCGCCCCTCTAAACAGGTGTTCAGAGCAACATCTATCAAGTTAGCTTGCACTCACTCATTCCACATATTCAGCATGTCATTTTAATGTACCTGTACCTGTTTTTCTTGCAGCAGCTGCTCCTGAAAAAGTTTCAAGCTTCTTTTTCTTTGATTGTCTGCCTTTTCCAACTCGAGCATCAGGTTTTGTCGCATTTCTTGCCTCAGAAGTTCACACTCTCCTGAGGAGACAGTTGTGATTGTGGGCAGAGTTTTCAGAAGGAGTTCTTTGACCAGCTTCTCAAAGGCCTGTGACGATGCTGAATACAGATCCTAATGAAAATAATAAAAACATTAATGTATTTAGGGCGAAGTTGAGCCTCGTCTTGAAAGTGCCTACACATGCCAAATAGAGCTCCTACTTTTTCATTTCTTATCTTACGCTTAGAAGCATACTATGGAGTTTTGGATCTCTTGTAGGTAATTTTATTGATCACTTTTCCACCATTAATGTCAGAACTTAAGGAACATTGCTCATGTTTACTCATGGAGACAACATCATGACCATTCCCTAAATGCATTTGGATAGTGGTTAAGAATCAAGGAAATGAGACAATACATCTTTAAGACGTTGCTCATTCTACTGGCTAGAGCTCACAATGTGGCTCATTTTAAGGCTGTGGGACGAGCTTGCATATGTCCTCACTAATCAGTTCCCCAATACTTTTCTTATGAAATATTATGACATAATAAAAAATAAACAATAAGTTGTTTGTGTGATGTAAAACTCCTTGAAATATGCATATCTGAAAACAATGCATCCTTAAGGTGTTTACCAGAAGATGGAAAACCTACCCAACCCCAGGTCCAAGCTGATCTGCACTTTAAGCTGTTCATTCCTTTCAGTATGTTTTATAAATGTGTTTGCTTAATTTGGTAAGCAATACTATGCCACTCTCAGGAACTGATTCAGAGAGAGGGTCAGATATATGCTTCCACCGAGTCTGCCCTGCATTTGTAGCAAATGTTAGGCTTTCTTTGAATTCTAAAACAATTCCAGGAATACTACTGAGAAACCACTCTGAAGCATAAACATCTACACATTCAGAAAGGTTCCATGACAGAATATCGAGAAAAACAATATTGATTCACCAAAATATTGTCAAAATAATATTGTTTACAAAAATATCATCATAGTATACTTAACAACCTCCCCCAAAAATATCATTGACATATATCACAGTCAAAAATATCTACAATTAACAATATTGAACACACAAATATTAGGAATCAAAATATCACCTATTTAAATAAATGCACAATATCAAAAATAAAATATTAAAACATTATTAAGTACAATAATTTCATCGAAAATAAGGAAACAAAAATATTTTAAATCAATAACTTCTTTTTCTTAACTTAAATAAATATAAAAAATACCAGTAAGTAAAGAAACAACATCTTAATAATAAATTAAAACACAGATAAAATTATTCACATATATAACCATATTTATTCAGAATACATATCCTATGAAAATGGACATTTTAAAAATATCAAACATTACGAGAAAAAAAATATTAAAATGAACACCCAAAAAAATAATAACATTTACATTTAAAATATGTTAATACAAAAATCAAACAAATACACACATTAAATTTTTTAAAAAGAACCATTAGTTAGCATCCACTAAAAAGGGAAACAGAAAACATTTCAAACTGCAAAGTAGTCAATAAAATGTACCAACCAAAAACTAACCATTACAAATATGAACCTAATTAAGTAAACACTAAAAAAGAGCACAAACCCTCATTATTTTTCACAGCAAAAACTTATCTAAGAAAACGAGTGGTGGATAACCCAGAAGGAAAACTTCAAAATATGACAAGGCATCTTCACAAGTAAGTTTAAAAATGAACTTAACTACAATGAAATCTAATATAATTTTGGAACGCAAATATATAAATGCATTACTAAAGTCTGTATTATATTATATATAAATCCTTGGTTTGTAAAGAAACACTTCAGCAAAAATGTAAATATTGCACACTGAAAAATCCAACTCCACACTCGCAAACCTGGAAAAAAGAACTTTCAAAGTGGGTAAAATAAAAACAGTTATATAAATAAAACAACCCCTACACGTTAAACTTAACCCTAAAACACCACCACCCCCAAAACTAACCAAACCTATATTTTTTAAGATGAAGCAAACATTTTCTCACCAACAGAAAAGAAAGCCCACCTGAACCAAATCTCGACGACATCAAAGATAAACAAAAGAAAATCAAGTGCAACTTAAAGCAACAGCACATATGTAAATATAAAACCATTTAAAAACATATTTCAATTATATTAACACACAAACATTTTTTACAAAAATATTATTTTAAAATGTTACCACTTTCAGACAGAATGGCAGAAAGAGCCACATATATCACATCACAGAAAGGCAAACAATTGCTCTCACACATGGGATGCATATATAGGAAGGAAAGTGCAAGCATGTAATTAACATCAGAAAACACAATTGCCCAAATGTAACAGAGATAGTAAGGCACATACTTCAAGATTTAAAAGAGACAAGCACTAGTTTCCAAGAGCCCACTGCTAAACTTTTAAAATACATGCTTCTAATAGTACCTGAGCATATTACAGGTTAGATATCAGCAATTCCTACTAAAAAATACTAATATCAAATACTAAATAAGCCACACGTTAAACCCCTACTGCCCCTAAAGGATACGAAGACATGCAGATTTCAGAACACCTAACGACTATACATAACTATGAACCTTTCCTCCTACACAACAATTACAATAGCAACAGAAGAAATTCGTATTTGCAACTGAAAACAACCTGTTAAGAATAAGCCAATGTGAAACGTGGATGATGGACAGAACATTTAAAATGTGTCCTCCACCACTCACACAGATATAAACCATGAATATCATAATACTAACATACCCCTCATTTATTCACTACTGCCTAACAAATTGCAACTTACTATGCCCTTATAAATTGCATCAATCAGTAAAAACTCCTCCCACACAAAATTATAAATGACTTTGAACAGGCAATGATACAGAATGTAGGAAATTGGGTTACTGATTTGGGGGGGGTGAAACCACAATTTCTGTCAGGATGAAGTCACACGCAATCCCAAATTACCGATGCTCTAAGGTTAGTCAAGTTTATAGCGCTCGGTTTAGATTTTCTTCATCAACAGGCAGCAAACCTATTTTGCCCCTACTGCAAATCTATAAAATAAAATGTCTCTCAGTATTGACATACGGTGCTGCAATTTGGGGGTACCGTAGCTGCAAGGTGTGGTGCAAAAGCAGTCAGGCTTAACTTAGAGGCAATGTGTAAAGTATTTATGCAGAACTTGAAACACTAATAAAGTAAAAACAAAACATTAGAAAAAATCCCACACCAATTTAAACAAATAGAGTAAAATGTAATAAATAATGTGAGCCCAAAATGACAAAGATCCAATCAGTAGAACAGGAGATATGCTATTTTGAAGATTTAAGTGAAAATAGTGCCTAAAAGTACCCAGCGCCAACTGTGGTTATCTGATTGCACCGGACCGGGACAAAGTCACAAGTTAAAGCTGACCGTCTTGAGGTGCGGGCTGGATCTAGTGACATTGTTAGGCCCACTGTACAAGGTACCTTAAATCTACGTTGTGCAAGATCCTGCGTAGAGGATGTGTTATGCAGTGATGGTTCCAATGGGATGCAGGCTGGGGTGAGAGCTCCTGTATCGAGGATGCGTCATGCAGCGGCACGTTCGTGGAGCTGCTGGGCTACAATGCAAGGTCCTGTGTTGAGAAGGCGTAATGCAGCGGCGGTTCTGAAGAGCTGTGGGGTCCTGCATCGGGAATGCATCACGCAGCTGTGATTCCGATACAAAGCTGCAATGCATTGAGCTGCGTTGGCTCTGCTTAGATCACGACTGGGCTGGCAGAGCACCTTCAGGCCCACTTCCAAACGTCCAGTATTGAATAGCACCACAGGTTAGGGGAAGTCTCATGGCAGGTAGAGTCCAGGTGCTGGGTTCAAGGTGGTTGGAGCCTTTTCAGTCCTTGAGGCTCTGGCTAGGAAATCAGCCAACTAGTCTTTGGAGTGCTTCTGGTGCTCCTGGGTTCAATGTGCAGGTCCAGTCCTTTTCACTCAGGCCGCAGGGCAGCTGAGCAGCAGTCCTTCTTCCAGCAGAGCAGCACAGCAGTCCTTCTGAGTTTTCCACAGGTCCAGAAGTGTAATTAAGAGTTGGGTCAAATATTTATACTTGGTGACAGCTTTGAAATAGGAGAAGGGTCAGGAGGTTTACACCCTCGAGACAGCCGGCAAAATCATCATGCGCACTTAAGTCCACATACCACTCCTCCCCCTGCTTGACTGAAAGCCAAGCTCAGCCCAGCCCCGCCCCACCCCTTAAACAAAACTGGGCCAGTACCGTAAAAATAAAATGATAACGTTATGTTATTATCATTTTTTTTTCCGTGTGGGGCACTGCTGCATCATACATAATACATTTTGCTTGAAAATGTCAAAGATTACACTTTTTATAAAACAGCCAGTTGCAAAACAAATAAATGTATCTTTCAATTTAAAATAAAAAATCAATGGCAGTTTTTTGTTTCGCAGAGTCAATACCTAACAAAAAGTGTTTCTTTCTTGGTGCGAGGGTAGGATAGTAACAAAGTTCTATGTTATAACGTCAATTCAACTTACATGAAAAGTGTATTTATTTTGCTCTAATGTAAAATCCACCCATCCCTTAGAAAGGATCAACCCCAATTTTACCCCAACAACTGGTTTCACACATCCAGGCCCGCCGTCATAAGAAATGAATTTCCAAAGGTCTTTTCACGAAAACGTGAGAAGTTCATAGAGAGAAGTTCTACATAGGAATATTTTAAAAAATTACTCCCACATCCTGGGAGAAAATTTCCATCATGTCAATGTTATTTGTTTTTTATTTTTCGAATACAGACTCTCGCTTTGTAATTTTACTTTTGAAAAATGATTGGCTGCATGAAAAATGGTTGCTGCTTATCAAACTTACAATGCCTTCAAAGGACTTACCGTGGCAGCGTCTCTTCTGAAGGCAAATAAATCTCGGCCAGGCAGGTAGAGAACTCTAAAAATGGGGGGTTGTAGTCTTCTGGGGTGGCAGAAAACATGTTTTTGCTTCCCTGGCATAACGGAGTACAGCCCACCAAACTCAAAATGAGGCCCTAAGTCTGTAGGATGTTTTCAATCACCAGCATTCAATAAAGATGGTGCCACTGGATCCTGCAAGCCTATTTTTCATTTATGCAACTTTATTTAAGCACAACTGATGCAACTATTTTTTTATTTTTATAATTTGCTGGTTTTTTTTACATTCCTGTTACCTTAAGAATACTTCAACGTGCCAGTTACCTTGTCTAGGTTTACTGCATAACTTGCTGTGGGATGGAAAGTGGGCTATTGAAGTCAGAAGTAAGAAGGAGGGGGTGGGGATCAGGCGTGTGTAGTAATTAATTATGTGAATAGGGGAGGATTTTGTATTTTGTTAGGAAGACGATAGCGAAAAATTAGAGCTTTCTAGATTCTTCTATTCCAAGGCCTTGCCCTCCGTTGTCCTTCTGAAGCTGTCACACAAAGCAGGGAGTTACTGCACGTCGTTGTCATCAACACTAATGCCAAACTCTGAAATACAACGTGTTTGTTTCTGAATTAAATATTGATTTTCGTTGTTCGTTCGCATATTTTCTTTCAATAAACAAAAAAAAGTACCACCTGTTATTCCTGGCTGTGGTGTTGCTGCATTCCATATTTGGAATGCATCCTGCATCTTTGTTAGGTAATGTAGAATCTAGGGTTGTGGGTGTTCTGGGGGAGGCAGTTGGATTTGAGCCTTGATGTGTATAGTTGTACTTACTGCCATCTACTAGCAGAGTTGCCAATAAAGCTTATATACTTGGAACTGGAGACTTACTTTACAAGTTGGCGACGAGCGGCAACTCTGCACGAGCATACGCGTACTGAAGAAGTTGAGGAAGCAAAAAGAAGATTGCAGGAAGTAGAAAGGAAATTGGTGAAAAGATAAAAAGAAAAAAGGAAGAAGATGAAATACCTGAGGATATGAAGGTGAGCTACGAGTGAATGAAACACGGCGCTTGGAAGATGCGAGAGAATTAATTAATGAGGCATCGTGTACAAGTTGAGGAAGTCGCGCGACGGAGCATCAGAGGCAGTTGAAATAGAAGGAAGACTGACAGAGCGAGCGCAGAGTCGCGAGGAGAGCGTGAGTGGCGGCCATATTTGATTGGGAAGTGAAACGTAAGAAGATTTCGGCGAGGTGACGTCACGCGTAAAGAGCGGCCCTTTTGAAAGAGGAAATTGACGAAAAGAACGGAGAAATGCTTAACGGAGTGGAAATTGATTGAGGAAACGGCGCATTTTACACAACGGAAGCGCATTTTGCACATAGGCGATGTGCACACCGGATTAAATGGATTTATGAAGATTGGAAATTGAGAATACTTGAAAGGAAGAGATTTACAGTGCGTTTACACACGGTGATGCGCACACCTGTCAGAGTTATTTAAAAGAACTGGTGAGCCATACATTTTACATCGGTGTAAAAGAGCATTGAGTGCGTATACTCACGGTGATGCGCACACCAGTGACAATTTATAAAGAGAAAGGATTAATAAGTGTTTGAGTTATTAGTGAAAGAAATTTTGTAAACTTGTTTTTATTTAATTAGAAGGGTATTTACAAAATTATAGTAAGAGTGAGTATTAAAGAAATATGTGTGCAGCACAGACATTCACGTTAACACCTCCAATTCCATTTCTACCAGAACCAGGTGAGCCACGCATGAAGTGGCAGGAATGGAAAGACTACTTTATGAATTACATGGTTACAATTAACAGTGAGAGTCTTACAGCAGATGTTAAGAAAGGTATTTTATTGCATTCTTTAGGTCCGGAGGGCATTAAGCAATATAACCAAATGGAAAAGAAAGTGAGAGGAGAAGGGGAAACAGATGTTTACGAAAATGCATTAGATGATTTAGAAAAGTATTATGCGCCTACAGTTTGTATTGCTATTGACAGATACAATTTTTTTAGAAGGAAACAAGAACAAAGTGAGAAGATTGATGATTACTTAGCAAATTTAAAGAAATTAGCGGAACGTTGTAGATTTGGTCCATTACAAGAAGAATTAATAAGGGATCAGATCATTATGCTGCCAAATAATAAAAGGGTACAGGAAAGGTTATGGACAATGGGTGATGGCACTTTAAACAAAGTACTAGCAGTGGTGAGGAAAGCTGAAATATCTGTGAGATGCGCGAAAGCAGCATTAGAGGAGGGTAAAAAACGGGAAGAAGTTTGTGCTGTGAATGAAAAGAAATATAACAAAACTGTTAGCAAAAAGGATTCAAGTAATAAGACACAAGAGTACAAGGAGAAAATGAAATACAGTGTTCCTTTTAGAGTAGAGTGTTAAGGAAGATGTGCAAGGTGTTCTGAGCTGCTACAGATGTGGAAGTCATGATCATTTGGCTAATAATAGATTCTGTAGAGCAAGGGATCAGAAGTATGCAAATTGTGGTCTCATTGGACATTTTGCACGTGCATGCAAAAGGAAAGATGTCAGAACGAGAGTTAAATGTGTGTCAGAGGAACGCAAAGGTAATGACACAGAAGAGGAATGTTCTGATGAAGATGAAATAGTGATTATGGTTAAAGATCCAGTTCTTGATGTTAAGAGTCATGGAAGGAGTAAACCGTCCTGTGAGATAGTTGTTGCAGGTGTTCCGGTCATTTTGGTGGCAGATTCAGGGTCACCTTACACTATAGTCAATTTAGAGATGTGGAAGGAAAAATTTGAAAATGCGATTGGAGAAGAACTCAAATCTTGTGATATTAAACCTGAGAGTTTCACGGGGAAGCTATACCCATGTTAGGGTATATGGATGTTTCGTTTGTTTTTAAAGGTAGAAGAGCTGAAGGAAGGATGTATGTGGCGGAGTATGGGCCGTGTGTTTTGGGTTGGAAAGATCAAAGAAGTCTGAACATCATTCTCAATCCTAATAGTAAAGAACAAGTCTTTGTGTTGGATAATGGAGAGGATTTGGGAAAAGAAATGTGTGAAGAATATAAGGAAGTATTCTCAGGAAATATTGGTTTGCTTAAAGGGTTTAAGCATAAGATTATACTGAAGGAGGGTGCAGTTCCTGTAAACTTTAAAGTGAGGAATGTTCCATTTGTTGTAAGATGTGAATTGGAGAAAGAGTTGAACAGGTTGAGGTTAGCTGGAGTGATTGAGCCAATAGTCATCGGAATGGATGTCTCCGATCGTTGTCGCACGCAAATCCAATGGAAAAATTAGGGTATGTGTGGACTTGAGAGGTGTAAATAGAGAAATTCAAGTGGACAAGTTTCCTTTACCTAAAATAAATGAACTTTTGAGCAAAACAAAAGGAATGAAATGGTTTTCGACGGTGGACTTGTCTTCAGCATACCATCAGATTCCGTTACATGAACAAAGCAGGAAGATAACATCGTTCATAACTCCTTTTGGATGTTACCAATATGTCAGAATGCCATTTGGGTTGGCTTCAGCGGCCTCAGTTTTTCAAAGATTAATGGGTGAAGTACTGAAAGGCATCACTGGGGTTCTGTTTTTTCAAGACGATGTGTTGATAATGGGTGAGAACAGACAAGTATGATCAGAGGCTGAAGGAAGTTATGGAAGTATTAAAAGCAAGGGGGTTAACAGCAGAATATGAGAAATGTCGATTTGCGCAGAACAAAGTAACGTATTTGGGTCATGTGATTGGAAAGGATGGAATTTCTCCAAAGAAAGAACTTGTTGAAGCTGTTAAGGAAGCACTGGAACCAAAGGATAAGGAGGAACTTCGTTCGTTTTAGGTCTTGCGAAGTTTTACTCCAAATTTGTGAAAAATTTTGCAGAAAAATCTTATGATTTGAGACAATTGCTTAAACAGGGGTGCAAATTTGTTTGGGGAGAAAAATGTATGGAAGCTTTTAAGCAGTTAAAGAGTGATATATGTAATGCAGCTCCTTTCAAGGGCTTTGATCCAGATTTGAGAAGTGTGCTTACGGTGGATGCGAGTGGAAAAGGTTTGGGAGCGGTACTTACGCAAATCGAGAATGGTGAAAAAGAGGTTGTGATTGGTTTTGCATCAAGAAGTCTAACTCCTGCTGAAGAAGTGTATTCGGTGATTGAGAGGGAGACTCTTGGGTGTGTATGGGGCATGGAACATTTCAGAGCATTTCTTTGGGGAACAGAGTTTGATGTAAGAACTGATCACAAGCCTTTGGTGAATTTACTTACAACAGGTGGAATGGTGAAGGCTACAGCAAGGATTGCAAGACTTTCAATGAGGTTACAAGATTACAATTACAGGATTAAGTATGTGCCTGGTGTACAGAACAAAGTTGCTGATTGTTTGAGTCTGATTCCCTTACCAGTTAAGGAGGTTCCGGGAAGTATATGGGATGATTATCAAATTGCACTGGTGGAAGAGGAAGGTATGAATTCTATTGAGAAGAATTAGTGGATAGTTGAATATGAGAAAGATGGATTGTTAAAAAAAGTTAAGAAGTGGATTTTGGAAGGTTGGGGAGAGAAGAAACCGGATTTAGCTGATGTGAGAAGTTTTTGGGAAGTGAGAAATGAATTTAGTGTAGAGTCAGGATTTGTGATGAGGGGTGGAAAAATTGTAGCACCACTTGGTCTTAGGAAACAAATCGTGGATTTGTGTCATGAAGGACATTTTGGAATAGTGAGAACTAAGAAAAGAGATAAAGCTTCTTATTGGCGGCCGGGAATCGATCTTGAAGTTGAAAGAAGTGCAAGGGATTGTGGACAGTGTGCTGATTCAGACAAAAGTTTAAATACCTTGAGACCAAAATTAATGGCTATGGAGTGTCCAGACATGGTCTGGGACATGCTGGCACTGGATTTTGTGGGTCCTGTGCGGTCAAAATATGGTGAAAATAAGTTGATCATTGTATTAGTAGACTATTTCAATAAATGGGTGTAGTTGGAAATTGTTGAAAAGGCGGATGCGGACAGTGTTACGAAGTTTTTAAGTGAGGTGTTTTTGAAAGAGGGTTTACCGAAGAAGCTTTTAAGTGATAATGGAACACATTTTACTGCAACAAAGGTTGAGGAATTTTTAAAGAGGAATGGTGTACAGCATATTAGAACTTCGGTTTATCATCCTGCTGGAAATGGTGCTGTTGAGTGCTTTAATCGAGTGATTAAAGGTACTATACAAATTGCTTGTGAGAATAAGAGGAATTGGGAAGTGGAAATCCAAAAAATGTTGTGGGGTTACCGATTGACGCTATCTCTCACAGGGTTCAGTCCTTTTGTCTTGATGCGTGGAAGGGAGCCATTTACGAAAGATAACATAGGATGGATGGACAGTACGAGACATGTGGAATGGTCACCTGAGGTGGTCAAGGGCAACATTATAAAAGCACAGCAAGTATACAAAAGGAACTATGATAAGATGAATGCCACTAGGGAAGAGACGTTAAGAGTTGGAGATTGGGTGAAAGCAAAAAAATGGGGGAAAGTACCCAAAGGGGAGAGTGTGTTTTCTGAACCTTTGAGAGTTGTTGAATGTTTGAGGAATTCTGCAAGATTAAGTGATAATAGGGTTTGGCACATGAGTCGCATTGCTAAATGTAGAAGTTTTGCAAAAGGAGAAGGAGGAGATGTGGGTGATTCTATTGATTTAAGTAATTGGTTGTGGGAAGATGAAGTGGATGATGAGATGGTCAAGGTACAAGGAGGAATGAGGTGTGCACAGGAGGATTTGGGTGCATGTCAGGTTGATGAGGAGTGTGTGAACAATGGTGCTAAAAGGGTAGGTAGAATGGGAAGAGTAATTCACACTCCTTACAAGCTGAAAGATTTTGTAATGTGCTAGTCTTATTAGTTGCAATAATTTTGTATATATATTATCATTTTATTGTATATGGTTATTCATTCTTTTTCTTTCTTTTATTTTTTTATTTGTTGAATGCAGGAGGGGGACGTGTGGTGTTGCTGCATTCCAGATTTGGAATGCATCCTGCATCTTTGTTAGGTAATGTAGAATCTAGGGTTGTGGGTGTTCTGGGGGAGGCAGTTGGATTTGAGCCTTGATGTGTATAGTTGTACTTACTGCCATGTACTAGCAGAGTTGCCAATAAAGCTTATGTACTTGGAACTGGAGACTTACTTTACACTGGCAGAGAACAGCAGCGCAGACAACGTACTCTGAGCTATCTTTGTTGACAGTGATAAGACCAAATGTAAAAGTCTGCCTGTCTTCTGGGGCTGGGGAGCTTTGTTTCAAATGCCATCTTTATCGCGGCAGCACGCGCCACACAGACTTCACTGGCCGAGCGGAGAAGATAAGAATCAAAGCTGGATGTGTTTACGTCTCTCTTTTCACGCGGATGCTCTTCAGAGGAGCCGTGACGTGCCTGGTTTTGAAGTGACACATCAAGCCTTTATTCAGAGGCCTGCATTCGTAATGTCTCAGCTAGTTGTTCGGTCCCTGCCAGCACTAGCGACCGCCATTTCCTTTCAGCAGTTCTGAAAAACTCCCGTTTTCCCTTTGTTGGTGAATCCCTTAACCTTTCCGAGCCTCGCATTCTTGGAGTGGCATTTCACACACAATCCGCAGCAGTCTTTTTAATTCTAGCAGCAGGTGCTGCAGAGCGGTGGGTCGGAAGCTGGGATACTCGGCCTCTCAATCTGGCTCGTGCTGTGGAGAATTCGTCGGACTCTAGGGGATCCGTTCAGCTGTAAGACGGGCTCTGCAGAGAATGGAAGTGAAAAATAACGATGCTGCCTAAAGCGCACTATAAAACCCCCTTTGTGCAACGTCACGTATGGCCAAGAAGGCATTCTATTTACGTACATTGGGAATAATTATGAGTAAAGTGATGATGGGTGGCGGAAACTTTTTTTTCTACTATTCATATAATTCTAGAAATGAATATATCCACATTTGTCCATCGGTGTTGATATGTGGGTGCTGCTCCAAGAATCTGGTATAGCATCCCCAGTAGAAATCCTATTAAACGGAACCCGTTCGACTGAGAGAGTAAAACAGCTCCCTATGTCCATCTCACTTCAGTACGAAAATTCGTGAAACTAGAGAAAATACACCCTTTTCCCTAAGACTAATCATGATTGTAAAAATAACTCTAAAATTGTACCACTTAGTCGTGTTATCGTAATTTGTTTTGCTCTTTACATATCTATACTGCCCAGGTTTACCATCTGGCAAATTTGCAAAGCTCTCTGATGTCGTCAATGACGTGTTCATTGCTTTTAAAATATTCAAATAAATAAATGTAAAAGCTGTTATTTCCCTTATAGTTCTTGTACAGGACTTTCTTTGCAAAGACTCTATTTGATATGATTTTTTGCAAATGGAAAGGCAGAAAAATAGCATGTCAAAGAAGACTCTTGCAGCGAATATAACAACACATGCTTGTGCAATAACATAACAGAAACCTGAAACAGCTAAAAAGGCTGAAAAAATCCTTGCTGTGTGTTTCTGAAAAGAAACGTTTAGTTCATTATTTGCATCCATTTTGGAATTTGGAAATCACATGAAAATGTAAAACTTCGAATTGCTGGCTCTATTTAGTTGTGTTTTATGTCGAGCGCCGAGCAGGCCTGCTAAGGAGAATCAGGGTGAAACAGTCGATCAAAATTACAGAGTTATAGAAGGAGCGTGGAACACACAAAATAAATGAACGTAAAGAAGTTGGTAAGTATACACAATCTACTTTTAACATAAACAATTCATATGCTGGATAGATTAAGGCATGTAATATACAAAGTTTTTGCTAAAAGGATTCTTTTCGGGTTCCTCTCAGTGCTTTAAATGGGCCGGTACTCACCGGTACCGAGTACCGGCACTTCTAAATTTTCTGCGCTTGAGTACCGGAACTACTTCTTGTCCAAAGAGAGTACCGGTACTCATGGGGCAGCAAGCCAACTCAGTGCAATTTGGCATTTAAAAAAAGAAGCGTGAGACACAGCTGACGAGTGGGTCCGTTTTTGTGAAGCACTCGAGTGCTAATCTGCCCTTAACATCTGCTAATTGAGCAACGCCCCTCCCCCGTTGTGCTCTCTAGCCCGGGCTGCTGCAGCCTCCTGGACACACGAGATTCTTTCAGCAGACCTGCACGCTGGGCTATTGTGCTTTGTTGGCCATCCAAACACCTTCGAAAAGTGGAGGAAGCTCTCTTTTTATTTGTACATTTCTTCTTGTGCCTCCTGCAGTCGAGCTCTCTTCAACCCATTTGCAAGGAGGCGTAAAAGACTTGGTGGGGGACAGATGAAAGGCCAAATTTGCATATCGCCCCTTTCCCTACTGATAAACACACTGCAGCCGTACCGTGTCAGAGCTTAACTTATAAAAAGGAGAAATAATATACATACCTTTCCTTTAAAATGTAATTGAACAAGAAAGTTAGTGATATTGTGTTATGTACGTTTGATTTCTATAGCACTTTCCCAATGCTTGTGAGGTCCAAGGCGCTATTACCAGAGGCGTAGCTAGAGCTTGTGGCGCCCGGGGCTATCCCTCAGATTGCCGCCCATGGCATCCGCAGGCGTGTGATTGTGTGAGCTTAAGTCTCGGACTCGAATTTTGAATCTCACCTTGTTGTGTGCAGATTTAGATTCCGTATATAGGTTTCCCGATTTATGCCCTTATATAGGTACAATTCACATTGCCCTTATTTGGACATAGAAATCCGGCCCTTATTTGGACATTGTCCGTACAAACCAAATACAGGCATGGCCACCTACATCCGTCCATCCACGTCACAACGAATTCTTGGAAAGCCAGACCCTTAAGCCTTTAGGAATTTCCCTCAGCTTGAATATTGATTTCTCCAAGAACTCATTAAGTATGCATGAACATCTATTCCTTAGGGGTTCATTCATGACGTTCCTCTGCCCGACTTTTACGTCAATACTGGCATTCCTAGACACCTTCAAGGTATAAATATACCAGCATTTGCCTTGGCAAATTGCGGTTCCCGGAGGATTCGATCCAACCCAAACTACGCGGTTCGGCACGGCAAGTTCGGAAGGAGATCGAGTTCCAGCCTGATGCACTGACCTGACGATGCCATCCTCCTTGCAGAGAATCCAGCTCCAGTGCTCTCTGACTTCCCTTGCGGGGGGTTAGACTATCGAGTCCAGAAAAGAGATTCCAACCTCTCTCATTCTCAGGTATGGAGCTGACTAGAACTTAGAGAAACTTTTGGCAACTCTTGGCTAAACTAAAATATAGCTGGCTATACTTTAGAAACCGCACCTACTTCAAACCTCGTACTGCACTTAGGTTAGGTACACTGGGGTAGAACAATTTAGAAGCATCAGATGAGTATCACATTTTAGCATTGTGTTATTTATGTATGTATTTTGATTAATATATGTCATAGCTACAAACCATGCTATTGCAGTATTATTTTATCTTACTGCTAACCTCGTACATATTGTACTTCGCAGTCTGTCTTACGATTGTAGCAATTCATATCTCTTGCATGAGAAATAAGACTGTTCAATAAAACCTTTTATTGAAACGCCCTTCTCTCTATTTCTGTGCAACTCTGTAGAAACGAAGCATGCACGATGGACTGAGTGAAACTGTTATCTATTGTTTCCACGATTCTGAGACTGTTCCGATTCTAACGGGAAACAAAGTTGTCATGTTTATGCGGTTGTCAGAGACTAATCCCTTCTTGTATATTCGAGAAGTTTCTAGTGACCTCTGAGTTAGCTGGCACACACAAGTAATTAAGTTTAATATACTCGATAGAGACATACTGACCTTAGTCCTATGTCAAATCTATAGTGTATGTTATTCCAATGCGCAGAGCCTATCAGGGATATAGGAACTACACTACAACCTCACTGTCAAATTTTATTTCGGGCACAAATATTTCTCACATGTATCATTGGAATGCTAGTTTTACATTGGTCTATTAACTAGTGCAAGTAAGTGTTAACTATCTGAACTCGCAGTTGTAGAGGGCTGCGCACAGCACCCCGGGGCCACTCGCTTAATTATACTGGTGTGATTTTTTTTAAATACTGTTAAACATATTTGTCATCCTTCCTGACTGTGACCGCTATGTGTGTCTCACAGGCTCTCCCGAGGCTTGCTCAGCAATCATGCTATCACGCACATGCTCACTGTGGCGGCCGGAGTCCGTAAGTCAGCTGACTCTAATGAATTTATGGTATAGGCCTGAGGCAATTGAGATTTGTGTTAGAGCCTCTCACACCATGTTATAGTCTGGTCCCAGGTCCCATGTGGGACAGAGAGAGCAGCATGGAGTTTAGTGATTCTTATTTGAGCTCTCTCCAAACAGCAGCAATGCCACATGTTCACAGACAGGTACTTTCATCAGCGTGCGTCGTGACTGTCACTCGAGACAGTCTACTTTTGCACTTACCTGCGTGAATTTGGATCTGAAGGTGGGGTGTTGGATTTAGGGGTCTTTCGACACTTGCTGTGCTGAAGGCTTTAAACAGCAATGCAGGGTGGACTAAATACCCGACTGAAGACCAAGCTGCTTCTGTGCCACGGGCAGAAAACAAAATGTCAATCTTTGCTTGAAGTGTCGTCTGGTGTATTTACACTTGGTGTGTAACTTGTCACTCGCTGTGCGACACTAGAGATATTTATGCCAGGACATCAGGGCAGGCTCTGGTGATGCTCATGCCACTACAACTCTGAATGCCTCGTGTGCACCCAGCAATACCCCTTCTACATTGGTGGGGTACAGTAAAGATCTGTGTTCTCTACTAAACTGTTGTCTTGTATTGTCAGTGGCTCTTATTGCACAGCTTCGCTCCAGTGGTTCTACAGCCTAACCGCATGTCCTTGCTCTTTTGGTGTTAATTCTTAGCGGAGCATGTGACATGCTTTCTAGATGTCCATAGCTGTCATTTTAATTATAGTCAGCTGCAGCAGGCGTTTGCAGCAGTGTTAGATCTTCTGAGAGTTTCTCGTTGCTCAAATGGGTCTAATTTCTGATATTTATGTTTCCTCATCTTCATTGCTTGATTTTTGCTCGCAAGAAAGTGTCAAATGTCACTCATAACCACACTGAAATTATGAACATGTCACACATAGCAATCTGAAACCTTGGCAGCTATGGATTGCACGTGTCATGAAGTCATTTGCTGACTGCCTAACTTGGTTAGTCCCCCCACTTCTTTTTATAGATCCTTTCCTCCCCTCGTGACAACCGTTTAGCTCTTACCTTCCTCAGGCTCCAGTACTCCACAGTGGTGGCAGGGTCTCTACCGTAGGGGTTGGTTCTGCTGCAGCCTATCGCCCAGCACTGCCACTGCCCCAGACTCGACTCATAACTGCCAAGGTTTCAGATTGCTATGTGTGACATTTTCATAATTTTAGTGTAATTATGAGTGACATTTCAATGTGTATGAGTGACACTTTCTCCCGAGCAAAATCAAGCAATGAAGATGAGGGAAACATATAAATATCAGAAATTACTCCCATATGAGCAAAGAGAAACTCTAACAGCTGCAAAGCACCAGAAATGGAAGGGAACTACCTTAGTGCCCATGTAACCTGATTGGACAGTGGCCTCAGACACTCGCCTCAGACACTCTGCATCGGGCAAGGCTCAGGGGAGTGAGGGTGAGGCACACATAAGTTACAGCCAGCCAGGGCGGTGTTGTGTGTAAAATGGTATGTCCAGTTATGAGAAAATCCAAACATTGCAGACGCTGACACACCAAAAGAGGACAGGTTAATGTTTGACATAGGCAACAATAGGGGTGTGCAGTTTCATTTTTTTTTAATTAATCCACCATACGTTTTGGCAGGAGGAGCACTTCTTTATCAGTTTCCCAGCTGACGACGGATGTCCCATTAATGTTAAACACAAAAGCCTGGAACAACTATTAAAGTCAGAAAGACTAATGGTAATAATGTGGAAAGTGTCTAGACTAATGGCCATTCAGAAAATGACATTCCCCATTTGTAACGTTGAAGAGACGTCACGTCATGAGCACAAAGAAAGCAATATATATATATGTACTGTAGCACATAAACAGGTAAGCGCTTTCAGCCAAACAGAGAGAGAATAAAAGAGAGCTGCATTGGAGAGACAGTGAGTTCAGGTGCCTAATGTCTGTGGACTGATGCTGGGCTGCATCAGTTGCCTTAGGTGATAAAATATAATGTGCACTGTTTTAAATCGCTTTCTGAGCATGTATTTGACAAGAATAACTTTCTGAATTATGTTGCTCAACGACACTAATGTATGTTGCGATTTTCAGTGCTACAGGACGGTGAATGCAAAAGCAGAAGAGCTAATAAAACATAATACAGATCGTGCTTTAAATTAATTTAGGAAGCAGTCACTGTATGGGACATCTATTCAGGAAAAACACAAACCTTTCCCTCCCAAAGCTCGAGGTTAGCACCTCTCAGTATGTAAGTCACAGTATCAATTTATGAAAAAAGTGTCTTACCATCATGAAGTTTACAAGTCAAGTGCCTGCTGACGAGACCCTAAACACCTTCCATAGCTGCCAAGGTTTCAGATTGCTGATGTGTGACATTTTCATAATTTCAATGTAAATATGAGTGACATTTCAATGACTATGAGTGACACTTCCGCTGCGAGCAAAATCAAGCAATGAAGACGACTGAAGCATATAAATATAGGAAATTGCACCCATTTGAGCAAGAAGAAACTCTAAGAAGATCTGAAAACTGCTGCAAATTACCTGTGGCTTTGCTGTTACTCAATATTTGTGACTGCTGTAATTTCTATTTTTATGCTCTTTGTCTATCATATATGTCCCAACGCCATTGTGTGGTATCATTTATATGCCGTATATCTTTATTTGGAAAGCACTCTATTATCTTTCAACCCCTCTCACAAATTGTTCTAGTGGTGCTCATACCAATGTAGGGTGGTGCCAGAGCAGTTTACATCAGACAAACATTACACCAACACAATGACTCTTTCGTGGGTATTCCAGTCTAGCAAAATGTTATTTGTAGCACATCTCCCCTGACAACAGCTGAAGTGGTTTCATATGTAGTTAATTATGAAACGGAAGTGATTTGCAGTATTCACAAGCATTTTGCCTGGTGTACTGCAAGAAATAGAGCACACATTTGAAAATAGCAACTGGGGGCCCAAGCCAGCAGGATATTTGAAACTGAAAATATCCCTCAGTGTCACCTTAGTACTAACACAGGCAGGCACGCACAGACTTTAACCCACCGAGCTATCTCACCCATACTATTTTTTTGTCTAAATCTAGATGCTTATATGGCGTGAGGGTTAAGGCTGATTGAAGAGATTTGTGTGTTGTGTCGTCATGGTTACACGCTTGTAATGTACAAAGGTCAATTCAAATGATATCATCAGTATCCTAATGACCATCATTAAAACTTCAAAAAGCCTTTCTATTGGAAATTTTGAACGTGACAAAGACAAAAGGGCGCCAGATATCGCACACTGACTGAGAAAGAGTTCAAACATGTGCCACCTCACAATGATCTCGCTGCCTGACCGCGCTGCCATTTATTGTGTAAATCACAGAGGCTGGTGGCACTTACTTGGGCAGTGGTTGCAGAGTCCGGAGGAGTGTGGCGGTGTCGCCCCAAGAATTGCTTGACGCGCAGTCTCTCAAGGCAGTGACTGCAGGCTCAATTAGGCCGCTACTGCGCGCTGTGGTAATTCGGGTTTGCCGGCCGCCTCATTTAACAGTCAGCCTCCAGGCCGGTGAGTCC
The DNA here is from genome assembly GCA_963921515.1 of Calotriton arnoldi. Taxonomy (NCBI): domain Eukaryota; kingdom Metazoa; phylum Chordata; class Amphibia; order Caudata; family Salamandridae; genus Calotriton; species Calotriton arnoldi. Next base: position 259,965 of record CAWUFW010009781.1, on the reverse strand, counting down.
CTGGGCGGGCGGGGCCGTCTAGTGACACGTAGGCTATGTCCTGCCCCCCCCCGTCACTCACTTGATTTCTCTCCGGTCTGGCATTATTAAATTGAGGGGGTTTAAGGAAAACGGCTGGTGATAGCAGCCGGCGGGGCCGGTGCGAGTGGCATGCAGCAGGCACACCATATTTGAATACATTTGCGGAGCCGTGCAGCAGGTTGGTTGCCGGGCCCCCATAACGGTTAACCCACTCTACTCAACCAATTCTGGCCTTGCACTTTCAGCCTTCTATAATTGAAGGCATCGACTCCGGTCTGCAAAGGTGCAAGCAAGGCAGGTTCATGCCGTGAGTTACAGCTGGCCGCGGCAATTTGAGTTTGCCGCCCGGGTCCGGCCAGCCTCCAGTGATAGTCGTGCTGCACAGTGGCGGGCGCTCGCGAGATGCGAGCGCGCCGCATGGTGATTGGAGCGCGTGACTCATCACTCGTCACTGCTGCGCTTCTTTTCAGCAAGGGCTGGCCAAACATTATGCCCAGGCCGTCATTGGTAGCGCTTTCGCGCTATAAGATTGACGGCCCTGGGACGGGACCCAAAAGCAACCACAAACGGGGTACGTAGCGCATGCTGCACTGCAGGCAGCATTTGCAAGCAGGTGCGCTTGCTCTTTACACGGGGCCGAGCGACATTGGCGGCGGCCTTTATAATTTATTTGGGGACACTGACACTACTGCAGTGACTGTCCCCAAATAAATTATAAAGGCCGCCGCCCCCAAAATAGTGCCGCCTGGGGCGGACCGCCCCCACCGCCCCCCCCTAGCTACGCCACTGGCTATTACACTTGAAACAATTTAAGAAGGGGTTTACATTCAACTAAAAGTAAAATATTTAAGACATTAGAAAATAAAAGTTAGTGAACTTTTTTTATTACTGCCTCTGAAACAATTTCTAACATAAAGCACCAATGAAACGAAATCTTAAATGAAGAGTTGCATTCGGTCATGAGGTTTTATCAATGATTTTAATTAATGGCCAGCCCTCCACGTTCATCCGCTCGTTCCAGGTAATTGTTGCTTTTAGCACAGTTTATTGTGGGTGCACATGAACTAAATACCCTATCTGCATGCACAAGTGCTTCTATGTCCCTGTGTGTGTTCTTGTATGAGTGAGTGTTGTCTGCAGTATGCATATCTGCACACCAATTAAATCTCAATCAAATTAAACGTGTGCCTCGGGCCCGGTCCCTTAGCACTATCCGTAGCCCCGCCCCATAGCTCCACCCCCATAGCTCTGCCCGCCCCTAACCCCCACCCCCTAGCCCACATCTCAATTTGGTGAGTACCTGCACTTATTTTTTTCCATTTCCTCCATTTTTCCTATATTATGTAGGGCCAGTTCACTGGGGCCTGGGTGACTCACCAGCAGTTAGGAAGACTGTGTAACAATTAAAGCTTCTGTCCTTGGAAACACAGGAACTAGGTACAACTGCCAGTTTACTACACTTTGATTTTCAGAGGCAATCTGGGCTTTCTCTGGGAAGGTATTCTGGATCAAAATCACTAGTTATGGTAGCACAGTGGTCACATACAAATATAAAGTTCAAGCAACAATAATCTACTGGAGAAAGATATAAGACCGTTAATAACATTGAATAATATGGTCCTTAACTCTAAGAAGTTTTAAGGTACTTATATGTCTTGAATTATCTTAGCAAATATACACAACAACATTATGAAGTTGGAAAGAAGGAGAATTTTTTTAAATGAGGGAATATATTTTTAATATTGACTTACATGAAAGAAGAAATTTTAGCTGGGAGACAGCTGAAATAAAGCCAATTCAGGCTTAAAAATATTCTGAGTCTCTGAATTGAGTCTGTTGGCAAGTATGCAAATATGCAACAAGCTTTCTGTTCCCTGTACGAGAGAGCGAGGGACATGAAATCAGGGATATGTTATAATGTCATGTGGCTGGTAGTGTTTTGTATGCTTCGGTCCATCCCTGTGTTCCAAGTAAGTGATTTGTGTGGCAGCATTCAATGCTCAGCAGTTGTTTCCTGGTCAGCGAGGAAGCGACCACCTTTTGTTATAGCTTGAATAAACTTACCTCTTTGACTTGTAAGAGTTAAACTTAAGCTAAACACAGTGTTTGTTCAGGGGTAGCATATTTTTCTGCTCTGTAGCCTATTATGAGAGTTAAGACTCTATTGGAAGAGTTCAGGGTCTCTGTGAAGAGGGCCACCAGTTTGTGCAGAGATGTGAGACAACAGCCGGTGGTGCATTGTCAGGCTATGCTCACACAAGGACTTACAGATGTCAAGGTATTCTTCAGGTGGGTGCTCATGCTGTTTGCTGATAGCTCGCTAGTCATTGATAGAGGGCAGCTTTACTAGAGCTGTGCTGGCTTCAATAGATGTGCTGGGGTGATGAAACATCTTCTCTAGCTCTAAGGGTCATCTTGTCTGGGGTGCTGGTTAACAATTGTATCTTCAGAAGGGTTTGCAGGGACACACAGATGTGAAGGGTTACCACACAGGATGTCACTCGCAGATTTACATGCTATACTTATTCCTGGAATGTTGCAGGTTGCTCTGTTCTTTGGGTTATGCTGTACAGTGGAACATGGCCCCTAGCTTCCCCTGACCTAACACCTCTAAGTACCTCAAGTGCAGGATGGGCACACTTGAGTTCAGGCTCTGGTAGGTTAAGGCAAGTTCCAAGCATGCAGGATAGTCTATCTCCTTCTTAGCAGTGCTCAGCAGCACAGACCTTCTCTGCATTATACCTCTAAAGGCATTCAACCACAGAATCCATCTCTGGTCCTCGCCTTCCTCTATACTGGTGTGCCAAGCTTCTTACAGTAAAATGTTGATCACTGGATGTGCGAGAGGGGCTAGTTTTTATTCTATCTTCTTGACAGTTGGCTCAGTCCATTTGTTCAATCAAGTTCAAAGTTAGCATCAAACTTTTAGGAAGAAGGAATCACAACATACATTTTCCTTTTATTAGGCTGCAGCTCCTGGCAACCATTGATAGGTGAAACTGTCACTTTCTGTTTTTCGATTGCAGATAGAAATTTACTGCTCTCAACCCAAATGACAGAGTATGGGGAATGGACAGGAAGCATAATTCTTTCTGTAAGAGGTGAGACCCAAGCCATACATTTAGGTCACAGCCAATGTTCATATCTTGATCTCTAGTCAGGTCAGACTTTGATGTGACATAATTGTTGGTTCAGTTTCAGCCAATTGTAACAAAATGTGTTTCCTCTAAATGCTGATTCAAGTCCCACAGGGCCAGATTCATGAAAGGACTTACGAGTGTGTGGTCTCCGCACTCATGGCAGAATCTCCGCACTGAGGTACGGAGATTCCGCCCGAATGCGGGGACTCCACACTCTTAATTCTACGATTTGTAAGACACTTTGTGAATCGAGCCCATGGTGTGCTTGGCTTCACAAACAGTAATCACCCACTTAGGGTGGACTCTAAAGTATACAACAGTCTAGAGCTCTGGTGGGCAACAACATGTCACATTCAGATATAGCACTGGTCAGAAGATTTGTGGTATGTGTCTCCTGCACCAGAAAACATGCCAAGTCTTTTAAAATGATAAAATGAGGAACAGGTTGTCACACAGACTCTGTTTCAAGGGACATTGGACTGTGGAAATTGCCTGGGGATTTGTTGTTCTCTTAATTTTAGGAGTTTTAGACACAATCAAATTTTGTTGTACAGCAGCTGCAGCCCATCTTAGATACAGCACTTTTTAGCCAGGTATCTGGTGTTTTGTAAAGGATTACTATGTAGGTTAATCTGGCCATTTTGAAGAATGAACTTGCTTCAACAGTTAGCCAATGCCTAAATATTAGGGCCATTGTGATATACCCATAATGGTGGGTGTTAGAAATGGGGGTCTCTAGTTGGCAGAGGTAGGCACCTTTGTCCAAATAGGGACCCTTGCTTCTAGTCAGGGTAAGGGGGATACACACTTTAGATAACCCCTGCTCACCCCCTTGGTAGCTTGGCACGAGCAGATAGGCTTATCCCAAAGGCAATGTGTAAAGTATTTGTACCAACACTCACAGTAACACAGTGAAAACACCACAAAAGAACACCACACCAGTTTAGAAAAATAAAATATCTTTATCTAAACGAAAAACAAGACCAAAACGACAAAAATCCAACATACACAGTTAAAAATGTGACTTTCAAAAGGTTTCAAGAACTTGTACCATAGAAAACTATGGATGCGCAACTTTTCACCAAAGTACCTGTAGATGCGTCAAAGTTCACAAGCCAAACAGCCGCAGCGTCAGAAAACAAAGAGATGCAACACTCCTGAGACCTTGGGGAGGCGATGCGACAGTCCCGCTGCACGCAGAGGAAGGGTTGCGTCGAATCCGGTCTGTACGGGGAGTGATGCGCTGATTCTTCGTGACTGTTCCGGTCCGCGGGTGATGCGTCAGAAGAACTTGCCGCACAGGTATGATGCGTGGAAATCCGGGATGCGTCGGCGATCGATGCGGCGGCGAGTGGCGCTGCGTCGGTCCTCTTCAGCTGCGATCCCTCGATGCGTCGATTTTAGAAGTTCTTCACGCTACTTCTTTCTTCCAGCACCCAAACAGCAGCAACAACCTCCAGAGGCCCAAAACTGGCACAGGCATCTCTTGGCAGGCTAGAACTCACAGCAGCAGAGTTCAGGGGACCTGGGGGTGAAGTCTTTGTGTCCCTGAGACTTCAGAACAGGAGGCCAGCTCACTTCAGGCCCTTGGAGATCTCCTTCAAGCAGGGGGCACAGCACACAGCAAAGTCCTTCTCCTTTCCTTGGCAGAAACAGCAACTGCAGGCCAACCCCAGACACACAGCAAGGGCAGTACTTCTCCTCAGTCTCTCCAGCTCTTCTCCTTGGTAAAGGTTCCTCTTGAATTCCAGGAATGATCTAAAGTTCAGGGGTATTAGGTCTAATACTTCTACCCCAAAATGTCTTTGTTCTCTTTGTGCAAGGGGCTCTGAACCCAGTTCAAACCAGTTCTGGGGAGCGCTCTGCAAGTGCACAACAACATCCATTGTCAGTGTGAGATTTGGCCCCAGACACACCACAGGGGGGCGGAGCCAGCATTGTGGAAGGCAGGCACAGCCCTATTCAGGTACAGGTGCTACTCCTCCCACCACTCAAAATGCAGATCCGGCCTATTCAGCCTAGTGCCGACTCATCCAGACTCCTGGAGCCACTGCACCTCCCCACCCCCTGTCACTCCAAAGCCAGACAGTCAATCCACAAACAGGCAGAGGCACACAGGATGGTTCAACAAGAAAATAGCCACTTTCTAAAAGTGGTATTTTCAAACGCACAATTTAAAAACCATCTTTACTAAAAGATGTGTTATTAAATCCTGAGTTTCACATACACTGCACCCTGCCCAGGGGGGTACCTTGGGCCTTCCATAGGGGTGTCTTATGTGTAAGAAAAGGGAAGGGCAGGGCCTGGCAAGTGGGTGCACTTGCCAAGTCGACATGGCAGTTAACAAACTGCGCACAGGCACTGCGGTGGCAGGCCTGAGACCTCTTTTCAGGGCTACTCATGTGGGTGGCACAATCATTGCTGCAAGCCCACTAGTAGCATTTGATTTACCAGCCCTGGCACACTCAGTGCACTTTACTAGGGACCTACTGGTAAAACAAAGATGCCAATCAGAGAGAACTAATCACAATATCAATTTACACAGGGAGCACTTGCACTTTGACACTGATCAGCAGTGGCAAAGTGCCCAAAGCATCTAAGGCAGCAAAAACGAAATCCAGCACAGGATCAAAAAAACACAGGAGGTAGAGGCAAAAAGTCAAGGATGCCAGGTCTAACAGTGGGTGCTGGGTGTTTGAAGGGATTCTACATGTCTGGCAGTCGAGAGCAGGATGAGCATGCTTTTATGTGGTATGCCAATTTTGAATAACCATAATCCAGTCTAAGAGTAATTAATGTTTTAGTCAAAGTATGGAAGTTCTTTTCAAGGATTAGTTACATAACTTTCAATAATAACTGAGCAGGAAGTGTGCTCCATTTATCAAGTTTTATGATTTGTTGGCCAAGGTGAAATTTGAAGTTAACAGTGAATCCCAGAGATTCTGCTTCAGGAAAATTGTATATGACCTACAATTCTATGTAAGATTGTCTAACCAGTTCTGGTTATGCCGTTTAATGGGGGTGGATGAAAATAACAGAAGATCCTTTTTCTTGAGAGTGGGGTTTTAAGTTGTCTTGTGATATCCAAACTTCAGTGGCTGCAAGTCGGTCTACGAGGGGGTCAGTATCCTTTTCTTTTTCAACTTCTATGCACAGTTGGTTGTCGTACACTTATTTGTGGACTTAGATATGTAAGCCGCCCAAAAAGCACAGAATAGCTCCAAGGACGTTTTTTTTGAGGTGCGAAATTGCATGGCCGTCACTGAGACTAGCCGTAAATTTGCCATATATGAAGGGTGCATTGATTTCACACAGACAGAATGGTTACATGCTGTTGAAACTATAATTTGCCACTGAGGCCAGAAGAAAGCAAGTAATAGCATGTTTGTCTGAGAGCCACTAAGTTTTGAAAGATTTTCTTTTTTTCCAAACCTAAAAAAAAAGTTCAAACTACAAAAGAATTACAGTGCAACTACGCATGGCAAAGACCATTCACGGTAAGCACTACAGACCCCTGGCAAGCTCAGAGGCTGGCTATAGGCCAGCCTCACTGTTCCCTGTGGAATGTGGGTTTCTATACATCGGCAATTAATGTAATAAAAGCAACGAATCTTTTAATGTAGTAGTACTATAAACAACATATATCACAGGGAAACATGAACTATGAGAAAGCACTCAAACATGTAAAATATCTATACACACACACGTAAATATACATAATGTTTTGATGCTTTCTTGCACAAATGCCTAACCATTGTCCATAGTCTTATTCATAATTTTTTCAAAAAAGATGAACAAAGCCTAAACATTCTAATTCTTATCTGTGCCCTTTGTTAGCTATACTTTGAAGAAAGCAGCTTTTTCAACCTAACTATCCGAAAATAACACATGAAATACAAAAGATACATAATGATGATGATGATAATATGGTTCTATATTGCCATCTCAGATTTCTGGTGACATTTACAAACTACATGGCCTCATGATATCATAAGTAATCAGAACACTTCTATGGCAATATTGGATCATATTACACAGTTCCGTATTATCTCTGCGTGTATATATATATATATATATATATATATATATATATCTATCTATCTATCTATATATATATATATCACACATAACCCTTCTTCATAACGATTCCTGCTTTGCTGAATCAAAGAAATGGAACGGACTCCTCTTTCTTGTGCATATAAATTTATTCCGTGCGCTGTGCTGCCATGACACGTTTCGGCCTCGCAGGGCCTTGATCACATGGTGTGCCACCGTTACCTCCCTTTATTTAAAGTGCCAAGTGTCTCAATGAATATAGAAGATAGACTACACGTCTACCGTTGCCTAATGCACGCATTTTCCAAACACACATCATGGTGAGTATAGGTCCTACATTTTCCACAATATGTGCAAATTACGCAAATAATCTGTATAAATACAGGAAAGTAAATGCAAACATAGTAAATAGCAATTGTAAAAAACATTTTTATATAGGTAAATAACTGTAAAAATACGAACTTGTACCTATTTAAAAAAAAAATGTTTAAAGATTGTTAAATTCCTTTTTTAAAAGGACCACTTAGAATTACATGTGCAAAAAGATGCAAAAAACGTATATCAGGGAAATACCGCCCTTGTGGGCCTCTACCCTACCGCTTGTAAACATTAGACCTAAAGTGCATAAGTGTGCAAAAAGTGCCTTAAGTGCTAATCTGCATGGATAGATTCTAATGCAGAAAAAAGTGCCAAGTGCAGGATTAAAAATTTAATTGTAAAACTTATAAGTTCCTGAAGAACCTATGTTTACAATAAAATGGGGATATAGTACTCAACGAATGTGTGCGATAGCAGCTGATTGAGATTCTATGCTTCCTAATGGCATATTGTTTCTTTCTTTTTCTTATAGTTGTGTTTGGAAACTTATGATTAGGTGGTAATGTTGTGAATTCAAAGCCATGTATATAAGTCCTCAGTGGTGTTTAAACCATGGGGACTTTTGCTGTCCATCTCTAGGATATACCTTGTTTCAAGCCTTCTTAGACTGGCTTCTCTATTTCCGCCTCGTCTCTGGTGGGGAACAGTATCTACCACAAAATATTTCAAATGGTCCAAGTTGTTATCGTGGACCTCCTTGAAGTGGCGCGCCACCGGATAGGCCATGTCTGAGTTAGTGATAGCCCTTAGATGCTGGAGAATTCTCTTGTGGACCTGCAGTTTTGTGCTACCCACACACATTTACAAACTACATGACCTCATGATATCATAAGTAATCAGAACACTTCTATGGCAATATTGGATCATATTACACAGTTCCGTATTATCTCTATATATATATATATATATATATAGCAGCTCCAACTCCTTCAATTGAGGAAAGGACACCGACGCAGGTACTGGATCACAAAATAAGTTTCGTGTTTATTGAAATTTCTATTGCTACGCTTTTCGGCACTTCGGCACTTCCTGCCTTGCTCACACAACCTATATTTATACATATATATATATATATATATATGTGTATATATATATATATATGTGTATATATATATATATACACACACACACACACATATATATATATAGTTCAAAAAAGGAAATTAGAAATTACTGGCACTCACGGGTTCACAATCCATTACTTTAATCAAATCAAGCAGATGTGTTACGGCTGATGCCTTCATCAATGCTCATTCAAGTGAAATTGGTCTTGTAAACAGTCGCTTTTTAAAGGTGTATAATCAGCGCTTCTTTTGGAGGGTTTATCCTGGAAACAAAAAGAGGACTATACCATCCTAGTACAACAAACTTTTTAATTTTCGGCCACCATGTTGCAATTGCTTTGAATGTGAAATTATATGCAACATGGTGGCCGAAAATGAAAAAAGTATATGGTACTAGGATGGCATAGTCTTTTTGTGCCCAGGATAAACCCTCCAATGGAAGCGCTGATTGTATACCTTCAAAAGGTGACTTTTTTATAAGGCTGATTTCACTTGCATTGACATTTGAATTAAAAAGGCAAGTGAAGAGGCGGATTTGAAGGGCATACGGGATAGTGTGATATTCCGATTTGACATCAAAGGAGGGATCTAAGGGTAGCTCATGGAGGCGGAATTATGAGTGGAGGACAGATTACCCTGCTGCATACGTGGAATGATCAGTACTGGGACATTTTCGTTATAGTATCCCTATTTAGGGTTAATTGAATATTTGGACAATACAGTTTAATATTTAGAAATATGCCGCTACTGCATTTACTTTGAATGTGAAATTATATGCAACATGATGGCTAAAAAATGAAAACGGTAAGTTGCACTAGGATGGCATAGTCCTCTTTTTGTTTCCAGGATAAACCCGCCAATGGAAGCGCTGATTATACACTTTTAAAAAGCAACTGTTTTACAAGGCTGATTTCACTTGCATGAGCAGTGATAATGGCATCAGCCGAAACGTGTCTGCTTGATTTGATTAAAGTAATGGATTGTGAACCAGTGAGTGCCCATAATTTCCTTTTGGAATTGAACTGTATGTATAATGTGAGTCCCATCGTCACTATTGGAGGCACCCGCCCTAAGAGTTCGGCAAGTCCATCTGGTGGAGTCGTCGTGGTATAATTTTCCTGGAAATTGCCAGAACCGCCGTGAGGCATATGGAGGCAGAGGTTCCCGTCGACAAGAGAGTCGGGAATTATGGAATATCAGGGTGCGGCAAGTTGATTTACCCCTGCGGGCAGCTATATGCTTGTGGTAGGAGCGAGGGGCACATTGACATTTTAATCAAAACGGCAAGTGAAGCGGCAGATTTAAAGGGTATGGGATTGTGTGATATGCCGATTTGACATCAAAGGAGGGACCCAAGGGCAGCCCATCTAGGGAGGAACTATGAGTGGAGTACAGATTACCCTGCTGCATACTTGGAATGATCAGTACTGGGACGTTTTCTTGATATTATCCCTATTTAGGGCTAACTCCATATTTGGACAATCATTTTTAATCTTTGGAAATATGGCGGTACTGCATTTGTTTTGAACGTGAAATTATATGCAACATGGTGGCTGAAAATAAAAAAGTATGTAGTACTAGGATGGCATAGTACTGTTTTTGTGTCCAGGATAAACCGCCCAATGAAAGCGCTGATTATACACCTTTAAAAAGCGACTGTTTTACAAAGCCAATTTCACTTGCATGAGCATTGATAAAGACATCATCCGAAACGCATCTGCTCGATTTGATTAAAGTAATGGATTACAAACCTGTGAGTGCCTGTAATTGCCCTTTGGAATTGAACTGCGTGTTTAGGGTGAGTTCCCCCCTCACTATTGGAGGCACCCACTTATACATACATAAAGGATAACTGTGTTCTATGGGTCTATATTGCCATTGAGGGGCTCTGGTGCCTATTATAAACCATGAGTCCAAAGGCCAAGTGTTTTTTAAATGTCCTCTGAACCCCAAGGTTTTTTTTTTTTAATATAACATGATTTATTAATTGATTTTAATACTCTTTAGAAAGATTTTAGGGTCATCCATTTGTGTTCATTGTCTGCCTGAGACTTCAGATATGTCTGTCTTAAGTTTTGAACAATATGTGTGCTTTCTGGTAATAATGTGCTAATTTAAAATGAGTTTTATGCAGCAATATCTAGAATAATTAATCCAATTATAAGTGTGCAGGACATCTTAAGGAAATTAAAGACATGCATTCTAAAAAGTGCTCTTCTTTTGTAGTACAATGCAGCGCTAAAGAGTAGGTTTAACAAGAAATATAAAAGAAAGAAAATAAAGTGCATTGTAGGACAGTGTAACTTTTTGCTGACAGGGTTGTGCATTTAAAGTTTTATTTTCACATATTGCGGAGGATTCTTTTTCAGATGCTTGCATCAAGGATGGGCCCAGTGGCGTCACTAAGGCGGTGCGGGGGGTGCGGACCGCACCGGGTGACACCTTCACATGGGGTGACACCGTGAGCCTCTGCTTTAAATCGCTACATAAATCAGGAGGAACCCGTTGGGTTCCTCCTGATTTATGTAGCGATTTAAAGCAGAGGCTCACGGTGTCACCCCATGTGATGGTGTCACCCGCCCCGGTGCGGTCCGCACCCCCCGCACCCCCGGACTCGGGAGTTACTGCACTGGGTGACACCAACCCTAGTGGCGCCACTGGATGGGCCCGCAAGGGTGAGCTTGTCAAGTGTGCTGAATAATGCTTTGAAAGCAGCGCTGTTATCGTAAAAGTGTTTTTATCAGCACTGAAAGAAAAACAAAATGCCTGCCCTCTGTTTCTTGTAGGCTCCTACTGCCCTTCCTGCCTGTGTCTGTGGTCAGCTTGCTGCTCCTGTTCCCTCCTGTCTGACCTCTGCTTTCCCTGTGCTGACCTTGTCCTTCACACCTTCCTTCCATTGCCCATGGGCTGCCCCTGCCACCTGCACTCTGTGGCAAGCGTGCTGCCCCTGCCCCCTCTCACCTGTCCTCCATTCTCTGTGTGCTGCCCCAGTCCTCCCTCCTCGCCCTACATTGCCCGGGGCTGCTCCTGCCCCTCCCACTGTCACGTTTCACCATGGGCGCTGTAGACACACGAAGGCATGAATGAGGAATGAATGCGGGGAACTACATCTCCCAGGATTCTGAGGGAGGCGGCAGTCCTATCTCTTCCTCTCCTGTCTGCCCTACTTAAGCTCCTCCTGCACTGCTATCAGATGCTTGTCACCTGATATCGGAGCTTCCTGTATCCAGATCCCTGAACTGCATGTCAGCACTTTCCAGCCGCTCTCTAGCACATTGAGACGAAGGGGCTGAGACGCCCGGCTCCCTCTCCTCGTGGGAGAATCCTTAATAGCGCCGGAGGTGTCCTGTTGAAGACCAAGGAGGTTATTCCTCAAGGCGCACTGCCTTGCACTACCTGCGCGCCGAGACGCGACCTTTAATTCGAGAAGGCGCACGGACGCGCCTGAAAACTTCACCAAGCGCCTGCATGCTTGGAACACGACCTTCGCCATAGAACGCGCACAGAAGCGCCTCTTAGTGGCTTCCAGGAAAGAGCCTCTTATTCCCTATAAGCGCACGGAAGCGCCCCTTGCCTTATTAACCAGTGGCGCCTGGATGATGCCTTTTGTTATACCAAGCGCTTGTATGCGCCTCTGGAAGTATTAAAACTGGAGAACTCCCTCTGGGTGAAATTAGAGCCGTTGAGAGGCTCGGAGTTCAAAATTGTTGTTTGTTTAAATGGCGATCTGATTCTGCAAGCAGTATCTTTGGGTAAAAAAGGATCTTACCTTGGATACTTAAAGACACAGTCACCATTTACCAGTGGACTACCTGGTTACAGATAAGTACTTGGTTAATCTGTATACCTAATGTCTCTGTTCTACAGAGAGTATTATATCACTGAAGAATAGTGAAGACAACTCTACTTGATTTCTTTTTCTTTATTTTTACCTTTTGTGCTCTCTTTTCTTGTGGATACGTGCAGCAGCTTTAAACGTAAGTGTAATACCTCACATAGATAACATTGATAGTGAATAGATCAGTGTGGAATCTTATGTGTGATGTGTTGTCTCTTATACAGGAAACACGGGGTTACCATAAGAGTGAGGTTTACAGAACTCTACAAAGCGGAGCTCCTGGAGTGTTTGTTACTGCTGCAACTTTATTGTTTCGTTTATCCCTTTTTTCCCTTTCCCCTGTTGTGGTGTACTCTGCTGAGTGTTCATAGTACTCGCAGGTGATTCCATAGGAGGGAGGAGGAAGCATAGCATCTTCCATCGCTCCCGCTGTATCCGGCTGACCAGGTTAGTGTTAACCTATATCCGTGTCATGACAGAGTGACAAGCCCACGGTGCGTACAGCCTGAGCGATGGATACCAACACTGTACTTACTTCAGTGCTGGAAACATTGACCGCGTTAAGAATGGAAGTGGATGCCTTTCGGGGGAGAATTTAGAGCTGAGGAACGAGTTGGGCACAGTGAGAAGGGAGGTAGCAGGCCTGGCCCGTAGTAGCCCTACGAGTACAAAAGGGGTCTCATATATAAAGAATTGGACTCTACCACCTCCAGCAACTCATGACACATCACAGAGCCAAGGAGGGGAGCGGGATCCTCTACGATTCAAGTGATCCAACCCCTTCAGTTGCCACTTGCTCCACCCGAAAGATTCTTTGGGGACCCAAAGAAGTTTGGAATTTTTTAGGGCAGTGTAAGTTACACTTTATGTGTAAACCTGCTGTATTTCCTGACGATCAGTCTAAGACAGCCTTCGTTATGTCATATTTGGGGGGAACGCAGCTAGTTGGTCCTTCCCTTTAATAGAGAGGAATGATCCCATGTTACTTGACTTTCCTCGATTCTGTGAAGAAATGCGCAAACTCTTTGACAGAAAGGCGCATCAGCTTTCTCTAGATAGGGAACTCATTACGCTTAAGCAGGGCACGCAAGATTTACTAACGTACATAACCACGTTCAACAGACTCGTTATAGAAACAGAGTGGCCAGAAGAAAAAGAACTTCCTTATACTATCAAGGGCTACGAGGCGAACTAAAAGATGTTTTGGCTCAAGTAGTCCATATGCCAGCTACCTGTGATGAATTGATCAACCTGACAGTTCAATTGGATCATCGTCTGCAGGAAAGAAAGGGAGATAAACAACGTCCTGACTCGAGACCACTGTTTTCTAAACCTAGGGTCCAAACAGAGGAGCGTCTACCATCTACAGACGGGACGGAACCAATGCAAATAAGTGGCATACGTGGTCCATTGAGTCAAGAAGAGAGGAACCGAAGACGTAGCCAGAGGTTATGTATGTACTGCGGAAAGCCTGGACATTATATCAAAGATTGCAAGTCCAAAACCAGGGCGACGTATAAAGACAACCAAGGATCTAGGAACGTGCCTGTGGTAGAATACCTGTTGGAGAACCCGGGAAACTAATAGGCTCAGACAAGACAGAGACCCCTTGTTTGAGGCAAGAAAGCGAAGTGGTCTTCCCTGCCGTGGCTAATACCGTACAAACTTCTGTAGCCCATATGAATGTGTGTGTGACGCTGAAGCTACCGGGAGAAGAACCCATACTGGTACACGCTCTATTGGATTCTGGGGCTACAGGCAATTTTATTGATCAGCGGTATGCACAAGAACTAGGCATACCCTGTATAAGAAAAAAGACACCAGAACCCGTGAAGGCAGTGGACGGAACGGCCTTGACGTCTGGACCGGTGCGTTTTCACACCCACCTTATTTCCATGCAAGTCGGCTTGACCCATTACGAGACCATACAATTTGATCTCATTGACGCCCGAATTTCAAACTTATATTAGGGATGCCTTGGCTTACACTTCATGATCCTCTAGTGCAATGGGCAGCCCGCACTGTTACCATGAACTCTTTGTTTTGTGCGGAACATTGTCACCGAGAAAGAAACCCTATGCCTTCTCACATAACAAACGCCGCTGCTTTCCTTGCTAGTGGTTGCAGTACAACGAGTGTGTGCCTTATCACCACATTACCGAAAGAATATACGCAGTATAAGGATGTGTTTAATGAACAGGAAGCCAGCAAACTGCCTCCCCATAGGGAATATGATTGCGTGATAGACCTGGAGCCTGGTGCCTGCATACCATGCAGCCGTATATATGCATTAACAGAGGCAGAGACCACCTATCTGCAACAATATCTGAAGAAGCTATTATCCTCTGGCTTCATACGTCCTTCGTCCTCCCCTGCTTCTTCACCGCTTTTTTTATACCGAAACGTGAAGGAGGCTTAAGGGCGTGCATCGATTACAGGGCGATCAACAGAGTGACTAAGAAGAACAGATATCCTCTGCCCTTGATACCTGTGTTATTGGATCAGTTAAAAGGATCCAAGATATTCACCAAATTAGATCTCAGGGAGCCTACCATCTGGTGCGAGTGCGGCGAGGGGATGAATGGAAAACGGCCTTTCGCACCAAATACGGGCTGTATGAATACCAGGTGATGCCCTTTGGCCTTTGTAACGCCCCGCCGCATTCCAATATTTCATGGATGAAGTATTGAGGGGATTGCTGGATGTCTCCTGCATAGTTTACATCGATGATATTTTAATCTATTCGGCAACCCTAGAGGACCATGTACATCATGTAACCGCAGTGCTGGAACGTCTTCAACAGTACGCCCTCTATGCCAAGTTGGAGAAATGCCTTTTCCACACTACTGAAGTAGAGTTCTTGGGATATGTCATTGGACCCAGAGGACTCTGCATGGACCAAAAGAAGACAGATGCCATCATCCGATGGGAATCACCCTCTAGCATAAAGACCCTTCAGAGTTTCCTCGGATTTGCCAATTTCTATCGGAGGTTCATTAAGGAGTTCTCCAAAATCATTCAACCCATGACACATCTGCTACGGAAAGGGGCCACATTCCTGTGGACTGATGCTGCGGAACAGGCTTTTCAAACGTTAAAAACATGTTTTATTAGTGCCCCGATCTTACGCCATCCTGATCCCAGCCAACCGTTTGTGGTAGAAACAGACGCCTCTTATTACGCCCTCGGAGGAGTCCTTTCTCAAAGGCATCCAGAGACAGGACAGCTTCATCCTGTTGCCTTCTTCTCCAAGAAACTGTCAAACTGCGAGGTGAATTACAGCATCACCGACAAAGAGCTGTTGGCCATAAAGAGAGCGTGTGAGGAGTGGAGACATCATTTGATGGGGGCTAGACACACGGTGGAAATATACACCGACCATCGGAACTTACTCTTCTTGAAGAGTGCCAGAGCCCTAACTCCGCGGCAGCTTCGCTGGTCTTTGTTCTTTGCGGACTTTGACTTTGTAATCAAATACCGACCAGGACCACAAAATGGTAAGGCTGATGCACTATCAAGACCCATGCCAATCCCAGAAACCAGCCTAGCCTCAGCTGAAGAACCTCCCAACATACTCCAGAAGGCTTCTTTTCCAACGGAAATCGTGGCCGCAACATCATCTACGGCATTCTTGGAGGAGGTAAAGAAACATGTTGAGAACATAGACGAACATGAGTGGGTGACCAGAGAACCTCAACATCGATCTGCCGTGAATGATTTGCTGTTCTACGACAAAAGACTATATATCCCGGAAGAATCCCTACAACGGAAAGTCCTGCAATGGACTCACGATTCCCCCTCGGCGGCCACCTGGGAAAACATAAAACCCTGCAAAACTTGACTAGGTATTTCTGGTGGGAAACCTTGAGGAAAGACACTGATCAGTATGTTACAGATTGTTCCATTTGTATGCAAGCCAAGGCTCAGCACCTGCGTCCCAGTGGACTGCTCAGACCCATACCCGTACCTCCGGCTCCTTGGCACACCGTCTCTATGGACTTCATCGTGGAGATGCCCCCTAGCCTGGGTTATAACACCATCCTTGTAGTTATAGATCATTTAACCAAGATGGGACATTTTATAGCTTTGACTAAATTGCCCACATCTGGAGAACTGGCAGCTACATTCCTACAACACATAGTACGGTTACATGGACTTCCCTCAGTCCTCATTACCGACAGAGGCACCCAATTCACTTCCAGGTTTTGGAAAGCTCTATGTGATGTCATGAAAATCGATGCCAGACTATCTACAAGTTACCATCCTCAAACCGACGGTAAAACTGAGAGGTTGAACCAGACCCTGGAGCAATACCTAAGATGCTTCACATTGCAACAAGGAGAAGAATGGAGAACACTCTTATGGACTGCAGAGTTCGCGTATAATAACGCAGACCATTCCTCGTTGGGTTGTTCTCCCTTCTTCTGTCTCAATGGATACCATCCTAACATGATGCCATTTGAACAGCCAGTCAATTCCACACATCCCACCATACAAGAGCATCATGCACATCTCAAGGCAGTGTTACAGAACGCTAAAACACACCTAGAAACATCCCGAGCACGCGATAAGCAAAAAGCAGATCAGAAAAGGACACCAGAGCCATCCTATAAAGTGGGGGATAAGGTATGGCTTAACACAAAACATCTGAAGTTTAAGGGAAACACCCGGCTGCTACCCAAGTTTGTAGGTCCCTATCCCATCCACAGTATGATCAATCCTGTAGCCATTAAGCTTATTCTCCCTTCCACTTGGCACATCCACCCTGTGTTTCATGTGTCACTTCTGAAACCTTGTCTCCCTAGCGCCAGATTGTCTAAAAAACCGTTGCCTATGGAGATAGAAGGGGAAGAGGAGTACGAGGTCCAAAACATACTGGATTCCAAGTTTGTCCGGGGGCGGGTGCTCTATCTCATTGATTGGAAGGGATATGGTCCGGAGGACCGCTCTTGGGAACCAAGTAATAACCTGCATTGCCCTGGCCTTCTGCGGCGTTTCCACACACGGTTTCCTCATAAACCTGGTGGACCGCCGGGACGGCGGTCGTGGAGAGGGGGTTCTGTCACGTTTCACCATGGGCGCTGTAGACACACGAAGGCATGAATGAGGAATGAATGCGGGGAACTACATCTCCCAGGATTCTGAGGGAGGCGGCAGTCCTATCTCTTCCTCTCCTGTCTGCCCTACTTAAGCTCCTCCTGCACTGCTATCAGATGCTTGTCACCTGATATCGGAGCTTCCTGTATCCAGATCCCTGAACTGCATGTCAGCACTTTCCAGCCGCTCTCTAGCACATTGAGACGAAGGGGCTGAGACGCCCGGCTCCCTCTCCTCGTGGGAGAATCCTTAATAGCGCCGGAGGTGTCCTGTTGAAGACCAAGGAGGTTATTCCTCAAGGCGCACTGCCTTGCACTACCTGCGCGCCGAGACGCGACCTTTAATTCGAGAAGGCGCACGGACGCGCCTGAAAACTTCACCAAGCGCCTGCATGCTTGGAACACGACCTTCGCCATAGAACGCGCACAGAAGCGCCTCTTAGTGGCTTCCAGGAAAGAGCCTCTTATTCCCTATAAGCGCACGGAAGCGCCCCTTGCCTTATTAACCAGTGGCGCCTGGATGATGCCTTTTGTTATACCAAGCGCTTGTATGCGCCTCTGGAAGTATTAAAACTGGAGAACTCCCTCTGGGTGAAATTAGAGCCGTTGAGAGGCTCGGAGTTCAAAATTGTTGTTTGTTTAAATGGCGATCTGATTCTGCAAGCAGTATCTTTGGGTAAAAAGGATCTTACCTTGGATACTTAAAGACACAGTCACCATTTACCAGTGGACTACCTGGTTACAGATAAGTACTTGGTTAATCTGTATACCTAATGTCTCTGTTCTACAGAGAGTATTATATCACTGAAGAATAGTGAAGACAACTCTACTTGATTTCTTTTTCTTTATTTTTACCTTTTGTGCTCTCTTTTCTTGTGGATACGTGCAGCAGCTTTAAACGTAAGTGTAATACCTCACATAGATAACATTGATAGTGAATAGATCAGTGTGGAATCTTATGTGTGATGTGTTGTCTCTTATACAGGAAACACGGGGTTACCATAAGAGTGAGGTTTACAGAACTCTACAAAGCGGAGCTCCTGGAGTGTTTGTTACTGCTGCAACTTTATTGTTTCGTTTATCCCTTTTTTCCCTTTCCCCTGTTGTGGTGTACTCTGCTGAGTGTTCATAGTACTCGCAGGTGATTCCATAGGAGGGGAGGAGGAAGCATAGCATCTTCCATCGCTCCCGCTGTATCCGGCTGACCAGGTTAGTGTTAACCTATATCCGTGTCATGACACCCACCTGCCCTCCATAGTCAGCTTGCTGCCCCTAGCCCCTCCTGCCTGCCTTCATTCTCCATTTGCTGCCTCTGTCCTTCCCGCCTGCCTTCCATGGGCTGCCCATGCACTTCCGCCTGCCATTCATGGTGAGCTTGTTGTCACTGCCCCCGGCCTCTATTCTCCATATGCTGTGCCTGCCACTCTGGCTTGCCTTCTGTGGTCCGTGGGCTGCCCTGCCCTTCCTGCCTGCTCTCCATGGTCTGTGGGCTGCTCCTGATCCTCCTGTCTGCCCTCTGTTGTCCGTGTGCTGCCCTTGCCTCTCTGACCTGCCCTCAATTGTTGTGTGCTCCTTTACAACTGCAGTCCATTTGTCCTTTAGGAATATATTTATTGAAATAAATAGAAAAGTATAAAGGACTAATACAAATATATAATCACACACCTCTTTAGGCATTACATTTTTAATACAAGTTTTTAAATCACTGGAAAGTATTCTGGAAAGTATTTGTGTACCCACTAACATGGCATTACATTCATGAAGAAACATATATTGTAATTCTATGTTGAAGAGGAACATGCTGTGCTTTCTGTCTAAACCAACATAGTTTTATGTCCATCAATAAATATTTGTTTTACCTTGCAAAGGTCAGCAACAGCTTCAGTGGTTTTGCAATCTTCCTCTTCTTCCAGGTCACACCAAATTTCCCTTTGCTTTTCCATAAGCTTGTGGTAATCCTTGAATAGATATAAATGTATAGTTATTTTTGTGTTCAACGTCTTTTGATGAATGGTTACAAGGCATGTAGTCCACATAGAAGTCCAAAATTTACTCAACAGAATCAGTACTTTATTCATAGATTACATTTGTATATGTAATGTAAACCACCAAGGTGGTCTTCCCGGTGCTAACCCTAGACAGATTGTAATACCTGGCAAACTTGAGCAAAGGGTTAGTTGTAATTGAAAGTGTCAAACCTTTAGAGTAATAGAAGCAATGATATGAAATCTTCACAATAATAGTAACCAACTTATAACTTGCAGCAATGTTGGGCATTCGTGACTTCCTGGTAGGTGCATGTACATTGAAACAAAGAAAAGTTGTTGATAGGAAGAGGAAACAGTATTCTGGGAAAGGGAAAGGTAAGGGTACACAAAGTATTACCAAAACATTTACATTAGTGAAACCTTTCCCAAAGACTGATTAAAGATCAAATGATGATAACAGCATGGAACCTGACAGCTTCACCAGTTGGACCTGCTATAGCCTGTGAATATCTTTCAAATGTAAATAAAGGTGAGTAGCAACGAAGCATGTGCGGCAAACCATGCAAATATTACAGTATGTATATGTCACCCATTCTAGGAGTCGTGTTTTTATTATTATACAATACCTAGATGTCCAGTACAATGGTTACACTGTTCCCTTATGGTATCTCATATGTTATCTCTATGAACACTGTGCCAAGGATTACTTATTCGTGAGTGACTGACATATTCTACAATAAATAGTGAAGAAAGACTTGATGGAACCTTTGAACAAAAAGATACATTTTGTAATAATAATGAGGACAACACATATTGTAGTATTCAATGTATACCTTCAAGCTGGTTCTATAGTTTGTTTATGATAGACATTAGCTTGACACTTAAATATGAGAGAAAACACATGACTGATTGCGCATTTGATTTATTTCTTGTACACGCGGCAGCCATTCTGCTTCCTGTTTACTCCACTTGAAGGGAAGGCGTGCACATGTTTGGTGACACGTGCAAACCAACTTCAGCAAAGTAAGTGTATTTGGGAGGGGTTGTTAATGGTTATGAATACCCAAAGTGAAGGATTCCTACCATGCTGATTGTTTTTTTTATTCTATTCCTGATAATGAGTTATTTTGTTTCTTTACTCCAGAGTAACTTACTTAGCGAATGATGCTACGCTGATGTTGGACTAAATTGATCCCAAATGTGGTGGAAATGTAGAATGAATTAGGCAATATTTATTGTGTGCTAAATAATGATAGATTAATCTTATGTACCTTTGTAAGAGGATGATCATTGAGAAATTATAAAGGATGCAACAAGTTTTGATAAAATGTATTGGGTGAGTTTCTTGATTTTCAATGATAGAAATAATTGATGTTGCATTACACCTTTGATGACATAACCATGGTCCAAATCACTGTGCACTGGCTCATAACAGAAGCTTGAGGTATCCTGCTCAGCACTCTGCATCCTTTTGGCAAGGGTGATGCAACAGAACCAACATACCTGCATATACGTATACATCACACTAAGAAATAACACAACATGACAAAGACACACATCTCACACTGTAGCCTAGGCCACTGCCGCATCACACCCTTCTATTCAAGGCATAAAATGACAAAATAATTCAAGCATCTCCCAATGGCTTCCCTCAAACAAGTACAGTTTACTTCATTGACTATGTAAAGGATCAGAGCAGCAGAACACATCAACCATGACCTTCAATCAAAAACATGTGCACGCACACAGATGCACGAATAGACTAACCTCACATAACACATGACAAAAGGAATATCATGTTGGCCTGGATGAAAGCCACTACTATCTCCTGCAGGGTCCTCAGGACAGGCATCTAGACACCAGTTCTCTCTCCAGCCAGGGCTGGGCCCTCATGGAGTGAAAAGACCTTCTGCCTTTTGTGTCCCTCTAGCGGTAACAGGAGGCCAATCACTTGACTACTGGGGAGCAGTTCCTGCACCTAGATGCCAGAAGGAGTCAATAGCCCTTGAACCTTCTGTTTTTTTCTAGCTTTCAGGCAGAGTTTTTCTTCAAATGTGGTACCAATCTTATCATGTTAACTAGCAAGTGACTCAAGAATTCTGTACACCCATCACTGGTAAATTTCTCGCAGGACTTCCACCCACTTTTGTAGCATTTTAATTCTCAGTTTACCTCAAATCTCCCCAGGGTTCCTCAAATAACAGAGTCCTAGCTTTTCCTACAGCTGCGGAAACTTGTCACTCATCCCAGCCATTCCCCTATGGAGATGAGGTTTCTTTCCCTTTGCTAGTCCTAGTACTTGTTTTCCCTCCTGTGAGGTGCACAGACAGAACATCTAGGAAGGCTATGTACATGAATGGTTTAATTTCCAGACAGAAGCATTTGGGTTATCCACAGCAAAGGAAGAACTTTGGAAGCTGGCCTTTGTGTTGCCAACTAGTCCTGCATCTGACTCAGATGGTTAAACCCTGTGAATTGGACACTCAACACCGCACCACCATTCCTGATTCCAAAAGCCATTGTCTTTCAGGTGCAGGGCTTTTAACAAGGGATGTGTCGTCAGTTTTTGGAACACGGCTGTGAGTAAAAACATTTTCAACCCAGTTCACTGTCAGGCATCACAAAGTAAATTTTTATCAAGTTAGATTTCCAGGAAAGTAATAAGAAAACTATGTTCACCATTGAATTTTTTTTACTATTAGGTAGAAAAATATTTTGATTGACCCATTTGTCATTTTACTAAGCGAAAAAAAGTAACTTTTGTTCATAACTAGTCCTGAACATGGAACATTTAGCTTTCAATGCACAGTGACAAACAACATTTTACAACTGTTCACAGTGAGGCATATTGTTCCTTAACATATAGCAGGCTCCACTTTTATATTTTATGCAACCAGCCCTATAGGTTACTTGGCACATGTAGAGGAGGCATAGCTTAAAAGTATGGTTTTTTAAAGGTACTTTAGACTGCAGGCCAGCCAGAGCACAACAGTGCTCTCTGGAGCCAGACAAATTCGTAATGTACATGAGCGGTGTAAATAGTCCTGCAGGCTTCGTATGGCCTTTAATTCCATACCAATTCATGAAATGGCCTCACAGAAATGTTAAATTAACCAATTGGGGAAAAACTATTTTTCAGTAGAATTTTAGGGTAACACATTGCAGCAATAAATGGCAGTCATAAATACCGGAAGAGACTGGGTCCATAAAACGCACAAAGTCCAGGACGGCCACACAGAAAAGGCATGCTGGTCTAATATAATGAAGCCATCAGAAGATTGGCAAAGTAAAAGAATAGAACACAAGTAAACCTCTTTAAGTAGTCAATTGTCGTGAAGCTATAAACAACTGTGCCAGAGGAAGAAGGTTATAATGTGCACTTCTGAACTCTGTTGAATGGGGCATATTCACGTTTGATAAAAGAATATATGTATTACTTGTGCCTTTGATTTTATGTGGCATATAATATGCTAGATGACCTGTCACACTGAATCCTCTTTACATTGCTCCAACACCTTTCAAAGTCCAGTTCACGCTTTGTAAGACGGCATGAATGAAACATACAGAAAAAGTTGTGGGAATTCACAGCTATTTAACTTTGATGTTCACAAACTCTAGGTGAAATTTCCAGCCAAAAATGTTTTGGATGGGATTTTGTTTCTGCACTTTTAGTTTTGCTAATAACTTTGCCACGGTTTGAAGAATCTTAAAACTTTCCAAAACAAAACCTTCATCCACCTCAGCTCCTTCTTGAAATGTTTCAGGGTGATTCATCAAGCAGGGGTCAAGGAAAAAGGGGATCCCCAAAAACTGATTCCCCATGCAATTTTCATAGACAAAATTAGATAATGATACAGAAAGATGGCTAAACAGAATTACACCAAATTTGGCAGAACACTGGATCCCGAAAACATGTTTTTTGTGAGTTGGTGTAAATCTGTTTAGCAGTTTTTGAGAAATTATGGTTCAAAATTCAGAGATACCTAGTGTTGAAGGACTCTCGCAGGACTGGGCGAACAAAAGTTGAGATCTAATTGGCTGCTGACAACATCAACAAAGATGTTTGGCAGCCATATTAGAATTCAAGTCCCTGTGTCCTGAAAAATAATGAAATAACATAGGGGGGGGATAGGTAGGCATACCGTGACACACTAGGCCTTGTAGATGTCTCTCACAGGGACCCCCTTCCCAGGGCTAAATTTAAAAAAATGTTGGCTTTGTGGTACTGCAGTTGTACCGCAGCAATGCAGGCAGGGAACAGTGCACTGCTCCAGCTATGCGAGCAGAAAGTAAGGCTGTTTCCACAGGGTGGGACCACATTCACTGTTGCAGAGGTCGCAGGGGCCTTGGTTCTTACCGTATGGCCCCCAACATGTTAAAAAGTTGTTGGTATCAAGGCACCCACACAAAAAAAAGTATGGCTGGCTCCCACCAGCACCCAACCGGGGAAAATGTAAGGATGAGATTATGGTACTGATGAAAAACGAAAAAATAAAGACATGTGGCACTCTGCCACATGTAGAAAAGAGCAGGAGCTTTGCTGCTAATAAAATATTCACTCCTCCTGAGAGAGTGCCCCCATTATGCCCTGGAAAGGCTTTGTTTTGGAAAAAGGTTTGTGGTGGTGTCCCAAAGAGGGACGGACACCACCAAAAATTAATTTTAATATTGAGGGGACTCAGGGAGGTGCAGCACCCTTCACGAACATTTAAAACAAACGTTGCAGTAAGTCTCCTGGGTCATGGAAAGCATGACCTCAGTAGAGCTTACTATCATTTTCAAGGCAGTCCAAGCTGGAGCTGTTTGCTCTTCCGGTGGAGTGTGGGGACGACTTGCTGTTGGTCATATGGGGCCTGAAGAGTGTAAAAGAAAGACTCTGACACTGTTTAATGTTGTTTTGAATATACATGTTTTATATAAAGGTTTATTGGCAAACATTGCAATGCTTGTTAATAATGTGTTTGAATGTGGCTTTAGATTCTATTGGTTTTAATGTGTAATTGTAGCATGATTGCTGTTTCATTAAGGTAGAGACCCCTTGAAAACGTCAACAGGCTTGCATTCATAGATTAGTGTGGTGAAACCTTGACAAAGCCAATAGGCATACCTTGATTATTGATGTTGCCACCCCCTAACAAAGCCAATAAGTCTGCCTTTTATATATTGATGGTGACCCCTTGACAAACTAGTAGACCAGCCTTATTTAAAATGATACTACTTTATATTGTGATGCGAGCTCTAATGGCTGGAACTGCACACGTGATGGGGAGACGATTCTACACCCCATGGGGCTGGGTGCAGAGCCTGTATGCCAAAGGCCAGTGACATTATAGTTAGGTATGGTAGTAAGGTCATACCTTGCCTTAAAGAACCCTAGAAATGTACTGAAAAAAACAAAGGTTAAAGAGATGTTATAGTAAGGAAGGACAATAAGATCTTAATTTACAATTTAAAAAAATCCCTAGAAATTCACTGAAAAAAACATTTAAAAAGCCCCATTAGGTTCCCAGACCCTACTCCACACAACCTTCACCCTGTGCAAAACTCTTCCTGGAGAGCCCATTCCTTCCAGACATCCATGCCCCATTACCTGGCCAAATCCTACTATACAAAACCTTTGCCCTGTACATATCTCTTCACGGAGAGCTCACTTCTTCAAAGCACTCAAGACCCATTAGATAGGCAAGCTTCTTCCATACACAGCCACCACCATGTGCTCAAATCTTCATGCAGAGTGCACTTTCTCCAGAAATCCAAGTCCCATTAGGTTGTCAAGCTTCTACCACGCGCAGCCGTTACTTTATGCACAACTTTTCATCAAGAACCCACTACCTGCAGACTTTCAAACCCTGTTAAGCGGTGAAGCTCCTACTACGCACAGCCTTTGTAATGTGGATAACTTCATGGGGATCCCAAACACTCCACACACCCAAGCCCTATTAGGAGTCTAAGCACGCTGCAAAATCTTACACTCATTAGCAGTAAAGAAGTTATAGAAATGTTGCTTTAGATATAGCCACCAATATAACATTCAGTGTTAGAAGCAGTTAGCAAACTGTCACACTCATTGGATGATGTCATAAGTGCTATAATCAGTGATGTCATTTATCATTTCATGAGTGAGCATAAGCAGTGGGAGGGTGCAAGTTGTAGGCGGCTCAGTAAATTATAACTGGTGAATTTCAGGCTTTGTTAGTTTAAAGTTGGAATTTAAAGTGACATTTTCACCTAACTATAACATCAATTTAACCTTTGTTTTTTTCAGTTTTAACATTATATATATATATACATACAACAGGAATCACCGCCGCCGCTCCACACACCCTGGGTGCCTTCTCAAGCAGTGGTGAGCCGCTTACGTAGGCAAACACAGCAGCAGACCAGAATTGTGTCGGCCGACACAAACGAGAGCACTCTCGAGAATTCGTGCATAAATTTTCTTTATTCGTGCAGAACCTCCCTCAGCACTGAAAGACACGTTTCGCCACTCCGGCTTTGTCGATGTCAGTTAACACATTCAAAAACCCTTAATGATGTCATCAGTGATGTCACTGACCATGTCATGAATGATGTAATATGTGACGTCATCAGCAGTGCATTGCGGGGGCGCGAGTTATAGTTAGCTCAACTAACTATAACGGCCGAATTTCTCTGGTTTGTACGAGTGAAATGTCCAACTAACTATAATGTCCCTGAAACCTGTGGGTTTTTCAGTGAATTTCTAAGGTTTTTAAAATGCTAATTTCTAACTATAATGACCCTGAAACTATGGGTTTTTTCCAGTGAATTTCAAAGGTTTATTCAATGCTAATTTCTAACTATAACGTCCCTGAAACCTATGGTTTTTTCAGTGAATTTCAAAGGTTTTATAAATGGTAATTTCTAACTATAACGTCCCTGAAACCTGTTTTTTTCAGTGAATTTCTAAGGTTTTTAAAAATGCTAATTCCTAACTATAATGCCCCTGAAACCTATGGTTTTTTCAGTGAATTTCAAAGGTTTTTTAAATGCTAATATCCAACTATGCCTACAGAGGTAGGACATGTGCAGAAAGAGGAAGAAAAGCGCAGAAAGAAGCAGGAGAAATGCAGAAAGAGGCAACAGAAGTCCAGAAAGACGAAGAAAGGTGCAGAAAGAAGCAAGAGATATGCAGAAAGAACCAACAGAGGTGCAGAAAGAGGACTTGTTGCAAAGTCATCCTGTGCCCCCAACTTTTTGCTGACTGGTACTGGTGGTAACTGACTCTGACTAACCAGTGAAAAATAACAAATAGGGGAGGGAGTAAAGAGGTGTAAAGATAGAATCTACCTCCTGGTTCAACTTACTTATAAACAATATGATCTACCCTTCAAATAGAAATTATTATTTTATTTATTTATTTCTCTAGTGATTCTGAAAAAAGGTGTGATAGTGATCCATGAAATGTCATGGAAAAGCAATGTGTGTTTGTAAAATACCCCTCACACACTATGAATCCCATAGTGTCATGCTTCATCATAGGGGTGTTCCCGTCCCTCTATGGGGCGGGGCGTGCTGCAACCTACGGATACGCAAGAGCACTGTTTTTGTGAAAATAGGCTATGTGTGGTGTAGGGGTGAGAGTGGTAGGGTCTGTGATAAATTAAAAGTTAAAAATTCCCTGGCTAGTGGAAAAAACACATTTTATTCACTTCCCTAGCTGGAAACATTAAAAATGGGGATGTGTAGGGGGTATACTTTAATGCGATGCCCCCTACTGGGTCAACATGTTTCGTAAGCAGTCCCCACTGCTTACTCGTCAGGACCTAATGTGATCCCTACTGCACTCAAAATATATTGCTTTATTTATATATGTTATATGCCTATCTTTCAAAACAAACATGCAAAAATAAGCATGTCTGAAAACAGGGGTAAAATTGCCCCTAGTAGTTTTCAAAACCAATTCGGTATCTGTAATGATGAAAGAACATAGAGTAAACAACCCATTAGATTGTCTTTTCAAACACATCACCATAACGTGGAATCACAATGTAAATTGCTGTGATATATTTTTCTCGAGTTTCTGGTGCACAACACTTATTTATGATAGCCTGCAATTGTGATGCCCACTTGGTGGTACCTTAATGTTAGTTTACTGAAACATACACTTGAAAAAACTCAAAAATACGATCACACACACACATATACAATTGTCAGTTTTCTTAGTAGGTTGTTCTGTTTACTATGAACTTCAAGTGCAACTAACCAGGCCCGGTGCTATGCTGAAAGACACTTAGAATACAGTGAAAACACCTACATACACTAGGGTACACTATGGGTTGGGGTACCCTTTTGATTGGCATGACCTCCCCTGTAAGGCCCTAGTACATAATAGGGCTGGGGGATTAAAACTACCTCTAACTCAGAGGTGCATAAAGAGGCAAGTAAGGTGCAGAAAGAAGCAAGAGCAGTGCAGAAAGAACCAACAGAGGTGCAAAAAGAGGCAAGAGGGGTGCAGAAAAAGGTAGGAGGGGTTCACAAAGAGGCAAGAGAGGTACAGAAAGAGGCAGGAGGGGTGCAGAAAGAAGGAAGAGAAGTGCAGAAAGACGTAACAGAGGTGCTGAAAGAGGCGCGAAGGGTGCAGAAAGAGCAAGAGAAGTGCAGAAAGAGGCAAAAGAGGTACAGAAAGAGGCAAGAGAGGTGCAGAAAGAGGGAACAGGGGTGCAGAAAGAGCAAGAGAAGTGCAGAAAGAGGCAACAGAGGTGAAGAAAGAGGCAAGAGAGGTACAGCAAGAAAGAAGAGGGGTTCAGAAAGAGGCAAGAGAAGTGCAGAAAGAGAAAAGAGGGGTGAAGAAAGAGGCAAGAGATCTGCAGAAAAAAGCAACAGAGGTGCTGAAATAGGCAAGGGAGGTGCAGAAAGAGGTAAGAGATCAACAGAAAAAAGCAACAGATGTGCTGGAAGAGGCTAGTCAGCTGCATAGAGAAGCAAGAGAGGTACAGAAAGAAGCATCAGAGGTGCAGAAAGAGACAAGAGGGGTACAGAAAGAGGAGAGAGAAGAGCAGAAAGAAGCAAAAGAGGTGCTCAAAGAGGCAAGAGGGATGCAGAAAGAGGCAAGTGCAGTGCAGAAAGAACCAAGAGAAGTGCAGAAAAAGCAACAGAGGTGCAGTAGGAGGCATGAGGAGTGCAGAAAGAGGTAAGAGAAGTGCTGAAAGTAGCAACAGAGGTACAAAAGAGGCAAGAGTGGTGCAAAAAGAGGCAAGAGTGGTGCAGAAAGAGGCAAGAGTGGTGCAGAAAGACAAGAGTGGTGTAGAAAGAGAGAGAAGAGAGGTGTAGAAAGAGGCAAGAGAGTTGCACGAAGAGGGAAGACGGGTGTAGAAGGAGGCAAGAGGGGTGCAGAAACAGGCAAGAGAAGTGCAGAAAGAGGCAAGAGAATTGCTGAAAGAAGCAACAGAGGTGTAGAAAGAAGCAAGAAAAGTGCAGAAAGAAGCAAGTGAGATGCAGAAACAGGCAAGAAAGGTACAGAAAGAGGGAAGACAAGTGCAGAAAGAGACAACAGGGGTGCAGAAAGAAGCAAGACAGATGCAGAAAGAAGCATGGAAAGTCCAGAATGAAGCAACAGGGGTGCAGAAAGAGGCAAGAGAAGTGCAGAAAGAAGCAACAGAGGTGTAGAAGGAGGCAAGAGAACTGCAGAAAGAGGCAAGAGTTGCAGAAACCGGCAAAAGAGGTACATAAAGAGACAACAGGGGTGCAGAAAGAGAGGTGTAGAAAGAGGCAAGAGAGTTGCATGAAGAGGGAAGACAGGTGCAGAAGGAGGCAAGAGGGGTGCAGAAACAGGCAAGAGGGGTGCAGAAACAGGCAAGAGAAGTGCAGAAAGAGGCAAGAGAAGTGCAGAAAGAGGCAAGAGAATTGCTGAAAGAAGCAACAAAGGTGTAGAAAGAGGCAAGAAAAGTGCAGAAAGAAGCAAGTGAGATGAAGAAACAGGCAAGAAAGGTACAGAAAGAGGGAAGACAAGTGCAAAAAGAGACAACAGGGGTGCAGAAAGAAGCAGGACAGATGCAGAAAGAAGCATGGAAACTGCAGAATGAAGCAACAGGGGTGCAGAAAGAGGCAAGAGAAGTGCAGAAAGAAGCAACAGAGGTGTAGAAGGAGGCAAGAGAACTGCAGAAAGAGGCAAGAGAGTTGCAGAAACAGGCAAAAGAGGTACATAAAGAGACAACAGGGGTGCAGAAAGAAGCAAGACAGGTGCAGAAAGAAGCATGGAAAGTGCAGAATGAAGCAACAGGGTGCAGAAAGAGGCAAAAGAAGTGCAGAAAGAAGCAAGTGAGGTGCAGAAAGAGGCAAGAGATGTGCAGAAAGAGGCAAGAGAATTGCTGAAAGAAGCAACAGAGGTGTAGAAAAAAGCAAGAAAAGTGCAGAAAGAGGCACGTGAGATGCAGAAACAGGCAAGAAAGGTACAGAAAGAGGGAAGACGAGTACAGAAAGACAACAGGGGTGCAGAAAGAAGCAAGACAGGTGCAGAAAGAAGCATAGAAAGTGCAGAATGAAGCAACAGGGGTGCAGAAAGAGGCAAGAGAAGTGCAGAAAGAAGCAACAGAGGTGCAGAAGGAGGCAAGAGAACTGCAGAAAGAGGCAAAAGAGGTACAGAAAGAGGGAACAGAGGTGCAGACAGAGACAAGAGAGGTGCAGAAACAGGTAAAAGGGGTGCAGAAAGAGGCAAGAGGGGTGCAGAAATGTGTAAAAGGTGCAGAAAGAAGCAAGAGCAGTGCAAAAGAACCAACAGAGGTGCAAAAAGAGGCAAGTGAGGTGCAGAAGGAGGCAAGAGAACTGCAGAAAGAGGCAAGAGAGTTGCAGAAACAGGCAAAAGGGGTACAGAAAGAGGGAACAGGTGGGCAGATTGAGGAAAGAGAGGTGCAGAAAGAGGGAAGAGGGGTGCAGAAAAAGGCAAAAGGGATGCAGAAATTTGGAACATAGGTGCAGGAAGAAGCCAGAGCAGTGCAGAAAGAACCAACAGGAGGTGCAGAAAGAGGCAAGAGGGGTACAGAAAGAGGCAAGTGAAGTGCAGAACGAAGCAAAAGAGGTGCAGAAAGAACCAACAGAGGTGGAAAAAGAGGCAAGAGGGGTGCACAAAGGGGTAGGAGAGTTGCACAAAGAGGCAAGAGGGGTACAGAAAGAGGCAGGAGGGGTGCAGAAAGAGGAAGAGAACTGCAGAAAGAAGCAACAGAGGTGCTGAAAGAGGTACGAAGGGTGCAGAAAGACAAGACAGGTGAAGAAAGAAGGAACAGAGGTACAGAAAGAGGCAAGAGTGGTGCAGAAAGAGGGAAGAGAGGTGTATAAAGAGGCAAGAGAGTTGCACAAAGAGGGAAGAGGGGTGCAGAAACAGGCAAACGGAGTATAGAAAGAAGCAAGTGAGGTGCAGAAAGAGGCAAGACAGGTGCAAAAAGAGGCAAGAGAGTTACAGAAAGAGGCAAGTGAAGTGCAGGAGGCAAGAGAACTGCAGAAAGAGGCAATAGAGGTGCAGAAAGAGGCAAGTGATGTGCAGAAAGAAGCAAGATAAGTGCAGAAAGAAGCAACAGAAGTGCAGAAAGAGGGAAGAGGGGTGGAGAGAGAGGCAAGAGGGGTGCAGAAAGAAACAAAAGAAGTGCAGAAAGAAGGAACAGAGGTGCAGAAAGAGGCAAAAAGGGTGCAGAAAGATGTAAAAGGGGTACAGAAAAAGGCAAGAGAGGTGCAGAAAAAGGGAAGAAGGGTGCAGAAAGAGGCAAGAGGGGTACAGAAAGAAGCAAATGAGGTGCAGAAAGAGGCAACAAACGTGCAGAAAGAGGTAAGAGAGGTGCAGAAAGTAGAAGAGATTTGCAGAAAGAGGCAAGAGAAGTGCAGAAAAAGAAAGCAATGTGCAGAAAGAAGCAACAGAAATGCAGAAAGAGGCAAGAGAGGAGCAGAAGGAAGCAAGAGTGGCTTGCACACCATTAGTACCAATTTAACACCCACATTTAGCAATAAGTAACAGGTGACCATTCTAGGTTTGCAAAGGGCCTTCCACCACGCTGTAACACTTGTTGCTGCATTTTTGGTAACGTTTGAGCTAGAAACAAGGCTTTTTTTGTTCAAATCTGCAGATTGGGGAGCAGATGATGAATTATGTGGCTAATGCAGAAAATGTATAATTGTGCGAAAGTCGATGCAGCCAAACAGTCGCATAATTCCAGTGGCCCTGCTCATACCTCTGACTAGGTCCACAAGTGCTCCTCAGTGATTCCTTCTTTTTTTGTCTCACTGAGTTCATAGTTGAGCTTCTATGGAAACGAGGAAGACTAAACCTGACGTTACCACTCCACAACACGGACTACCATACCACATAATTACTCTCCATAACACATAATCCCACTCTATATAATTCCTATACACTAAATACTACATACTTTCTATCCACATAATTTCACTGCACAACATACCACATAATTCTACTCCACACAACGTACATCCACTCCACTCCAAAAAACATGAGTAAAAACTTTTACATTTACAACACCAATAGCGCTAATTCTCGCAAATGCGAAACCTATTACACTGCAAACACTTCTTTAACTAGTAGTCGCGTTTGCAGAGTGGTGGAGAAAGGGTGCTGGGCCTCCGACCAGTGCTCAGGAATTCTGCTGCTTAGGACTTACAGGAGGTACCAGGAGGGCTTCTTGGCCTCCAAAGTCCCTCAGGAGTAAATTGGACTTCATCCCCCATCCCGTAGTCTGCCAGGAGGCGCATTTGCAGAGTGGTGGAGAAAGGGGGGCATGGCCTCCTAAGACGTCTTAGCAATCCCACAGTGTGGGACTTACTGGAGGTAACAAGAGGGGTAGTTGGCCCCTAAAGACATCCTTGGGGGCCAACTACCCCTCCTATTACCTCCAGTAAGTCCCACACAGCAGGATTGGTAAGTTCTCATATCAGGCCACGCCCCCTTTGCCCACCACTCTGCAAACACGCTCCCTGGCGCACTCTTGGATGGGGATTGAAGTCCCCTTTGCTGCTGATGGTCCTTTAGGGGCCAACTAGCCTACCTCTTACCCCCAGTAAACCCCACACAGTGGGATTGCTGAGAGGTGGACAAAGGCCACGCCCCCTTTCCCCACCACTCTGCAAACGCGCCTCCTGGCACATTCTAAGTTGGGGTATTAAGTCCCCTTCATTCCTGGGGGCCTCTGGGGGCCAACTAGCCCACCAGGTACCTCCAGTAAGCACCACACACCTGGATTGCTGAGAGTGGTCCGAGGCCACGCCCCCTTTTTACACCACTCTGCAAACGCGGCTCCTGGCGCACTGCTGCTCGGGGGATGAAGTCCACTTGTGTCCTGAGGTCCTCAGGACACAAGAGGACCTCATTGCCCCACCAGCAGTGCGCCAAGAGGCGTGTTTGCAGAGTGGTGTAAAAAGGGGCATGGCCTCGGGCCACCTCTCTGCAATCCAGCTGTGTGGCGCTTACTGGAGGTACTTGGTGGGCTAGTTGGCCCCCAGGGACCCTCAGTATTCAAGGGGACTTAATTCCCCAACTTAGAACATGCCAGGGGGCGCGTTTGCAGAGTGGTGCTGGAAGGGGGCGGGGCCTCCCGCAAGATGCTGGCTTTTTTTTTAATATATATATTTTTAGAAGGGGGGCTGTGTGGCCCCCCTTAGTTTAGTATTTTTGGGGCCCTGGGGACCCCATCCCCCAGGGCTTGACCCCCCGGAGGCCGCGCGGACCCCCTCCGGAGGCCAATTTCGGCCCCGGGGACCCCATCCCCCGGGGCATGGCCTCCTTTTTAAAAAATATATTTATAGGGAAGGGGGGCCACGTGGCCCCCCCTTCCCTGGGCCACTTTTGGCCCTGGGGACCCCATCCCCCGGGGCATGGCCTCTTTTTAAAAAAAAAATATTTATAGGGAAGGGGGGCCGCGTAGTGCCCCTTCCCTGGACCACTATTGGCCCCGGGGACCCCATACCACGGGGCTTGGCCATTTTTTAAATTATTTTTATATGAGGGGGGCCGCGCGGGCCCCCTCCCCAGGCCAATTACGGCCCTGGGGACCCCATCCCCTGGGGCCCGGACATTTTGTTTTTCATTAAATGGAGGGGGGCCGCGTTGCCCCCCTCCCGGGCCACTTCTGGCCCCGGGTACCCCATCCCCCGGGGCCGGCCCTCAAGTTGGGGACCGTGGGGGGGAGCCCCAATGCCCCCACGGTCCCTGCCGGCTCCCCGCCTCCTGCGGGTGTCAGAATATGAGTCGGGTGGCGCCTGCCTGGACTTCGTCTCAATGGGACTGCAACTCCCAGAAGTCAGAGCGGAAGGAAGAGGAGGAGTGTGTATTTAGTCACCTGCACACACCGGCCGGTGTGCGTAATTCTTCTTCAGTGCCGACGCCTGCACGGCGGATTCCCCGCTGGGATTTCCTGGTCTCGACTCCTTGCGGTTTGTTCTGTACTCCTGGATAGGAGAACCGGTGATTCCTGATCGGGCGGAGAACCGCTAGTTCCCGCCCTCGCTCCACGGAATTCTTTGAATTACAGAGCTCCTCAGCAGGAGTGCCGTGACGGTCTGGGCTTTCGTCTTGCCTCCACTTTGAACGGTCTCTCGATTTTGGTTTCCCCCTCCTTCAGAACTGCCTTCCAAGGGGAAATTGGGAAGGCGGTTATTCCAGTCATTCGACAGGCACCGAGCGGTGATAAGAGGTTTCATTACCCCAGGTGCTTTTCTCTGAACTGCCGTTTCCTTTTCTGGACTCAGCGGAACTGTTTGCCTTCAGGTAGGAGTAAGGATTTGATTACCTTGCCTAAGGATCGTGTTATTTATTATTTGCTTCAGGAGGTAGTAGCCTATGGATTATGGAGATACACTACTTGACAGGCTACAATTTGGGTTGATCTCTTCTGAGGATTTCTCTGCATTATTCCCGTTGGATAACCAGTGGATATATAACTTGCTTCTTCCTTGACTATTTGGATTATTTTGCGTAGATAATGAAGTAATTGCTCTATGTTTCTTTTTATGACTTACTTGGATTGGCTCCTATTTTTGTTTTTCCTGGTGTTTTTTCCTATGGTGTGTTTGAAGGTGTTTTCTTAAGGGGGAGCGGAAAGAAAGGGCGATAGGAAGAAAGAACATTGTAATATGTCTTTTTCTATCCTAGGAGTATGCCAAGAGGAGTGAGAGCACCCGTTACTGTCATAGGTTGTGTGGAAATATACAACTGTATGATTCAGGTATGGCTCAGTCATAGCAAGACTATATGAGTGTAGGGTTTATTGAGTTGTGTTTCATGGTCTCTTTTCTCTCTTACAGGACTCCCATTCCCAGCTGCTCCTTCCCTATTCCCTTTCCCTCGCTTGATCGCCCTAATACTCTGTATGTATTATCTGAGTTGGGGATGTCAAGAGGTGGATCTCTTACTGCATCGCCCGGATTCTGAGGAGTGCTTCCTGGGGTACCAGGAACCCTGACAGAATTACGCACCCAAGTATATATACTCCTCCCGATCCGGGTGATTCACTGAGATGGCTTCATTAGAAGACGTGCTTCATGCACTTGTATTGGTACAACAGGAATTGGTTACATCCAGAGCAGAAACAGCGGCCCCAAGGGAAAAAGTTGAGAAGCTGACCCGAAACCCATTTGATGCATCAGCCTCAACGTCACAAATTCAAGTGAATGTGCCTCAGCCCATCCCCCTAGCTAACCCTCAGCGTTATTGTGGTGATTCCCTCAAAATACAAATCTTTTTGACTCAGGTCCTGTTGCATTTCTCATGCAAACCTGCTTCCTTTCCCACTAACCATTCTAGGGTTGCGTCCGTTATCTCTTATTTGGTTGGGGATGCCGCCAACTGGGCAGTGCCTTTAGTAAAGAATAACGATCCTGTCCTTTCGGATTGGACTGCTTTCCAAAGAGAATTTGAAAGGGTGTTTGATCGACGAGCCACTACTTTTAGTGCAGATAAGGAACTGTTGGACTTACGTCAGGGAAAAAATGACTTGGTAACCTATCTCACCTCTTTCAACCACCTGGTGGCCGAAACAGCTTGGCCGGAAGACAAAAGAATGTCCCTGTATAATCAAGGTCTTAGGGACGACATGAAGGACATATTGGCACAGATAGACCCACAACCAACTAATTGTACAGATTTAGTAAGCTTGACGCTGAGATTGGACCATAGATTGACAGAAAGACAGGGAGACAGACAATATGCGCGGTTTGATAGAGGACCGAGACGAACTCTGCCCATTGGGGAGTCAGGCACTGAGCCGATGGAAGTAGGAGCCATTCGGGCTCCATTGACCAGAGAAGAAAGAGAAAACCGCAGTGAAAACCGCAGAGCCCATGGATTGGACTGGTTGTCTGTGTAGCGGACTGGTTGTCTGTGTAGCGAGGGAGAGTAGTCTTTCCTAAATCGTTTTTTATCTACTTGCTTTGCAGGTAATTTTACTATTTTATTATATTTTATTCCTCCTACTGGGGCGATACGGCATTTCATTATTGTATTTAAGAAGGGCACAATACCTCAGAACTGCTTCTACTCTGGTGATCAGTGTTCTTTTACGCACATTGCACTTTTACTAGGGCTGCGTTTCCGGTCCGCGGCGGCAATTATTTGCCGATTGAGCGGAGAAACGCAGTCCCACCCACTGAGGCTACACCAACTTTCGGCAGGTTGCCGCGCCAGTGGTTGGCTTCCTTTACAGCATTTAAGCCATATGCTGCAGCGGACACGCGCAGCGGGCGCGCCAAAGGCAAGCCCCTCTGTGCCCGTCCGTGTCCGGGACGCGGACAGGGCCAGAATTGCTGCCGGTACTAGCCCAGAACTTCTGTATAACAGGAATGAACTACTGGTGCTTAATACAAATGCCAGCAATTGTGAAGTCCTTCTCCATACGGAGAATATCAATGGCCCATTAACCTGCCTTAAATGCAGACGTACTTTTTGCAACCACAGTACCGCACCTGGCCATGCCCCCATTTCTGACTACAAAAACTACCGCAAACAGCTGCGCTGCGGTCTTGTTAATGCAAGATCCTTAGCCACAAATGCGCCACATATTCAGGACATGTTAGTGAATCTGAATTTAGACTGTCTTTTCGTTACTGAAACATGGCTGAAGGAGTGTTCTAATCCGGATGTTATGCAAGCCCTCCCACAAGGATATACCATTGCCATACAAGACAGAAATGGGCAAAGAGGGGGGTCTAGCAATAATTTACAATAACTATCTGAAATGCTCTTTATTTAACATTACAGAATTAAAAGAAGCCGAAAGCTTTTGCTTTTGCTTCTGCTTCCAACTAGACAGATGTATGACGTTCGCTCGGGCTCTGATTTATAGACCCCGTGGGTCTACCTTCAAATTCTTATACACCCTGGGGGAAAGTATAAGTTCCCTAGTGGTTAGATATTCCAATTTTACCATCCTAGGGGACTTTAACATACATCTAGAAGCAATTGATATTCCTAACACAAAAAACTTTATGGAAATTATAAACACTCTGGGTCTAAAACAACAGATAGAGGGGCCCACACATTGCACAGGGCACACCTTAGATGGTATATGCACCAACACCGTCTGCCTAATTACTGACCCCCAGTTACTATAACTTG
This sequence comes from Calotriton arnoldi, assembly GCA_963921515.1. Classification (NCBI taxonomy): domain Eukaryota; kingdom Metazoa; phylum Chordata; class Amphibia; order Caudata; family Salamandridae; genus Calotriton; species Calotriton arnoldi. Next base: position 222,815 of record CAWUFW010009781.1, on the reverse strand, counting down.
GTCAGATCATAAGCTTATTCCGTTCAGGATCGGCTATAATACTACTCAATCAGCGAAAAATCCCAGGCAATCCGGACTCACATTGAGACGCAAGTGGAATAACATGCTTACTAACCCTGAGTTACAGGCCACGGCAGAAGCGGGTAAACCTACCCTTACGGGTAACCCCTCGATTGACAACGACCTTTTTAATGATTGGATGACTTCTTTACCTAATACTCTGGCTCCATTTGGCCCTCCTAGGAAAAGCACCATTGATAAAAAATCTGCTCCCTGGTTCACCTCCCTTCTAAAAAACTTACAAGGCCAATGCAAAAAATTGGAAAGAATATGGAGAAAGAACTACAAATCAGAAGAACTTCTATCTTTTAAAGCAGCTCTTAGACTATACCACCAGCAAATTAAAATAGAAAAGAAGGTATACTATCCTAGTCTAATCAATCAGGCAGCTGCAAATCAGAAAACCATTTTTAATATCGTGAAATCTTACACAGATCCAAAAATTCTAGAACAGGAAATCCCGCTGTCACATGGATTATGTGACCAAATTGCTAAATTCTTTGAAAACAAAATCGTAGACCTAAAGAAAGACTTCACAGAAAAAATCCCCTTGTTTAGTGAAGCACAAACTTCAGGAACTAGAATGGAACTCAGCTGCTTCAAGGCGATCAGTCTTGAACAGTCCAGGCAAGCTATTCTCTCTTGCAAGTCAGGTTCACCCTTCGATCCCTGCCCCCCAAAAATCTTGCATGCACTTGTGGACATTATAAACCCGACCATTAATCAAATAATGAATTCCTCCTTTAAGCTATCAAGCGTACCGGACAACTGGAAGATTGCGGCTGTAAAACCCCTACAAAAAAAGAAAATTCCTGACCCCACCACTCTCTTCCAATCTCAGACCTATCTCGTTGCTAACATGTCTGAGTAAAATAGCAGAGAAAGTGGCTAATATACAACTTAATGACTTTTTGCAGGAAGCAAATATCTTACACCCTAAGCAATAGGGTTTTAGACCTGGCCACTCAACAGAATCGGTGCTGCTCCACACAAATGAAACCCTAAAGTTTGCCCTAGATCAGGGCAAGGATGCGGTACTGATTCTGTTGGACCTATCGGCCGCCTTTGACATGGTCTCTCATGATATTCTGAGAGATAGGCTTGCAAATAGTGGCATCACCAAAAAGGCGCTGGCCTGGCTATCATCTTTTTTGGAAAACAGGCGTAATATAGTAACACTTGGTAGTTACAAATCCACAGAAAAACAGCTGTCATCAGGGGTCCCACAGGGCCCGTCCCTGAGCCCAACTTCATTCAATCTTTATATGACTCCGCTGCTTTCTGTGATTGACACTTTCGACATCGAATCCATTTCATACGCGGATGATACACAGTTCATTCTTACCCTCGATAAAAATTCCACAGCAGCTGAAGTGAAATTTCATCATTGTCTAACTGCAGTTATGGACTGGATGAAACTCAACCATCTCAAATGTAACTGCCAAAAAACTGAAATCATGCTGTTTGGAAAATCTAATTTCTTCATGCCCAAACAGTGGTGGCCACCAAATACGGCTCCACCTATGAACACAGTAGATACTGTGAGGAATTTAGGGATCAAGTTCGATCCCACACTATCTTTCCACAAGCAAGCTCTTGCTGTGGCAGGTTTGTGTTTCCACATGATAAAGATCCTAAGAAAATTCCTCGATCTACTTCCTGTGAGCGCTAGGAAGGCAGTCGCCGTAGCATTAATCCTGCCCCGTCTGGATTACTGCAACAGCCTGTATGCAGGAGCTAAAAAGACTGTTCTGAAAAGATTACAGGTAGTCTAGAACGCAGCAGCTAGGTTAGTACTCAAGCTACCTAAGGGTTCTTCTTCAGCAGCAACACTTAGAACCCTGCACTGGCTACCCATTCACAAAAGGATTATTTTCAAAATTCTAATAATCATCTACAAGGCCACCAGGGCAACGGGACTAAAATACCTAAGGTCCAGAATCAGTCCATATACCACCCAACGCCTCTTGCGGTCATCCTCGGGAAACTTTTTAGCATCCCCTACCTTCCATTTGAAATCTAGAGGGGGGGGAAGGCAATGGCTGTCCTGGGAATGAAAGCCTGGAATACCTTGCCCTCCCAGTTGAGACTGGCACAATCTGAACCTATGTTTAAAAAACTGCTAAAAACCTGGATCTTTGCTGCCCCAGACCACACTGTGCTATCTCTCATTTGACACATATTTCATGTGTTAGCTTAACCTTTCCCTACCGCAGATCTCCTAGGTCCTTTCCGCTAGCACCAAGATGCTCCTTGGAGTGAACGCAGCGCTTTACAAATAAACTCATTCATTCATTGTGTATGTACTGTGGTAAGAGCGGACACTTCGTGAGGGATTGTCCTACAAAACCCCGAACACAAGGCTCTTTCTCTTCTAGGAAGAGAGTAGCTGTTTCGGTTTTACAGACAAAGGTAGAAACCGTGGACTCGGATAAGGAGCCACCTCTGAATACGATGGTAAACGCGATCTGGTCTCTCCCTTCGCTAGCTTGTATTGAGACGAAGGATACTGAATCTCCCATTTTGGTTCACATGAGATTAGGCTTTCACCATATGCAACATCAAATCTGGGTAATGATTGATTCTGGGGCCACTGGTAATTTAATTGATTATGGATTGGTGAAAAGGTTAGAACTGCCTAGCGTTCCTCAAGAAACTCCTGCAATAGTGTTGACTGTGGATGGCAAGCCTTTGAAATCAGGTCCCATCACCGAGCAAACTGAGTCGGTAGAATTAACGGTAACAGGCGATACACAGGAACACGTTGAGTACATTACGTTGCGTATTATAGAGGTACCCCAATATGAGGTCATCCTGGGTATGCCTTGGTTATGGCGGCATAACCCAACCATAGACTGGAAGCAGAAAACCGTGAGGTTCTTGTCTGAGGAATGCAAAAGGGTGTGTTTACGAGACACCACTTCTCATGTACAGTCCTTGGCTCACCCTTTTTGTATTGCCACCGCGGCAGAGAAGGAGGTGGTGTTACCCTTGGTCTACGAGCAGTATCGGGGGGCGTTTTGTGAACAACAGGCAGAAAGGCTCCCTCCCCATAGGGACTACGATTGTCAGATCGACTTAGTGCCAGGTGCCACGTTACCCACTTGTAGAGTTTATGCTCTGTCTGAACCAGAAACCAGACATTTGCGGGAATACCTGGACCACTTCCTGGAGATAGGGTTTATACGACCTTCCCGGTCACCAGCAGCCTCGCCACTTTTTTTTTTTATCTCAAAGGCGAACGGAGACTTACGGACGTGTATAGACTTCCGCATGCTGAACAAAAACACAGTCAGGAACCGTTACTCTCTTCCACTCATCTCTGTATTGCTGGATCAAGTCAAAGAGGCCTCGGTGTATACCAAGTTGGACCTACGAGGAGCATATCATTTAGTTAGAATGCAGGAAGGGGATGAGTGGAAGACGGCATTCAAGACTAGGTATGGCCTCTTCGAATATATGGTGATGCCTTTTGGGCTTTGCAATGCCCCTGCGGCCTTTCAGTTTTTCTTAAATGATGTCCTCAAAGAATATGTGGACAAATTTGTGGTAGTCTATATAGACGATATTCTGATTTACTCCCTCACTTTGGAGTTGCATAAAATACACGTCCTTCTGATACTAAAGAAATTAAGAGAACATCAGCTACTCTGCAAATTGAGCAAATGTGAATTCCAGGTTGAGGAAGTGGAGTTCTTAGGTGTGATTTTGAGCCCGTCAGGTTTGAGCATGTTGAGAGAAAGATACAGGCAGTGCGTGAATGGCCAATCCCTAAGAATGTACGTGATGTGCAATGCTTTCTGGGTTTTGCCAATTATTATCGTAGGTTTATTGCACATTTTTCACAAGTTGTGGCTCCCATCACTAGGCTGTTGAGAAAGGGTGTTCCTTTTTTTTGGTCCTCGGAAGCTATGGAAGCTTTTGCACTCCTAAAAAACACCTTCACATCTGCACCGGTGTTGCAGCATCCACAACCCGATATCCCATTCGTGGTTGAAGCAGATGCTTCGGATGTAGCGATTGGAGCTGTTCTTTCGCAACGAGACAGACTGACTGGTCAATTACATCCTGTGGCTTATTTATCCAAGAAACTGAACCCTGCTGAATCCAACTACACTATTGCTGAAAAGGAACTGTTGGCTATAAAGAAGGCCTCCCAGGAATGGAGGCAGTATCTCTGGGGGCACAAAACCCTGTCACAGTATACATGGACCATAGAAATCTGCAGTACATGAAGACCGCTAGGCAATTGTCTCAGAGGCAGATGAGATGGATGCTTTTTTTTGCGGAGTATGAGTTTGTGGTCACTTTTCGACCTGGGTCAGACAACAGAAAGGCGGATGCCCTGTCCAGAAAATACACAGGAGAAGGAACAAAAAAGGGGGTTCTGGATGCCATCTTAAACCCTACCAAAGTGGTGTGCATGGTTAAGGTAGAGGACTTCCTGGAGGAGGTAAAAAAGCATAAGTCCTCAGCCTTCTGGAGGAGATGGGACGAAGGCGATAGTCATCGGAAACTTACGCAAGGCCTCCCCTTTTATAAAGATAAACTCTACCTACCAACTCATGAGCTTCGGTTGAAAGCCTTTAACTGGTGTCATGAATCGGTTCTTGCAGGACATCAAGGGTGTCTAAAGACCAAACACTTAATCCAACGTCACTTCTGGTGGAAGTCCTTGGGTGAGGACGTAAGGGTTTGGATATCACGATGTGAGACATGCGCCAGGGCCAAAGGCGACCATGCAAAACAAACAGGAAATTTGAGACCAATGCCCACTCCGGCCCTACCATGGCAAAATATTAGCGTAGACTTCGTAACAGGGTTGCCAAAAGTGCAAGGGCATACTGCTATTTTGGTCGTGGTGGACAGTCTCACCAAGATGGGGCACTTCATCCCGTGTAACAATTTGCCTACAGCAGGGCAAACCGCTCAGTTATTATTGACTCATGTCATTCGGTTGCATGGGATTCCGAAAGTCATTGTGTCCGACAGGGGGCCGCAATTCATTGCAAGTTTCTGTTAGATGTGGTGCAAGGCGCTTCAGATCGACTCAACACTTTCCACTAGCTTCCACCCGCAAACGGATGAACAAACCGAGCAGTTGAACCAAACCCTCAAACAATACCTACGTTGCTATGCTAAGGAGGCCCATGATTCCTGGGTGTCATTGTTGGGGTTGGCTGAGTTGGCTTACAATAATGCAGTGCATTGTTCTACTGGAGAGACCCCGTTCTTTGCCAAGTATGGGTTTCATGCTAGAGTGCTACCAATTTCTATTCCTGACGAAGTGGCAGATCAACCTACTGTGATGAGCCATGTTAGACACTTGCATGTGGTGCACAAACGGATCGGCATTCATTTGTCCAAAGCTAAACTGACCTACAAAAAGTGGGCTGACCGACATCGTAAGGATGGTCCCCTTAATCAACCGGGAGACCGGGTTTGGTTGTCTACACAGAATATCCACTTCCGGGTGAGAAGCATATTTCATCCCAGATACATTGGTCCATACGCAGTCCTGAGGAGAATCAATCCGGTGGCCTACCATCTGAAACTGCCGGCCCATCTTCGTATCCATCCGGTATTCCATTGTAGTTTATTGAAGGCGGCACGCGGGGCTAGATGTCGGCCAATCCCTCCGGTGGTGCATGATGGGCATTTGGAATATGAGGTCAGTCGTATCCTGGACTCTAAGTACAGGCGGGTCAAGCTGTGGTATCTGGTGTCCTGGAAGGGCTACTCCTCCGAAGATGATTCCTGGGAACCGTGCGTCAATGTGCACGCGCCGTCTGCGGTGCGCTTATTCTATTTGAGGTGTCCCGGCAAGCCTGGCTCTAGGAGGCGCCTATGAGGGGGGCGTACTGTCAGAATATGAGTCGGGTGGCGCCTGCCTGGACTTTGACTCAATGGGACTGCAACTCCCAGAAGTCAGAGCGGGAGGAAGAGGAGGAGTGTGTATTTAGTCACCTGCGCACACCAGCCGGTGTGCATAATTCTTCTACAGTGCCGACGCCTGCACGGCGGATTCCCCGCTGGGATTTCCTTGTCTCGGCTCCTTGCGGTTTGTTCCGTTCTCCTGGATAGGAGAACCGGTGATTCCTGATCGGGCGGGGAACCGCTAGTTCCTCCCCTCGCTCCACAGAATTCTTTGAACTACGGAGCTGCTCAGCGGGAGTGCCGCGACGTTCTGGGCTTTCGTCTCGCATCCCCTTTGAACGGTCTCTCGATTTGGTTTCCCCCTCCTTCAGAACTGCCTTCCAAGGGGAAATCGAGAAGGCGGTTATTCCATTCATTCGACAGGCACTGAGCGATGATAAGAGGTTTCATTACCGCAGGTGCTTTTCTCTGAACTGCCGTTTCCTTTTCTGGACTCAGCGGAACTGTTTGCCTTCAGGTAGGAGTAAGGATTTGATTACCTTGCCTAAGGATCGTGTTATTTATTATTTGCTTCAGGAGGTAGTAGCCTATGGATTATGGAGATACACTACTTGACAGGCTACAATTTGGGTTGATCTCAAATCACCTGCTCTCCCCCCGTTTTTCCTTCCGTGCCCCTCGCTGCCCCCACTGTTGTTGTGCCCGTGATTTACCTGCTCTCCCCCCGTTTTCCTTCTGTGCCCCTCGCTGCCCCACTGTTGTTGTGCCCGTGATTTACCTGCTCTCCCCCCGTTTTTCCTTCTGTGCCCCTCGCTGCCCCACTGTTGTTGTGCCCGTGATTTACCTGCTCTCCCCCCGTTTTTCCTTCTGTGCCCCTCGCTGCCTATCGCCATTCCCGCCGCTGCGTCCCCTGCGGCCCCGCCCCCTGACTGCCCATTCGCTGCCCCTGCCTCCCGCCTCCCAGCTGCTCCTCCCTCCCACCTCCCCATAAATGGCGGCCGCTGCACGCGCCCGCGCAGCGGACGTGTGCAGCGGGCGCGCCGCTGGCGCGCCGAAGGCGCGCCTAAGGCAAGCCCGTCTGCGCCCGTCCGCGACTGGACCGCGCCCAGCGCCAGAACCCCTGGATCCCACCGATGCAACACCACTCGACGGACCTACGACGCCGCCACACTCACCGCACTCAATGCCGGCCGGAACCCTGCCTGCTACCGAGCCTCACCGAGACGCACCCACGGACCCTTCACCTGCCAAACCTGCCGATTCACCTGCCCCCTGACGTGCACCACCTCCGCCAAGTCGAGCAACAGCAGCAACCACCTGAAATGCATCCTGCTGAACACCCGCTCCGTCCACAGGCACGCCGTGGAACTCTGGGACCTGCTCGACGCAACAGCACCGGACATCGCCTTCCTCACCGAAACCTGGATGAACGCCTCCTCAGCGCCTGACATCGCCATAGCCATCCCGGATGGATACAAGATCACCCGGAAGGACCGCGTCAACCAGACGGGAGGAGGCATCGCCATCGTACACAAGAACACCATCCGCATCTCGACTAACTCCGACGAGACCTTCACCGCCGCCGAACACCTACACTTCCAGATACACACCGGACCCCAAGACCACCCTCCGAGGCACCCTCATCTACAGACCCCCGGGACCACGCACACTATTCAGCGAAGACATCGCAGACTTCATCAGCCCGCACGCCATGCCCTCCGCCGACTACATCCTCCTAGGGGACCTCAACTTCCACCTGGAGAACAACAACGACAGAAACACCACCGCCCTGCTGGACAACCTCGCCAACCTCGGACTCAAGCAACTGGTGAACACGCCCACCCACTACGCCGGCCACACGCTTGACCCCGTCTTCTCGTCCAGCAAGCACATCTCCTTCAGCCACGCCACCGGACTCCACTGGACCGACCACAGCTGCGTCCACTTCAGCTTCAGAAAGACTGCGACCCACCACCACCCGCAACAGGCTCCCCACCGGAGCTGGAGCAAGATCACCGCCGAGCAGCTCACCGCCTCCCTCAGCCAGAACACACCCACCGACACAACGGACCCAAACGAAGCAGCCAGCAACCTCGCCAAGTGGCTGACCGCCTGCGCCGACGACCTCCGCACCACTAAAAACCCTCCCAGCAGACCCGGAAGCAAGAAAACCCCTTGGTTCACCAACGAACTCAAGGAATCCAAGAAGAACTGCCGCACTCTCGAGAAAACCTGGCGACTCGACCAGACCACAGACAACAGGACCGCCCTCAAGCACGCCACCCGCAAACACCACCAGCTGATCCGTGCCACCAAGAAGTCGGCACTCAAAGAACGACTGGACAACAACGCCCATGACAGCAAGGAACTTTTCAGCATCGTCAAAGAGTTCTCCAACCCCAGCGCCGGAAACAACGACATCACCCCTCGCAAGACCTCTGCAACTCACTCTCCGCGTTCTTCCACCGCAAGATCACCGACATACACAACAGCTTCGACGCACAAACAACGCACCCTACCGCCAAAACCAATGCCCGCCACCACCACCCTCTGCAACTGGACCCCGATCAACACCGAAGACACCACCCGCACGATGAACTCCATCCACTCCGGATCACCAACCGACCCTGCCCACACCACGTCTTCAACAAAGCCGACGCCACCATCGCACCCCATCTCCGGGACATCATCAACTCCTCCTTCCACACCGCCACCTTCCCGGAGAGCTGGAAGCACGCCGAGCTTACCGCCCTCCTGAAGAAACCAACGGCGGACCCCACCGACCTCAAGAACTACCGCCCCATCTCGCTCCTTCCGTTTCCGGCCAAAGTCATCGAGAAGACCGTCAACAGACAGCTTGCCGCCTTCCTCGAGACGAATGGATCCCTCGACCCCTCGCAGTCCGGGTTTCGGGCCAACCACAGCACCGAGACCGCCCTTATCGCAGCCACCGACGACATCAGAACCCTAACCGACAACGGGGAAACAGCTGCCCTCATCCTCCTGGACCTCTCCGCGGCGTTCGACACCGTCTGCCACCGCACCCTAGTGAGCGCCTCAGCAACATCGGAATCCGAGAGAAAGCACTGGAATGGATCATCTCGTTCCTCGCCGGAAGAACCCAGAGAGTCCGCCTCTCCCCGTTCAGATCCGAAGCCACCGAAGTCATCTGCGGCGTTCCCAAGGATCCTCACTCAGCCCGACCCTCTTCAACGTCTACATGAGCCCCCTCGCAGCCATCGCACGCCGACACAACCCTCAACATCATCTCCTACGCCGACGACACCCAGCTGATCCTCTCCCTCACCAACGACCCCACCACCGCCAGAGCCAACCTGCACGACGGGATGAGAGACGTCGCCGACTGGATGAGGAACAGCCGCCTTAAACTGAACTCAGACAAGACGGAAGTCCTCATCCTGGGCTCATCACCCTCCGCCTGGGACGACTCCTGGTGGCCCCCGGCCCTGGGCACCGCACCCAAGCCAACGGACCACGCACGCAACCTGGGCTTCATCCTGGACTCCTCCCTATCGATGACCAAACAAGTCAACGCCGTCTCATCTTCATGCTTCAACACCCTGCGCATGCTCCGCAAGATCTTCAGATGGATCCCCACTGAAACCAGGAAGACCGTCACCCAGGCACTCGTCACCAGCCGACTGGACTATGGGAACACCCTCTACGCCGGAACCACAGCCAAACTTCAAAAGAGACTCCAGCGCATCCAGAACGCCTCCGCACGACTCATCCTGGACATCCCCCGACACAGCCACATCACCGTACACCTGAAAGACCTGCACTGGCTCCCCGTCAGCAAGAGAATCACGTTCAGACTCCTCACCCACGCACACAAGGCCCTCCACGACCTGGGCCCAAAGTACCTCAACGACCGCATGTCCTTCTACACGCCCACACGCCAGCTACGATCAACCAGCCACGCCCTCGCCACCGTACCACGCATCCGCAGAACCACCGCCGGAGGAAGATCCTTCTCCTACCTGGCGGCCAAGACCTGGAACTCCCTCCCCACTCACCTTCGGCGAACCCAGGACCATCTCGCCTTCAGGAAGCAGCTCAAGACCTGGCTGTTCGAGCAGTAACTTACCCCCTCCCCCAGCGCCTTGAGACCCTCCCGGGTGAGTAGCGCGCTCTATAAATGCCGTGATTGATTGATTGATTGATCTCCTCTGAGGATTTACTCTGCATTATTCCCGTTGGATAACCAGTGGATATATAACTTGCTTCTTGTTTGACTATTTGGATTATTTTTGCGAGACAATGAAGTAATTGCTCTATGTTTCTTTTATGACTTACTTGGATTGGCTCCTATTTTTGGTTTTCCTGCTGTTTTTTCCTATGGTATGTTTGAAGGTGTTTTCTTAAGGGGAAGCGGAAAGAAAGGGCGATAGGAAGAAAGAACGTTGTAATATGTGTTTTTCTATCCTAGGAGTATGCCAAGAGGAGTGGGAGCACCCATTACTGTCATAGGTTGTGTGGAAATATACAACTGTATGATTCAGGTATGGCTCAGTCATAGCGAGACTATATGAGTGTAGGGTTTATTGAGTTGTGTTTCATGGTCTCTTTTCTCTCTTACAGGACTCCCATTCCCAGCTGCTCCTTCACTATTCCCTTTCCCTCGCTTGATCGCCCTAATACTCTGTATGTATTATCTGAGTTGGCGATGTCAAGAGGTGGGATCTCTTACTGCATCGCCCGGATTCTGAGGAGTGCTTTCTGGGGTACCAGGAACCCTGACAGCGGGAGCCGGCATTGCTTTTGGGCAAGGGGAGCTGCTAACATGCAGCTCCCCTTGCCCAAAAGCAATTCTGCTTTGCTTCGTTGAAGCAAGAGCAGGTTTCCTGCTCTCGCTTCAATGAAGCAAAGCAGAGTTTGCTATGACAGGGAGGGAGCCGTGCTCCCGCCCTGCCATAGCAAACAGCAATGTCCCGGGGGTGGCAATCCCCAGGGCCATCAAGGGCTCCTGGAGGGGGGCCATGCGGCCCCCCTCCCTACATTTTCAAAGCCCCGGGGAGGTGGTGGTCCCCGGGGCCGGGGAAGTGGTGGTCCCCGGGGCCGGGGGGCCGCTACGGACCCCCGCATTTAAATTAGTGTATGCCCCAGGAGGTGGTGGACCCCGGGGCAGTGTGGAGGGGCAGGAGCCCCCCCACACCTATTTACAAACATTTAAGCCCTGGGGAGGTGGCGGTCCCCGGGGCTTGGGGGGTCCTGCGAGGCCCCCGCACATAATTAGGAATGCCCCGGGGAGGTGGCGGTCCCCGGGCAGTGTGGGGGGGGTCAGGAGCCCCCCCATGCATTTTTTAAGGCAAAGCCCCGGGGAGGTGGCGGTCCCCGGGGCTGCGAGGGGGCCGCGTGCCCCCCGCATATGATAAACAAAGCCCCAGGGAGGTGGTGGTCCCCAGGGCTGTGGGGGACCCCACACCATAATTAAGAATTGCCCTTGGGACCTGGCCCACCCAGGGGCTTGAGACAAACGAAGCGCGGGAGACCGCGCTTTGTTTCTTTTAATAATTTCAGCCGGATTCACGCACCCAGCACGAATTCGGCCAAAATTATTTTAAAAAAATGCTTTTTTGGGGGCAGGGACCCCCTGAGCAGGCCTAGGGGGTCAGGGTGTTTCCACCCTGCCCCCTTTTCTTGTTTTTATGCTTTTTTCTACTGTTTTCTTGTGACTCGGTTACCGAGTCACAAGATGGCTGCCAACACTTCCTGGTTTGGAGTGTTGGCAGCCAATTAGAATGAAGCTCGTGCTCGGGAGGATTTGCGAATCCTCCTCGGTGCTCAGATATCGATATTTGTATTTTTTTAATTTCTCAAGAACTACTGAACGGATTTACACCATTTCAAAAAAAGGTCGCTTTCTGAACAAAGAGCTACCTTTTTGCCAAATTTGGTGTAATTCCGTTCAGCAGTTCGGGCTGTAGCATGTTCCAAAATTTCCTATGGAAATTAACATGGGGAAAGAGCGTTTTGGGACCCCCATTTTTCTCGACCCCCGCTTGACGAATAACCCCCAAACTTTCAAGACAGGAGCTGACCTGAGCTGGTCATTAGTTTTGAAAATTTCACGAAGATTCGTCAAACGGTGCCAAAGATATTGGCAAATCAAAAAACGCTTTTCCTATGGATAATAGGTCCTAACTATAACTACCCACTGGCAACCGCCAGTAGGTAATATATATATATTCAGTTAACTATAACTGGTGAATCTGTGTTTTTTTTAGTGTTAAATATTATGTTATAGCTGACATGTTCACCTAACTAGGACATCCCTTTAACTTTTGTTTCAGTAAACACATATATATATATATGTTCTCTGAAACAAAAGTTAAAGTGATGTTATAGTTAGGTGAAAATGTCAGTTACAACATAATATTTTACAAAAAACCCCACTGAGATTCACCAGTAGTTATAGTTAACTGAAATAACTATAACTTGCACCCTGAAGTAACTATAACTCACACCCCCACCACAAAATAAGGTACAGTGGGCCCCTGAGATGGAGTCGCTGGGGACATGCCATGGCTCGGGGAGAGGGGTAGTACACCCAGGCTGCATTAAAGTGAATTTGGCCCCAGGAGGTGAGGTTCCCGGGGCCTTTAAATACATTGGGGAAAGTGGCTGCAGGCCCCCCTCCACATAAAAAAAGTGTTCTTACATAAGTAGCTCTCAGTACTGAAAAGGTTTGAGATCCCCGTCATAGACCATCTTCCTCAAAACACAAGACTATGTGAAGATTAGTGAGAACTTTGAAATGTAACTCAATCCATCTAAAGGTGACATTAAGAAGGCATTTCATTTCACAAATTCAGTAGTTAAACCTCTAAACAAAGTACAATATGAAAAGCTGTAACTGAAGAAAATTAGTTATGCAAGATATACATGTCAAACTTGTACAACATTTGCATAAAATACGTTGAATTTCTTTTGACACCTTGGCATGGGGGAATTTGTAATTTGAACAGACTTATCATTATCCAAAGCAGAAAAACAATCAACCCTACCTACAAAACAGCCAGAGATGCCAGAAAGGATAGTGACAGAAACAGATGCAGCAGATTAAATGACGTGGTCTGATTCAGTGGGCGCATAGACACATCAACCATGTTTAGAAGTAGACTGTAATGATCCTTTCATGCTGCAGCTGTGCATTTTTGTAACACATCATCTTGTTGAAGGACATTAAGTAATAAACTGGGTTTGATGGAATAATGACTATGATGTTCAAGATCTTTAGCAAGTACCCCAGACTTTGATTTGGTCGTCAGTTCTTTATTTATATGGGGGCACCTGCTCTGAATGGGTAGCACCCCTAGACAGTGTCAAACCTTCCAATTAAGCTGCAGATAAACTGTGTCCTCTGGCCTCCTCTGTCTACTTTTACTGTCACTTCATCTCAAGGATATAATCAGAGCAGAGTCATCTGCTTGCAGTACCAGAATGAGTTTCAGCCCATGATGCATTACTCTTCACTGGCAGCTTGACAATCCATCTTTTCACTTGAACACCTATCTCTGCACTAACATTAGAATTCTGCGTTTGATATCTGCCTGTGCTTGAATACTGGAAAAGAAATGACATTTTGTAATTTACCTATATTCTTCTATCTAACGCATCATGCTTAAAACACAATCAAACAAACAATGAGCCGTGCAATCATTTTTTGGTGTTTAATAAAATATACAAATCCAAAAATAGCAATGAGGATAAAGACTAGCAGGCCCATCCGGACCATGCCATCTGTAGCAGTATAAACCAAGCATATAGTTTAGCTCTGTCTTCACTACCATAATATTATCACTCCCTCTGTACAGTCATGTCTAAACTATTTTACTGCTGTACAATCCGGAACGCTGTCCTTTTAGATTTTATTCTTTTTGTCGTTCTAATGTTTTTAGTATTCAGAATTGGAGAATGTTGTTGAATTGGTTTTATTAATTATACAAATAAAGAATTGAATTTTTATCATTCTAAAACATTTTGAAGATCCACTTACTATCCCGTAGCTGGCAAACGACAGTGAAAGTCCTTCCTTGAAATCCTTAACTCGAATTGACAAAACATCATGACACAATAATGAACGATTCAATGCTGTAGTTCAACCATCCTGCCCCCTTTTGCACCAAAGAGCAGAATGCACCAATCACCAGACTGATCTCTGTGCTGTAGCTTAAACTATTTCTGAACTTGGGGGCGTGGCCTGGAATGGTGCAAATTGCGTCTCAGACAACAGTTCTGATTCAATCGGCATAAATGAATAGCTATCTAATGCAAAATTTAGCTAATTTTATTTTATGACGCTTTGTTACAATGATGTAAAAAAGAGAACATTCAACTCTTCAGCAAGGTGCCACCTATGAGAGGGCCCACAACAAGGCAGGTAGTGCTTAATTTGTAAAAAAAAAAAGAAAAATGAGTGTCTGTGTCCAAAGCACTGCTCAGAAGCGCGTGGCCAGCGCTATTAAATATCAACGCGCGGAACACCAAGGCTGCTACTCCTGAATCCACCTCATGCCTCTTTATTCCACCACCAGATGCTCCTTGTCTATTTGGGTTACTCTTACAGGTTCCTGCTTTCTCCTTTGGCAACAGTTTTTTTTGTCTTTCTCTTCCTCCTTTCCCGTTTTTGTGTTTTTCCCTCTCTTGCTTTCGGAAATGAGTGTTGGACCCCAAAAACGAGTGCCGGAGTCCCCACTTGCAACCACGGGCTCAGATTAAGCACTGAAGGCAGGCCCTTGATTTAAGTAGTATGAGAAGGGACATTTACTTGTACTGACTGTGAAAGCTTGCCTGTCCCATGGGAGAGAAGGATTTGAAGTATGGTGGCCCATCATGGCATAATTCTTCACCAGTTGCCTTGTGCCTGTCATCAAGTGAAAGTTACAAGGTTTGAAGTGCGACCCTATTCAGCCTCACACTTCAAACCTTGAGGTCATTATTCAACTATGGAGCAGTACATTCAGAGTAAAGCGGTGAATACCCGCATGCCATTTAGTCAGCAGTCGGATCCACTAATCAAACTACTACCCTAACTGCAGGGTTTTGTAAATCTGCACCAGGTCCTGCAGGGTTTTTGAAGCCATGATTTTGATTTTGTGAGTGAGAGTTCCTTTTTAGGTCTGGCTTGGCCGCAAACCTGTTTCTAGACCTTATGTGACCATGAGAAAAATATATTTAAGAAGCATTACCGAGGGAGAGAGATAGAGAGAGAGAGAGAGACATTGGCTCCGCCCAGATGTCAGTTTGATTCTGCACAAGTATTTGAATGGGCAATAGTTGTGTTAGTCCACCTAAGTAGTTCCCTGCCATCAGTAACTGAGGATCAGAGCGGCCTCACGTCTGTGTGGACATTGCACACCTGTGTCACATGTCTGTGGTATCAGTGGCCACCATGTTAGGTGGTGAAGTGACACAGAGTGCATAGTGGGAACGGGGAGGCGTGATAGTGGTGAAAGGAGGCAAATGATTCATGATTGGAGCTCACTCGTGCTATCCTCAGCTTAACAGATGGGAGAGGAAGGCAGCTGGGTATACCATAAGCATAGCCCAGACGCCTCCCTCTTTGTGGTGAATGAGCATCACTGCCTTGAAGCCTGCTACTACCTGCCTCGTACCAGTCGCTCTCCCTTTACTCTGCCAGATCATAGGCAGAAGCAGTCTCCAGCTCCGCCTCACATGTGTGCACAGCACCGGTAACACCATTTCAAAATGTGCCTTTGAGTCAGGGGGCCTGATGCTTTGCGAATCCATCATTGTAAAATGGCGCTGCAATGGCGGTCAGACTCAGGCGGGCTGGGTCACACACCTGTGGAGCAGAAGGACAGCAGCTGCACTGCTCATTCACATATAGCAATACACATGCTGCCATAAGTGCTGTAACAGCATTTAAAATAAAATGATTGCCGCTGAGTGGGTAATGCACATTGTGCATGCGCGAGGACAAGCTGAGTTGTCAAACACTTCTGAGCGCCGGCACCTGATACATACATTGCAACTGGAGAGGCAACAAGCCTGCAGCCATAGCTCAAACAACGGCCCATGACCAAAAGTCAGAATATACATTTTGAATACACAAAAAATAACACAAATTAAGGAATGCACGGGGCAGGTCCATTTTTTGGTCGAGCCTGAGCAGCGCGCATGCGCTGCTCTGCGAGGCATGTAATATTGAGTTAGGATGTGAAGCTGTGCCAACTTTCCCCCCCATATTTTTAATTGGCGGATTCCTTCATCGCCTTGTTATTCCTTCCTTAGTGCCGCCTTGTTTTCATTTGAAACCTCCTATGGCGACTGGCCCTTTTACTTCGGATGTTACACGGTATGTCTTATTCAGTCTGTGTACACTATTTTTAGGTCGAGCCTAGAGTAGCGCGCAAGCGCTGCTCTGCGAGACTTTATGTAAGGGGCTTCAAAAAGCTGACCACACGCTCGTGCACAATGGCCTTTTCCGTGCGGTTACCCGCACGGCCGCCATCTGTTTGCAATTATCGTGCCCAGACGCGGGAGCGATAATTGAAAACACATGGCCATTGTGCATGAGCGTGTGGTCAGCTCAGCAGGCTGCCGTGCTCGCTCGCCCCCACTCCTCTCTGACGCTGCCGACGTCTCTGCTGTCCAGCGCTTCACTTGTCATTATCGCTCTCGCGCGTCACGCGCGCGCACCACTCGTGGGCAGCAGCCGCATCTGTTTTTCATTATCACTCTCGCACGTCGCACGCGCACCACTCGCGGGCTCGTTCCCACCTCCCAAACATCAACCAGAGCGATGCCGTGGCTTGTTAATTTAAATAATGGGTTGGAGTCTATCACATGCGAAACTAACGAATATCCCTTGTTATACAGAAGCCGTACGCTTCCTTTGACTAGATGGACATGCTTTTTAACTGTTGCAACTAGTTTCATGTTCTAATATAACTGAAGAGCGTTAAATGTTGGGAGTGCAATTATAACTCCTACCCATTCCTTGCTCCTGCCGCACTGATTCATCCTGCCAATGCTTGATAGCTGGAGACATTAGAGTCTCATTTGCGACCCCGACAGAGCTCTGTCCCTTTCTGCTAGTGTCAGCGGCATCACCCGTTCTTTTGTACTCCCTTTTGCTCTCTTGACTAAGTACGGGTATGGGACATCTACACAGTTTCCTAGACGCCTCTCCACTTCCTACTTCAAGGGGCGTGTCTTTGTTATTGATTGGATAAGGCTGGAAAGCAGTTGATTTGCGAAAGAGGAACAGCTACGAAATATAAATAGTCGTAGGAAGGGCTCGAAGCACATTCTCTTCTCGCCTCGAAATCCATGAAGCTGTAAGGAGGGATTTTGCTTTCTTTTTACCTGATCTCACAACCCACCTTCCGCTCCACCCCTAAACCATAAAAGTTATCAAACCGGGGTCCATTGGTATTTCACATATTCGTCAAAGATATGTTGACTTTCAATAATTTAATTTTCCAGTTCATTTCAATTTAGAGGCTGCCTCTCCTACTTGAATCATCCTCAACCACACGTAAAAGAAACGCAGCCGTCTGGGGCCCGGAGCACTGGACTTGGGGGTCCTGGAGAATCCCCATACAACCTTTGTGTTGTTAGGCTGCATAATCAGTCATGAAAAGGCCCTTAAATCGTTTTCTTTGTAACACTTTCTGTACGTTCACAGACGGGGGGGGCTTTCTATGACAAACTGCTTGTAATTCTTTCAACATGGAGAGAGGTGTGTTTTCCTTTCGTTTCTGTGGATGCAAAATAGTGTATTTTAAAACTTAAATCTAGGGATGCTATAGTGAGAAATGGGATCATTACAGCATGGACATTTTTTCTTCTATCGTGTCACGTCATGCACGCAGCGCCTACAGTTTACCTGCCAGGTAGAAGGGAAGCAGCCAGAAGCCCAGGGGAAAGATGCCGAGGCGCTGCCTCCAGCCGCCTCTCTTCATGTTGGCACGGCGCCCCTCAGCTCCCAGGACCCATGCCTTGATGGCAGCCGTCTGCTTCCCGGAGGCAGAGTGCAGGCTACCAGCTCCCTGTCTGCGCTCGTCCCACCGCCCCCTCCCTCACAGGGTCACTTCCAGTGCCAGACCTCATTCAATCAGTATGCCCACAGCTGTGGGGCACTGATGACAGGCGCTGAAGCCCTTCCATAGACACTGACCAGTGACCAGCCCACTGTGAAGTGGGGCCGTATGCTAGCAGAGGCGCTGAAAGGGCTAGGGCTGGGGCAGTGTCAGTCGCAAGTCGGACTCCACAAAGCAGTCTTAAAAAGGAACGTGGCAGCTGTGAAATCACCTCTTTTCGCTTGGGGCAGTCCGCCATTTCCCTTTCACAAGTCTGACTGATATTCCACTTTGTATTGTAATTGCATTTTTATAGCGCTTACTGCCCCTGACGAGGCGCCCCAAGAGTAGTGTTTAATGTATGCTGGTGGGTCCGGGCGGTGGGGACCAGCTATTCAGGAGAACGAGGCGGGTTTTTTATCATCAGACTTTGCCCCGGGGCTGGAAATGGAAATATAGAAGTGTAGGTACTCACCTGTTTCCTGCCTAGATAAGTGCCAATGCTCTCATATAAAAAGTGTTGGACCTCTGCTGAAAAGTGAAGGTGGGTGCTCGCACTTTAAAATGAACTAGTGCGGGTACTCAGTGCATGACTGTGCTTGAAAATTCCAAGCACTGCATTGAACCAGAGCAAGAGAGTAAGGCTTAAAAGGGAGGAAGAAGGGGAGAGAGAAAGAGAGACAAGCATTGGCAGAGCCAATAGGTCTCGCCTTTGGGACCTTATAAGTGTTTAGTTATGCAGCACAATATCCTTGGTGCAACAACATCAACTGTTGCATGGCTAAACACTTATAAGGTCCCAAAGGCGAGACCTATTGGCTATGCCAATGCTTGATTTTAATGGGTTTTACACCACTGCAGGCAGGATGTGCTTCCCTTACATTCAGTGCGCCATGTGCGCTTTCACTTTCCTGACTTTTGGTTTTACTGTGCCATGCTCGCTTTCACTTTCCCGACTTTTGCAAATGCTTGTGTTACACCCTTCCCATATTTCTGTCGCCGCTGCACTTAATAAATGCTATGGCATAGGTGATTTGCTATACAAACTCGCTGGGACATATCTTTCCCAATGTAGTAAACTACTTCAAGTGGGTGTATAGTCTATTCCTGCCTTTTCAGAGCCACTTGAAAGCTTTGCAGGGGAGCATGGCCGGGATAGATAAGTTGATGGACCTTCTTGTATATGTCCAAACCCCAGTTGGACTACTCAGCTTTTCTTTTGATGTCGAAAAACTTGATGCTAGTTTTAAGGTGTTCTCCATTATATTATTATAAATACCACAAAATCCTGTAAATGACTGAATACTTCCCATTTACATGTTATTGCATAATTACCATAAAAAAAATACTGTAACTGGTTCGTTGAAAGCTTTCAGTGGAGGAGACACAATTTGTTTTCAAAGATTTGCCCTCCACTGTTCTCATTCTGCTCCAAATCTTGGCTTGTCAGTGATTTTCCACGAGTCAGTGGTGTCTGGTGGCGTCAGTGTCCTACCCTTTGTGTCTGTATAACATTCCCCTGGGTTTGAGTGCAGCGAAAGGACCGCATTTGTTTTCCAATTGCAGCGAATGTCTCTGCCCGCTAGTAATGCTGTCTGTTACCGGAGGGGCGTTCACCATGTTTTATAACTGCTTCTTGTCCGGAGGTTGCCGCCCGGCCCATCGTGCTCGAGTGACCGAGGTTGATGAGCAGTGAAGTCACTGAGAGTTCAGTACATGGGTGGGGGGGGGAATATAAATATCTGCTTGTTACATAATGTTGGCTTTTGCAGTGCCGTGCTCCGGTCACGCGGTATGTGCAGACCAGACCAGTTGTGCACACTCAAAAGAAGGCGTTATCTCCCCACTGCGGCCTCTGGAGGTGGAGAGGGTAGGCCACCGTCTCACGGCTTTCTGGGTCTTATAGCACACTTCTGTTCTTATGATTGCAGGTAGAGCAAACAGTAACGCCCAGTGTAGGCAAACGCATACGAGTCTGAATTAAAAGACCTGTCCCTAATGGGTGAATCCTCACTTTAGATGAGTGAAGATGACTGTAGTTTCACTAATGGAAAAAATCCCTTGTTGGTAATCGAATTTAAGCAAGACTTTGATGCGTACGAATGAAGAAAACAAAACGAGGAAGTAGCAATCTTTGAGTGCACCGCTTCACCCTACTATAGGTTCGGTACAACTGGGACAGCAAGTAGATAACTGCTGGTAAGGTGCAGGACACAGGGCTGTTTTCTTGGTAGTTTCTTAAACAAGCATTTTCTCGCATTTTCGAAACTTGGACCTATTGGTATTGTAAATGACTATGCCTTTTATTATTCCAGGGTTTTTAAACACATAAATAAGAGGCATTGTCATTTACAATGCCAATAGCTCAAAATCTCGCAAATGCGAGACCTATTGCATTGCAAATGCTTGTTAAATTAAAGTGATTGGCAACTTGTGTGCTGGGCCATCACGGCAGAAATAACTGCGATAGAAGCCGATAGCTGTGGTTGTTTCTGTATTTAGGACCATTATTCTCTAACCATGATTGTAATTTCCAAGAGAGGGCCTGCAAGTGTATACTTTTGTAGCATGTTATGGACAGAGAACAGCAAACACCAATGCAACAGTATCACCACCACCTCTTCATTTTACCGGAACAGCAACTCAAAATCATGAATCCTTGTGCACTAAACGATGCAACAAAGCCCACATAGATGGTTGGCTTGCAACTGGAGGTTATGCACCCCAAAAATCCAGCACAGGAACCCAAAGCAATAAATGACAAAACCCGACATCAGAGACAACCAAACAAGACAGCTACTCACAAGGTGACAATGGCTGCTCATGCTATCCTACCAACCAAGTGCCCTGATGCTCTTCAAGCCATTGTCTGCTGGACTGAGAGTGGAACGAAGTTACATTTACCAACGTTACTATTGTTGACTTAAGATCTTAATTGTGCGCTTTTTTGAACTGGATTAGGAGAGTCTTAAAATGCATAATATTTGAGATACCCTCCTCATGGAGAAGATGGGCATCCACATCACTAGTAGTGGTCAAAGTTTCTATCCTACATTACTGGAAACCCAGAAATGTCTCAGTAGTCATTGAATGGTTCACTGAGCTTCATCGTCCCATTTTATATGAGATGATAATGTACAAAGTACAACAATCTATGGATCCCTTTAATAAGACATGGGCTCCTCTGCTTGTAAGTCGCTGAAGTCCTAAAATACTTTTTACTTTAAATGCTTAGGATGCAACCCCGCATCAGTGGCGGCTGGTGAAGTTTGAGAGTGGTGGCCTGTGCTGGTGGAGAGAGGGGTTTTTGGGGTTCATTTTAGGGGGACACAGCATTTCTTGGGAGGCTGGTCACAATTTCCTGTCGTACCAAATAAAATACTGTCCCAAATTATGGAATTCATTACAGAAGACCTACTTCACACAAACAAACAAAAAAAGACATCAACACACAGTTACATTATTTTTAAATTCAGAATGAATTGAAGTTTTCATTATTTCATCTATATATCCAGCAAAGAGCAGGGCTAATCAATCAATTATGGGGCACCATTTTTTTTATGCTTTCACAGCCAAGGTTCGTTTTGTGTGATTTAAAACTGTAAGGCACACAGAAAAACAATTTCCCACCACCAAGGTCTAGAAGGCTCCAAGAGTAACACAAACAGATCAAGAGTAGCCTGGAGTCACCAGCATGCTAAGGACAGGTTCCCGAAGCAAGATGGTCGAGAAATGCTAGCATCTTTGCATTCAAGCATCACAATGGCATGTGCAGTACTGTAGCCAGGCTGCACAGCACACTAACCTTCCACCTAATTGTACTGCACTTATGGCAAGGGCTGCAGACAGGCACATGCAATCGCTGCTGGGCCTGACATGTCATCATGAATAGTGAGCTGTATGTGGTGGAGCCTACATAAATCAGTGTTCTGCCTACAGGCTGCCTGGTCATTGGTCAATAACTGCTCTGCAAGCGGATTTACGGCCAGACATATGCACATGCAGCCGGTTTTCACTGTTCTCCGCATTATTAAATTTCAGGCTGACACAAACATAAAGCCACCAGCCAGTGAAAAGAAAAGAAAGAGATACATTGCACCGGAGTCAACAGAGAGCCAGCGCGCAAAGTATTCAAATTTCACCCTTTATGTGTAACACCATTTCGGTGCTTCCCTGCCAAAGCAACTAATGGCACCCCAGTGTGACAAAGTAAGGTAACCGGCAGTATGGGTCCCTAGCTGCATTAATTAAGCATGCAACAACTCGGGTACACTTGCACAAGTCATTCCGACCCATGCCTGGGATCATTTTCCCTCATGCCCGGCTGCAGGTAATGTCTGTAAGGCGTCTTTCACAACCTCGGAGGACATTTCAAATAAATAAGGCTTGGCCACTTGACAGAACCAAAAATCCTATCAGAAGTGTTAACAAACACTTTGTGCACCAATTATCTGTAAAAAATCCGATTTTGTTTAAAATTGTTTCTCGTGATTTATTTTGAAGTGGAATGCTGAATTCATTAATTAAATTCTGTAAAGCAAGCAATACACTTCAAGTGTATTACTGGCTTTACAGAATTTAATTAGTGAATTCAGCATGCCGGTGCCTGGATACTAACTAACCCTGGGCAAAGCACTACGCTACGCTCGCGTAGTTTGCGAAGTTTGCGCTACTTCGCACAACGCGAATTGCACGTAGCACAGTGCAAACACGCAGTAGCGTAGCGGTCATGTTTTGCTTGCTCGCGGTCCTCAACGTCAAGTTGGCGACCGCGAGCAAGCAAAATGACATCCCGGCGAGATTCTCAACGCAGGGAGGTCAGGTTTCTCATTGCGAGTGGTCGCGTATGCTCGCGACCGCTCGCGATGAGAAACTACCAGTTTGCGTTGAGAAAGCTGCCGCCGAGTAAAAATCTACTCGAGCGGCAGTAAAAGACAGCTCGCACTGTGCAAGATGCCGTTTTCAATGATTGCACAGTGCGGACAAGCATCCGGCACTGTGCAATCATTGCGAACAGTGCACTACGCAGTTCGCGTAGTGCTACGCGTAGTTCGCGTAGTGCGAACTGCACTTTGCGTAGCTTCGCGTAGCGCTACTTCGCGAACTACGCCCAGGCTTAATACTAACTAAACTTTTTTTTGCTTACCGAGTTGCTTGGTGCTACGCCGTGGCCCACTCACAGGATTTGGTGCTGCTCTAGGGAACTATCAGGCCTGTCACTGCTGCTCAAATAATGGTGTCCACACACGGACCTGCCATTAACAGCAGCGCGGGAAGCAGACAATTCGAGTGTGCGCAGTTTGTCTTCAACAAACTGTGCAGACTCGAATTCTCGGCTTCCCACTGGCCTGCAGCCTTTACCCCACCCTTTCCCTACTAGTCACAGGACAGAACCAACCCTCCTGTGACGAGTTGGAAAAGGGTGGGGTGACCATCCTCTCCACTCTCTGACTGACGTGAGGGCCCAGAAATACAGGGCTTAAGTGGAAAACGCCAGGGGCTTTTTTAACCCCACGTCGTCAGGGGGTGGAGACTGGTCCTTTAGGCTATGTGTTTGCTGAGCTGATGACCTCACAACCCTCAGGGCAGTGAGCTCGTCAGCCCAGCAAATACATCAGGCCACAGACAACAGGTTTTGAAATCGTTGCTTGCTCGCTGGCAGGCAATGCATCACTGAGAGCCTCTCTGAGACTAAGCACGGTAAAAAGAGCCCCGACCTCAAAAGTCAAGAAAGAGGTGTGTGCACATTTTGTTAAATCTTAAATATGAAAGAGTTTGTTTGTTTTATAATTTTGGCAATGGTCGACTGGGGGTGAAAGTGAAGGGGCGGAGCCCCGACGCCCTAGCTCAGAAACCGCCACTGCCCCGCATAGTCCGAATAGATGCTGCCTCTGAATGCGTAATTACCTCATTAGACAATGGGATATAACTGTATGAAGAAACACTTAATAGCAACATATTACGAAAAAATGCTTCATATAATCTGTAATTCTAAGGAGGCATTATTGCTGAACTTTATCACAACGACATACAAAGAGAGAAAAAGAGAGAGGTTAAGATGTGCAAGCTACTGACTGCATGTTTTCATAAATGTATTTAATGTGCTGCAGAGAGATGCTGTTGTTATATTCATTTGTATGTTGGGGGGTTGGTTTGCGTTACTGTTAGACCTGGCACCATTGGTGTGGGTCTCCCTTCCACTTTTTTTTGCTGTTGCCTCCTGTGTTTACGATGTTTTTGCTGGTCTAGATGCTTTGGGCACTTTGTCACTGCTATTCAGTGCCAAAGTGCAAGTGCTCCCTATGGTAAATTGTTGTATGGATTAGTGATTCCATGATTGGCTTATTTGATTTACTTGTCAGACCCTAGTATAGTGCACCTTGGGTGCCCAGGGCCTATAAATCAAATGCTGCTGGTGGGCTTGCAGCACTGGTTGTGCCACCCACAGAAGCAGCCTGTAAAGTGTGACCCAGGCCTGCCATTGCAGAGCCTGTCTGCAGTCTGGGACTGCCATGCTGACGTGGCAAGTGCACCCACTTGCCAGTCCCTAAACCTTCCCTTTTCTACATGTTAGTCACCCCTAAGGTAGGCCCAAGGGCAGGGTGCATTGTATGTAAAAGGTAGGACATGCCCTGATGTGTGTGGCATGTCCTAATAGTGAATTACAGCCTATTTCATTTTTCACTATTGCAAGGCTATCTGTTCCCATATGCCAGAATGGGCAGTTTGGTTATAACATCTTATAATCCTTAACTGACCCTAGGAACAAGATAGAAATACGAATTTAGTATGCCTGAACTCAGAATGTTAAAATACATCTTTTAGTGTGGGTGATTTTTACATTCTGTGTTTGAAAATACCACTTTTAGAAAGTAGGTATTTTCTTGCCTAACCTTCCAGTGTGCCTCTGCTAAGGTTGTGTATTCACTGTCTGGTTTGTGAGTGACAGGGGACTGGAGAGGGTCTTGGCTCCAGCAGTCTGATGGGTCAGGGCTGGGCTGAATAGGACCCACATAGAATAGAGAGTAGGGGGGAGGAGACTTCCTTTCACTGACCTGAGCCCTCATAGAATAGAGAGTAGGGGGTGGGGATTTCCTTTCACTCCCCTGAGACCTCAGAATAGAGAGTAGGGGGAGGAGATTTCCTTTCAGCTACCTGGGCCAGGTCTGCTCTCAAACAATGCTGTCTCCACCTCCTGCCAAGAAGCTGCATAGAACTGGTTTTGGTCAGGCACAGACACTCTCTGCCTCCAGAGAACAAAGACTTTCTGAGTATAAATATTGGGGCCCAGAACTTTAGATCACTTCTGGGATTCAAGACGAACCTTTGCTGAGGAGAAGAACCAGGAAACTGAAGAAGGAGACTGCCCCTGTGCTGTGTGCTGTTGGGGTTGGCCTGCAGTGGTTACTTTATTGCCAAAGAAAGGAGAAAGGAACTTTGTGTGTACTTTCATCATCTTGAAGAAGATCACCAAGGGCTTGAAGACTGAGCTTGCCTCCTGCCTGAAGTCTCAGGGATACAAGACTTCACCAACCAGCTCCCCTGAATTCCCTTGCTGGGAATTCTACCTGCAAAGAGGTGCCTGCTGTTGTGTTAGGCCCTCTTGAAGACTGCGTGTCGCTGGGAGCTGGAAGCGCGACGCAACAAGGAGAAGCGTATCGCCGCCGCCGCAGCAGTTGCCGTCGCATTGCTGAAGAAGCGTGCCGCCGCCGCAGCTGTTCGCCGTCGCATCACCGACGAAGCGTGTCGCATCACCGGAGGAGCGTGTCACCGCCGCAGAGGTCGCCGTCGCATCACCGGAGAAGCGTGTCGCAGTGCCTGTCACGGCTCAGAAGTTCACTGAGTCACCGCACGGCCGTCGGGCGTGCACGCATCGCATCTACGTTGTCGCACCGTAACCAAGACGCCATTTTGTTGCATCGCACCGGATCGTCATCGCATCGAGGCGCCATCTTGTCGCATCGCACCGGAACACAGTAAGAAACCGACACATCAACTCCCCAGACAGTAATGAAGCGAGCCTCAACTCCCCTGCGCAGCAGTAAGGAACCGACGCACCACTCCCCTGACTGTAAGGAACCAACGCATCACCTTCCCTGCGACCCTTTTTGTTTGTATTGCGTGACGCATCCAAGGTACTTTGAGAGTAAAGTGTCGCATTTACCATCTACATTGAACTAAGCTATTTCTACCATTTTAAAGACTCATTTTTGATTACAGTATTGTGGATTTTTGTCGTTTGACCTTGTGTTAAGTCTAGTAAAGATTACTTATTTTTCTAAACTGGTGTAGTGTCCATTTGTAGTGTTTTCACTGTATTACTGTATGTGTTCACAAATGCTTTACACACTGCCTCTGAGATAAGCCTGCCTGCTCGTGCCAAGCTACCAAGGGGGTGAGCAGGAGTTATTTAGGAGTGTACCCACTGGCATTGTCAATCACTGTTTAAATGCTAAGAAGCAAACTTCTGTTCCTCTACTAGGGGAAGCTATAGTCCTGACATGGAATACTTGCTCCCCGTCAGGAGTAAGGAACTGCTTACAGTGAATCAGGCTTTCATAACATTCCTCTGCTATAGTACTACGTTCCAGGCCATACTGCCATTAGCTTACCTTAAACGCCCAGAAGTGGCAACATGCCAGGAAAATCAGACTCACAACTACCACCTGGGCTTATGAAGTAGCCACAGCGAAAAATACAGCGTTTCAACTTTGTTACAGGAAGACACCCACAATTGACCCATTTCTAACAGTATTTATATGTCGCACCCAATCTTTCAAGAACCCCTTTATTCAGTGTTAGGCACCTTTTGTACGATGTAGAGGCTGGATGAGCATAACTGATGTCTAAAGTGCAGGGGTTCACCATGGACTTTTACTCCTGGAATATTTGTGCACCTATCTCCAGAGATAGTGGCATGAACTACCTTACTTCCTCTCTGAGCCAGTAGATGGTGGACTTGTTGGGGGCCCTGAATGAATGGAGGCACCTTGGGCTTCTGTAGACATATCCTGTCCCAGGAGTGGGTATTACAGGGACATAAACCACTAAAGCAGAAGTCGATCCCCACAGTCTATCTGGAGTTAGGGGATCAGTTGTCCCTGTGGTGGACCCCATGTAGTTTGGAAACTCCTTTACGGGGCGTTCAAATAGTTTTTTTCACCTGCCTTTTTGTATATATTTGTAATTTTATTGCGTTGTATTTACACGTCTATATTAAAGTACTTTTCTCTTTATAAAGTGAAATCACTGATTGGACATTGATTTTTGGAGTGTTATTTGTTGCAGTGCTGAGTTTCTATTTCACAGCGCCTCCCTGAGTCAGCCTCAGAATACCCTTCCTCGCTACAACAATAGTCACCAGGACACCAGGAGCTATATTACACAAAGTGCCCTGGGTGAACTTCGGGGAGTAGCCCCTTGGGAAAGGGTCTCTCCACAAAATATTTGGCCATTTGTTTTGATAGTTTTTCCCCTCCGGGGCACATTGCCATTTTTTAGGCTGATCTGCCCCTGTAGCAGGTGGAAAGCCACTAGACACCAGGGATTGTGATGTAAATATGTTTTATGGGGAGTGACCGATTGGGCAATGGTTGCTGTACCCCTCGGATAGATTAGCCATTTTTTTAGGCCGATCTGCCACCCTGGGGGTGGGGGGGGAGTTAGAAACCCACTAGACACTAGGGAAATATTTGTATATGTTGTGGGGAGTGGCCCCTTGGGCAAGTGTCACTTCCCATTTTGAAACTGGCATGCTCTTTCCTTTCTGCCCCCTTGGGGGCAGATTGGGCATTTTTAGGCCTATCTGCCTGGGGGGAGTTGGGGGGGGGGGAGAAAACCACTAGACACCAGGGAATATGTTTCTGTGTGTGAACTGACATTCGGCTGGTGGTGTGTGTGAACTGGTGTTTGGCTAGTGGTGTGTGTGGCAGGCGTGTGTGAGAACTGGTATTTCGCTGGCGATGTGTGTGGACTGATGTGTGGTGGCAGTGTACATGGCTGACACTTGGATGGCGGTGTGTGTGGTCTAGCATCTGGCTGGTGTTGTGTGTGGCTGGCATTTGGCTGGTGGTATCTGTGAACTAGCATTTGGCTGGTGTGTGACTGGTGGCTGGGGTAAGGATCACTCCCCTCTGGGGTACCAATTTTTAATCTTTGCTTTGTGACCTCCTTGGGTGCAGCTTGGACATTTGGATGCACAGACTTCATTGTGTTTTATAAAGTTAACTTTTATTTTGTGTCATCTGTTGCATTTGTGAACTGAATGTTTTATTTCTTCTTTTTATTGTAGTGCAAAGCTTTTGATTTCCTTGGTAGCGACTCGTGCTTGTAGTTTCGGCATTGGTAGATCTGCAGTTTGTGTAGTTGCTTGTGTTTGGTAAGGGAACATTTTGTAATGTTTACTTCTAATGGGTATCATTGCCCTGCTTTTAACTGTTGTAATCATCATAGCATATTTAGCTTATGTTTGATTGTGTTTCAAATTCAAGTTTGGATTTGTGCAAGAACTGCATTATGTTGTCTTATGTGTGATTTTCTTTTGTTTTTCCTTTCTAGTGGGATATCTTTGGTGCTTGCTGTATCTGTGCAGAGTAGGTGCAGTTGTTCCTCAGTCTTGCTGTCTGTGACAAGTTAGTGGTATCTTTTTGGAGTATGAAGCTCATTGTGTGGTATGTTTGTTTCTTCCGATTCAGTATTTGTCAATTGTTATATTAACTTTTTTATACAGCCACAGTTTGTTGAGTTCTAATTTGACACTGTGTTGTTTATTGTGGTCTTGTTTGTAGTGTTAGTTGCATTATGTTGTCTGCCCAGCAGGTTGTTAGTTTGCTTTTGAACCTGCCTCTGAACATGGCTCGGAGACTGATTCTGGATTTGAGGCAGAGGATCAAGTTGAACATTCTGGCAGTGAATTTTCTGTCGGAGAGGAATCATCTGATGATTAATTCCACTATTAGTGCTGATGAAGAGCCTCTTTTTGCAGGGTGTAGAGTCAACAAAGATGACTTTTTCCTATCAATTTCTTCCGACTGTTTATTGATGATATATTTTTGGATGATATTGTTGAGCAGACTAATTTGAATGCAGAACAGTTTTTGAGGGACAACAGTGCCACACTTATGACCCACTCTAGAGCTTCTAGGTGAACTCCCACAAATCTCCATGAGATTAAGCAGTTCTGGGGTATAACTTTGCTGAATAACTTTGCTGATGAGATTGATGAGGAAGCCATCACTATCTTTATATTGATCTAGTAGTTACCTGATGGCAACTGCTTTATTTCCAGCAACCATGAATTGAGATTGGAATTTGCTTCTGCAGCAGATGCTGCATTTAGTGAATAATGTTACAGCATTGCCACGAGAACACATTAATTGCGACCTTCTCTTCAAGATTTGGCCTGTTCTTGACCATTTAGTATATTGTTTCTCAAAGATCCATGTTCCAGGGAAGGAGATATCTGTGGATGAGTCTCTGGTCCTGTTCAAAGGCTGTTTGGTTTTCAGACAATAATTCCCAGCAAGAGAGCACGTTATGGTATTAAGCTGTATATGCTGTGTGAAAGTGCCACTGGATGAGCATATATTTTCAGGGTGTAGACTGGTAGGGATTCTTAAATTGACCCCCCCTGGCTGCCCTTCTACTTTTGCAGTCAGTGAAAAAATTGTGTGTGAACTTGCCAGAGGACCTTTTAATAAAGGTCACCATTTATAAGTGGACAATATATATACATGTGTGCAATTATTGAAATAATTTTTTTAATTGGGCACTATGGCATGTGACACAATCCGCATTAACCGTAAAGCTTACCCTAAAGATCATGTGTGTAAAAACTTGAAAGGGGACAGAACAGTGCTTTGTATAGTAATGAACTTATTGCTTTGAAAATTTCAGACAGAAGCGATGTCCACATGCTCACAGCTATTCACAATGAAAGCTCTTCATCTGTGACCGTTTGGGGTCAGGTAGGAGAAGTCCACCAAACTTTGTGCATTGTAGACTACAACAAGCACATGGGAGGAGTAGATACAGTAACTCAAAGGTTGGAGCCTTACAACCCTGCTTGAAAGTCATACATCTGGTATAAGAAGTTAGCTGTTCATTTGTCATCCTTCAATGCGTATGTTGTTTTCAAAGATTGTTCTCCAGATTCCAAGATGACTTTTGTAGTTTCAGCAGTCTATAATAGACAGCCTTGTTGCAGTCAAGCAGGCAAATGTTCCTAGAATCGGAGTGGTAGAGAATGTGGCTAGATTTAAAGTATGCCACTTTCCTGAATATATTCCTACGACACCCAAAAAGACTTTCTTTGCCAAGGATGTAGAGTCTATGTCTGAAGAGCAGTACAAAAGGAGAGAGTCATATGTACTGCCCCGAGTGTTCTTTCTAATCCTGGCCTATGTGTGCCCACATGTTTTAAATTGTACTATATGTAACTCAAGTATTGGCAATAACCTTGAGAGTAAAAGGGAACTGACTGTGATCGGTATTGGTATATATTTCTGGTTTAAATAAATGGCAGTAGTTTGGCGTGCTTATTTACACTTGTTGCATATGCAGTCATAGTCGGTATTTTATCTTCTACCAATAGGTTGGTTTCTTCTATTTGAAAAAAAATGTGCTGTTTTTAGTTTGATGTTCTATTTTTTCCTGTCTGTGCATTATGTGTGTGATTTGTTCATTGTGGCAATGTTTTAGAAATGTAAGTGGTGTGGAGCTTCATGGTGATGTCTGACTGGCGTTTGTAGACTGGGATTTAACTGGCTGTGTGTGTGGACTGGCATTTGGCTGGCAGTGTGTAAGGACTGGTAGCTAGCTGGCAGTGTGTGTGTGTAGTGACTTGCTGCTGGTCACTACAGACACAATGGCAGCCAAATGCCAGTCAACTTACTCCACCAGCAAACAGGTGGTGTAATTGCTGTATCAGATCTGAAGGCGAATGAAAGTGATGGGCTCTTGAATGGTGCTGTTTTTTAATGTGTGTTGTGTAGTGCGTTGGGCCATCTGCTGGCATTGTGAATGGTTTTTTGTGTGTGATGCATGAAAGGTGATGGAATAGCATGTAAAGCGTTTGTTGCCTTGTTGTGGCTACACAGCTCATGGCCAGTGACTCACTGTTGGTAGGAAATGTATGGCTTCCCAAAGATTTCAATTTTGCATCACAGAAATGTGAGAAAAATGTGTATTTTTAGTTAAGGTTTGAGGTCTGCTAGGGCTTCTGGGTAAGAAAACATGGTGAGAGTTACACAAGTCACCCAACTCTGGGTGTGCCCAGGTGTCTAGTTTCAAAAAATGTGCAGGTTTGCTAGGTTTCCCTAGGTGCTGGCTGAGCTACGGCCCAAAATCCACAGTTAGGCGCTGTTAGACCTGGCACCTTTTGGTCGGCCGGAACTGTTGGATTCTGTTGTTTTCAGCACTGCGGTAGCCCCGGACGGAGCTACCGGCTTTAAGGAACTGCATTTTAAAATTATTCTTACAAAGTGCATATTTTTGATTACTGTATGTTGGTCTTTTATTGTTTTGTCTTGTTTGCACAGATAAATATTGGTTATTTTTCTAAAACTGGTGTGGTGTCCTTTTGTAGTGTTTTCGCTGTACTTTCGCTTACTGTGTGTTATGTGCAAATGCTCCTCACACTGCCTCTGAGATAAGCCTGACTTCTCATGCCAAGCTACCCAGGGGGTGAGCAGGAGTTATTTCAGTAGTGTACCCTTTTTATCCTGACTAGAAGGAAAGGCCCCTCTTTGAACAAAGGAGCAAACATTGCCAACTAGAGACCCCCACTTCTAACATTGGTTGTAAGCGGTGAGGATAGGACTTGAGTTTGCAGTGACCTACAGTGATTGGAGTGCACTACTACCGTATTGCAGACCACTAAGTACCACTTACTGTTTCTTTTTGGTCTATTTTTGTGATGTCATCGTTTTTGAACTTGAACTTTCCATTGCATCATGCCTGAGTCAAGAGCATCATGGGTTGCATCCCTGGAAGTGGGCTCTGAGGAGGAGAGGTTAGAAACCTACAGCGTGAAGGAGTTGAAGGCTATTTGCAAGAACCTCAAAGTCCAAATCAGGGGCTTCACCAGGAAAGAAGAGTTACAAAAGGTGCTGAAGGCTTGGGTAGCAGCCAGATATGCCAGTGGGCAGTCTGGAGATCTCAGTGTGGATGTGCTTTTGAGAGCGGGGAACCCTCCAGGCCAGGCAGCAGTGGCTTGTCCCCAGAGGAGCTGGAGGACAGGCGGAAGGCAAGGAAGTTCGAACTAGAAAAACTCTGGCTGGAGAATGAGAGGGAAGACAAAAGAATAGCCATGGAAGAAAAGAAGATGATCTCTGGGTATTAAGGAGCTGGAGCTAAAGAAGTAGGTTCAGCACAGTTGGTGGAAGCAAATCCTCAGTACACGCAGATAGGATTGTACACATCCCCAAGAATGTAGGCAAGGAATTCAAGAAGGGGGATGACTTACAAAGGTGGTTTCAGGGTTATGAGTCATCTATCCACATGAATGGGGTCCCTGAGAAGAATTGGGGAGCAGGATTGTGGCCTCTTTTCCTAGAAGAAGGGAGGGACACTTTACAGTGGCGTAACGAAAGTTGAGGGGAGCCCCCTGCAATGTACATTGAGGGGCCTCGCTCTGGATTTAATCCGGAGCTCTCAGGCCGGAGTAATGTGCTGAGGGGCCCCCTGCAGCTCGGGGGCCACCCGCACCGCGGGGGCTGCAGGACCTGTGTTACGCCACTGAAGACACCCGAAAACAAGCTGTTTGTAATTTTTCTTGTCAAGGGTCAACTTTTTTAGGTATTATTATATTTTCTTCAGGTTTCATACACCACTATCTTTAAGGAATAACCAGTACAACGCCGTAAATAATTAGCAGGCCCACTAGAATCCGTATTTTATACAGTGAATGAATATCAGTGATGTCCTGGGAAGGACAGGATGGAAATAAACAGGTGCCACCAATCCGTATGGTGGACCCTACTGCTTCGTTACTTGCAGTGGCGTAACAAAACATGAGGGGGCCCCCCTGCAGGGTATGTGGAGGGGCCCCCTCCGGACTCAATCTGGAGCTCTCCGGCTGAAGTGCTGTACTGAGGGGGCCCCCTGGAGCATGGGGGACCCCCGCACCGCTGGGGCTGCGGGGGCCTGTGTTACGCCCCTGACACTTTAATAGCTTTGGGTAAGAGGCAGAGCCTCACCTACACTGACATGAAGGAAGCCCTCCTCACCAGGTATGGTCTCACTCCTGACAAGCAGGATCAGTTTAGGTCCAGTAGGAAAACTGATACAAACACTTGGTTGGAATGTGTGGATTCTTTTTGCAGCTCACTGGATGGTTGGGTGAAGGGCAGTAATGTGACAGATTTTCAGGGGGTCTACAATTTGATTGCATGGTAGCACTTGTCAAGTCTAAAGTTTTGCAGAGCTGCACCAGCACTTGACGGATAGTAAGCTGACTGACCCCAGGAAGCTCGCTATGGAAGCGGACCGCTGGGTGAGTACCAGGGTTCGCAAGAAGGTGTACAGGGGAGACTATGCCAAAGGTGGGCAGGGTCCCCAGCAGAAGAGTATGGGGGACATGGGTAAAGCACAGGAGTTCTCTAAAGGGCCCCAAACTAATGCCCAGGGTAAAGGATCCCATCCCCCAGGAGATAAGAAACAAGGGGTCTCTTCAAGAAAGCCTGCAGAGACCAGTCCCCGCAAGTGCTATGCCTGTGAGCAGGTGGGTCTCTTGAAAGAGGGCCCCCAAGAGGGCACAGCCACCAACCGGTAGGCAGTCCAAGGTGTTAGCTAGTGTAGCGCTTTTAGGGGACAGCGAGATGGTCCCAGGAAACCAGGTGCCTGCTAACACTAAGAAATTCAGTGCCTGGGTGACCATCAATGGGAGAAGGGTAGAGGCTCTCATACTGGAGCCAGTGTGACCTCAGTCCGGTGTCACCTAGTCTCTGAAGAGCAAGTAGTCCCCGGGGCATTCCACCAAGTAGTTGCTGTAGACAACTCGGAGTGCCAGTGTATGGTGGCGCAGGTTCCCTCTGAATGGGGGGGGGGGGTCTCAGGTCCCTTGAGGGTGGTTGTGAGCCCTACCATGCCGGTAGATTGTCTGCTAGGTAACGACCTGGAGCAGTCCTTGTGGAAGGATATTGAGCTCAGGTCTCACTTGGAGATTCTTGGGTTGCCAGAGTTGACATGAGTGACCACTCAGTCAATGGCAGCCGGTAAGGGTGATCAGAAGGACCTGGAGCCTGAAACAGTGGACCAGATTCCTGCCAAGAGAAAGGGCAGGGGTGCGGGAAACCCGCTCCTGAAGTTCCCACGATCCAGGAGGAGACTGACCTCGAGGGGGATGCCCGGCACCCATAGGGGAGCAAGTTGCTGAATTGGGGGACTTATCTGAGCTGACCTATTGGCAGCAAGAAGGTGGTCCCACCAGAGAAGAATTCTACAAGAAGCAGAACAAATGCCCTTCTCTAGAGGGTTTGCAGTAGCAGGCTGCAAACCAGGCAGCTGGTGATCAGTCTGGATCACACTGAATTTACTGGGAGAATGGTCTCCTATACAGCTGGCCTAAGGATGCTGAACCTGGGTCAGCCTGTGTACTGGTGGTATCCCAGCGCTTCAGGACCTTCCTACTGGGTCTGGCTCATGACGTGCCTTTGGCAGGACATTTGGGGCAGGACAAGACCTTTGACAGGATTGTCACCCACGTCTTTTGGCCCCAAATTTGAAGGTAGTCAGATGCACATTGCAAGTCTTGCCAAACTTGCCAGGCAAGTGGTAAGAGTAGGAGGAAGTGTAAGGCTCCTCCCCAACCATTTCCAGTTGTAGGAACACCTTTAGAAAGAGTTGGGATGGGTATTGTGGGGCCACTGGATCCCAAGACGGCCATGGGCAACAGGTACATCCTGGTCTTGGTGGACCATGCCACCCTGTACCCGGAGGCTATTCCTCTCAGAACAACGACGGCACCAGTGGTGGGCCAGGTGTTAATGGGCATCTTTTCCCATATGGGTTTCCCCATAGAGGTGGTATCTGACCGTGGGACCAATTTCATATCCAAGTATATGACATCCTTGTGGGAGGAGTGCAATGTGACCTACAAGTTCACCACTCCTTACCAACCACAAGGTAATGGTTTGGTGGCGAGATTCAACCAAACCTTAAAGGGCATGATCAAGGGTCTAACAGAACCCATGAGGCATAAGTGGGACGTCCTCTTAACATGCCTTCTCTTTGCATACAGGGAAGTACCACAGAAGTCATTAGGGCTCAGTCACTCTGAGCTTCTGTATGGGCACCCTGTGAGAGGACCTCTCAGTTTGGTCAAGGAAGGCTGGGAGACCGCTCCTAGGACAACACCCCAGGATGTATTTAGCTACATGCTGGTCTTCGGGAACCAAACTTCATGCTTCAGGAAACTCGCTCAGGTGAACCTGGAAGCAAGCCAGGAGGAGCTGAAACGCTGGTACGACCAGAATGCCACTCTGATAGAGTTTCAGCCTGGCCAGAAAGTGTGGGTCATGGCCCCAATCGAACCTTGTGCCTTGCAGGACAAGTGGACTGGGCCTTTTTAGGTGGTGGAGCGCAAAAGTAATGTCACCTACCTGGTTAATTTGCAGACTCCCAGGTACCCTTTGAGGATTCTCCAGGTGAACCGCCTCAAGCCTCACTTTGAGAGGTCTGAAGTGAGCATGCTCTTGGTGACAGATGATGGGGTGGAAGAGAAGAGTGAACCTCTCCCTGACCTGTTTTCTACCAAGGAGCACGATGGGTCAGTGGAAGGTGTGATTCTCTCCCCTGCACTGACCCCTGAGCAGCAGAGTGACTGTCACCAATTGTTGGGGCAGTTCGCTATGCTGTTCTTCATGACCCCAGGTGTTACTCACATGTGTACCCATGACGTGAAGACTGGTGACAGCCCTCCTGTGAAACACAAGATTTACAGGTTGACTGACCGGGTCAGAGCCAGCACCAAAATGAGGTCTCTAAGATATTGGCATTAGGGGTGATAGAGCCCTTCAACAGTCTTTGAGCCAGCCTAGGGGTCTTGGTCCCAAAACCTTTTGCACCCTATGCCACTCTTGAACTGTGGTTCTGCGTGGACTACGGTGGGCTCAACGCCGTCACCAGGACTGACGAGCACCCCATCCCCAGAGCTGATGAGCTCATTGTTCGGTTGGGAGCTGCCAAGTTCCTCAGCACGTTTGATTTGACGTCTGGGTACTGGCAGATTGACTTAACCAAGGGGGCCAAGGAGAGGTCAGCATTTTCAACTCCAGACGGGCACTACCAGTTTTGGGTGATGCCCTTTGGGTTGAAGAATGTCCCTGCCACCTTTAAGAGGTTGGCCAACCAGATGTTGGCTGGGCTGGAGGATTTCAGTGCTATCTACCTGGACAACATTGCAGTGTTCAGTTCCAGTTGGGAAGAACACTTGCAACACTTCTGGGAAGTGTTGAAGGCTCTGCAGAGGGCAGGCCTCATGATCGAGGTCAGTAAGTGCCAGATGCGGCAGGGATCTGTGGTGCACTTAGGGCACCAGGTAGGAAGCAGCCAGGTGGAACCCCTACAGCCCAAGATTGACACCATTCAGGTTTGGGAGCCCCCCAAGACCCAGACAGAGGTGAGGCCTTTTTAGGTCTCACCGGCTACCATAGGAGGTTTGTCAAGGGCTATGGCACCATTGTTGCCCCTTGACAGAGCTGACTTCCAGGAAGTATCCCAGCAAGGTGATCTGGACTGATGCCTGCCAGTCAGCTTTTGATGCCCTGAAGGCAGCCATGTGCACGGCACCCGTGCTCAAGGCACCTGGCTTCTCTAAGGAATTCGTAGTGCAGACTGATGCTCCAGAGCATGGTGTGGGAGCGATGCTCTCACAACTGAACGATGAGGGCCTAGACCAACCTGTGGTCTTCCTTAGCAGGAGAGTACTCCCCAGGGAACAGAGGTGGAGTGCCGTACAGAGAGAAGCTTTTGCTGTGGTCTGGGCACTGAAGAAACTAAGACCCTACCTGTTTGGGACTCACTTCCGAGTTCAAACAGACCGGAGGCCCCTCAGATGGGTAATGCAAATGAGGGGTGAGAACCTAAAACTGTTGAGGTGGTACATCTCCCTACAGGGAATGGACTTTACAGTGGAACACCACCCTGGCACAGAACACGCCAACGCTGATGGTCTGTCCAGGTTCTTCCACCTTAGTGAAGAGAACTCCAAGGAGGTTGGGTAGTTCTCCATACTTTCAGCTAGGGGGACATGTGTTAGACCTGGCATCGTTTTGCGTGTTTCCCATGTCTTTTTGCTTTCTGACTTCCTGGTTTTGACTCTGTTTTTGCTGGTTTAGTGTCTCTGCGCACTTTCTCACTGTGGTCCAGCGTTAAAGTGCAAGTGCTCCTACTGTAAATTGTATTCTGGATTGGTGTTTCCATGATTGGCATATTTGATTTACTGGTACGCCCCCAGTAAAGTGCACTGGGAGTGCCAGGGCCTGTAAATCAAATGCTGCCAGTGGGCCGCAGCATTCATTGTGCCACCCACACGAGCAGCCTTTCAAAGGGTTCTCAGTCCTGCCAGTACACCCACTTGCCAAGCCCTAACCTTCCCTTTTATTTCATGTGAGTCACCCCTATGGGCAGGGTGCAGTGTATTTGGAAGGTAGGACATGTACTGGTGTGTGTGACATGTCCTGATAGTGAAATACAGTATATTTCGTTTTTCACTATTGAAAGGCTATCTGTCCCACAGGATAGAATGGGAAATACTGGGTAACATTTAACGAGTATATCTTCCCATTGGGACAAGGTAGAGAAATAGAGTTTAGTATGCCTGAACTCAGAATGTAGCAATGCTTCTTTTAGTAAAGATGATTTTTATGTTCTGTGTTTGAAAACACCACTTTTAGAAAGTAGGAATTTTCTTGCTTAGCCATCCTGTGTGCCTCTGCTGGGTTGTGGATTGACGGTCTGGCTTTGGAGTGACAGGAGCTGTGGGTGTGCATTCTCTTCAGACAGCCACTCCACTGGGGGGGTCGAGGTGTGTCCTGCCTTTCCTGGATGAGTCAGGGCTGAGCTGAATAGACCTGGGCTGCATTTAGAGCAGTGGGAGGAGATTTCCTTGCACCTGAAAGGGCCTGGTCTGCCTTGGACAATGTTGACTCTACCTCCTGCCAGGAAGCTGGGCCAGGGAGGACCAAACTGGTTTGGACTGAGCACAGACACTTTCTGCCCAAGAAAACAAAGAGAAACTGAGCATAAATATTGGGACCCAGACCCTGGAACTTTAAAACTCACTTGGATCAAGGAACCAGACAAGAAGAAGAGTTGGAAGACCTGCCAGGAGGAGTACTGCCCATTTGCTGTGTTGTTGCTTTGCTGGGTTGGCCTGCAGTTGCTGCTTCAACCTTGGGCAGTGAAAGGACTGGACTTTCACAGACCATGTTGCTCCATACTTACCTTGACATCTGTGACTGCACCGTGGTTTGGGGGCATCGCTCGTGAGTCACATGACTCACCATCCCGTCCCACACCGCAGTCTGGGCCGACCGACTCCAGCTCCCATCAACCGGCACTGCCACTTGCACCATGACCTGTCAGCACCGCAACGAGCACCGCCCCACTTCACACTGCAGCCCTGGTCTCACCGACGCCGCTCGACGACCGTCACTGAGCCGCTGCCTGCACAGTGACTTGAGGGCACCACACGCTGCACCGCTATGCTTCACATCGCAAACGCAATGGTTGCCTCGACCGGCCCGCACCGACGCGGTCAGCCGGAACCAAAGGTACTGTTTATGAGTCTGCTGTCACTGATGCCAGTCCGCACCTATGCAGTTGGCCGGAACTGTTGGATTCTGTTGTTTTCAGCACTGGGGTAGCCTCGGACAGAACTACCGGCTTTAAGGAATTGCATTTTAAAGTTATTCTTGCAAAGTGCATATTTTTGTTGGTCTTTTATTGTTTTGGTCTTGTTTGCACAGATAAATATTGGTTAAAACTGTTGTAGTGTCCTGTTGTAGTGTTTTCACTGTATTACTGTATGTTATGTGCAAATGCTTCACACACTGCCTCTGAGATAAGTCTGACTGCTCGTGCCAAGCTACCAAGGGGGGTTATTTCAGTAGTGTATCCTCCTTATCCTGACAAGAAGGAAGGATTGCCAACCGGAGACCCCCATTTCTAACAGGCACATTGCAAAAAAAGGGTAGTTTTTCAGTGGAAAAATGTGATGTGTCTTTGTTGCGTTTTGGGGCCTTTCCTGTCGAGGGCGCTATCCCTACGCACACAAGTGATGTACCATTTTTATTGGGAGATGTGGGGAACGCTAGGTGGTAGGAAATTTGTGACTCCCCACAGATCCCATAAGTTTTCCTCACATTAATATGGGAAAAATGAGTGTTTTTAGTCCAACTTTGAGATTTACAGAGGCTTCTGGGTAAGTAAACCTGGTGGCAGCCACACAAGCCACCCCACCCTGGAGTTCCCTATGTGTCTAGTTTTTTAAAATGTGCAGGTTTGCTAGGATTCCCTAGGTGCCGGCTGAGCTTGGGCCCCAAATCCACAGCTAGACACATTGCAGAAAAAAAGGTAATTTATCAGTGGGAAAATGTTCATGTTGCGTTTTGGGGCCTTTCCTGCCACGGGCACTAGCCCTACCCCCACAAGTGAGGTACAAGTTTTATTGGGAGACTTGGGGAGAACTGAGTGGTAGGAAATATGTGGCTCCACAAGGGTTCCAGACGTTTTCCATCACAGAAATATGAAACAAATGTGTGTTTTTAGTCAAACTTTAAGATTTGCAAAGGCATCTGGGCAGCAAAACCTGGTAAGAGCTGTGTACGTCACCCCACCCTGGATTACCCCACATATCTAGTTTTTAAAAATGTACAGCTTTGCTGGATTTCCCTACGTGCCGGCTGAGCTAGGGCCCAAAATCCACAGCTAGCCACATTCCAAAACAAGCATTTGCAATGCAATAGGTCTTGCAATTGCTCAATTTTGACCTATTGGCATTGTAGATGACAATGCCATTTATTTATGTGTTTAAAAAACACCGGCAAAAATAAAAAGGCATTGTCATTTACAATACAAATAGGTCAAAGTTTCTAAAATACGAGACCTATTGCATTGCAAATGCTTGTTAGTACGTGGGGCCAGGTTTTAGGGCTTGTGGGGGCAGCTGGGGAGTGAGCTTTACCACGGTAGTAGTAATTTATTGCATGTAGTTAATTAAAACCATTACAAATTGTGTTTAAAAAAGCATTGCTTTGCCAAAAACAATGATTGGTTTAAAAAAAATTGGGAAAAGCCCTTTTTTCAAAATTCAACGTTATTCAACAATACTCTATGTATAAATTAGTTCTCTTTTTTTTTAGTCCGTCTTTTTACTTATGTCTTAAAACGTGTGCTAAAATCCTGGGCAGTATTGTGCCGTCACTTGTATTCTTATCGTTTCTTGTCGTTGTGCTCCTGCGATGTACCTGTGAGCACTATGTGTTTGCTATTTGTAAAAGTTGATTTACTTTCTGCAGAAATTTGGCGGCCCTACATGAGAACTGCAATGAGTGGCTGTTTAGTAGTAGCATTAAGGCCGGTCGGCACGATCTAACTTGGGAGGAGCGGAGTGCGTGAAGTAGGAACTGCCTTCTCAAATGGTTCACTGCTGGGCATATGCACACTAGGTGTATAAGGGATTCTTCCGTCTGTCCACAAAGTCTGCAGAGCATAGTTGGCCATGCTTGTTTCCACGCAGGAACTTGGTCTTTTGATGTAAATGCTCCCAGTCTGACCAAAAGTAGTTGGTGTTGGATTGATGGAGTTATATGCTGGACAAGATATGGCTTGGGCAATTGTGTCTAATATGTCGATAGAACCATCCAGCCGTGTTTATTCTTTGATAGAGCTGCTTTGTCCATTATCCAAGCCTTTTGTTTTGCGGCGTTATTGGCTATTTTTTTTAATGCGGCAAAGCTGTAGTCAGTGTTTCAGGCGTCATGCAAGTCTAGCGTTGTTAGTGCGTGTTCAAGGACGGTGTGCCAGACTTTTGTTCCTTTAGGTTGGTTCTTTATTTCTGTCCAACAATGCCCCAACAAGGAATCCTCTTCTGCAGCTTTTAATTTCCAGCACATTTTTATTATCGCTGCTTGTCTGACAGGATGTTGATTTAGTAGCCCAAATTCTAAGCGAACTTGGGCTTGTGACGTGAACTGCGGCATCCTGAAAATTCGTTTGAATAAACCTGACTGTTGGAGGTTCAGGAAGTTGGCATCTTGACCTTTGAATAATTCTGAGCCATAAGTAAGGGTCGGTAAAAACTTGGCTGCGATGACTTTTAATAAATAGAAGTTTGAAGGACATTGCAGTTTCTGTTTTAACATATTTAGTGCAAAACGGAGTTTGTTTGCTTGTGCTTTTCTGAGGTTTAGATGTTCTTTGAGGGTGAACCTTTTGTCGACCACTACTCCCAGATATTTGTAGGAGTCACAGTGCTCTATTCTGTTTCCTGATGCGTTCCACCGATATTTTTTCCATTTGGCGCTGTCGTGGCCGAAAAACACATGACCTTGGTTTTATTCAGGTTCAAGGACAAGCCGTGATCTTCCATATATTCGACCAACTTTGTGATCAAGCGCTGTAGGCCTACCGGTGTCTGGCTGCATAAGATGATGTCATCTGCATATTGCAGGCTTCTTATTTTATAGTGAGCGATTTTCGGGGGTCACTTTGAACTTCTAAGAGCCTTTTGTCCAGATCTGCGGTAAAGATATTAAAGAGGCTGGGAGCCAACACGCATCCCTGCTTTAGGCCAATATGTGTAGGGATCCTTGCTGTAGTGCAATCTCCGTTACCCAGTTTTATCTGTACCCATGTGGATGTATACAAGTTGATGATGGCCCGTAGTAGTGATGGTGGAACGCCCCAATTTGCCATCTTTTGCCACAGCTGTTGTCTGGGTACCATGTCAAATGCTGCTTTTAGGTCGATAAAGCAGGTGTACAGTTTGGCGGATTTGCGCTTGGCTTTTTCGACCAAAAGATTCAGTGCAAGCAGGTTACACATCGTGTTTGTGCCAGGTCTAAAACCTGTTTGTGTGACTGGAATGATCTTGCTAGAAGCGACCCAATCTTCTAGAGCTGTGAGAAGGTTTGATGCATATAGTTTTGGTTCAACGTCAATTAAAGCAATTAATCTGAAGTTCGCTGGGTCCGACCTTGCACCTGCTTTGAAAATTGGATGCAGAATGCTGCCTCTCCACGATTCTGGCACATTGGTTGTTTGGAAGGCATGGTTGAACAGAGGTGTGAAGTACTTTTCCCAAAATGATCTAGCATGTTTAAAAAGTCCATTCGGTAGGCCGTTTGGACCTGGCGCTCCGTTGGATCTTAATTTTTTTATGTTCATTTCAATTTGGTTCGATTGAATCCAGTTTTCATCAAACTGATTTTCTTCCTCTTTTGATTGGTATACCGTGATGTTATCTGTAGTGTAATTTTGGTAATTGGTGTTCTTGTCTGTGTGGTTTTTGGTTAGGTGAGCTATCCAGTCTGCCTCTAGGATGTTCGCGTTGTGTTGGCGGAAGGATCCATTCGCAATACTGTTTATTTCCGCCCAAAATTTTTTGTTATTATTTGATTTACTTGTTTCCAATAGTTTTAGCCAGATTTCGGTTTGTTGTTTTTTCTTTGCCATCCAGATCTCTTTTTTATAATTCTGTCTTAACTGGTATATTTGTTGCTTTTCCCCTTCAGTGGTTGTTAGGACATTTCTACGTAATTTTCTTATTTCTCAGTTTAATGTCCTTTTTTTCACTACTAAGGAGCCTAAGAGCTCTGTTGTTTTTTTTGCACGTTGTTTTGTGTTCTGCGATGGGAATTTAGAAATCAGCATCTTGGTCATATTCGCCCAATTTGCCCATAGCTGTGTTGAATTTTGTGCTTGCGTGATCGATGGTGTGTTTTTTAGATAATTCATTATTTCATCTACGTTTTTGCCATTCCATGCCAGCCTTTTTAGATTGTAGGGGCTCGGAGTTTCGGACAAATCATTGCTTTCTGAAGGTCTTCGTGTGTGGATTTGAAGGTCGATTGACTGTGGGCTGTGGTCGCTCTCAAGTCTGTATGTTATTTGAAATCTTGAGATCTTTGGTAATAGCTCTATGTCCACTATTGTATAGTCTAGAACGGAGTGTGTCTGCTTGGTTATTCTGGTTGGTTTTGC
Source organism: Calotriton arnoldi (assembly GCA_963921515.1). NCBI lineage: Eukaryota > Metazoa > Chordata > Amphibia > Caudata > Salamandridae > Calotriton > Calotriton arnoldi. The sequence goes on along the minus strand of CAWUFW010009781.1, from coordinate 179,601 downwards.
TGGTTGATCTTGAGGGAAGCGACCGTTTAAGATTATCATTTCTGTCTCGTGTAAAATTGAAACGCATGATTGACCGATGTGGTCCTTTTTTCGATAATTTGTAATTACCGGGGGAATCATTTGACGTTTTGATTTGGTTTGTTGTTTCGTTTGCTCCGAAGCCTCTTGAAGCGTTACCACGGATGTGCCTCTACCAATCATGCCTTTACAACAAAATTGCGTTGTTAAGGCATGCATAATTAAGACACATTTATTGTTGGGGCCGCATAGTAGGGGCATGCGTGCTTTAGCCACGCATGCTTCTGTCATATAACCTCATAAGAGGCACATGCATCATGGAAGCAGTGCAAGTTTGAGGGGAAAGGATTCTGAAATCTATCAATGATTTGAGGGATAATTCGCCCCAATTGGACCAATGGTGCCAAATAGTATGACACAGCAATGAGAGAGCCACGGGAATGATGGGATGTATCACGTTTTTGTCAAACGTTAACAATGCCTTAACTTGAATATTGTGGTCTGCTCTGCATAGCACAGTCAAAACAAAAATACCAATTAGGAACAGTTTACAAATCTACTATGATAGAGAAAGGTCTACATCAGAACCAACAAAATGGTAAGAAGTCACTGTTATCTGTAGAGTACAGGCAAGACAAGTATGTGCACTGAAACTAAAATGAAGAAAATCCTATTCACACAGAGAGGTAGCTCTAAAACTAAGGTCACCAAGTAAAGCTCACGAGGGAGAGCTTCAAGAGTAACAGAACTATCCTATTCACAGAACAGGCAACTTAGTAGGGTGTAAATTGTTACAGCAGGAAATTGAAAGGCCACCCTTAATGGTTCTCAATTTATGGCATCTCACATCGACGTGCATTTATTTGTTCGGCATAGGGATTTGCTACTTCTTGTAGGTACATCTAGGGGAATCACAGCTTAATATAACCTGTGTGAAATGGATAACATTGTGGAATGCTGTCCTGCAAATTAACCCCAGGTGGATTAAGTGTTAGATTTTGTGAATTGCCTTAGTTGATGTCCCTAAAAGACAGAACTCATTAAAACACAAAACCAAAATCTTTCTATTATCAAGAAAATTAAAGCAAAAAAATGTGCCCACGTCGAGCGAGATGCTACCTTCCAGGGTAAGAAAGCAAAAGACACACATCTATGATGGACGAAATGCAGCGCAAATCAAACATTCACCCCCAGTCAAGAGATCTGGGTTAAATCCATCGTTCTTTTGCTCACCATGCCACCCCAGTTTAGACCCAGCCATATGCAAATCAGTCTTGACCCTGTGCCTCATGGGAACAGTCCAGCCCGAACTGCCAAGCCAGGTCCTCCCTGGACCGGAAACAAGCATCCTGGGACCGGTTTCTGGGCATCACCCCTCATCAGCCAGGGTAGCTTGAATCCAGCGGCATAGTGAGCCCGGGACCCACGTCTGAGCATACCTGGTGCACTTCGGGCAAGAAAGCAAAAGATACACATTGTTCTTTTTGCATTTGTCGCCTTGAGTGGGACGGGTATGCCCAGACGTGGGTCCCGTGCTCTCCATGCCACTGGAGTCAAGCTATACTGGCTGATGAGGGGTGAAACCCCAAAACCTGTTTTAAGGATGCTTGTTTCCAGTCCAGAGAGGACCTAGCCTGGCAGTTCGGGCTGGACTGTTCCCATTGGAAGCAAGGTCAAGACTGATTTGCATATGGCTGGACTGGAATGGCTTGGGAAGCAAAAAAACGATGGATTTAGGCCCAGATTTCTGTACTGGGGTGAATGTATGACATTGTTCTGCATTCTGTCCATTAATTGTTCTTTTTATCTTCCAGGGCGCCACATTACAGAAAGTGGACTGCTTGCTAGGGTATAAGACGAGATGATTCTAATATCGAGTTGTCCTACTCAAATTTAGTACTAGCAATAACGATTTAAATATAGTCTACATAACAGTGACATGGTAAATGCTTCACCAGTTAACAATCCACGTGTGTACAGGTTGAAGGCTGAAAGCAAGTCAAATCTTATCCCTACACTTGCAAGAGGACTCGGGACAGTGCATGGATTACGTATTTAAGGGCTGCTTTTAAATATCGTAAAAGGTTAAACAGAGGAAGTCTGAGAATGGCTGAGGCCATTAAAAAAAAGGGGGGAAATGAGAGGATCAGCAGGTTTCAAATTCAGAACCAACATCTCTTGCTTGGTAGAGGGTCAGTCACCTGAAGATAAATATCAATTTACAGTTGGCGCAAGTATTCATGAAAGAAAAGGCAATTACGTCAGAAAAGGTTCAGGGTAAAACAGATGGCCCTGCTGTTGCCTCTCTATTATTTTAACTAGAGTCTTTGGGGACACTATAGTTGGTCAAATAGAAGGAAATCTTCAGCCAGTTCTTTGTCGCGTCTAAAAACTGGTCATTTAAGCTGCAAGATGGACTTTCTGACCACGTCGAGGAGGCAAAGTGATGGCAGCTAAAAACGGCTCAACTTTTGGTTTTTAATTTCCACTTCTGTTCCATTACTGATGTATCCATGAATTATCCACTAAATCCCAGCTCTGTCTTTATTGTCATACGAATATCACTGATTGGCCCGATGAAGGCAATACGTCTGGGAACTTGTAGGTTGCAGTCTTACTTTTTAAGGACACAACTTGCAAATTGCAAGCACGAACACTGAAAGTCAAGGCTCTCTATTAAATGTTAGGGATATGTGCTGTGAAACAATTTTTACACATACAACTCTAGTTGCACCAGTTTCTCTCTCGCCCTTGCAGATTATTATCCTATTTGCTTTTAATAATTGCCACCTGTTCCTGCCTCTTCTGTTCTGCAGCTGGTCGTAACCTTTCCAACTTACCCTCTCTTCCCTGGGTGCTGGATGTGTTCTCCTTGCTGCCGTGTGAAGGTACTGCCTACTGGCTCCAGTCTCGTTCCCTTGGTTTGTCTGCAGCTTCATTTCTGCTTTCCCAGGACAGTTCCGGGAAGAACACACAAAACCTCTCAAAGGGACACAGCTTGTAACCAGTGTTCCTCCATGTAGTTGGACGAAACAGTATGCACATTTAATAGCACAGAAACATCATATAACTGGAGATTACCGTGCTCACCTCAATCCACCTTAGGATGTATGATGATACAACAGAATACATTAAAGCAGAAAACCTAATATGCATCCAACATAAAACAATACGCCACTAAACGGCTATAATGACAAACCGCATTCGCTACTCGAAAAGCCTTACACACATACTTCTGCCAGATAAAGACCATACAATGGTCATGCATACCATCCTAGAATACAGGTAATACATTTGGAACTGCTTTCTAATATATAAAGCTCTCCAATATCACAAATTAATTATCAAGAACATTCACCCACAAGTCATTCAAGTTCACACATTCACCTAATCATTTGCACGTTAAGCCTGAGAGTGGGAGCAAGGGAAGCGGGCAACCTATTATTCAGATTACGTGAATTTTAAGACACTGAGAAAGACTAAATATATACCACTCTAGAAAACAGTTTTACAGACAAAATGGGTCTCGAATGTAGCAACTGGTGAAGGTTTATAGGCCTGTAAACGGATCTCACATATTCCTCACATTGAAAAGGGATAGCGTTTAGTTGCATGCAACACTCTGTTCAGGTTTACATGAGGAGATTAATATTGGTCTGCTGGCCATTGGGGCTCAATCTACTTGCTTGAAATAAATAATTTAAAAAAAAGAAGATAGCAAAGGAGGATACAGGTTAGCGAACTGTGGTGTCATGTGAAATAAGGATTACAATGTGCGGCAAAAATGTCGGTTCTCACAGAAGAGTCTTTCTTCAGAGGCTACTCAGACTTTGTAAAACAGATAAGCTCAGCTTTTTATTTTTAAATTCTGTTTTTTTTCATGTACTTGGAGAACTGTCATTTAGCAAAACAAGACCGTTACAATTCTGAAAGAGTTTTTATAACTGAAGAGTTGGATTAACTTGTTCTGCAGATACATACGAGTGCCTTTCGTTACATCATAAAGATAACGACAACGTTCACCCGTATGAGGAGAATTTGAGCAACAGACTATACCTAAACATTTGATCAAAACAACCTAGGAACTAGAAATAAAAAGTTCTATAAAACTGAGGCCAATATTCGCACTGAACCAGAAACAGAGCACCTTTGATTTCCACAAAGCACCACTTTATGTCGCATGTCACCAACAGCCCAAACACACAGCCTGTAAAGACTGAATAAAAAGGAATTTACTGCACCAATGTCTTGCGCCTTTGCCCACTGTGTTCGCCGGAGTCCTATCACAATACAAGTGCAGATTGCAGCCACATCAAAGAGCGACAGTGTGGTCATAATTGGAAACAGATGGCGCCAGGAATGCAGCAGGCACAGTGCGGGGCCGCTGCTCGCTCCCGAGCTACCTATGCCAGGGGAGAGAGAAGGCGGGACATGCACCCGCCTTTGGCCAATTGCGTGCTGTCTTTCTTAGAAAGATGCACGCAAAGGCCAATAGCGTGTGAGCAACAAAAAAAAGCACACGCACGAGCGTGTGGTCCCAGTTGAAAGTGATTACTAGAAGCCTCGCAGAGCAGCACATGCGCGCTGGCTCAGGCGAGACCGAAAAAGGGTCATTCTTCAGTAGAAAAATGTGATGTGCCCATTTTGGGGACTTTCCTGTCACAGATACCAGGCCTACCCACAAAAGTGAGGTACTATTTTTATTGGGAGACATGTGGGAATACAGAATAGTAGACCATTTGTTATTTCAAATTGTATTTCTCTGAATTTGTGCCTTCCAAATGTAAGCCAGTGTGTAAGAAAGAAGACATTTTGAAAAATGCCCTCTGAAACACATGCTAGTACGGGTACCTATAAATTCAGAGATGTACAAATAACCACGCTCCTAAAGTCTGTATCAGGTGTCTATTTCAGAAATACATATGTTTCGTAGATAACCATTTGCCACTCTGTTAAAATGTAAAATCTGAGTCCCTTGTTTTTTGATTAAGCTATGCCTCATCCATTTTTCACCCCTGCCCTGCTTTCAGCCTGGCTCTATCCTTGACACTGCATTTGTATAAACATGAGTAAAGAATCTAGATTGGGGCATTGTAGGCTGTGTATACATGCAGAGTCAGCTCAAAAGAACAGCTGGCGTCTGCTTGGGGTTTTTCAGACAATGGTAAAGCCTCAAGTAAAGTTTACCCAGATAGCATATCTTGTTGTGCAGTTTCAGGACGCGAGAATTGCACAAGGCACCAAGGCTGTCGATTCTTACCAGTACCTCATTTGTGTGTTTTTCCCAAAGTTCTATTTACCTCTGGGCGTCCCTTGTTTGTGATCTTTTGCTATAAAAACCCATGTAACCATCGTTCAGTGTGCTCTCTCCTCGAGTATCTCTATGGTGCTTGTCGGAAGAGGCCCCCATTCATGAATGCTAATAAATGACCTATGGTTTGTACTTCACTCCAGTGTCGATTCCTCCTTACTTGTTAAGAACCCGTGGACTAAGGGTGACCCCTGCACCAGTGGGTTTTAAATAATCCGCTTCCACAAATTGGCGTCCAAACGTGTGGCCCCATCAAGGGCTTGCAGTCGGACCAGGGGAGGAGATCGGGTCGGTAAGACGAACTTCGCTGAGGGGCGCCCCACCTGAAGAGACTAGTGTTTCTCGTGGTCCAAGGTGATTTTTCAGCTCTCCGACTCTGATCTTCCTGGCGGCTGCTAACCTTGACTGGGGCCCTCGGATGGTCATTCTTTTGGATCAGGGAGGATCGACAGGTGGGAGTTGAAGACTACAAATAAGGTAGATTTGTATTGAACCGGTTCTTTTGGTTATTTGGAATTCGTCTGGAACTTGCTTGGAATTTTGTTTGGAATCTGTTTGGAATTTGTTTGGAATTTGTTTTTAACCTTCTTTGGAACTTGCTATTTGATATTGATTAACATTTTTTCTTACAGGTAATGTGAGAATATTTTTTCATTTCTCTCGGTTTATAAGTTTTTTATATCTTATATAACATGCCTGTATTTAGCACACTTTGGGTTTTGTTGCTGCTGCTGTGATAAGCAGAGCATTTTTGGAAGCAAGTCAGCCGGTGCCACCAGACGGTACGCCGAATTTTGAGATGTACATTAAATATGGTATTTGTCCCATCATGTATAATGCATTGTGGAACAAATGTACAAAAGGGGATCCCCAGTTGCAATGGCCATTAGAGGGAACAATGGACCCTCACAAACTCGAGTATTTAGAGAAACGATTGTTTTTAAAGAAAGTTAGGCCAGCCATGTTTGACAGTTTACATATGTGGAGGAAAGAAGTAAAGGAGCGGCAGCTCAAGGCGGAGAAGGTACAAAGGAAACAAGAAAGGAAGACAGAGTATCAGAAGTATAAGAAATTGAAGGATAAGGAAGTTCAGGAGAAGAAGGAATGTTTAGATCGAGAGCATAGATTGCTAATATCTAAGGAATATATAGTCAGACCGACAGTAACAGCACAAATCCACCAAGATGTGGATTCAGATATTGATGGATTATTGATTGAACGACCCCCGCCCCCATATGTCCCTTTAACACCCCTTCCCTCTGGACCACCAAATGCCGTTCCCCCTGTACCTCCGGCTCCACCTCCTTTGCCCACGGTTGTCCAGTTCCCTATTTTCCAACCAGTACCGGTACATCTTTTCCCACCTCCATCCCAGGCCACTGCGCCTCCATCCCAGGCCATTGCACCTGAAATGACTGATGATCCCGTACTTTCTGGATCTGTCTCGACCCCTCTAATTCTTCGTTCTACTGTACCTCAGTTGCGTCAGGATACGATAAGGTTGATGGTATTAAATTGGTTGAGTGATCTAGAAATGGAGGTAGGAGAAATGATAGATCAGATACAGGATTTTTCTGAGGGCGAGCTTCTTTGTCTTGTAAATAAGCTTTCTCATCAACTTATGGTCCAATGGGAGATGATTACGGGACAGAATGGCCCTGATGATGTTAGAGCTATTAATCGACAGTGTCAGATAGGAGCCTTCCCTGTGAGTAGAATTAACAATGCCATAGCAACGATAATTGGATATCGTAATGAACTCTCTTCCTCTCCTCGAATAAGACCTATGAGGGAAGCCGCGCCACAATTAATTCCTGGAAGAGGGAATGCAGATAATGATGACCCTAATAGTCCTGATGCTAGAGCCCATTTTTTGTACAATTGGATATATACACCCTGGAAAAGGACGGATGTACTCACTTTAAAGGCCTCTTTACCAGATATACGGAAAAATCCTAGAGGATTTTATGATGATGTACAGGCAGCCATTGATTCTTGTGTCATGACCTTAGCAGATATTGATATGTTTTTTGGTATGATCCTGCCACCAGATATGTGGCGACTTACCCGGAAACAGGATCATGCTGTTGATTTAGGAGGAGACTGGATGGCCATTATAGCAGCCGACAGGGATAGGAAACCTGGTCAGAAACCTAGTCAGCTTATACTGGATCTTCCTGGTAACATACTTACTTACATAAAGACGATAATTCTGGCACGGAAAATAGATTGGATGCTCCTTACTGCTTGTAAGCAAAGACAGGGCAAGTCCGTCCCTGATTTCTTTACTCGCTTTGAGGAAATTTCCTCTAATGTATGTAATAGCCCTATTCTTCCTGTCCTTAAAAGAGGGGATGGAATACAGGATAAAAGTTTATCGATTTGTGATTGATTTGAGAGAAAGTAACAAGATAGTAGTCCCTCAATATCCTGTTGTTTCTAGGGTAAAGTTAATACACCTGTGGGATTTTCTGGCATCCCCGTTCAAAGCCCTATTTCACAACAACTGAATGTTAGTACAAGGGTCTCCAACATTTTCTGTAACAAAAGTCACTAGTGATGAAAAAGTGACCACCCCATCCAAGAGTGTCAGTAGTGATCACATTGGTGCATTAGCCAGGGTTTTCAGCAGTAATGAAAAACAAGCATTTACAATGCAATAGGTCTCGCAATTGCGAGTTTTTGAGCTATTGGCATTGTAAATGGCAATGCCTTTTATATTAAAAGACATTGTCATTTACAATACCAATAGTTCAAAGTTTTGCAAAAGCAATACCTGTTGTACTGCAGAGCGCGGTGTCCCTGAAGCGGGCGCTGCGCTCACTATTAAACTTTAAAAAAATAAAATGAAACTTCTTGTTAGAGATAACGCTACCCTGTAATCTCTGTGCATGTTAGAACTGTTAAGTTTAAGGTTATTGTTGCATTTTAATGAAGGACTGTGTATATTCTGCAGGACGCGTACTGGGGTTTAAAAAGGTGTAAAACTCAAACTTTCAAGGTTCTATTTCACCTTAAGTAGGGCTGTGCTGCATAAACGAATGAGACCCTGAGATGTGTCAACTAGGCAATCTCTCTGCTGACTAAGATGCCTTCATTTAAAGGCTGCGCGATTGTCATTGCTAAGTCTAGTAGCGTGGTTCTTAAGAGGAAACGAGATGCTTTAAAATAAACGCATCATTATAAAAACGTCACCATTTGCGTGGAGGAAAAGTCCTACTTCTTCTGCATACGGATGGCAAAGCCTACTGAAACATCGAGGTACTCTGTAGCACAGAGGATTTTACACTGTTGTGTAGTACGTTTAGTAATTTTGCACAGAACGAAGGAAGGTTTCAAATTCACCCACCTCTTACAGGTCCTATGGATTTTCAGTGACCCCCCCACTCCCCCTCCCCCAGCGCACGGAATAATTTTTCAGAGTGAATGCACTCCTGTTAATCCCACTGTAAAGCTGCTTGCACCTAGCGACCCAACCACATGGCAGCATTGATGATTTTTGTTTTGTAAACTCCAAGTACATGTTTCTGAGGGTTCAGGAGATGTGGCGTAAGGGCCAGAGCTGCCGACTTTGGAACTCGGATACCGAGTTCAACATCCTGTGATACTGGGCAAATCACTCATTGACTGAAAAAAATAGTGGGCGAGGGAGCAACACATTCGTAGGATTGGAAATAAACGAAATGGAGTACGGTGGCGGCGTAGAAAGAAAGATTACCTCCGTCACATCGCGAGCGGCCGACATACACCAATCAAATCAATCTACACTTGGTCCGTGCGCCACAGAATTAAACTGAAGTGACTAAAGCATATGCTTGCTAATTAGGAGGCAGTACAGAAGAGTGACAACGATGTTAGAAAATGGTGAGCAATGGGAGGCTCCAAGCCCTTTATTGTAAACACCTTCCAGACAGAGCATAGCGCATGGCTGTGCAGGCGAGCCCACCTAAAAAGAGGACAGATGAGGCCTGTAATGGCGGCGGCTTTGGCATGATGACAGAGGCAGGTGCCTGTCGACTGCTGTAAAGAGTAATGCGACCTGGAACGACCAAGTAAACACGCTTGTTCCCCCACTAAACACGGTCAGCCAGTCAGACAGCATGGGTAGACTAATTCAGGGCAGAAGACTTAAGTCTGCTGCGGAGGCCAGCAGCTGGAGCCGCTTCGGAGCCCCAGCGCGCTGGAGTGTTCTAAATAGCTGTAGCCTGAGTACATGGGAATGTAACTCCATAGTACAGGAGGGCACTGTATGCGTCCGCTTTGTCTTACTAAGAATAGGGAGGGCCTGGCTTGGCAGTTCGGGCTGGACTGTTCCCATGAGGCACAGGGTCAAGACTGATTTGCATATGGCTGGGTCCAAACTGGAATGGCATGGTGAGCAAAAAAACGATGGATTTAGGCCCAGATCTCTGTACTGGGGTGAATGTATGACATTGTTCTGCATTCTGTCCATCAACTGTTGTTTTTGCATTTGTCACCCTGAGTGGGACGGGTATGCCCAGACATGGGTGCCGTGCTCTCCATGCCACTGGAATCAAGCTATCCTGGCTGAAGAGGGGTGAAACCCCGAAACCGGTCCTAGGATGCTTGTTTCCAGTCCAGGGAGGACCTGGCTTGGCAGTTCGGGCTGGACTGTTCCCATGAGGCACAGGGTCAAGACTGATTTGCATATGGCTGGGTCCAAACTGGAATGGCATGGTGAGCAAAAAAACGATGGATTTAGGCCCAGATCTCTATACTGGGGTGAATGTATGACATTGTTCTGCCTTCTGTCCATCAACTGTTGTTTTTGCATTTGTCACCCTGAGTGGGACGGGTATGCCCAGACGTGGGTCCCGTGCTCTCCATGCCACTGGAATCAAGCTATCCTGGCTGAAGAGGGGTGAAACCCCGAAACCGGTCCTAGGATGCTTGTTTCCAGTCCAGGGAGGACCTGGCTTGGCAGTTCGGGCTGGACTGTTCCCATGAGGCAGAGGGTCAAGACTGATTTGCATATGGCTGGGTCCAAACTGGAATGGCATGGTGAGCAAAAAAACGATGGATTTAGGCCCAGATCTCTGTACTGGGGTGAATGTATGACATTGTTCTGCATTCTGTCCATCAACTGTTGTTTTTGCATTTGTCACCCTGAGTGGGACGGGTATGCCCAGACGTGGGTCCCGTGCTCTCCATGCCACTGGAATCAAGCTATCCTGGCTGAAGAGGGGTGAAACCCCAAAACCGGTACTAGGATGCTTGTTTCCAGTCCAGGGAGGACCTGGCTTGGCAGTTCGGGCTGGACTGTTCCCATGAGGCACAGGGTCAAGACTGATTTGCATATGGCTGGGTCCAAACTGGAATGGCATGGTGAGCAAAAAACGATGGATTTAGGCCCAGATCTCTGTACTGGGGTGAATGTATGACATTGTTCTGCATTCTGTCCATCAACTGTTGTTTTTGCATTTGTCACCCCGAGTGGGACGGGTATGCCCAGACGTGGGTCCCGTGCTCTCCATGCCACTGGAATCAAGCTATCCTGGCTGAAAAGGGGTGAAACCCCGAAACCGGTCCTAGGATGCTTGTTTCCAGTCCAGGGAGGACCTGGCTTGGCAGTTCGGGCTGGACTGTTCCCATGAGGCACAGGGTCAAGACTGATTTGCATATGTATGGGTTCAAACTGGAATGGCATGGTGAGCAAAAAAGCGATGGATTTAGGCCCAGATCTCTGTACTGGGGTGAATGTATGACATTGTTCTGCATTCTGTCCATCAACTGTTGTTTTTGCATTTGTCACCCTGAGTGGGACGGGTATGCCCAGACGTGGGTCCCGTGCTCTCCATGCCACTGGAATCAAGCTATCCTGGCTGAAGAGGGGTGAAACCCCGAAACCGGTCCTAGGATGCTTGTTTCCAGTCCAGGGAGGACCTGGCTTGGCAGTTTGGGCTGGACTGTTCCCATGAGGCACAGGGTCAAGACTGATTTGCATATGGCTGGGTCCAAACTGGAATGGCATGGTGAGCAAAAAAAAAGATGGATTTAGGCCCAGATCTCTGTACTGGGGTGAATGTATGACATTGTTCTGCATTCTGTCCATCAACTGTTGTTTTTGCATTTGTCACCCTGAGTGGGATGGGTATGCCCAGACATGGGTCCCGTGCTCTCCATGCCACTGGAATCAAGCTATCCTGGCTGAAGAGGGGTGAAACCCCGAAACCGGTCCTAGGATGCTTGTTTCCAGTCCAGGGAGGACCTGGCTTGGCAGTTCGGGCTGGACTGTTCCCATGAGGCACAGGGTCAAGACTGATTTGCATATGGCTGGGTCCAAACTGGAATGGCATGGTGAGCAAAAAAACGATGGATTTAGGCCCAGATCTCTGTACTGGGGTGAATGTATGACATTGTTCTGCATTCTGTCCATCAACTGTTGTTTTTGCATTTGTCTTACTAAGAAGGCCTGCATGCAGAGAGTCAAAACCTGTGTGCCAGCTGCGAGCGCCCCTAAACAAAGCCCCATCCGGTGCCAGTTGCCAACGCCCCTAAACAGAGCCCAATCAGACATGCTGATCGCACACTTATTCATTAAACTTCCTAGCGGCACAGAATGGACATTAAATCACGTCCGAAGACCGCCCCCCGGCGCCACTGACAGCCATCACATAAAGAACAAAAGTAGTCCCCATTCGAAGACGTAAACATGTAGGGCGTAATAATGTAGTAGTTGGTCGGTGCTGCACAGAGGAAACCGGAAACGAGGAGGAGGGAGAAAGATGGCGAGTTGCCCATTTGAAAGCAAGCACTTTTAAAGGACACTAACAGAGACTGATAAAAGCAATCGGCTAACAATGGGTGGAGTTCAACTCCTTAACCATACACAATAGGTCGCTAAGCGACAGCGCAAGCGCTGTACGCTCGACCTAAAAAGGCTTTGACAATTTGAACTGAAATATTACATGGGTACTAGATACAAACAATAGCTGCAATACTCCCTTGCGCAAAGATATAATTATGAGTAATAAATATCTCCAAACTGAAATAATAGCTGTAAGTACATTTTCAAAATGTAAACTATTTTTCTGTAGACATCAGTTTATGAGTTGTGAAAATACAAAAGAAATGTTGTCTTGAATGCATGAGTTTTATTTTTAAAATACAGGTTGGACTGCACACAGGAGAGCTACTCACAGGTACCTGGTGATCTACTGGTAGCTCACGAGCCACTCATTGGAGACAGCAATGCAGCAGAAGGTTGCAAACAGACTACAGTGAAATTATTGCATCACTTAGCCTCCTTGGGACAAAGTATCTCTTTTACAATTACAGTATTGTCAACAGAAGGTTACCTATTTAGGTCTCCTCCTGTCGAAGGGGGGTAAGACGCTACACCAACATAGGATATAATTGGTGCAGAACTTGCAGAAACCACTGACTCAATCTAATATCTGTGCGTTTATTAACACATTTTTCACTAATTGCAAAACCCCTGCTTGCTTTATCATTAAAGCACATATGCATGCCGCTTCCTTGGCATAATCAGTGTGAAGCCGTCTTTTTGCAATTGAAAAATGCTTTATGTGAAGCTCCTGCTTTAGTGCATGCAAAAGATGGTTGCAGCTTGGCACGGTCCCATGTAGGAAGGAATAGGTCATGCGCATATTTCTCCTCCACATTGGATCCCACTGTGATAAAGCAATCTGAAATGTATATTTAAGGTCACAATTTGACAGTTATGGTACCACATTTAGTGGATATCTAAAAAAAAACTTTTTGCTCCAAACATCACTTTGAAATGTTGTAACATTTTGAATCCAGCCACTGTACTGCCCCTTTCTGAGTCCCAACAAGATGAGAAGCATGATTGCATATTTATTACTGAGAAGGAGACTAAGGGACGGGTAGTCCTGAAAGATACCCCTATATCTGACCCACTAGGGGAACTGTTCGTGGATGGTTCATGTTACAAACTACCTGATGGCTCTAGTACAGCGGCCTATACAGTTACCCCCTTGAAATCTGTGGTTGAGTTATGTAAAATACAACAAATGTCAGCGCAATCTGTGGAGCTGACAGCTTTGACTAAAGCCTGTGAATTAAGTAAAGATTTGACTGTAAATATCAATATATATGCCTTTGGAGTTGCCCACTCATTCGGACGACTCTGGAAAAAAAGGGGCTTTTTGACTTTGCATGGTGATAAGATACAGTATGGGGAATGAATAGTAAAGTTACTGGATACCTTGATGTTACCAAAAAGAGTTGCTATTGTTAAATGTTTTGTCCACAAGAAAATTATAGATGAGCTAATTAATACAGGGAAATACTTTTGCCAATGAAACAGCTAAACGCACAGCCTATTTAGAGTATAGTTTAATGTATATTGTAGGGACAGCTAGATGGACACCAGAAGTGCCTATGTTTAATCAGACTCTAGATTGCATTAGGGAAGTACAGGAAGAAGCTACGGAGGAAGAGAAGGAACAGTATAAAAGATATGGGTGTCAGGATGCGACAGGATGTTGGATAGATCTGTCAGGAAAGCAAAGATGAATGCTTCCAAATTGTTATGTGAATGCTATTGTTACCATGGCCCACAGTTCAGCCCACATCAGTGCTAAAGGAATAGTGGCCACGTCAGATTATGTATGGTTCAATAATCTGATTCCCAGGGTGGCAGAGTTCTATGTCAAGAGGTGCATGATGTGCCATACTTATAACACAGGAAAAGGTACCCCATTTCAACAGGATATTTTGCACCCCCAGATCTGCCCTTACAGGTCTTGCAACCAGTTGAGGTGGTTATGGGGAGGCCGGCAAATGTATAGGGTGTACCAAGATTCAAGACAATCGGACATTGAATATACTTTACTTGTTGATTACTGTGTTGACTAAAGATTTGCATTTGATCCATTCACAGGTGAAGGCCAGTCTCTCTCCCAGTCTTAAAGGTCCAGGTCACAAGCTGAGGCCTAGAGACTGTGTCTTTACCCAACAGTTTCAGAGGAAGTCCAGCCTTGCGCCATGCTAGAAGGGTCCAGTGCAAGCTCTCTTCACCACTCAGACTGCTGTTAAGTGCACAGGGCACAGACACTGGATCCATGCCAGTGATGTGGAGAAAGCAAGCGCCACTCCCTTTGACATATGATCAGTGGATAACAAGAGGAATACCTGATGTTGAATATGATCAGATCTCTCAGCAAGTGCCTTTTGGGGATGGTGATCTTTTTGAAACATGGTAAAGTGGTGTCATTGGAACAATAACTTGCTGCCATCATGCCTGACCCAGATGAACAGATTCTGTTTGAACGTCCTGACATTGTTCAGCCCTGATACAAAATGCAGCCAAGGGCCGAAAAGAACTATAGACTTTGATTGAAGAAACTATCTCTGGAGAGGTAGCAACCCATGCCGGTGGTCAAGACTGCCAACGTCCGGACCGGTACATAAGCTTGCCAGTGAGGCCTTGAAGCAAAAGACACTTGGGACTTAATGCTCTCTGATAGAGTAGTGAGGGAATTTTGGGAGAATTGAGATTATATTGCTCTGCTTCTGGCTGATCGTTACGCTACTCTTTGTTACCTTGGCAATCAAACAACAAATACTACAGTAAGAGGAAGGAAGGTTAAGAAACATACAGGTTGAATATAAAAGATCAGTATAGGGAATAGTGTTAGGTGTTCTTCTGAAATAGGTATTTGTATATAGATTAGGTTGAAATGGGTAGAATTGTCAATCTGCCATTAAGGCCCTTTAGGAAGGTGTTTTTTGACCAGTTAGGAGGAATAGAAGTACTTGCCCTGAATGCCCCCGCTAAAAGCTGACAGTTTTGGATTAAAAGGAGAAAAATAGGGATACTTGTATGTTTTCTATTGTTAGTATTGGGATTTTTGGGTCTATTTTGGAGGCTTGAAACATATTACCCTGTTC
This sequence comes from Calotriton arnoldi, assembly GCA_963921515.1. Classification (NCBI taxonomy): domain Eukaryota; kingdom Metazoa; phylum Chordata; class Amphibia; order Caudata; family Salamandridae; genus Calotriton; species Calotriton arnoldi. Next base: position 164,372 of record CAWUFW010009781.1, on the reverse strand, counting down.
ATAGCCTAGTGCCCCCTACTCCTACCGCATCTGAACATTATCACTTCACCTTGTCCTCTCTTAAGGATTCACACTGCCAAATATATAAGCACAATACATTTGTTCAATATTTACATAAAACGCCCTTAATGTTAATTGAGCCACACAAAAGCTTCACCAAATAGCTGCAGAAATACACCAGGAAAAAGGAACATGGACTTGGTCAGAATGGTTTTGGGGTATGTTTTCTACTTGGGGCTGGAAAATATTGATGGTAATAGTGATAATAGGAGCCATCTTTCTTACTTGCTGTTGTTGCATTCAGTGTGCCCCTACGATATGTACAGCTTGTATAACCACCTGCAATAATATTAAACCTCCCCCAATTAATGTTCATGAATTGAATCGAGAAATGATGATGCACACTGAAATTTACGAACTTATGAACAATGATATACGAGATTAAATTATATACTTTTAAAAATGGATTCAGCAAAGGCTGAAAAGGAAGGACTGTTAAAATGTAAAATCTGAGTCCCTTGTTTTTTGATTAAGCTATGCCTCATCCATTTTTCATCCCTGCCCTGCTTTCAGCCTGGCTCTATCCTTGACACTGCATTTGTATAAACATGAGTAAAGAATCTAGATTGGGGCATTGTAGGCTGTGTATACATGCAGAGTCAGTGCAAAAGAACAGCTGGCGTCTGCTTGGGGTTTTTCAGACAATGGTAAAGCCTCAAGTAAAGTTTACCCAGATAGCATATCTTGTTGTGCAGCTTCAGGACGCAACAATTGCACAAGGCACGAAGGCTGTCGATTCTTACCGGTACCTCATTTGTGTGTTTTTCCCAAAGTTCTATTTACCTCTGGGCATACCTTGTTTGTGATCTTTTGCTATAAAAACCCATGTAACCAATGTTCAGTGTGCTCTCTCCTCGAGTATCTCTATGGTGCTTGTCGGATGAGGCCCCCATTCATGAATGCTAATAAATGACCTATGGTTTGTACTTCACTCCAGTGTCGATTCCTCCTTACTTGTTAAGAACCCGTGGACTAAGGGTGACCCCTGCACTAGTGGGTTTTAAATAATCCGCTTCCACAACTCTTTATATTTTATCCATATGTGTCCCTCTATACCCATTACAGAATACAAAAATATTTTAAGGTGCAGTTCAGTTGTTGCCTCTCGGTACCTTGGTTTCTTGGAAAACCTATATACCCTATATATCTCCACAACCAGAAGGGTCTAGCTGACGTAGTGGTATATTGCTTCTGTAAATCGCCCACTGTGACATTTGTTTTCTCTCTCTCAACAGCTAGTTTCTTTGGGAAAACTTTGAGGGATCTACACAAATGACCCATTGCTGAATTTCAGAATTTTGTCTACTTTCTAAAACTTTATAGCTTTCCAGGAAAGGGTTTTACCCCGGTTTCCACCACAAACTGGAAGTAGACTGGTGCACAAAAATTAGGAAAAATGGTCTACCTCTTTGAAAAATGCCAGAACTGTAACAAAAAATAGGCTTTTTGATTCAGTTCTGCATGTTACTAAAATCCAGGACAATGGTGATTTTACCACACCAAAGCTTTTGTTGATGCCATTTTTGAGAAAAAATGACTTTATTGAGGAGCACTTATTTTTTTTACCTTTTTTACCAAAAACTCAAACTTTTACTATATTTTGGCTACTTTTTCTGTCCACTCCAAGGAAATCTACAAACCCTGGGTAACCTTGGAATCCCCAGGATATTTTAAAAAAAAGGGACGGAAATTTGTTGTCAATAACTTACGTAGAAAAAAGTTATGGAGGCCTAAGTGCAAACTACCCCATATAGCCAAAAAAATCGCATAGCGTTCTAGGGCGGAAAGGCTTAACAGACAAGGGATTAAAAATCACACAATGGAGGCACAAATCCTATTTGTCATCCTTGCATCTTAAAAAGCAATGCAGCAGTAACAGTTTGAATTTGCTGCACCTATAATCAGGCTTCATATTAATGCGGCAAGTCAGTTACCAGAGGGCAAATGCAAATAAGATGGGTCAAGGTTTCATTACCGATTTAAGGAGTCTACACTTGTTGTTATTCTGACAAAAGTGATTCCGTGATTTGATATATTCCTAAAGGGGAATGTGCCTACATCTACATTTTAAATAGTGATACTGTATAGAGGAGCTACGGGGGTCAATTAGATATCGCTTGGTTAGTAAAACCTGAGCTAATAAGAGAATATGTATTTAGTAATCCTAATTGTTCACAATCCATTTTAAAATTCACAAGCTTTATATTTCTAATGATCTTAGTTTATTTTTACTTCAAATAGTGATTTTAGCATTAGACCATGTATCTCCTAACTTATATTTATCTAGTAATTTCTCCATATAATAATTGTTATGCTGAAAATTCAAAGTTTTATCTCTAAGGCAATTCTACCCCTGTCTTTCTAGATGTAAACAATAAAGGAGCAAGCTTTTTCGGCTGACGCACCAAAGCAGGTAAACCAAGTTCCAACCTGATTAACACTTGAGTGGCAGCCTGTCATAACTTGTATTGAATGGCTACTCCTACAATACAATTTTATTTGCTATATGCTGACCTGGTATAAGAGGAAAAGGCAACATCACACAATCAAGGGTATACGTTATGACTGGGAATATGAAACTGAGCAAGGGCCTAAGAGAACTGCAAGGGATGGACCAAATAGTCACTTTCACTTATAACCTGTGGTTCCAGGGACTGTATCCTATGGTCCACAATAATTCTGGATGAAAACACGAGGTGACCACCCATCTCACATGATGTTTTCTGTTTTTGGTTGAACTCTGTAAACTTGAAAGTAACCAGTTGTCATCAACATTTGCATAGGAAAGATAAATTGATTGTTAATGATACTGGTAATACAATACAATTGACTTTCCATACCTGTAGATGGAATATATATATATATATATATATATATATATATATATATATATATATATATATATATATATATATATATATATATTCACTGAAAAAACCATAGGTTTCAGGGGCGTTATAGTTAGTTGGACATTTCACTCGTACAAAACCATAGAAATTCCCCCGTTATAGTTAGTTCAGCTAACTATAACTCGCGCGCCCGCAATGCACTGCTGATGACGTCACATATTACATCACTCATGACATGGTCAGTGACATCACTCATGACATCACTGATGACATCTCAAATGACATCACTGATGACATCACTGATGACATCATCCTTGTGATAGAGTGGCAGACCTCCTCTCACCCTAATATAACCTTTGATACACACACTCAAAAATACAAACTAACATTTTAAAAACAATGGACATACCAATACCAGTTACAACACACCTATTCAGTAATTCCAAGATCTACACACACATCCACTCATTCACCAACAGTCCCTATACAGTCACTCATACATGTACTCACTCATCATATGTACTCATACACCTATACATCCTGTTACACACCGCCACTACATCCATAGAGTTACTCACACACATAGTCACACATGCAAACAAAGTATCAAACATCCATTTACTTGCATATACAGTTATACACACACTACCACACTTACTTCTACAGAAACTTACACATACTTACTCTCTTAAACAATCACTTATAGAAACACCTACTTATTTGTACAGGAACTCTTCCAATCTCTCACTCTCACATATACTCACTTATATACACCAATACTCACAAATACTAGTTTAAAACATATGTAGTTACTCATAAAGACACTATTGAGACAGTCATTCACTCACGAACACACCCATACACATACTCATCCACCTATACAGTCCTGCACACATGCTGTCTTCAACACATACAGTGAGTCACTCATTCATGCATCTATGCACTAAGTAATACCCCCACCGAACCATACAGACACTCAGACACTCATACTGATACTCAAAAACCAACTAATAACCCCTATAGACACTCATGTAGCTACTCACCAACCCATGCAGCCACTTATACACAAAGTGAGAGACTGATACAGATATTTTCATATTTAAACATTACTCACTAACCTATGTATTCACTAAGATACACTTAGTCAGTTATACAATCAATTTTACAAAAAGAAATCATCCATTTAGACACTTATATACCCATTTATTCTTCCATCGACCTTGAGATATACATATATAAAACATATTTAATTTTCAGAAAAACACACATTCACTGGATGATGTCATCAGTGATGTCATCAGTGATGTCATGAGTGATGTCACTGACCATGTCATGAGTGATGTAATATGTGACGTCATCAGCAGTGCATTGCGGGAGCGCGAGTTATAGTTAGCTGAACTAACTATAACGGGGGAATTTCTATGGTTTTGTACGAGTGAAATGTCCAACTAACTATAACGCCCCTGAAACCTATGGTTTTATCAGTGAATTTCTAAGGTTTTTAAATGCTAATTTCTAACTATAACGTGCCTGAAACCTATGGTTTTTTCAGTGAATATATATATATTTATTATACTATGTATACATGTGAAAATGTCTCGGTCCCCTGTTTGCCTCGGTGGCACGGAAAAAATGGGTGGAACTGACGTCAGCAGGCCGACGAGGTCCTCTTATGGCTCCGATGACGTCATACGGTGTCGCGAGCGGAGCCGTGCTCGTTGACGTGGGAGAGCTAGGAAAGAATTTCCGTGGAATGCTGGTGCAGGGGATATTCACCTAAGTGTTCAGGCTAGTCCTTTGGGAGCAACTGTTTATGTTGCCACTCCAGAAACCGAAACCAGTGATCCGAGGGCAGAGGCCCTGCAGATGGCACACGAGGTGGGGTGCCCAGTCGTGTGCACCGGCGGGGCAGCGAAGTGACAAGCACCACAACTCACAAAAAAGGTAACAAGGGCACGGAATAACACAGGATCTTCTCTTTGTATCTGGCAGGAACAACGAAGTTAAAATGCCCTAGTACCAAAATGTAGAATTAGTGCTACAACGGTCTTCAAGAGGACCTGCGATGCCGCTTCTGCCTCCCGTACCCTGGAGGCGGCACATGGGTCACGCGGTACGGTCATACTGTGGTGGGACGCACACTCGTTGACCTCTCATGGCACTGCTCCACACTTCAGGGAGGACGCTTTCCATTAGCTATGTTTTCTGATGACATGTCGCGCCGGCCCCGTCCAACAACAGAACTCCTTCAGATCCAAACAGACTCTTCCACTCTCTCACCGGAAGTGAAACCAGGCCACGTGGACACTTTCACAATACAACAGCCGGGAATGCACTTTTCGGTAAAAAAACACATTCCTTCCTCCTAATTAATCAAATAAACGTCTCACTGAAGAACACGGGCCAGCTTCGATCGGTAAACAGCCGTTACAACGACTTTTTACTTTGCGATACCATTACAACGCATGCATTACCACGCATGCGTTGTACATAACGAAGTCATTACTACGCATTTTTTAGAACGCACGGTCATTTACCACGCATGCCTTTACAACAAATTTTGTTGTAAAGGTATGTATGGTAAATGACCATGCGTTCTAAAAACATGTAGACGATCCATGTCGTTGTAAGGAAACAGAGGCTGTTCCGTTTCCTCACAACGACGTGCACCGCCCCTTAGAGATGACGTGAAGCAGGAACCACGAGGAGAGAGGAACCATGAGGAGTGAGAGGTAAGGGGGATTGGGCATGGGGTGGGGGTTTCTTTTCTAGGGTTTAGGGTAGTGCAGTGGTGTTTGGGTAGTATAGGGGGTCGTGCTGGGGGTAGTGTTTTAGGGTTTAGGGTAGTGCAGTGGTGTTTGGGTAGTGTAGGGGGTCGTGCTGGGGGTAGTGTTTTAGGGTTTAGGGTAGTGCAGTAGTGTAGGGGGTCGTGCTGGGGGTTGTGTTTTAGGGTTTAGGGTAGTGCAGTGGTGTATGGGTAGTGTAGGGGGTCTTGCTGGGGTAGTGTTTTAGGGTTTAGGGTAGTGCAGTGGTGTTTGAGTAGTGTAGGGGGTCATGCTGGTGGTAGTGGTTTAGGGTAGTGCAGTGGTGTTTGTGTAGTGTAGGGGGTCATGCTGGGGGTAGTGTTTTATGGTTTAGGGTAGTGCAGTGGTGTTTGGGTAGTATAGGGGGTCGTGCTGGGGGTGGGTTTAGGGTAGTGCAGTGGTGTTTGGGTAGTGTAGGGAGTCATGCTGGGGGTAGTGTTTTAGGGTTTAGGGTAGTGCAGTGGTGTTTGTGTAGTGTAGGGGGTTGTGCTGGGGGTAGTGTTTTAGGGTTTATGTTAGTGCAGTGGTGTTTGGGTAGTATAGGGGTAGTGCTGGGGTAGTGTTTTAGGGTTTAGGGCAGTGCAGTGGTGTTTGTGTAGTGAAGGGGGTCATGCTGAGGGTAGTGTTTTAGGGTTTAGGGTAGTGCAGTCATGTTTCTGTAGTGTAGGGGGTCATGTTTTAGGGTATAGGGTAGTGCAGTGGTGTTTGGGTAGTGTAGGGGGTTAGTGGTTTAGGGTTTAGGGTAGTGCAGTGGTGTTTGGGTAGTGTAGGGGGTCGTGCTGGGGGTATTGTTTTAGGGTTTAGGGTAGTGCAGTGGTGTTTGTGTAGTGTGGGAGGTCATGCTGGGGGTATATTTAGGGTTTAGTGTAGTGCAGTGGTGTTTGGGTAGTGTAGGGAGTCGTGCTGGGGGTAGTGTTTTAGGGTTTAGGGTAGTGCAGTGGTGTTTGGGTAGTGTAGGGAGTCGGGCTGGTGGTAGTGTTTTAGGGTTTAGGGCAGTGCAGTGGTGTTTGGGTAGTGGAGTGGGTAGTGTTTTAGGGTTTAGGGTAGTGCGCCCAACCAGCCACAATATCCGTGGACAAAGGGGATCCTGACTCTTTGGAACGCTCCGTCAATTGAATAATTTGGGTCAAGGGCCCTACCACGTCCAAGACCTATCAATTCCTTTCTTGGGATCCCTCATATACTTGGAGAAAAAGGTACATAGTTTCTCATCAATTTCAGGCGTGTGTGCCACCTTCCCCTTCAGTGAGGGCCTGGGGCATTCTCCCCTCATCCTATTCCTGACCTCCCTTTCAAGGGGTTGATGGATTTTCCCCACCACATACTCTGCCACTTTGGCGTCAGTTGTCCACTCTGCCGACCTAGGATGGTAAATTTGGGTAGGCTCGAACATGTCAGAGTGGACCCCGTCCCCAACCGGGGACTGAGAGGAGTGGGACTCTGGACGCCAGGGACGCCCCGAGTCCTTATCCTCATCGGAGGAGAAATCGTCCTCCGATACACCCTCTCCCTCTAAGGGAAACCCGCCGTCGGGGTCTACAATAGTGGTGACAGTGTCACAATTTTCTCCGGGCCCCTCCTCCTCCCAGCAGGGTGCATGTTTTAGTGTTCGCGCACTCTTGAGGAAGGTCTCCGTAAGTTTATCAAATCCTTCCAAGTGCCCCGCGTTATGCTTAACGGCCCTTTTATTCCCCATCTGGGAGCTACTTGGACCCGCCACCACCAGATCTGGGTCACTGAACACCCCAGGGATGCTTTTCGCCAGCTTATCAACCTGATCCCTAAGAGGAGCCAGCGCCCTAGAAATAGCCAGAGAGAGGGCTTGGTCCACTGCTGGAGGGAGAAGTTGGGGGCCATTCCTCCTCCACTTCCTGGTAGGAGGAGTAAAAATGGTCTTCTGGAGAAGACATGATAGCAGAGGGTGTGAGCACAGAACAAATGCCCTTAAAATCCTTAAGACAGCCCCCTCGCCGGTGCTTCAACAGCTGGGCTTTCCCCGAAGCTGTTATAAGAATAGACTGAGGCGCAATACCAATTACCACCACCAGGTGGTGCTGGTCACTAACTTGGCCGTGTGGGGAAATCACCGCGTAGCGGTGTCAAAATTAGGCGAGGGTTGGTCGGGAATCAAGCGGACACTAAAGGAGTGACCGGATTCCCAAACGCGCGTAAAGACCAGCGGGAGCCCTCGACGGAGCTGCCTCGCTCGGACCAGACGCGCCTGGCAGGATCTCACCGTGCGCAGAGCACACAGCGGGAGAAACTGCGAGGGGGAGAACGCGGTCGGGCAAGAGCCTGCTGCGCAGGGAATATGAAACAATACCAAGGCAATAATGCTAATAACGTGCACAAGAAACCGCTATACAAACAGCAACAACATCAGATTAAGCCAAGAATGTAAGGAATGCACTTAACTGACGAGCAGTGAAGAAAGAGGAAGCGGAAGGGACGTCACAATATTATATACGATGGACTGTGATATGATTGGACTATAGTTGCCTTGGAGACTTCCCCTAATGGTTCATGGGTTGTGTAGTCTTTTGTTTAATGATTGTTGTGTTACGTTTTCTTTGAACTGCTATGCAAATAAAGTGAGGAAAGATATGCATAATCCTCGCCTCCGTCCTGCCATAGAATTCATTAAACTTTATTTGATCTGATTTAGAAACATAGATCATAAAAGTGTACATAAAAACAGTAAATACAATACAATACAGTGAGAATTAATTAAAACCAGTAGGTAAAAACGGGTGTTACAAAGCCTGGTTCAGAGCAACTTCAGGTTAACAGAATCGTAAAGTTCAATGTTTCGCAAGATCAATCTCATGTACTTCGTGCAAAATACGCAATAAGGGGTCCAAGTAAGATGTAACGCTCCAATACCTGACCAGTTTGCACTATATAAAACTGCAGAAAAACTAAAAATAAAAAGTGTTTTGCACACTTCTGTCATTGGGCTATATGTGGGCTACATCTGGGTGAAGTTTCCTAATTTCGTCATTTACTGCAGTCTCCTCAGTAGGAAATGCTTTCAGTTTTTTACTTTGATTCGATCAAGAAGGCCTTCAGATGTGTCACACATTTGCCATAAATTCAGAATGTTAGCACTCTAGTTGTTCATTAGATCACTGTAGTAAAGCTACTGCTCACCAGGGAGTTAACTGGAAGTCTACTGCTGGTATTGAAAGTGATTGTTTCAGTCTGTATGTCAGAATTTTCTAATGAAATAGAAGAGGATTTGAGATCTCACTTAAAACATGCCCTAATTTTTCTTTCTGCAGCACTAACCATAATTTCTATGGCAAAATGAACCCCCTCATTTTGTTCCTTTTTAAATTAAATGTTTTAAGTGTTACCAGTTTATTCGAATCAAGATGGCTTCAGGTGTGCCATACTTTTGTCATAAGTAAGACTGTTAGCGCTCTAGTTGTTCTTTAGAACACTCTGGGATGCTGCAGTAGAACACAAAGGCATCAACTGACAGGCTGCTCCTGTTGAAATATAACAGGAAGATATTTGAGATCTCACTTAAAACATGTCCTAATTTTCCTTTCTACAGCACTAACATTTAATTTCTATGACAAAATGAACCCCCTCATTTTGTTCCTTTTTAAATTAAATGTTTTAAGAGTTACCAGTTTATTTCAATCAAGATGGCTTCAGGTGTGCCATAATTTTGTCATAAGTAAGACTGTTAGCGCTATAGTTGTTCTTTAGAACACTCTGGAAAGCTGCAGTAGAACACAAAGGCATCAACTGACAGGCAGCTCCTGTTGAAATATAACAGGAAGATATTTGAGATCACACTTGAAACATGTCCTAATTTTTCTTTCTACAGCACTAACCATAATTTCTATGACAAAATGAACCCCATCATTTTGTTCCTTTTTAAATTAAATGTTTTAAGAGTTACCAGTTTATTCCAATCAAGATGGCTTCAGGTGTGCCATAAGTAAGACTGTTAGCGCTCTAGTTGTTCTTTAGAACACTCTGGGAAGCTGCAGTAGAACACAAAGGCATCAACTGACAGGCTGCTCCTGTTGAAATATAACAGGAAGATATTTGAGATCACACTTGAAACATGTCCTAATTTTTCTTTCTACAGCACTAACCATAATTTCTATGACAAAATGAACCCCATCATTTTGTTCCTTTTTAAATTAAATGTTTTAAGTGTTACCAGTTTATTCCAATCAAGATGGCTTCAGGTGTGCCATACTTTTGTCATAAGTAAGGCTGTTAGCACTCTAGTTGTTCTTTAGAACACTCTGGGAAGCTGCAGTAGAACACAAAGGAATCAACTGACAGTCTCTGCCCTTGTCGGATGTACATGTTTTACTGAGAATGTCAGACTTCATTCTCACATGACTGAGAAAGATAATGTGAATTTACAGAAAATATGCTCTCATTTTAGCTTCTGGAGCACCTTCCAAAACTGTATGGGACAAGCATGTGAAAATAGTTTTCTCTCAAACATGATTCATGATATCCCAGCAGAAGGTTTTTCACAGGGTAAAATCACCTTAGAACACACCACAATTCCTGAAATTAGTATGGTACCATCAACAAATGAATTCTAATGTAACTAAAGTCTGTTATCACCCTTTATAGTTCTCCTTTTGGTAACCCTCAAAATCTTCGATTCACTACAATGCATTTCAATGGGGTACTATCATTTATATTGGTCCCAAGATGGCTGCCAGCAATTCCAGGATGAAGTGCTGACAGCCAATCAGATCTCACGATGACATGTGTGGTTAGGCTCCGCCCAGATATATATGTGTTTTCTTTTTCAAATTTCTCAGGAACTACTGAACGGATTTACACCATTTAACCAAAAGGCACGACTCTGAACCAAGGGCTACCTTTTTGTCAAATTTGGTGTAATTCCGTTCAGCAGTTCGGGCTGTAGCTGCGATGAAAGGTTCCTATGGAAAATTGCATGGGGAAAACACGTTTTGGGACCCCCCTTTTTCTCGGCCCCCGCTTGCCGAATCACCCCGAAACTTTCAGGATAGGAGCGGACCGGAGCGGGCCATAAGTTTTGAAACTTTCGCGAAGATTCGTCAACCGGCGCCAAAGTTATTTCAAATAGAATGTTGTGGATTTACTATGGAAAATAGGTCCTAACTATAACTATCTACTGGCGACCGCCAGTAGATAATATATATATATTTCGATTTTCAATAAAATCTCAGTATAGTGGAAGGACAGAAAGGTAACAATAATAGTTGTTAAAATATTTTAGGCCATCACACACACACCAAGAGTTCTAGTTTTGACAGTGTCCAACTAGAACATCCAATTTTATGTGGATTTGAACATGATACCAATATAAAGGAAATTCTATAGCCCATCAATTTTCACTCCATTCATATACTACAAGCAGGCACACTTTTTTTTCCAAATTTCAAAGTGTTGGTTTTATTGAGAGTAACAGAGAGAAGATTTTCCTGATTATAAGACAACAAAGGAGCTGTCTGATGTTGCAGTCAGATTTGAGTTTAGTTGAAAATTAACAAATCATCTGCTTACATTAATAATCAAAGGTTAAAATGTTCCTAATATGAAGAACATGTATTAGCAGATCTCAAATTGGCTATGAGGTCATCAACATAGAAGTGTAGAGGCAAGAACATAGCTTTGTTATAAGCATCTTTGAAAATACACACCCTAACCCCAGTATTTGAGCGAATGACCTTTAAAGTTTAAGTACAGCTTAGTCTAAACCCTTTCTTTCTAATTTTCTCCAAAGGATATTGCAGATCATCTCATCGAAAGAAACAGTGTGATCAACCACACAGGTGTAAAGGTGCATTTCAGAGCTCAAGGCTTTTGTCACAATTCAGGACATGATCATGATGTTATAGATAGCCCTTGAATGTTTCCTGAACCCCAACTGTTTGGGCTTTCAAAGCAGTTTCTAGGGTTTTGCTCAATCTGCTTCTGCTCATGCCCCTTCCCAATCAATGTTCCCCTGCAAGTCTTCTCTCCCCACAGTTTTTTCAGAGCATAGCCCACTGTGATGTATTTGGTTATTTTCCTTTCAGAGCATGTATTGTGAATGAAACTTTCCATTGTGTTCCTGATGTATCTTTCTGAAGAGCACTTCTGCTGGAAGTTCTGATGCCGACTTGCTACCACATTAGTGTATTAGTTTTTGTTTGAGAATGTTTCATACTGTATTTTACATTTCTGGACTGCTGTTACTGTGGAAGTTAATGGAAGATTCTTGACTACCTTAGAAAATGTGTTAGAGTTATAAAACATTTAATGACGATCACACTTCTGATTTGTCCAATATGTGCTATCGCTAGTCATGCTACGATGAATTTGCAGTTTTCCTCATTCTTTATGTGTAAAATGTATATAAAAACCCCTAGTTTTGGGGGAGAGCCAGAAATGATTAATTCTTCAACCAGGGATTCTGTCCTGTTTTATTTCGAAGAGACTTTTCGTTTTCCTCTGAGAACTCTGTCTACTAGGAGACTTTTCTTTTTCTCCAAACATGCTGTCAGTGTTCCTTGTGAACCTGACAATTAGGTTTTAGAGAGACTTTATGTTTATTAAGGCATATAATAATGTCTGATTTTGTACTATGTACTCTGCATCTAAGCTTTCATGGCATTTACAGCTGTACCACTTATTTAGAGATTATTGTAGTAAAACTCTTTAACTTTTCATTGCTCTAGAACTCAGTTATTGATTGGTCTCAGTCACTATTTGGTTTAGTCTACTAATTTTGTTGGGTCTGATGTTGTGGAGGGTGGTGACTCTTTTTGCTAGATCCAGGGTGGTGGAGTGGAGCTGCAAAAGGAAAATTTTGGGGTGATTGAAATATTGGAGTTCAGTGAATTATTGGGGTTCGGACTCCCAAAGATGCACATTGTTTCCGCAGTAATGACATTTTGTATGTACAGATTTGGCTGAATACTAGCTCTGTTTAATGGTTGGTGTTTCAGTTGTTTTCTTTCTGTGTGGCCTGCACAAGTAATGGGTCCACATTAGTCTTCCACTGGTAACCAAACACCCGATTGTAGCGCTTGACTCAGGGTAGTGAAGCAGAGCAGTCCAAGGCCTATTTAAGGGAAGGGGTGTGGGCTAGTAATAACCATTGATGGGCACACAATAATAACACAATAACCGATTGTCCAGTCTGTGCTTCCTCTTTTGAAAAAGGAAAAGTACATTTACTACACACACACTACTCAAAACTATGCAGTAATTTACAAATACACATAAGTCTGATGGAAATACCCCTTGGTGACAGCCCCTCGCACCTTACAATCCTTTTGGTGGGGACCCTGTTGTCCTGGGGCCACCACAAAGTGAAAACGGGCAGGTTTTTTTTAACAAAACAGGCAAGCCCTGCAGGGCATTATGAGGCGCTACTCGGAGGTTCCTGAATTTTTAATGCGTTGCTCTCCTGCTGCTCGGGGAGACTTGCGACCTCCTTTTTCTTTGTTCAGGGGTGACCAGTCCCACCCGGGCACCCTGCACTGCCCATTTGTTGGGGGTCAGCTCAAGGAGTCCACCCCTGGCTGTCCCACCCGGCTCCCACATGGGCAGCTCTCCTGTGTGCTGCCACGGGAGCCAACAGGTCTCCTCTGCCCCATCCGCTCCTGCTAGCAGGGCACAGTACTCATGGCGGCCTCCCACTCCCCCGAGTCATGGGCACAGGGAGCGGGGTGGGCCGGATACATTGAGGGGAGCATGGCGGTGCTCCCCCTTCCCCCTCTTTCTCTTGGGGCGCAGGGATGGGGTCCTGGGCCCCTTCTTGCACTTGAGGTGTGGGGAAAGCGCAACAGTGTTTCCCAGCGTTTGCAGCCATCGGAGGCCCGGAGATGGGGTCCCGGGCTTCCTAGGTATAAAACTGTTCTGGGGTTGGGGACCTCACGCCCTTGGGAGCATCAGGGTGGGGACCCCAGCTCGCCCTCTCCTGACCATCTCTTTCAGGACCTTTCCTTGCGGCAACCCCCAGACCCTGGCCCACCACGGGGGATGAACAGAGTCAGGCAGCGGACCTCCATGTGCTCTGGGTTTGCTCTAGAGGTCAAAGGTTAGGATTCTTCTCAGGCTGATATCTCGTGGGTTGCTTGGTTTTGGTCTTGCTTTGCTCCTGGTGGTGAGCCCTAGCCACCTGGAGCACTTTGTGTGGGGTCCCTGCACCAGCCATTCTCCTTGTTTTTTCTCTGGGCTGCTCTCCTCCTTGTTGCAGAAGCCCAATTTTTCCCCCAACTAGTCCTCAGGTGGTGTAAGGAGATCAGCTTCCCTGGTCCTGGGAGAGCTCCACTGGTCCTGGGGTTAATTAGAGTCAGAGTCCTTAGTCCAGATGGCCATCTGGGGTTCTTCCTTCCAATTGTCCATGGCAGCTGCCTTCAGTTCCAGTGTCCAGCAGAAAAGCACACCCAAGAGAGCTCTCTGCCCTGCGCAAGACCTTTTAAGTGGGGATGGGAGGTTCCAGCAGGGATGCACCTCTGCCTATCCTGGGGTGCCACATCACTTCTCCTACCCATCCCAACCTTCCTGCACAGCCTGCTGGGGCATTTCAAAATGGCGTCATCCAGGATTCACTTGCCACATCTGCTCTGGGAGACTCGGTCCACTGCTTGCTGACATCACTGCCAGGGTCTTTCCCAGCAAATGTTTGAAGGAAGCTACCAACTGGGTTGGCTCCAGAGGTCTGGGCTCCCTCCTTTGTTTAGTGGGCTTATGCAGGCCGATCCCTGACACAGTTTGACTGCTGATGGATTGATGCAGAGCATTCTGCCCCATCCCTTTCTTCCTCAGGAGCTGAGTGAGCACTGTTAATTGCTCCCTTTGTTTGGGGAAGCAATTGTTTCTGAGGCTGGAGAGAAATGTAATTACTTTAGCACAGCAGGGTGACAAAAGGGCTGTGCTCTGATCATGGGCAGGGCCAGAGAAATGTTACATTCCTAGATGACCCATAAGAGGTATAGATATTTTTGTGGACTTTGCAGAACTGATTTTCTAATACAGTTTGCGTCCTAAATCGGTATGACTCTGGTGTCTGTAGGCCAAGGGGAAGCAAAACTGCACTCTAAGGCACCCCTCCCCATAGGTATACAATGGAGTGTCGCTGCAGACAAGACAGTAAACCACAATTACTTTCCCTATTAGTGTACACTAACATTATGAGGCCTTCCCCAGCTCAATACCCAATTCTGCAGAGTTCCCTCTGCTCCAGGCTACCTGTGCAAAGTTACCGGGCTGTGCATGACAGGAGTCTCACACGCACAGCCCTCACACATGTACATGTGTTCATGTGTAACCATCCAAGTGCCTCTTACCCTTGCTGCATCGCAGTGGCCTTATCTTAAAAAGCAGAAACTGGCAGTAAGCATGCGCAGTCCATTTACCAAAAGTTTACTGTGGGTGAGTCCCAGATTATGATACTCTCACACAGTAAAATGTCGAAAACCAGGTGGTCAAAAAGCAAAAAATCTTGGAGCATTAGATGGGCAGAACCATCTTCTCATACTTTCCAACCAAGGCACCTGATTATTAACACAGCGCTGGTACATCTGTTCTTGTCACTGCCTAAATTAAGTTTTAAAATGGTGCTATAGGCATTCCTTAACAGCACGGCAAGAGTTTAAGCGTGGTTATCATGCTGGTAAAACGAATGGTTGTTTGTGCATTTGTTGACCATAACTACTGCCCACTTTGGAATAGTGGTTTCCTTTGAACTTCCTTTTTAAGTTGGACATTTAGTTTTTCACATGCAGCAACTTCAAGGTTAAAAAGCCAGCATGTTCTGTTTCTTCGGGATCAATTTTGTGAATTATGTGCGGGCACACTAAGAAGTAGTATAGCGGTCACAGTGATGTATTTTCGACACTTGAATCTGATGGCATGATTGCTGGTTGTAATTTAGTATGTGCACTGACTCCATTGGATCGAGTTTCTCTGATTTATTATCAAATAGTTTGGATTATGTGCGGTGTTGAAACATATTATGGAAGGATAATGTAGAGATTTTGCAATTGAGATTAAAGCAGGAGCTTTTAGGGTTGAATTATGTCTCCTAAGCCCTTGAGGACTGAAACTTGCCTTTTTATTTTCAGAAGTGAATGCTGAAATTGGCTGCAATATAATATTGTGCTAGTGAGCCACTATGATCCTTTTATTTCAATATGATGGTATGTCAATTATTTGAATTATCTTGTACGGTTGGAGGTCGAATTACTGGGGATACTATAGTTTTAATGTTTTTGTTCAATTATTTTTCTCTTTTTTAGAAAGACTGCTTGTGATTTAAATACTGTTTCAAATTGAATTTACCGAGATTTATATAGGTACTGAAGATTTTTGTGCACTTATATTGGAAATTTCCACACGTTTCTCCTAAACGTGTTTGGATATGCACAATTTCAGGGAGTCAGCTTTTCCCTTTTCACTGGGATGCAGGTAATTCAAAATTGAATGAGATGACCATTTGAAAAATAATTGCATGCCAGCATCTTGCTCTAACTTTGCAAGTCTTTAATTTGTAAAATCTGTACTGCATGGCATGCATAGTTACCTTTTTATCTTTCTTTCTTGTCAAGAGTATGGCGTTCTTTTCTAACTTTGCTTAGCATGCCTGGTCCTTTTTCTTTTCATTTTTCTTTGGCTTTATTCTTCATATTAGCCGTTACAATTATCGGATCTCATGATAACTTATTTAGGTCTGATTTGAATTAAGTTTCGTTATTTATGAAATCTGATTAGATGCACTAATTTAAAGGACAGATTATGTATCAGTATGTTTCATTACGTTCTAATTTGTAATTTCTTATCTTTCTTTGATTGTTTCTTCCTTCTATATATTTAATGATGGCTTTTGGTCTCCTTTTTATTGTGTCATTTGGCTAGTCAATACTTTTGTTCGGTATTTTTTTTGAAAGGTCGTTGTTAGACCTGGCATCCTTGGCGTGGTTTCCCCTGACTTTTTGCCTCTAACTCCTGTATTTTTGAGACTGTGCTGGAATTCGTTTTTGCTGGTTAGATGCTTTGGGCACTTTGCCACTGCTGATCAGTGCCAAAGTGCAAGTGCTCCCTGGTTAAATTGCTATTGTGATTGACTATCCATGATTGGTATATTTGCTTTACCAATAAGTCCCTAGTAAAGTGCACTAAGTGTGCCAGGGCTGGTGATTCAAATGCTACTAGTGGGCCTACAGCACTGATTATGCCACCCACAGGAGTAGCCCTAAGATGGTGTCTCAGGCCTGCCACTGGAGTGCCTGTGCGCAGTTGGTGAACTGCCATGTTGTCCTGGCCAGTGTACACACTTGCCAGGCCTAACCCTTCCCTTTTCTTACACATTGGACACCCCTATGGTAGGCCCAAGGTACCCCCCTGGGCAGGGTGCAGTGTATGTGAAAGGTAGGACACGTACTAGTGTGGGTAACATGTCCTGATAGTGAAATACTGCCAATTTCGTTTTTCACTATTGAAAGGCTATCTTGCCCATAGGATAACATGGGGAATGCTGTGTAACATGGTTACCTGCATATCTTCCCATAGCAGCAAGATAGAAAGTTGGAATCTGGTACCCCTGAACTCAGAATTTAATTACACATCTTTTAGTGAAGATGGTTTTTAAATTCTAAGTTTGGAAATAGCATTTTTAGAAAGTGGCTATTTTCTTGTTCAACCTTTCTGTGTGCCTCTGCCTGTTTGTGAATTGACTGTCTGGTTTGTGAGTGACAGGGGCTGGGGGTGGCTTCAGGAGGCTGGGTGAGTCAGCACTAGGCTGAATAGACCTATCTACATGTAGAGTGGTGGGAGGAGAGCATCTGGGTCTGAATAGGGCTGTGCCTGCCTTCCACAATGCTGGCTCCACCTCCTGCGGTGTGTCTGATGACCCTGGCCCACACTCACAAAGGAAAGAGAGGTGCCCTGGCAGAATGCACCCTGAACTGGTTTGGACTGGGTCCAGGACCCCTCACACATGGAGAACAAAGACTTTTGGGGTATAAATACTAGAGCTGAAACCCCTGAATTTTAGACTACTTCTGGAATCAAGAGGAATCCCTGCCAAAGAAGATCAGCTGAAGAGACTGAGGAGAAGTACTGCCCTTGCTGTGTGTCTGGGGTTGGCCTGCAGTTTGCTGTTTCTACTGAGGAGAGATCTAAAGGACTTTGCTGTGTGCTGTGTCCCCTGCTTGAAGAAGGACTTTGCTGTGTGCGGTGTCCATCTGAAGAAAAAGTCTCCAAGGGCCTGAGAAGAGCTGGCCTCCTGTTTCTGAAGTCCCAGGCACAAAAGGACTTCACCCCCAGCTACCCTGAACTTCCTTGCTGGGAGTTCCAGTCTGCCAGGAGGGCCTGTAACTGTGTGTAAGGCCTCTCTTGCTGTTGGGAGCTGGAAGCGCGACGCAATGAGAGAACCGTGACGCCGCCGCAGCTGCCGCATCATCGAGAAGCGTGTCGCCGCTGCCGCTGTTCGCCGTCGCAACCCCGGAGAAGTGTGTCACCATCACCAAGGGTGTCATCGCAACACCGGAGAAGCATGTCGCAGTGCCTGTCGCGGCTCCGAAGATCACCGAGTTCGCCGCACGGCCATCGGGCGTGCACGCATCGCATCTACAGTGTCGCATCGCAACAAAAACGCCATTTCATCGCATCGCACCGGATCAACGCAATGTATCAAGACGCCATTTTGTCACACCGGAGCGCAGGAAGAACCGACGCATCGCCTTCACTGCGCCCCTTTTGCTTGTTTTGCGTTACGCATCCCAGGTACTTTGAGACTGAAAGTGTCGCATTTGAGATCTACAAGTTTATTTTTGCAACAACCCTTTTTAAAGACATTCTACTGAGTTTTGTATGTTGGATTTTTGACGTTTTGGTCTTGTGTAGTTTAGATAAAGATACTTTATTTTTCTAAACTGGTGTGGTGTCCATTTGTGGTGTTTTCACTGTGTTACTGTGAGTGTTGGTACAAATACTTTACACATTGCCTTTCGGATAAGGCTGTCTGCTCGTGCCAAGCTACCAAGGGGGTGAGCAGGGGTTATCTAAAGTGTGTATCCCCCTTACCCTGACTAGAAGCAAGGGTCCCTATTTGGACAAAGGTACCTACCTCTGCCGACTAGAGACCCCCAGTTCTAACAGTCGTTGACTGTAACGAAGCGACAGAAAAGACTGTAAAAGTTGCAAAGCATTTGCTGGCCCTTATACTTGTAATCATTGGACAGGAGGACTTTTTTTTTTTTTTTTTTTTTAAAGGGGCCCCTTGTCCTGTTCAATTAAAGAATAAAACATATCATTAATTATTATAAACAAAACTAGTCCTGTGTTGTTTCTAACACTGTGCTTAATCACTCATGTTAAAGAAAGAAAGAAATCTTATAGAAGCTACCATCACCATATTCAATGCCCTACCTGAAATATTATCCTCTGTGGGTTCTGGAGAAGGGGAGTGGGAACAATTTGTGGCCAAACACATGTCCTACAACCTATGGGAATGGCCTACAGCTGTTCATAGGGCTGTTGGATGCAAGGGGACAGGGTGTGCGGCAAGGCTGGGCTCAAGCAGAGTGTTAGACCTGACATCCTTGGCGTAGTATTCTCGCAAACATTTTCCTTTCCCCTCACCACTATTGCTTCCTGAATTCGTTTTTGCTGGCTTTAGGACTCTGCATATTCTACCACTGTTAAACAGTGCTAAAGTGCTTGTGCTCTCCCCTTCCAACATGGTAGCACTGGCTTACACCCAATTAGCACCCTTAATTTACTAGTAAGTCCCTAGTAAATGGTACTACATGCACCCAGGGCACGTACACTAAAGGCTGCTAGTGCGCCTGCAAAACTCATTGGTCCACCCTTACAGTGGCCTTTGAAAACAGGTCTCAGGCCTGCCACTGCAGCCTGGAGTGTAGTTTTTAACTGCCATTTCGACCTGGCAAAATAATACATATAAGTAACCCCGAAGGTAGGCCCTAAACAGCCCAGCCCAGTTTATTTAAAAGGTTTGACATGCACTTTTAAATTTTACATGTTCTGGTAGTGAAAAACTCACAGATCTGTTTTTCACTACTGTGAGGCCTATCTCTCTCATTGACTAACACTGTGTTACTTTATTACATTTAATAAGTGAGAACCTTTGATTGGGAGCACTAATTGTTATGATGTTAGTACTGAAATGTATTGTTGTAATTTAAAATCCTCATTATTGGTAAAGTCAGATTTTAAATCACAATTCTGAAAATGCCACTTTATTTGCAATGAGGAAGAATGCCAGTATTGGCCAACACATTGTCAGAGCTGAGATTGCGATGCCTAGTCAGAAGAAGGATCTACGGGCCCAATGGAATTTAAACCAATCGAGGGGCACCATAAGTGTGGAAATTGTTCGGTCTGTGTATTCACAGTTGAAGGAAGTGAGTTTAGACACGAAACCCAGAAGTGGTCTCACAAAGAATTCTCCAACTGCAAAACAAACCAAAAAGTGAATCAACGCATAGTGCAGCAGCGCTCCAGAATTAAAACGAAGGTGATGACAGCGCCCATGGTGACCCATTTTTGGAAAAGAAACATAGTGAGAAAGAACTTAAATGGACAGTACTTTCAGTGATTAAACAAAATCCTTGAGGTGGAGATATAGAATCGTCTTTATTACAAAAAGAGGCATACCTCATACTGAAAAATTAAACAGCACCATTAATGTCTTAAACGAAATGTCGGAATTATCCAGGACATAATTGCCTTCATTCCAAGGACTCAAAGTCCCAAAATGCATCATAATCAGATTTGGAATAGGAGTTTCTTTTACAGACTGCTGCTACGTCTTGTGTTGGTCTCTGGAAAGCTAAAATAGATTTCAGTGGTGCCGTTGACCCCCATATTTAAAAGTATGCATCCATAGCGACAAACTTATCACAATACATGTCTTTTTCAAAAAAAGCAATTCACATTTCAACTGGAAGGGGCCGTCTCCCTTTGTTCTTTTTTAAACAACACACCTAGCAGGAAGTAACCGCCAGCGCCTCAACTCGGAAAGACGATGACGCAACGCCGTAACTGAATGAAGCCTCCTCCGCTCTGCTTAGATACAATGATGCACTGCTCCGCTTTAAAACGTATCCTAATCGCATGTCGGTTTCTCCTAAAGAGAAAGAAATAAACAACAAGCCACAGTTGAAAACGCTACACGCTGAGCATGTTCGGGGAGGAATTCACGAGAGCCAAAGTCCTCTAGATTTTCAAGTAAGCCAATGCGGAGTCCCACAGGGTTCATCACTGAGCCCCACCCTCTTCAACATCTACATGGCCCCCCTCGCAGCCATCGTCCGACAACACGGCCTCAACATCGTATCCTACGCCGACGACACCCAGCTCATCCTCTCCCTCACCAAAGACCCCACCACTGCCAAACTCAACTTCCAGAAAGGAATGCAAGACGTCGCAGTCTGGATGACCAACAGCTGCCTGAAGCTCAACGCCGAGAAGACAGAAGTCCTCGGTACCACCCCTTCTGCATGGGACAGCACCTGGTGGCCGACCGCCCTCGGAAGCCCACCTACCCCCTCAGACCACACCAAGAACCTCAGCATCGTACTCGACTCATCACTCACCATGTACCGACAGGTCAACGCCGTCACCTCCAGCTGCTTCAACACCCTCTGCATCCTCCGCAAGACCTTCAAGTGGATCGCCCCTGAGTCAAGGAAGACAGTCACCCATGCACTCATCACCAGCAGACTGGACTATGGAAACGCACTTTACGCTGGCATCAACAAGTCCCTACTACGCAAACTCCAGACAATAAACACCGCCGCCAGACTCGTCCTCGTCATCCCCCGACACGAACACATCAGCCAACACCTACGAAGTCTCCACTGGCTCCCCGTGGAGAAAAGAGTCACTTTCAAAATCCTCACTCACGCCTACACAACAACGGACCCAAATACCTCAACGACAGAATCAACTTCCACGTACCCAAAAGAAACCTCCGATCTTCCAACCTCGCACTGGCCGAAACCCTGCGCATCCACAGAGCCAGAGCAGGCGGAAGATCCTTCTCTCACATTGCAGCCAAGACCTGGAACGAGCTACCGGCAGACATCAGACGCGCCCCCTCCCTGAACACCTTCAGGAAGACCCTCAAGACCTGGCTCTTCGGCTAAACAGATCTGCGGACCCCCCCTCAGCGCCTCGAGACCCTCGCGGGTGAGTAGCGCTCTTACAATTCCCTGATTGATTGATTGATGCGTTGCTACTTAGATTGATCGAATAAGCGGAAAGTGGGCTGGAATTGTAATCTTCTAAAACAGTATGTTTCCATTTATAGGAAGAAGCGTAGTTGCCCCGCATGAACTGCTTTTTGTACTGAGACAAGAATAAAACTCCTGTGTTGATGCCCTCTAATATCTAAGTAAGATAATGATAAAAAATACACTATGTAGGGGGATGGGTTAAAATTTAGTACAGCTTCCATTTATGTATGGTACCCCTTTTACTGTCACATTATTCAATAGAATCGTCTGTGAATTTGTGTCCTCGCTACATTAGTGACGAAGAGGTCTTTAGCAATCAAGCATAGAGCGCCAAACAGGTACAGTGCAGTACATTGCATAAATCTGACTTAATGGATAATGAGAAAGGCGAACTAGTTACAAAACAGCAACACCATCGATGATTGTTTTTATTATTTTATAGATCTCACCAAGTCAAAGCCCTGAAGAGAGCCACTGGGTCTCGAAACGCGTCGGCATTTTTCTACCATTGAGGAATCTTTAAATCACGAATATTAGCAGCTTTGAAGGATATTTTGTAACATTTTACCCCAGCTGGCTTTGCTTAAAAATTCCTTTCCAATGGGCAGCATCCTAACTAAAAGGACTATACAAACTATGCATATTAGGATTGCTGCATACATGAAATTTTCAAAATGACTGACTGGTGTACCATTTAGAATTTTGTGTTTATATATTATTGTTTTCATGTGTTTGATGTAATGTTTTTTATCTTACGTTGAATTGATGTAAAGTATTGTGTTGAAACAAAAAGTGTTTTCTCAATCTCAGACATATATGATAAGTGAAAAACCGAAAAAATTGAAATAATTGGTTAAATAAATAACCAGGACCAATGAATCAAGGTTGGGTCCTTTGTTCGCTTAAATAGAAAACCGCAACAAAAGTGGTTGTTCACTTGTACTTAGGCCCTATCTAGCTACTGATCCATTGGGCCGACCCCTTTCTACTTTGAACTTTTAGAAAGTTGGCATTTTCTTGTGCTAATCATTTTTGCCTTCTGCCAGTATTCTGGGTCACATGACTGTGAATGGCTCTGCTTTTGGGGTTTGAGTATTCCTTCCAGACAGCTAGACAGAGGGGACTAGTGGGGCCAGGGTGGGTTATTCTTCCAGGAAGGCTGAGTGCGGAGTTGTGCCTTGCCCCACTTATACTTCAAAGGGCTTGCCTCCAGCACACACAAAGAGACTGGACAGAAGCCTTTTGTCACCCAAGATTTCTTGGAGCCTTGACAGGGGAAGGGAAGAACTTTCCAGAACCAGATGTGGGGGGTAATACAGGCAAGCCCCTAACTTAAAAGACTGGCAACATATAAAATATTGAACCTCCAGAGCTACTCATCATGACACTCCTGGACCTGTGGACATTACAGAAACAGGATCACCTCGCACCCCACATGTCTGCCCTGCTGCCATCAGAGGACTGCTCTGCTGCTTGAGGATTGCCTTGCCCCCCAGGCGGCTGCTCTGGTGCTGGAGGACTACCCCGCTCTCTGAGAAGGAAGGCTGTACCTGCTGACTCCAAGGGCCAATTGGCTGACCTCCTGTTTAAGCTACAGGGACACAAGCTCCAGAGTCCTCCCTTGCAAATGTCCCGCTGACCTGCTGCACTGGACCTGCCTGAGCCCTTCTGTCCGCTGCTGAAGTGAGTTCCTGATTCCCAAGAGGTGCCTCCCCAGACCCTGAACCCTTGACTGGCACCAGATGATCTCATCCTGTAATAGAAGGTGAAATTCTAAAGTTTTGGGCTTCTTGCAACCGTGAATGGGCCTGTTTGCGTCGAGACTATGCCATCCGCTCCTACCGGTGAACCAGACTCTTTGCACTACAGCGACCACCAGCACATAACGGCAGAACAAGATCTGCACTTCATGCTACAGAAATGACAGCCCATGGTGACTGCTAACGTGAAGCTTCAGCAACAACAGTCTGCAACATCCGACCAGATCTTCGCACTATAGAGATAACTGTCAATGACTCCAGGCCTGCTCTTTGCACTAAGCGAAGAACATCAGTGATGCTCTTCCTGCTCCTTGGGGCCTCCTCCACCGCGTATGGAATTACCTGTGCTGGATTTTAAGACTAACTTTTTCAATGGGACTGACCTAGTCCCTGTATCTGGCTTGAGCTCCATTGTGGTCAACCTGAACTTTCCCCTGTCCAGCACAATCAGATGACCGTGAGAGGCACTTTGTGCTTTTACACACTATATCTACTTAAAAATATAAAAATGCATATCTCTGGATCTGATGATTGGATGTTGTCGTTCTGGTATCATTTTATTTAATAAAATGTACTCTATTTTTCTAAACTGGTTCCGGATAATATCTTGTGTTGTGTTTTCACTTTATTACTGTTTGTGGCTGCATACGCTTTGCCTCTAAAGTTCAGCCTGACTGTTTTGAGACAAGCTACCAGAGGGTTAAGCATAGGTTAATTTATTCCCCATAACTAGGATTGTTGTTACCTCCTGAGTTGGGTTTACAGCCCCCTGAACCAAGAACACGATTTCTTACACACAGGAAATGTCCTGTACATACATTGAGCAAGTAATAAAGTATATCATAACAAAATCAAACTCATTTACTTAAAAAAGATGAGTCAAACCTCATATGTTACTCATATGACAAAACAAGATGTATTCTTAAAAACTACACATTTTCCTAAACCATGAAAATCAGACATGTAATGGTTATGATCCGACGCCTAAAAAATACTAAAACCCATTAGCTATGGAGAGCAATGCCACCTTACGTTTGCCCTTGGTTGAATACCTATGACATTAGTAAAATCACTGATGCCATCACATATCATTTCACCATTGACATCACTGGTGGCATTGTTGGAAGACCATTCATGACCATTCATGCTTTTATAAAAAATGCATAGGCCCTGGTTCACAATGAGCCTTTGACCTCGGGACGGAGGCTCTACAGTTGTGGGGGCGGTCTCTGCAGTCTTGGCAGGATCTCCGCAATGGGAAACTGCAGTGCGGAGAGCCCACCACGACTACAGAGCCTCCGGGGCTCTTTGTGAATCAAGGTTATAGTGTGTAACAAGTTTTTTGAAAGTGCTTTGAGTACAGTAAAATCAGACAAGGAACGGAAAACTCAATGGATGCCTTTTGGATGGACAGGATTTTAGAATTTTGCTAAAGGAAGACAGATCAGTCGCGGCTCGCGGGGGGAGGGGGGATGTCGTACAAGGGTGGGGGCCGGGGGGGGTTTAAATAAAATAAAAATCATCTTACCTGGTCTGCGCCACCTCGGGTCCGTTGGCGCCTTCAACAGCCGCATCACTGCGCAGTGCTGGCAAGTGAGTGGCAACCCCTCAGCCAATCCTGGCGCTGGAGCAGCGCCAGGATTGACTTAGGGCACGGTAACTCTCCGCCTGCCAGCCCATTGCTCAACCCTCGCTCACCTAATGGGCATGCGCCAGCCTGAGCAGGCACCAGTGCGCATGACTGGGCACGGGCAAAAAATTCGCTGACCTTCCCCACTCATGCGCACTTGTGCTGCTGCCTGCCCCTGACAATGCCTGTCAGTCAACATGACGCCGGACCGCCCACCCCTTCAGACTCTGAAGGGGGTGGGCGGTCCGACGTCATGCTGACTGACATGCATTGTCAGTTCTCCCTCGGCGTCTCTGAACGTAAGTAAACTGAGAGTTTACTTAAGTTCAGAGACGCCGAGGGAACTGCGGGCGCGGGCGGCTGGTGGGGCAACGCCCCAGCGCCCTAATGGATGCACCGCCCCTGAGACAGATGCGCTTTGGGTGAGAGTGATCCCCAACACAGGAAGTATGAAAAAGTTCTAAAGGGTGAATGGATGGTTAAGGATAAACGGCGCGACCGTGACTGTTAAGCAAGCAATATGTGCCATATTCTTATATTCAGTAATATAATAGAGACTACACTGCTCAGGTTTCTTAGGAAATCACCAATCAGTGTCAATGAAGAAAGAAAACAACCAGTGCTAATGAGTCATATTGCGAATGGGTTATCACCAGTTTTAAACAGGTGGTAAAGTATTACTGTTTTGCTACTGGAATTTGGTCATTGACAGAAACATACCTACAATATTGAAAAAAGTCCCATACTGCCCTATCCATATTTTATGGAATTTGCGTCAGCCAGCAGTTGGAGTAAAGCTACAAAAATAAGAAAACAAAATCAAACCATCAGTAAAAAGACAAAGACTGGATAACACTTGCCTTCATGTCGTTAATAAGCCCAGTACTTTCTGGTACAAAAGTTTTTGTTTTGCTTCAATCACTGGCTTACAACGTGTCAAGGTTGGAATTTAGGAATTGATTTTACAGTCTTATAAAATTCTTCAGTGTTTCTTAAGCTGAAAATACCATACAGGTTTTATTCATTTGAACCACTCTAACAGAATCGGCAGAAATGCCCTGCTGCCCTGTCAAGTTAAATTTATGATTCACTGAAGATAAAGGATCATGTGATTTTCTTGTCAAAATTAGTAATTGGGAAGAAGAGGATATTCTTAGATCACAAGTTCTAGAATCATGCAACTTTATCCATTTTGGATGATAAGGAACTTAGGACTTCATGGACCAAGGACTTCATTTCGAGTTTGGTGGAAAGGGTCAGCCAAACACTTTGTTTGCCTGCTCCATTTAGAGTCAGACGAAACATAATTGTTTCTGACTTAAGTGTCTCCTCTGGCTCTGATGGTGGACTCCCAAAACTGACTGACCCATGGACATCAGACTATGTAACTCAGATCGTCTACACTATTAAGGCAGACATTCTGACATTGTTTTCTGGTTTGGGAACACCAGCAAAATAATATGCAGGTCTGAACATCCCAAGGGTTTTAATCATGTGCTGGGCGGCATGTGAATAACCATTACCATAGACCACCATGGGCACATTTTTATGACTTTAGCGTGATGGTTCCAGCACTCCTTATATACACAGAATATAGAGACAGCTGAAGGGGTTAGTGACTCAACACACAATTAGGATAAGATTCGAGCACAAATGAGTAGGTATGGCCACTTCAAAACTTAGATTAAATAGGCCAGACCGTTGGCTGTTGGTGACGAGCTGACCAATCAATATATAACCTAAATGTAGGTTTTGCTGCAATACCCTGAGCTTTCTTTCAGGAGCACACCATTGATGAGAAACCCAGGACACTAAACATTTACACATCAATGTTCCCTTTGGTAATTACCTTGAAGGGTGTCCTAATTTTTTATGAGTGCCTTCATTTTGTTTGAGTGCTAAGCCGGTACCTTTAAACACAGCACAGCAGCAGTAATCATTCAACCATACAAAAGCCTTAGGTTTTTGGACATGTAGATTCCAAAAATCCCTAATCATAAAGAGTAAATGGGAGTATTACACAACCGTAGCAAGGACATGTGGAAATTAATGCCTATTAGGGGCTCTTATATGCATTGCTTGTGGGTGGATGGTGCCCCAATTAGTATCCCTCTAAGATCCTCATTGTTTAACAATACCCAAGCCTTTTTGCAACCGCAATGCCTACACCACACTAAGGGCTGGATGTACAAAGCAAATGGTTCTTTAGAAAAATCAACATGCAGGTTTACACATGTTACACTTGAAAATACGTCAATATTTGCATTGTCAACTTTGCCATTTAGCGACCTTATTGTTTTTAAAATGAAACAGTAGCACAACAGCACTCCTTTAAGTTGGAGTAGAGGCGAAGATACAACAGAGGCATTTTCTTACACATTTATGATTCAATCAACACGGTCCGGGTAAGGAGGTAAATGTTGAAGGAAAAATACCTTAAGAAATTCAAGTGGTTCTGCTGTTTGCTGGACACTTGTTAGGAAGGTCACTTGTTCCCCTTTCTGGGCTCGACGCAGCTTTTCTGTTTGTTCAGTGCGGAGTTGCAGCAGTTTCTTTATTAGCTCTTTTGTTTGCTGAAGACATTCTGCAATATAATTTGTGAAATGTTTGTACTGTGAAACGTGAGAGCTTTAACGGCAAAATAAATATATTCTCTAAAAACAAAATGCCATAGCACAATTGAGCACATAGGTTTATAATAACATTTTAACAAGCATTTGCAATGCAATAGGTCTTGCATTTAGCTATAGGCATTGTAAATGACAATGACTTTTATTTATGTTTTTGTTTTTAAAATATAAATAAAAGGCATTGTCATTTACAATGCCAATAGCTTAAACACGCGTAAATGCGAGACCTATTGCATTGCAAATGCTTGTTTTGTTTATCCGGAAAAAAGCTGCTTGTTTTGGACTTCTTTCAAAGCCTGGCTCCCAACATTGACATCTGCTGTTACTGATAGCTCCTGCCGGGAGCTGATGGCCCAGCCAGGCAATAAGAAGCCTGCTTTGAAGGATTCTAACCAATGGCAGGCAGAGCATGTGGGAAGGGGCGGGGCGAACTAAACTAACCAACCCTGAGCTTCTAATAGGAACAGTGACAAAACAAAGCACGCTGCTAAACAACTTCTTATCGCCGCCACCGGCCCCCCACCCTGCACACAGAAGCACTTCACCTCCTCGGGCATCAGAATGTGGCTCCTCCCCTCCCATGCCCTAAACACCACCTAACATCCAACACCAAGGACACCACAGCATGCCCTCTCCAAGAGACAACAATCCCCACCCCCCCACTTGTTTCAAGACTACCAACAAGTCCATGTGTATAAAGTGAGAAAACCAACAAGGGGCAGGGAAGGGGGGGGGGAAGAACAGAGGGACGAGGAATAATGATGAGGGAAGGCGGAAGAAGGGTGAGAAAAAGAGGCAGGGAAGAACGAAAGAAAACGATGATGGAAAGGGAGGAAGGGGGCAGGGAAGGGGACTAGGAGGGAGGATAGATACCAACGTGGACAGGATAGCAAGCCAGATTTTAAAGTACATAAGTAGAAGGAGAGAAAGATACAGACGTGACAGCCAGGGGCAGAGATGTACAAAGCCGGGAACAATGAAAAGAAAAAGCATTTGGGGGAAGAAGAAGATAAACTAAAGACTAAGAGGCAATGAGGGAGATTGAGATGAAGAGTAAGTCGAGATAAAAAGAAGAAAATGTGGGAATGGACGGGTGAGTCTGCAAGTTATAAGTATAAGGGTCAGGAAAAATATGGGTGCAGAGGTTATAGAAACGAGTGGTGCGTGCACTACCAGGAATGTAAAGAATGCAGCTGGCACCCGGCCGCGCTGCTGCTCGCTCCTGAGACTCCTAGGCCATGGGAGTCAACGTTTTGAGAGAAGGCGGGACATGCACCAGCCTTTGGCAAATTGCGGGCTTTTCAATTTTTGAAAGCCACACGCAATGGCCAATCCCTTCAGCTTTTCAGCAAACTCGTGCGTGTGGCTTTTTTTAGCCACACGCACGAGTTTGCTGAAAAGCTGAAGGGATTCCAAGAGGTCATTTTCTAGAGCAGCGCATGCGCGCTGCGCTAGGCTCGACCTAAAAATGCTAGGAGAGTATATTGCTTTTTTACTCTTCCTCAAATAGCATTTAATCAATGTCAAAGTCACAACTATGAACTAGACTATACATATTAAGGCATGTAATCTATGTGTTATTCACTTTATGACTTCCTGCATAAAAATACAACAGCTCGAAACTAAGCACTGAGCTGTACTCACCTTTATGGCAAAATGTTTTATTTGTGGAATAATTCTGAAAATGTTCTTCTCCTCCTGCACAAAATATGGAGGCCTGCTTGCCATCTTTGTAATAGAGCTCAATGCAGCATCTAGCTTTACAGCAATTTAGCGATATGTGTACACAGTAACACAATATTGGTTGAAAAGGTTCAAGTAATGCCTACATAGGGAATATTGTTTGCCCTTGTTTATGATTTATACAGGTCTTCTTACAGAATATATGGTTGGCCTATTCGATTACAGATGGATATCCCAATGAGGCTTGTAAGTTAGTTCAAGAGCTCTCCCCATACCAACCAACACGAATCTCCTGTGTGACATAGATTCAAAACTAAAGTCATGAAAAAAGAGCACTTTAAAAAAAAATCAGTGCAGTCTCCCTTGACCCTTCATCAGTCCCCTTCAACACAATGGTGAATGGGCAATAGGACCTGGTTCACCAACGTAAACGGAGTGAACTATACCACTTCTACACCACCACATTCTGCATGGCTTGCATCAAAAGCTTCTCTTAAGTATCAAAGTTCAGTCTCCAGGTGCAAGGAAGGGAACCACCCTGTCCACCCGGGGATGTTGAGGAGAATGCAGGGCAGTATCATGTCAGCATGCACATTTTTCATATGCATGCACAATGGAAAATCAATTTTCCCTTAGTGCAACAAACACAATGGTTTCACTGTCCACTCTCTCAACAGTTTACACTCCGGCTAACAGAGACAGGCAGGCATGTGGGCCTGCGACTGCGGGACCCCATGGGTGTGCCAGCCACAGTCTTGTCCCAGGAGGTAGAAGAGCTCAGGTTAACTTGTAGAACAAGGGGTTCCTGGCACCCAGATTAAAACGAGAATTGCAGCCTGCCCCTGCTGTCAGTGGGAAAACTGTACAAAAGTGTTTGAGAAGTGAGAATCCCCGAGGATGCAAGTATTACAGAGAGAGGCCCATTCGGTAGAGGAGTGGGGTCATTCAGGAAGACGGCAGGCCGGCCCACCCCAGTGCAGGATCACGTACCTCCAGGGTGATGACTCCCAGAAATTCAGCTTAAGTTAAAACATGACAGCTGACCCTATGAGGAAGTAAACCACAGAAGAGATGGGTCAGGATGGCAGAGCAGAGGTTCTAATGGGGAGACCATCAGGCAAGGACTCAAATGAATGGCCATATATATTTTATGTATATGCAGATATAGATAGCTACCCACATAAAAAAGGCAAATTTCAACATGTTAAGTAAAAATGTAAACTCGTATTTACTAAAACAATTGCTTTTTTGCAGTGAAAGGTGATTGGCTACAATAATTTCGGTGCAAGGTGTGGTGCCTGCGTTTCTCTGTGTCATTCAGCTGCTTCGGTGGTGGGGACTGGGTATCAAACTGAGCTGTGGTACGGGCCCCACCTTGCCCCTTCTGGAGATGCCACTGCTGCTCATTGGTGATAAATGTGAAGAGTGAGACTGTTGGAAATTGGGTTACTGGTTGAGGGGGGGGTGAAAGCCTAGTCAAGCAACAACCACAATTTCTGTCACGGTTGAGTCACAAGCAAACCCCAAATTAACCTGTGCTTAACCCTCTGGTAGCTTGGCACAAAGCAGTTAGGCTTAACGTAGAGGCAATGTTTAAAGTATTTATGCAGCACTTCAAACAGAACTAAAGTGACACCACAACACAAGAAAAATCCCAGACCAACTTAGAAATTTAGAACAATAAATTAAAATGTAATAAATTATTTGATACCAAAACAACATAAATCCAATCAGTAGAACTGCAGATATGAAGCTTTAAAGATTTAAGTGAAAATAGTGCCTTAAAGCACAAAGCGCCAACTTTGGTAATCTGGTCACACCAGACTGGGACAAAGTCACAAGTTCAGGCTGACCATGATGGAAAGTAAGCCAGTTACTGGGACCATTTAGGTACACTGAGCAAAAGTACATTAAAAGCTGGTTTGTGGTACGTTGCATGATCCTGCGTCGAAGATGTGTTGCAACGGATCCGAAACAGGGCTGCGAGGAGATGCGTCATGCTGCATCGGTTCTGACCAGAGGACCATAGCTGGGCTGGCAGAGCACCTTCAGGCCCTCTTCCAAGGGTCGAGGACTGGGTTAGCACCACTTGGGGGTAGAACTCATAGCAGACAGAGTTCAGGTGCAGGTTTCATGGTGGTAGGAGCCTTTTCTACCCCTGAGGTTCTGATCAGGAGGCCATCCAACTAGCCCTTAGATTCACTCTGGTGGTCCAGGCTTCAAGATGTAGGCCCAGTCCATCACTCAGGCAGCAGGGCATCAGAGTAGCAATCCTTCTTGCAGAGCAGCACAGAAGCCCTTCCGAGTCTACCACTGGGCCAGCGATGTACTCAAGTGTTTGGTCTGAGAGTCTAATATTTATACCTGGGGCCCACTTCTGAAGTAGGAGAAGGTTCTAGATGTTTTCACCCCAAGAAGTGTTTGGAATTTCCTGCCTCCCTGCGCTGGCCCACGCTTGTCTAGTGTCAAAACAGACTAGTGTCAAACGAGATCAGCAAAAACGGAGGAGAAAGGCAAAAAGTTTGGGGGAAGACCAACTTGAGGGTGACAGGTCTAACGGACACTGTACAATGCACAATTGAAGTAGTTCTCATGATAGCAGATCTCCATTGTTCCCACATTTTATGACTGATAGAGATAGCAATACACCATATGCGAAAGGAAGCTATATTGTTTTGCTTCATTTAGGTTAGATATTTTGCTAGTTTTCTCCCACCCCCCTTTTTTGGTTGGGCCTACCCGAAAACCCTATTGTTAACTTACAGTGAGCTTACAGCCCACCCACTGCTTACAATTGGTTGGCTTTAGTGTCACTTTCATTTGCATGTTTATTTTTTGATGCCTTGCCTTTCACTTCATGTGTTTGACCATCCAGTGGGAGCCTATCCTTATAACCATCCTTGTAATTGGATGATTGTATCCTTTCACAGCTCACTTTTAGGGAACTACTTTTTCCTTTTTGGTTAAACACCCCATGAGAGTGCATGTTTCCTACCTGTCCCTCTTGTGTGCTGCTTCTCCACCCACCCCTCTCATCCCAATCCCTTTGTGGCATGTGTTGCTTCCTCCACACTTAGGTCATCTGTTGTTTCCCCCATCCATCACAATCTGGATTTTTTTTATTTTCCACCTTCCAAAATCTCCTTTGTTGCTCCTGTGGCATATTTGGAAGCTATAGGAGGGGATGTATTTGTGGCAAAAAGAAAGTTAGCCATGTAGAAGCATTGTCTTGGGATGAAAGAAAGAAAAGTTCCGAAAACGTCACCAATGCCAGATTGCGAGGAGAGTGAGATTGGTGATGGGCCAGATGTAGAGGAAGGGCCTAAAGATAAATATGTTATGGCTATGAAAGCATTAGAAGAGAACTATAGTTAGAAGTTGAGCATAGTGGTGGAACGACATGTTTTTTTCGCCAACTCAGTAACCAGGTGAAAAAATTTAGCAATATGTGGCTGTGTTAAGGATGTTATTGGTTTCTTGTAAATTTAAAGATTTGCAATAGGAAATTCTTAGAGAACAAAGATAAATAGGATTAGTAATGTTAAAATACAAGAACATTTACTACAACTGAAGGACCCTTCATTGGAGAAGACCATTAGTATTGCACGCCGCATTGAGAATATGTCACGAAAGAACTTAATGAGAGTCATGACAAACCTAAATTAGATGATGGTAATGTGAGAGAGGTGTGCAGAGAGGTGGGACATCATCCCTGAAGGGACATATCAATTTGAATGCATGCAATTGGGATTGGCTTCGGCATCCAACGTTTTCCAGAGGGTCATGCAGAATGTGTTACAAAGACTATCCAATGTACTACTATTTCAGGATGATATTTTAGTGTGGGGTGAAAATAAAGAACATCATGATGCGGTGCTGAAGGGGGTATTGGAGAGAACTGGATTGACTGTAGGGTTGAAAAATGCAAGTTTGAAAGGAATGAAGTGGAATATTTATGGCGCACTTATCAGCACTAGGAACTAAACCTAAGTTGAGGCTAATTGAAGCAATAGAGAGTGCACCACCACCTAAAGATAAGGAATAGTTAAAATCTTTCCTGGATCTTGCGGAGTACTACTCCAAATTTGTGAAGCATGTTTTGGAAGGGGAACATGTGTTACATATGTTGTTGAAGAAAGGAGCAAGGCACAATAACTTGGGTAAATTTCAACAAGCATTCAACACCATAAAGAAAGCAATAGTGAATGCCAATGTGTTGGTGCTGTTTGACCCAACGAAGATGTCTATTGTTGTAACAGTCGCAAGTTGTTATGGTTTGGGTGCTGTTCTAATGCAGGAACATGAAGGGAGTGAAAGAGTTGTTGCTTTCGCATCACGTACTACAAAGGGGCGGAGCTCTCGTACTCTGTCATCGAAAAAAAACCCTGGCATGTTGGTGGGCCATACAATACTTCAGAACATTTGTGAGGGGAATAAAATTTGTGTTAAGAACAGACTATTGTGACGTGTTTACTGCCTCAGCAACGCTGCCTTGCCAGCCCGATCCGTAATAGCTAGAACTCTATATATTTGTGGTTAGCCTGCACTTTGCCAATTTTCTAATCTGTTTTCACTTGTTTTAATCTTTTTAACTTGCCTCGTGCTCGACCGCGGTGCCCGTATGTAAGAGCGGGGCCGCTTGGACAGGTCGGCGCACTAGTTGTTCCTGCTCACAATCTTTAAAACACGCACTGCCCCGACCGCGCAGCGTGTGACGTGTTTACTGCCTCAGCAATGCTGCCTTGCCAGCCCGATCCGTAATAGCTAGAACGCTATATATTTGTGGTTAGCCTGCACTTTGCCAATTTTCTAATCTGTTTTAATCTTTTTAACTTGCCTCGTGCTCGACCGCGGTGCCCGTATGTAAGAGCGGGTCCACTTGGACAGGTCGGCGCACTAGTTGTTCCTGCTCACAATCTTTAAAACACGCGCTGGCACGACCGCAAAGCGGTCGCACCGCCGGAAGTGCCGTCGGCGCGCCAAAGGCACGCCCGTCTGGGCACATCGGCGCCGGAGTACGCCCAGCGCCAGGACCCCTGCCCATTTTCCACCCCAAACCTACACAAGAGATCAGCTACTCGAGCTCAATACCGGTAAGTGTCACAACTCGACCATACTGATAAGAGTATGTGAACAAAGGACCAATTAAATGCAACTCTTGTGGCCTTACAGCTATGTACTCACTTAGCAAACACTCATTTGGTAAAGATAACAATAATACAGTCCCACCTCCTGCAACAAGAAGTAGTTATGACAGTGCTGAAGAGCTAGGAGCCACTCTAGCATCGCCAACTTACTTAGACACCAGCACAACGGATATCCGTACAGGTGGAAGCACCTCTCAGTGCTCTATTGCAGATCCAATACAGTGTATTTTGCTGAACACTAGATCTGTGATAAAGCATAGATACGAATTTAAATGTATGATGCAACTCTCAAACCCAGATCTTGTTTTTCTAACAGAGACCTGGGCGAATTATACATCAGAACCCGATTGTAATATCGCCATACCTGCGGGTTATCAAGTAGCCTGTGCAGACAGGAAAGGGGAAAAAGGGGGGGGGGTATTGCCATAATATATCGGTCTCATTTTAATGTTAGGATTGAGCCTACTCGACAATTGGAAGCGGAGGCCGTGATTTTTCATATTAAATGTAACAATTCCCTGTCCTTCCTGGGTTTACTTCTTTACCGGCCTCCGGGGGTAAGGTCCACTATTACCCACTCGCTCCAGACTCTTTTAGAATCTTGTCTAGAATCTCCTACTTTTACAATTCTAGGGGATTTTAATTTCCACCTAGAAGCTAACAACAATGTAGATACTGCCATGTTGCTGGACAATCTTGCAGGCTACAGTTTGACCCAGATTGTGTCTGAATCCACGCATAAGGCTGGCCATACTCTGGATGGCATTTTTACTAATAATCCTAACATTGTGTTGGTTAATACTCTGCCCTTGCCGTGGACTGATCATAAAGCAGTATATTTTAACGTACTAATCCCGAGGACAAACAGCTCCCATTTGAACAGATCACCTCTGGCTAATCCCGACCCTGTAACAGAATTCAAAAAAGAGAATTGGAAGTAGTCCTTGCGAGGAACCCCCCAAGGATGTCTCTGACACCAATAGGGCAGCTAGCAAATTTGATGACTGGATTAGGTCATCAGTAGATCAGCTAGCTCTGGAAATAACTAAGAAATTTCGAAGAAGCCATGCGTCTGCACCCTGGTATAACGCAGATCTCAGACTTATCAAATCCAAATGTAGGCATTTCGAACGGCTATGGAGGATAGATTACAGTAAGGAACGCAAAGTGGCCTATAATCTAGTCCTGGAGGAATACAAGGCAGCTATCAAAAAAGCTAAAACTGTATTTTTCACAACAAAAATAGACGCGTCTAAAAACTCCTCTAAGGAGCTTTTTAAAACAGTTACGGTTCTATCTAAACGGCAGCAGGATAACCAACTTACACCTGATCAAAATTTCTGTGACAAGATTGCTACCTTCTTTCAAACCAAAGTACAGACAGTTTATAATGAACTCCTTAAGACGTTACCCAATTCTATTGAAAACAATGAAAACACCACGGAGGTTAATCCAACTCGCAGTAGCTTGTCGAGGTTCTCTACCCTAACGATAGAGAAAGTTAATGATCTGCTATTACTGACCAAGTCAGGTTCTCCTTCTGACCCATGTCCTCCTGCCATCTTGCAGCTGGTCTCTGAAAAAATCAGCGCACATTTGGCCCCTCTCTTAAACGAGGTTATCAGTTCTGGGACTTTTCCGCAGTCATGGAAAAAGGCATGTATTAGGCCTATTCTGAAGAAACCCACCTTGGATCCTACTGAGGTGAAACACTATCGCCCAATATCGTGTCTACCAATACCAGCTAAAATTCTAGAAAAATCAGTTAACATGGAACTCACCGACTACCTAGATTGCAACAACCTCTTAGATTCCACCCAACATGGCTTTAGATCTCGTCATTGCACCGAGTCAGCCCTGATTATGGCCACAGAGGAGATCCGTAGATAGATGGATGGGGGGGTGGAGGGAAGAGCCGTCCTTATCCTGCTTGACCTATCAGCAGCATTTGATACCGTTAACCACGTGGTACTGATGCGGCGGCTGAAGGCAATAGGTATCAAAGAGACGGCCTTAACCTTACTATCATCTTTCATGGCATGCAGGGAGCAGATGATCTATTGGGATAATCTCAAATCAGAAAATTTCTGTCTCCCTTGTGGAGTACCACAAGGCTCAGCTTTGTCACCAACGTTGTTCAATATATATGTCACCCCTTTGGCTAGATTAATCAAAGATCACGGTCTTAAGCTGATCTCATACGCAGATGATACCCAGATAGTTGTATCTGTCACGCAGAGGGTGGACGCCACAGCCGTCAACTTTCATAACTGTCTAAATTCCATTATGGCCTGGATGAATATAAACTTTCTCAAGCTTAACACTGAGAAAACTGAGGTCATGGAGTTTGGGCAGGGTCCATCTGTATGGAGCCAATTGTGGTGGCCATCCGAGGCAGGTAACTGCCCCGTTCCATCTACTAAGGCAAGAAATCTTGGAATAATATTTGACAACGAACTAAATTTTGCAAAACAAATCAATCATCTAACCTCCCCTTGCTTCTTTACTTTGAAAATTTTGCGGAAAATCTTGCAGTTCATTCCATTGAACCTCAGGAAAACGGTAATAGGAGCTCTTGTCCTCTCGAAAATCGATTATGGTAATGCGCTATTCTTGGGAATTGACAAAGGTCAGACTGCCAAACTGCAGTCCTAGCAGCGCGAGTACTACTTGATATTCCTAAATATCATCCCACGTCTGCCAGTATCAGGCAACTTCATTGGCTCCCAGTCCAACAGCGAGTAGAATTCAAAGCTCTCCGTCTTGTGCATAAGGCACGCTATGGTGGGGGAGCCACGGACATTCAGAAACTATTCTGCAGGTACTCCCCGTGGCGGAATCTTAGATCAGCCAACACAGGGCTAGTACAGGCTCCCAAAATTCAAAAAGCCAGATGGGGAGGCAAAAGCCTCTCTCACCGAGCACCCAAATTATGGAACAAGCTACCTACCACTATTAGACTACAGTCTAACAGGCTTCTCTTTAGGAAATTGGTTAAGACCTGGCTTTTCCCTCCGCAATAAACCTCGGTCGAGCCTGAGCAATGGCAACAAGTCACTCCTAGTGCCAAGACGCCTCGCTTTATAATATAAATATGTCAGTCAGTCATTAATTGACTTGTTTAGCGCAAAGGACGCCAGAAGAGCAACGCCTCACATAGTGAAATGGCTACATAGATTGCAGGAATTTACTTTTTGTGCTACGTTACAAGAATGTGAATGCAGACTGTTTGTCTTGTTTGCCCTTAGATAGCAATTTTTGAGGGGAAGGATGATTGGGTGATGGAGATAGATCTTCCTTGCAGAAGTAAGGAAAGATGATTGGTTATGGAATTTAGCTGATGATGCAGTAATGATTTTACCAATTAACAAGCTGCCCAATCAGGAAAGGTTAACTCAGGAGAGAGGGAAAAACTGAGTGAATATTTACCTGTGTCGAATGAGTAGTCAGTGGTGGAAGGAATAGTCAGGAGATGTGATAAATTAGTAGTCACAGGCTCTTGGAGTTATTCATCAGGGTCACAGAGGCATATCAGTACTGAAAAGGATCAAATCTAGAGATCTGTTTGGAATTGTGAACCATATGTGTGCTGTGACAAAACCCACAAAGCGTCAGAAACACCTCGGTAAAAGGTTGCTTATGATATTTGTGGACCATTTGAGTGTTTGCGACCTGTAAGTAGATTTGCTTTAGTCTAAGTAGACTATTATTCTAAGTGACCTGAAAGTAGCTTTCGCTAACGATATCAAGTCCCATAATGTTCTGGCATTTTGTGAAGAAATCTTTTGGAGAGTGGGGTGTCTGGAAGTGGTGGTATCAGACAACGTACCATAATTTGCCAGTAAAGTGTTTGAATTGTTTCTTAAACACGAGGGTATTATACATCACAAAACAGTGGTATATAATCCCTGTGAGAATAGTTTAGTTGAGAGATTTAACCGTGTGCTGGTGAATGCATTCAGTTAGCTTTGGGAAAGGGTTTGAATGGGAAGAAAGAGGTAAGAAATATGCTCTGGAGGTACAGAACTACTACACATTCAGTGACTAAAGAAATGAAGTGGGCACCACACATCGTTGGACTTTCGCTACATTTCTGGAATACGTTTTTCAGTTGTTTGCTCAATAGAGGTCTTAGCTCCTGTATTTCAGTACTCCAGAGCCTCCAATAGCCCCACCATCAAATCCATAGTCAATTGCTTTCCCCTATGTCATCTCGTAAACCTACACAGATAAATGCCTCGCTGTGCCAGACTATCAACCACATAAAGTACCAGCAGGGCATTGCTTACATTGTTTGAAGCCAAAGTATGATTGACTTTGTGTGTGAATAATTATGGCAGAAACGGGGGCGTGGCCAACCGCCATGCAAGCAAGATGGCCGCAACTTAGAGCGGCTCCGTCCGAGCGCACCTGTTCTCCAACAAAATCTGTCCACCTATCCGGAGATATTGCCAACTGAGTAACTTTTTCTGAAACTGGAGCCTACCCTGAGTACCCTGGGCGAAGGAACGGGTGCAATTGATCAAGCGGAGGCGAAGAACGGATCGCCGGCCTGGACAAGGGATCCGTCTGCATGGCTCAAGTGGTGGAGGAGGAGCACCCAAGCTTCGGCAAACTACCGGGAACAACGGTGCGGGAGGAAGAAGACCTCGTGCAGTGCTCGAGGGGGCATGCGGCCTCTGGGGAGCCGGAGTGTGCTTTGGACCGTGGGGGCCCCGTTTCCAGCAGCGGTGGAGGGCGGCAGCGATTGGAGGCATGGAGAGCGGCGCACTCAGCGCTACGCTGGCCTCACGGTGCCCGACCGCGTCCCGTGTCTGAGGGTGACGTACAGCCACAGAATATATTAGGCACCATATCCTAAGCCTGCTGGGCCGCCGAAAGAATTGTGGGGCTAGTGGGGAGCCCGTTGACTGTTGTTGGGAGCCTGGAAGTGGTTCCGATCAGCGCCCAGGGACGGGGCTCCCGGCTGCAATTTTGAAGTGCGCTACACACGGGCCATCTTTGCAGTCCTCCTGGGGCCACGCAGATGGTGAGATTCAGGTCATAGCTCAATCTAAGGTTAAGCCTAACAGCGCACGCTTGCCACGCCGCCTGCAACAAAGCTCAGGAGACCCGGCGTGAGCGCCTTGAAGTGACTGCCTCCTGCTGCGTGGGTCGCTGCTCTGGTTTGGCGCCCACCCTGCCAACAACTTGTACGAGGCACAACGATACCACAGGCATCCATAAACTAAACAGGGATACTAGCTCTAGTGAGTACCACAATACCCTATAGCCCACTCGAGCACTGAAGGGCGGGGACGGGCCCGGGGACACTCCGGCGACCTGGGGACTGCAGAGAGGGCACCTCACCTATCGAAGAAAGACCGCCAAAGGGGCGGAGGGCCCGATTTGCTGGTGCAACCTGGACAGTGAATTACCCGAGCCGCCCCGGCCCGCAGACGGGGTCTGCATGCCCTGAGCTTGTGACGAACAATCAACGCTCGGATACCTCTATTGATTAGCTCCTGGGCCCATAGAGACATAGAATGGCCGGTGGACGGACTACTAAGGCCTCTACGCAGGCCAAACTGGATAAATACGCCTGGAATAAGGAAGCGGGCCCTAGAGACAAAGAAGCGGATGACCTGCCGGAAAAGCAACAAGAGGGTGACGGATCGTCAGAGCTGACTCTCCAAGATATAATGACAGCCATCACAACGGTAAGGACGTCACTAGAGACCAGGATTGATTCCGTATCTACCGAAGTTTCCCTAATACGTGCAGATATGCGTAACATGAACTCTAGAATCAGAGAAGTCGAATCAAGCACTAGCTCCTTGGTCAATGACACATCCTCCCAACAAAAGAAGGTGACTGAGCTACAGACCCGTAACGATAGAATGGAGGACCTCCTTGATGAGTATGAAGGGCGTTCGTGGCGCAACAACGAGAGAATTCTTGGAGTTCCGGAATGCGCCGAGGGACAAACAGCAGACTTGTTTGTAGAGGACCTGGTCACGAAACATCTACAACCCACGAGATTGTCGAAATTCTTCACGATTGAGCGGGTGGCAGACCCAGGCTCGTAGTTCCCCCGTGGCCCATAGTGGCAAGAGTCTTCAATTACAGAGACAGAGACATTATTTTACAAACGGCTTCAACAGCACCACCAATTGAACTCAAAAACAGCAGGGTGACCTTCTTCCCTGACTTCACGATCAGGGTCCAATGACAAAGACGCAGCTTCATCGAAATTAAAAGAGCCCTGCGTGAGAAAGGCATCAAATATGCCATGCTCTTCCCTGCCAAACTGCGGGTGGAAGCGGAGGGTAAGACATGGTTCTTCACCACCCCTGATGAGGCATGGGACTGGCTCGACGGATGGCGGGTAGCAGGAAAGAAGAACAACCAGAACTCACAAGAAAGACAGGGGCAGAATCGGATGGAGCAGAACTCGGGGTCCGAACCTGGTGAAAGTCTGATGACCGACGGCGAAAGAAAATAACTGGTCTGTATCCTTTATTGTGACAATACAAAGACCACCATAACTTTTTCTTTGGAACACTGCAGGTCTTAATTTCCACGAAGGCCACGAGCTTCTTGTAAGGCAAGATGCTATAGATTATCTCTCACCAGACATTTGACACCGCATAATAAATAAGCGAACTGGGCTGTCCGGAAACTCAAACTAATGTTACAATATCTCACCGAAATCATGGCAGAACGGGTGCGGGGTTGGCACACGACCTACAAGTTTCAAGGGTGGGCGATAGGCGCTCTGCAATGTTGGAGTGGCGGGAGGTTCCGATACCGCCATGCAGGGAGGCAGGGAAGCAGGGAGGGGGAACAGTTATTGTTTGATGGGTGGGGGGGATTCCGGTCACTGAGAAACTACGACAAACTTACGTATGATTGCATTGGGGCACAGTCTGCCCCCACGAAGACATTATGGGGGGGGTGGGTTTCTTCTGTTAGGTTTGTTCAAAGTTCTGACAAGGTCGATAACCTAGGTTGTTACAATGCCGCTGCAATGCCTGCACTCGGCGTAACTATGCACGCACTGGACAAAGCTACCTGCACGAAGGCAGCTAGCCAAGAAAGTGGTACATCCGTAGGGACTCTCTTGAAAGAACAGACTAGCACACTGCAAAGATATTGGACTACCATCAACACACAGACTTAAATTACTGTCCTGGAACGTCAATGGGTTGGGGGATAAGTTGAAAAGGGGCATAGTGCTTCAGTATGTTAAAAGACAATCACCTGACGTGATTTTACTTCAAGAAACACACTTACTGGGTAACGCATGCCAGGCTCTGACGCGCTGGGGGTTCAAACTAGTGGCACACTCTGCGTTTGGATCTGGATCTCGGGGAGTGGGGATAATGACCCGGAAAAATTTTCAGATGACGACTGATCGCATATGGACAGACAACCTGGGCAGATTTGTGGCCATCTCAGGGTGTTGGGAGTGGTGTACATTAAATCTAGTGTCTGTATACGTACCACCTGGCCTTCAAGCCCCGGCCTTCAAAGATCTGGGTGACCTCTTACTCTCCCTGCCTGAGGGGAGACTCATGATAGGGGGAGACTTCAATTCAATCATCTCTGACAGGCTAGATCGCTGGCCCTCTAGAGACCTACTGCCGGCTCGCACACAAATCCATAACTTTCTGGAAGCAATGGGTCTCGTAGACACCTGGAGGGCGCTCCATCCCACAAAACAGCAATACACGTTTTACCCTGGGGCCCACCGCAGTATGTCGAGTATAGATTATATTATAACACCGGCGGGCCAACTGGAAAATGTTAGAGAGGTGAACCACCTTGCAAGGGGTATATCAGACCACTCGCCCATCTGGGTCCGGATGGAGGTGGGGGAGCCACAAAGAGGAAGGACAGCCCCGATAAACCCCTGGTATCTTCAGATCCTTCAGATACATGACACGCTTGTACGCGACACAGAACACTACTTTCTTGAAAATGAACACTCGGTCGCCTCGGCACAGGTGTTGTGGGAGGCCTACAAGGTCATAATAAGAGGGACGGCTAACTCCCAGATCGCCGGCACTAAGAGAGAAAAACAGGCGGCACTAGTGCGACTAAAAACGGATATTTTGGATATGGAAGGGGAACTTTGGGACGCAAATTCAGATGAGGTACGACATGCTCTGCGACTTAAAACAAAAGAATACTTAGCGTTGGCCACTGATGCAGCCAAAGCACAGCATAGAGCGACACTCAGTAAAGTCTATGAAGTGGGCGAAAAGGCCGGGAAGTTGCTCGCATGGCTCGATCATAGAGAACAGGCCAACAGAGTGGTAGTAGAACTCACAAATGAGTCCGGTAACACAATCTCAGATCCGCAAGAAATTGCAAACGCGTTTGGGATCATTACCGCAGTGTGTACACGTCACAGACATCTTACACAGAAGCAGACGCACTCTCTTTATTACAAGACATTCCCTTGATGAAAAAGACCTAGAAAGCACGGAGGTAGAAAAAGCCATACAGGACCTACGAGTGGGCAAGGCATCGGGCCCAAATGGCTTGCCCGTTGAACTATATAAACTCGCCCCCCAAGTAAAATCGCACCACACCTGACTAACATGTTTCATGAGAGCTACGAGGTAGGATCGCTCCCAGCAGACCAGCGATTAACAACTATAGTGGTCATCCACAAGAGTGGGAAACCCAAACACTTATGTTTCTCCTATAGGCCAATATCATTGCTCAACGCAGAAGCCAAGATCCTGGCTAAAATACTTGCTACTCGCCTACTACGCGTCATCACTAAACTGGTACACCCTGACCAGTCTGGCTTTATGCCAGCTAGAAATACCTCTCTAAATTTGCGGATATTACAAGGGGTGTTAGACCGGGCTAACATTATACAGGAAGACGCGGTGGTGGTATCGCTTGACGAGGCCATGGCGTTCGACACGATCGAATGGCCCTATATGTTCGCAGTATTGAGGAAACTGGGGTTTGGTCCGGGCTTCTTGCGATGGGTGTACCTCCTATATGCGGATCCGCTGGCCCAAATAGTGGTCAACAACCGAACATCCTCAACATTCACACTTAGATGGGGTACCAGGCAGGTATGCCCCCTCTCCCCATTACTCTTCGCCCTCGTGTTAGAGCCCTTGGCAATGTGGATACGGAAAGACCCGGTTATTAGAGGGCTCAGATGGGCTGAAGAAGGGGAGGACCATATTTCGTTGTATGCCAACGATATTCTACTATATATGGCATCGCCGGCAGCCTCCCTGAACAGAGTGCTACATATTTTTATAGTCTTTGGTAGGTTTTCAGGATATACGATTAATTGGTCCAGGTCTGTCATTTATGTTCTCAGTGGTAAATCGCCAATCTTACCTAAGGGATTCACCATTACCGAAGCTAAAACAGGATTTAAATACCTGGGGATCCAGGTGTCTAAGAATCCGACTCTCTTCCACGAACGTAACCTCCTCCCCCCGTTGCAAAGAGTCTGGAGTGATGTCTTGCACTGAAAGTCACTTCCACTGTCCTTGTTAGGGCATGCAGCCCTATTTAAAATGATGTCCCTTCCGCGTTTCTTATATGCCTTGCAGAACACGCCACACCCAGTTGGAGCAGAATATTTTAAATCTATTGACAGTGCCCTAAGAGAACTCTTATGGGAGGGGAAACCACCACGGATATCGATTCAAAAGCTGACGAGAGGATGGTATGATGGGGGAATAGCCCTCCCGGAT
The DNA here is from genome assembly GCA_963921515.1 of Calotriton arnoldi. Lineage (NCBI taxonomy): Eukaryota > Metazoa > Chordata > Amphibia > Caudata > Salamandridae > Calotriton > Calotriton arnoldi. The sequence continues at coordinate 119,864 of CAWUFW010009781.1, read as the reverse complement.
ATAAAAAGATATTACTGGGCGGCACAACTCACTGCCATAGATCAATGCATGTATAGGTCTCAGGGAGATCCGGGATTCAATATGGATAGATGGCTGCTCCCAGGGGGAGGCTTTACGGGTGCGCTCTATGCTAACCCCTCTAAATTGAAATTGTCGGGACCAACTGGACACGCGGTCCAGGTGTGGCAGACTGCCACGATGAGTTTGGGCTGGTAGGATAGGATTACACTTGCTACCCCACTTTGGGACGTTGAATTGCTAAGTAATCTACGATACACTAAAGGCTTCGACCGGTGGGACTTAATAGGCATCTCCACGGTTGGTGACCTATGAAGGGCGGGAGGGACAGTTTCTTTCACCCAACTGCAGGAGGAATACGACCTGGCCGACACAGAACAATTTAGGTACCTACAGATTAGACATGCACTGCAAGCGGTAATACCAAAGGGGGAGACGCCACCAGAGTCCTCTCTGCTAGAGGATAGGATACTGGATGGGAATCTCCCTGAGAAGTCAATTTCGCTGATATACAAAAAGCTTATCAACAATATGCCTGATCCCCTACTCCGACTCAGAGCTAAATGGGATCATGACGTAGCGGGATTGGATGACGAGGAATGGCTTGAAGCCCTCGCCTCTCCTAGGGAAACAGCCATTTCCTCCAGGCTCAGGCTCGTACAGCTCAAGATACTCCACAGAATATATGTCGCAGGGCCGAGGCTGGTGAAAATGGGCTATGGGACTGACACAGACTGCACAAGGAGATGTGGGCAAGAGGGCACTTTCGTAGATATGCTCTGGGAATGTCAGGTTATCCAAAGGTATGGGCTGGATTGGCAAAAAGCATGGAGAAAGTAATGGGCGTTAAGATTGATTGCAACATAAAGCTGTGCCTCTTGAATATTTGGGGTCCTACTGACAAATACCAAAGAGAGAATATGGGTGACACTGGGAACGATGATTGCGAAAAGAAATATCGCATGGTTGTGGGGGGCGCAGGAACCGCCGTCATTGAGATTATGGGAAAATGATATGGACCATTGCATGTTCACTGAGAAGACAGTGTATGAATCCAGAGGTTGCCCCAACAAATGGACACAAATTTGGAACAAATGGAATGGCTAAAGGGGAGAGATCTGTGAACCGCCGATGTCTAGACGAAGGCAGGAGTCGGGGTGGACTAGTCCCACTTTGATTGACTGTGTAATGTTTGTAATTGGATATTTACTTATGTCTTTGGGGGGAGCTGTACCAGCGGACGAATCCTTGGCAACCATGTTTGTACAATGCTTTAATAAAAAGAAAAGTTAAAAAAAAATTATGACAGAAACATTTCCCAAACAAAATGATAGAATTTTTGGGAGAAAAAAAGCAGTCATCTGATGTAAAATTATACTCATATTTGACATTTTAGGGGAATAGACCCAAAAACCTAGAAGGAGGGGACTAATTACACCGTTCTACTTGTTAACATTTAAGTATTGTTTAGGAGGCATTGGCAATGAGATCCATCTCTTTCACTTATTTCTTACCTCATTTTCGTTGACGTAGCTCTGGCAGCAGTGAAAAGTATACCGTCTGCCCTCTGCAGAGTGGCAGAAATAACACAGCAGCAGCAGGGTAGCCTGCAAGAATCACAGTTCACATTGCACTGCCCTTATACATAGAAAAAAATACGTAACATGAAAAACGTAAAAAACAAATCAGCAGATAGCTTGCAGACTTGTATTAACATTGTGGTTTCTTCTATGCATAGGAATGTATGCTGAAAGTTGAGGAGGCCCCTACTTATTTATTTGGGCTCTTTATAGTGTGCTGTTCTTCACATTTGTACTGCATCAGGGAGCTGTCTTATCAAAGTTATGCTACATCTGCAAAGCGGCACTCTTGAAGATTTTTCCCTAATTGATCAATCAGCTCACTTCCTGGAAATTGAGGATAATGCACCATTGGCCCGCTTCTGAACTTTAAAAAAACTTCTAACAAGCTTAGAGGGACAGAAAATAAATTCCAGAGTGTAGTACCCTCCACATGGGCAGATCTGCCACCAAAAGATTGATTCTGGTTGGATGGAAGCCGTGTCCTTTCACATCTGGAGGCCAGGTAGATCTGGAAGGTCTAGGTAAGATATCCTAGAAGTGGGTCATGTATGGTCTTGTGAACTTTACATGGAGAAGTGAATTGGGCCCTTTTGTCTATCGGCTGCCACTGCAGTTGGTTGCCCAAAAAGGGGACGTGATGTGACTATTGCTCTTCAGTCTGAGTATTCTAGTCTTTGAAGTTTGAACACCCTCCGGTGGAAAATCAAGCCAACTAATTACAAGTCACTTTTATTTAACCTAGCTGAAGGACATATGTTTTAAGATACATAATGGACTGTACTGGGGAATTCTAAAAATAGATGTTGCTGCAATTCAAAAGTAGTGATTAATGTCTAAAGTTTTTAAAATGTTAGTTTTTTAATTAGTAGACGTATACTTCTGCTTTTTCGGCTGCTCATATATAGTTCAATTTCCAAAAGCCTTGTTTCACAACTGGTTCCAGATATTATGTTCAATTGGGCAACTAAAATTCTTACCTGGGAAGTAAACATTTGAAATCTCGGACACATTTGCTTGACCTAATTGAAGGTGGTCCGATTACATGGACAAAGCTGCATTTTAGAGATACACAGCCCTCAGATGAGAACATATTTACTCTTATTAATCAATGTTTGTTACATATTTATTCGATTCAAGGTGCACATGACTGAATTGCACCTTGTATTATTGTAGCTGGCCAATGCATATACAAGGAAAAAGATATAAGATTTTAATCACCATGAACTACCACATATGAAGGTTTTTTTATGTTTGCAGTTTTATATAGCGATAAGTGAACCTGAAGGTATTGGAGCACTTTACATGAGCACTGTTTACATTACACAAGATCACATTCATTGTTTTTTAGGCCTGGGAAGATTAAGTGATTTGCCCAGAATCACAGGATGTTGAGGCGACACCGAGAGTCGAAGTTGGTTCCCCAGTTTCAGAGTCGGGACCTCAGGCCCTACCGCATCCTCTCCCCTAGTAGGTAAATACCTCATTGATACAATTTCATTTTCAATTAGATTTGCTTCCATGCAGTCAGTGAGTGCCAATGTTCTGGCAACCAAAACAATGAATTATGTAGCCAACAGTTTTTCAAGCAGCTTTCTTGACAGTTTAAATGGAAATCTTGATTAAATGTTTGATTTATGTACGTGCAACTTTGCCATCATTCAATCTGCTATCAAATGACAGATGGCGAGTGTGCTCCGGTACCTTAGTGTGGAAAGTCATAAGGCCTGCCATTCCACACTGGATGACGGAGAGAGAAGACGAAATTGTAAAAAGACTTATCTCTAAAGAGTTATCTCTGAGATCTCTCATTCCACTGGCCTCCTCAGAGTACTTTACAGCAATCCCTGCTCTGTCAGCGTCCTGGCCCCGTTCTCTCCATCACACCCAGCCACTCCACTCCTATTTCCCTCGGCTCGTCTGCTCCCTGAGACTGTCCGTGAAAGCGTGTTCCAGGCAATAATTACCTCTTACTCATTCTAAGAGTGCCACACAATAACAAACGTTTAGAAAATTACATGTACATACAATTGTTTAGAATGGAAAGTAACAGATAAGCCAGATACACAGGTAATTCATCAAGTGTACAATTCTGGCGACTTTTGAGTTGGGGAACCAGGTTTGAGTCTCGGTGTCAGCTCAACATCCTGTGATTCTGGGCAAATCACGTAATCGTCCAGTGCCTACCAAAAAGAAATTCATGTGTCCTTGTGTAACGTAACTGGTGCTCCTGTAAAGCGCTCCAATACCGTCTGGTCGAGTTCGCGACATATAAAACTGCAAAAAAAATAAAAAATCGTCTTGTAGGTCTGGTGTGCTACGGGTGCTCCGGAGCTCAATGGAACACAGCCAGTTAGCATAGGACAGAAAAGTATGTTCAAAGCTCCTATCGCACTGTCTACGTCTAGGATGTTTCTTATCGCATTATGCTATATTTTGTGCTTGTCCTGTGTTTACTGTGTGCCTCATTAAAACACATTGTTGGCATTTCAGTTCCGTGTGCTTCCCAGAATACAGAGTTCCCCAATTTCTGCAAGTAAGCAAATAAACAAAGAATCGTCCTTGTATTTCAAAATAGCTGCATCTTAAGCAGTGCTGCCTCTCTGCTGTCCAACACAGTTAGTTATTCATGCAGCTTTGCTGACCATTTCAATTATGACCTTGATTAATTGTGTGCCTACCATCTGTGCATCTTGGCCCTCATGTAATTCCCTGTCTAGAGATCTCTGAAATATGTGTTCTAATCTCAGATATTTTGGTGTTGGGGTTTTATTTGGCTGAATGTCTCCCGCAAAATCATGGAATTTACCTTGAAAAAAATGGAAATGTAAAAAAACTGGCAACAAACTAAAACAAGCATTAGCAAATGCATTAGGTTTAGCTTATGTGATTAATAATAATCAGTTTTTTGTTGTAAGCTGTAGCTTGCTCAGTAGTTGTACAATATGAGTTACAGAAAGTCTCTTACAGTGTAAGGACTTGTTTATGTACAAAAAGGCAATATATTGTGCTGTTACTAGTCGTATAATGCAGGTAAGTAATAGCAAAATTTTGAAAAATGAAAAACGGAAATAATAGAATTAATTGACGTAATAGCAATATTATGTGTTGAAAGGAGTTCTAACAACCTTTGGGCCCGGTGCAACTGCATCTGCTGTGCCATTCAAATCATGCCCCTAGTTCCTGCAAGATAACTGCATTTGTGACTGCCTGTTTAGTAGTCAAATATAGCAATATTTGGTGTTTAGAGGAGTCATGACAATGTTTGGCCCGTGCCACTGCACCTGCTACACCATTCAAATCAGAACCCTATTGCCTGTAAGGTAATTGCACTTGTGACTGACTGTTTAGTTGTAAAATATAGCAATGTTAGTTGTTTAGTGGGATGCCTAGAGCTTTTGGTCCTGGTGCTACTGCACCTGCTACACCAACTGCTGGAGTCCCCTCTTCGGTCAGATCATATGGCGCTTAAGTCACAATCCATGTGCTATAGTGGAAGTGTCGGAGGAGGAATGAGTCCTCCACTCTCAGGTTAGCCTTGCAACACAATGTCTAAAATTAGGGATCAGGGGCGCAGGGAATCTCCCACTCTAGCAGCTTAAGCGGGGGCTGCCTCTTGGCTCAATGGGCTGGTGAACTGCGTCCCACTAGAACATTAATTTATTATGTGTGGGAAGACGAAATACCCATAAATGTCACTGTTAGGGAAATCACGAGAGAGGCCTTTGAGCTGCTGCACAGTGAAGGAAATATAAAAAGAAGAAAGATGAGAATAGGGAAAAACAAAGAGCGGGGGACAAATTGAGAAAGTAAGCATGAAATTAAAAGGTAAGGGGAAAAAGCACAGATGAAAAAAGATGGGTAGATAGAGGTAAAAAAGAATGGGAGGAGTAAGGAAGGGTGAAAGGAAAGGAAAAGTGAAAGTAAAAGGAAAGAAAGGAAGAAAAGAAGAAAGTTATAATTGAAGGGTACAAGAATGGGAGAATAGATGGAAGGGTGGAAGGATGGATTGAAGAGGGAAAGTATCGCTAGGTGAAAGGGTGCATGAATGGAAAGATTGGGAGATGAGTGAAATGTTGGATGAAGGGATAGTGTAAGGATGGGTAGGTGAAAGGATGGATGGGTTAATGAATATATTGATATCTGGAAGGTTGAAATGCAGGATATGAAAGGGTGATAGGATGAGTGGATGGACTGGTTGGATGGGTGGATGAAAAGGTGAAGGGAAGGACAGGTGGATGAATGAATAGATGGACATTAGTAGCTGTGGTGTCAAAGGATGCAAGGTTGGAAGTATGAAGGGAACTCTTCGAAGGGGGGTCAAGTTTAGCCACTTCACGTGCTTTAAGATTAGAGGTATGGTTCGTCATTCAAATGGGGGCATTTTAATTTTCTGGCTACTCCATTGTTAGGGAATGGTGACACAAATCACAAAGGAAAACAAAGTCATGGATGGAATTTTAAATCATCATACTTATTGCAAACGAAACAAAGATAATGAATTGTGTTTCACCAGCAATATAAACTGAAATGGTCAAGATACTTAAACACAGGAGGGTGTGAGTCTCTTTTCTATATTACTGCCCATTTCATTACCTTTCTGTGCCCACAGTTCCTTGCACCTCTTCACGGTATTACTTGTTATAAGATTATTCTAACCCATTACCTACGTCATCACGCAACAGTGGCAGTTATACACTCTGAGGCAAGCAGACCCATCGCTCATGCTTGCGTGTGGTGGTCATTTTGCTTGAAAACATTATTTTCCACTGTGACATAATTTGTTTTGGAGGGACGGGCCGTGCTTGTGTCTCTTTCCTCTTGATTTACTGTGTGAAGTAAGGTTGTTAATATCCTGCGGCTTTTCTGCCTTGGCAGCCAACATTGACTCTCGCATCAGGCCTGAAAGTGTTGGGCTCCTTATTATCTGAAAAGGATCGGAGCCTAACTGAGGGCAGGTGTTGTGGCTCTTGACAGCCACTATATGTGGAGTCGTCGTCGTTCCATCGCAGGATGGTAAGGAGCAGGGTGACTGGTCATTTGGTATCGGGCAACATTTACATCACAGTGCCTTTAAGCATTGTCCATGCCTCCTAGGCAAATCCGCTCAATCAAGATTTTCACTTGACGTGCCATGCAGAAAGCCATCAGATTTGATGGCGCGCAAGCATCAGTTGGAGGCTGATTATAACAATCCGAAAAAGCAGAGTGAGGCAAAACATTGGGACGACGGAGAGCTCTCTGAAAAGTATCATGGAAGTGACTTTCACAGCGGCCGGAGCTGCTGACTCGCGACCAGGGGATCCCGGTTCGAGTCTCAGCGGTGCAACATCCTGTGATTCTGGGCAAATCACTTAATCTCGTCAGGTGATATATAGCAAATCTGCTAATTTAATTTAAAGTTTCACGCACGACAAAAAAGACAGAACAAGACAAGGAACAAACATTGGTAAATGCAGGAAAATATGCAAGAGCCAATACAAATGGAGGAAAGGTAAGTGGCAAGCACAGGAACCAAAGAAAAGCCAGGAAAGCAAGAGGGTGGGATGTAAGCCCCTTTTAAGATTTATATTAAAAATAATAGATTTTACAACCACAGCACAAGCGCTATGCAGGTGAAACTGAAGGAGGTCCTCAGACCTTCTAAAAAAGACATTAACTCGAATAGTGATGCACAAGGAGCACAACAGGAAAAAAATATAATTTTTTTCAGAACCAATGCGGAATGGCCAAATTAACATCGTCTTGATTTAGTTAAAGAACCATAAGTAGGTGTACCGAGGTATCTTTTTAATTCAAGACTCTTACGCTTTCTTTGGCAGAGCTTTATCACATGACTATAAGACACTGAAACAATGCAACAGTTAAACACCACTTTTAACTCAGCACAACCGCCAAGACTTGTTGAATGCCAAATACCTTTCTTCAGTCCCCAAATAACTGAAGGAATAAGAATTCATAAACAAACTGACAATACTTAAATAAAATGCAGTTTCTCCATTTTAGTTACTTATATACTTATGCCTACTACCCCTCCTGGGGTATAGGCCATCAGGACTCTCCAGCCATCTCTGTCCTGGTTTTTTTTCAATCTGACTCCAGGTGTAACCCATCTCCTTGTAGTCAGACTCGAGGCTTCAAAGCCAGGTGTTTCTTGACTTTCCTCTTTTCCTTTTCCCTTGACGGTTCCAGGTGAGGGCTTGCCTGGTGGTGTTTAATGTGGGCTTGCAGAGGGTGTGACCTATCCAGCCTCCGCTTCTTTTCAAGATTTCTTCATGAGCAGGAAGTTGGAAAGTCCACTTTGATAGGGTGTTGTTGTTGATATTGATATTGTTTGGTTAGCGGATTTGGAGAATTTTTCTCAGACAGGTGTTGATGAAGGTCTGGACTTTGTTGGTGGTGGTCACTGTTGTCCTCCACGTTTCTGCTCCATACAATAGGACTGATTTTACATTGGTGTTAAAAAGCCTGATCTTGGTCAGCAGCGTTAGGTCCTTGTAGTTTCAGATCTTCTTTAACTGAATGAAGGCATCCATTGACAATTCTTGTCTTGGTGTCAGCGTCTGTGCCTCCCTGCTTATCTATGACACTGCCCAGATACGTGAAGGGCTCAATCTCTTCCAGTGCATCACCTGCAAGAGTGACTGCAGTTGTGCTGCCCATGTTAGACTTCAGGACCTTCATTTTTCTCCTGTGGAAGTTGAGGCCAAGTTGTGCTGATGTGGCTGCCAATTTGTTGGTCTTCTCTTGCATCTGCAGATGTGTATAGACGAGTAGGGCCAGATCATCTGCAAAATCCAGGTCATTGAGCTGCATCCAAGGTGTCCACTGGATCCCATTTGTTCTCATTGCTGTGAATGTCTTCATGGTCCAATCTATGGACATGGACAGCAGGAAGAGAAAAGGCAAGAGAAATAACCCTGGTGGGCACTTGAAAGGCTTCCGTAAGAGTTTCTGATGATTCTTATGAGTTTATCTGGCACACCATAGTGGCAGAGGAGTTTCCTAAGTAGGTCTCCGTCCACGCTAATGAATGCCTTCTCATAGTCGCTGAAGTTGCCATGGGGGAAGGGGGAGACTTCCTTTCCATCGACTGCTCAATGATGATGCACAGTGTTGTCACCAGGACTGTGCAGAATCTATCTTTGTGAAAGTCAGCTTGCTGGTCTTCTAACTGAGCACCAAATTGTTCCTTCATTCTGTTCAGGATGACTCTGTTGAACACTTTGCCTGGGATTGATAGAAAAGTTATACCTCTGTAGTTTGTGCAATTACTCAGGTCACCTTTCTTGGGGATCTTGATCAGATATCCCTCCTTCCAGTCTGATGGCAGCCTTTACTCTACCAAGATCCTTCCATACACGGGGATGAGCATGTCTACTGATGTTTTAGTGTCTGCCTTCAGTGCCTCAGCAGGAATGTTGTCATGTCCTGCTGAATTCCCATTTCCCTGATGTTTGATAGCTTGTCATATTTCTTCCTTGGTTGGTGTGCTGCAGTCGATTGGCAAGTCCTTGACAGCTGGCTGTATGTTTGGTGGAGACTTTGGCATGGGCTGATTCAGCAGTTCTTCAAAGTGCTCCACCCATCTTCGTTGTTGGCCTTCGTTACCCATGATTGTCTTCCTCGCTTTGTCTTTAACAGGCCTTTCTGGCTTGGAGTTCTTTCAAGTTTCCATGGCTTGCTGCTTCCTAGGCTTCTGTGGCAAGACCATCGATGAATCTTCACCTGCCTACTCCTAAGATTCTCTTTGCTTCCATATTGGTTTTGGTGTATTTGCCTTGATCTTTTGCTTTTTCTGCTCTTCTTCGATTGGTGTTGACTGCAGCTTTCTTTTCCTTTCTTGATTGGATTTTGCAGAGTGTATTGGTGGAGATCCAATCTTTATGCTGTCATTTCTTGGCACCCAGTACCACCTGTCAGGTTGATGTCACTGTTTCTTTCATCTTCTCCCACTGGCTTTCCACTGGGTCTCTGTCATCCTCTAGTTCTTGCAGGATTTGAAACTTGCTACTGAGGGTGACTGCGTATTCACTTCATTTCTGTGCATCTTTGAGGAGGGTGGTGTTATTTCACTGGGGTTGGTGTGTTGATTCCATCTATGCTTTCGTCAGCTTTAGCCTGACCATGACAAGGTGATGGTCAGATGCCACATCGTATCCTCTCATCACTCCCACATCGTGCTGGGCCCTCCAGAACTTCTTGGCACTGCAGACATGGTCGATCTGATTCTCTTTTGAATGGTTTGGTGACATCCACTTTGCCTTGTGTATTCTTTTGTGTGGGAATACACTACCACTTATCACCAGACTATTAAGGGCAGAGAGATCTGCAAGCCTTTCACTATTATCGTTCATGTCGCTAAGGCCATGGTAGCCCATAACATCTTCATACCCAGTGTTGTGGTTTCCAATCTTGGCATTTAGGTCCCCCATCAGCATGGTGATGTCTCTCTCTCAAGGCATTTCTTCAGGATTGACTGGAGTCTGTTGTAAAACTTTTCTTTTTCCTCCTCTTTGCTGTCATTTGTAGGTGCATAGCACTGGATAATATTCATGTGGTTCCTCTTTTTCTTTGTGCAGCAGGTCACTGTGATGATTCTGGGACTGTGGGCTTCCCATCTAATCAGAGCTCTGCGGCTGCTGGCATTAGCATCAGTGCTAATCCCTGAGTATGTGGGGCGTTCTCTTCCCCATGTCCAGAATACAGTAGCATTCCATCTGGAGCCAGTCTTTTCTGTCCGGACTGTGTCCATCTGGTCTCGAGGATGCCAAGCAGGGCAAGATTGTATTTGTTCATCTCCACTGCCACTTAGGCTGTGTTCTATGTCTCATACAAGGTCGTCACATTCCATGTCCCGATGGGGATGGTCTTGATCAAAAATAGGTGGATCTGCTTTGTGGCTCTCAGGGATCCCTGGCTTCCACCACAAGGCATCATAGATATCCATGAAGGATATTTTGTCTTCCCAAGGCCAGGATGTCTTTCGGTTGACGTTTCTGTAGCTAGGATTTTTTTTTACATGGTGGGTTAGCTAGCTCCACCCATAACCCTCTTTCTTTTGCAGCTGAGCTTGGGACTGGCCATGGCGAAGTTCCATGTTAGTTAGCAAAATCCGAATTCCTTAGGTAGGCCAGGGCTACTTTTAGGAACAGATTGAAGGGCACTGAAACAGAGTTAAATTGCTATACATCTTAACGTCTTTGCATTGAGCAACCCAAAAAAATCCTGCCAATATATTTGATATAATAAGTTACAGTCCTACAAATGCCTTGAATTCCCAGGCTTGTATGTGGTGATAGGCCTTGCAATTCACTTTTGCAACTGTGTGATCAATTGAAATCTGAGTAAGTCAGTCCCTTCCTTAAAACTGAAAATGTGTGTTGGACCGAAGCACACATTAACTGTTCGATTTTGTTTCTCACTTTTTGATGGTTGACTGACCTCTGGCACCTTTTGCCTTGATAAATTATGCTGTCATGTTAATGAGAAATGTGAAAGCTACATTTGTCAAGCAGGTGTCATCAATATTTTTCCTCCCTGCTCTATTAGTGCATGGACTTGGAAATGGAGGATAATGTGTTGGTCCTAACTTCATAAAATCTCATTGACTTTGGGCATAAAAATCATGTACATAGGTAGCTTTCTTCTCTATATAGTCCTCAAATAGATTACTACAGGTTTTAAAAGTAGAGATTTTTAAAACTGCTAAAGACAGACCTATTGCGAGAGAAGCAAAGCCACTAATTATCCATTGTCCTATGAAATGAAGACCCCTGTGATGAAGAAAGTTGGGGTGGTCAATTATGCATCTTGAATTACAACCAAATCAGCTAGTCTTGTAGGAGGAAACTGCCCCTCAAAAGATAGCTTTCGTTGGATTAACCAAAGTTTGCATGCTAAGAAGTTGAGTTCAGGTTTTGAATACCGTGTTACCCAAAGAAAACAAAAATACCATTGATCTGAAGCAAGTAACAAATTGATACCTTAGTTAGGTGAACAAAACATATATTGGTAAGCTTTTGTGAAAAGATCTCTTCTTTAGACAGTGTCCACATATACAATCACGACAATACCCAGACTTCTTTACGTGCATGAGAAATAGTATGTGGGATATCAAAAATACTTACAATTTACTGAGACCCTTGCTGATGAAGTAAGATTTTCACTTTAGTAGCATGCAGGAAAAAACATTAGCCTTCATTAAGATTTCCACTGACTTTAACTTCCACAATCCCTCATGCTTACAGCCTAATAAAGAAATTACCTTGTCTGATAATTGCACAATCTAGGAGCCAGCATTCTGATCTACTGGGGGTAAATGTTTAACCTGCACAAAACTAAAGGTGACTTTACTGTTTGAATACACAGGTGTATTGCGACTTTCTGTTTCAACAAACGTTTTCATTTCAACAACAAACTGCCTACCAAAACATCAATAACAAATGTATAGAACAATGAAGAGATTAACACAGTTATTTACATTGGGCAAATACAGTATATCTGCCAGTTATTATGCTTGGGTGAAGTTTAAATTATGTCAGCATAATTCGGATAATTCTAGGGATTTCTCATTATGCTTGTTACGTGAAATTCCTGAAATTACGCAACTACGATACTTCAGGTAATTCTGCACAATTTAAGGTAAAAATTTGCTGCAAATAGACCCACTCTTGGTAAAAACTTACTGCAAAAGCACAGGAGCAGAACACAAGCAGCTGTTGATCACAACGCTTTATTTAACTGCATCCACAATACAAAAATAGGTGCAAGGACACTTTTCACGCTTATATGAGGCACAAAATGACTGATTTGCATTTCAAGTAATTATATGCGTTTTAGTGTAATTTTATCAAAATTTCACGTAGTTATGCAATAGCAAATTACATGAATTTCGCACACCCTTACCAAATAAAGGCATATGTCCCATCTGCCCTATTAAGGGCACATAAGAATGTATACACTCTAAATAGGGCAGAAAAAACACAACAATTTTTTATCGATACTCTTCATCCACACACTTCGAATAAAACGCTAAGTATCTCCCAGCTACAAGTAGGACATATACAGCCATTCTATGAAACATACAACTCGTCATATCTTGTAAAAAGTTCCTTTGCTGATGGATTGGTAGAGTTCTTACTCGGACAAACATCGTGGTTCTGACAGTAATGGAGTCATGTTGGCATATGGGTGCAAGAAATAATTCATGGTCCATGCCAAATGCAAGCGTCATGATCACTTTCTACCATAATGTTCATTAGGTAAAAAAGGTTGTACGCGTCAACACAGTGTTCCTGACAGAGGAAGCACGAAATCCGCATAAAAAGACCCCCACGCCACCAACATAACAGCGGAATGAAGGGAGAATAAGGCGAATATGGCCAGCACCTTCTCTTGAAGAAGTACGTGTTTAATAGTATGCATACATGATGGCCAGATCTTCCCATAAATAGTGGTAGGTGCTGAAGTGGACAGTCATGACACTGAAGGGGGGCAAACTATCTTTAGCAGAGGTCATGCTCCCAGACTGGCTACTGAAACAATAAAGGAACACATGAGTCTGGGATAGAAATTGCCTTGGGGGGGTTTCATTGGTGGGCTGGGGGACCAGGATGAATTTCAATGCCTGATGAGTACAGGAGTTCAGAGCAGAGGATAGGCTGGACGGTGGTGTACAGAGCCAGTCACTTCGCTGCTCTTACTATCCCCTCTTTTTTAAGGGAAACACGTATCTTACACTGGTTCTAACTACTTTAGCAGAGTTGTGAGACATTAGGATTTGCAGCTTTACAAACTCCTAATTCTAATTTCCTTCTTTGATGTTTTCAAATATTAGCAGGTATCCTATCTACACCTTCCGAGCGATGACAGATCACATCTTAAGTCATTGCTAATTGACGTGCAAGCATGCTCCTTTAATCTATCGCATTTTCTAGCAGAAACCTAGAAAGAATTTCACTTCATTTATATGTAAAGGCAGAGACAATAACCTGGTGCATCGTCCTTAAACATATTGGAACCTCATGCAGCCTATAACTGTATGTCCTAAGCTTGAAAAGTGAGTTATAACGTGAGTGCACTTCTGGAGGCAAAGTGGAGTACACAATGCCCTTAACTGAGGAGCACTGACAATCCTGCCATATGTTGAATCTCCCTTGTAACAAAATCAATCTGTGCGATTTAACTTAATAATTTAGGGTCCGGGGCATATGATTATCTTAGCCAATCCTCTCATCTAGGTGCACAGGAGTATTGCAGCATTCTTAATACATTTTGCCACTGTCTGTCCTGTCTGATTCATATTCCGTGAGAGGGTCAGGCAGCCAAGCACCTTCTGCCAGCACAAACGGACATGCGCATGTATGACAGTCTAAGAATGACTTTATGCCACAGAGTTGAACCTCCAACAACTCCATGGTGCAAACAATGTGGAGCTGGAAGACCATCAGCACTCTCTCTCCTACATAATGCAGCATTGGGCGTTTCTGTGCATAGCCCACTCTGAGCAAGCATCAGCGTCACTCTTAGGCATATCCCACCCTTTCCAAGTCATCACAGGGAAGCCACACACATTTCAAAGTGAAATGGCCATGCTGCCCAGGCCGTAGATATCCTGAGCTGATTGGGTTGGGCTGCTCCTCTGTCTTCCACACTTCTTTCAGTGCACAAGGTAGTGGAAGGCTCATACCCAATCACTTACTGTTACCAGTGACCTTGTTTTACATTCTTCTGTCTGTATGGGCCCCGTTGACTTGCAAGATTAGATCAAAAGGGGGAAGTGTTAAACTGCTTTCTTCTTAGTTTCTTTTACCTAGCACGTACAACTTCACTGTAAAGGGAGTAAGATGCCTCTGTGGGATACTCTAGATAGATATGATAAACAGGGAAGAGCGCTGATATTTCCCTGTCTCTCTAACCAAGCCACTAAAAGTAATGTAAAATGTCCAGACAGTGTAACTGTAAGAAACGTGAGATTCACACACAGAGTACAGAAATGAACAGCCTGGTTGACTGTTCGTATAGCTGTCAGAACTGTTAAAGCCCAAGTTGCTGTACTAATAAATAGGTACTATCAGAACACATAAAATGTATCTTACGAGAACGGTGATTTCTCACATAGTTTCTCTACAGAACTTGAAGAACGCAGGCAGGAAGCACACAGGGACTGTTAGCAGTAGTGGCTGGCAGGGAATGAGGGTGGAGAGGCGTGGAAAGGGGGGGTTGTCGAGAGAGGGGGACGTGGATTGGCCCTTCAGTTGGGGACTGGGGACATGCAGCCTGGTGGGGAACATGCAAAGTGCACATGGCTGTTTGGCTTTCCCGAGACGGCCAGCCAAGCAATCCTGCACACCACTCCTCCACCTGTACCTCCAGCCCCACCCTAACCCAGCCCCAAATCTGCAAAAAATAAAATGATAATAACTATGTTAGTATTAATTTATTTTTCCTGCTCAAAGAGCAGTGGGGCGATGCTCCTCCGCCTTAGCAGAGGAGCCGTCCCTGACTGTTAGGCCCGAGGTTAGCATATGTGCAAAAACTACTGGATGCTAGATATGGCACATGCAGGAACTGACAACAAAATACCTTACATGCAGAGAGTACAACCAGTGACTCTGTGTTGCAGGGACTTAGAGATGCATCAGCAGGGAAAGCTAGAGCCCCTAATTCAGAATCTACTATAGCTGTTAATTCTCTGCAATAATGTTCCTGCAGGAACTGTCACATCCAAGATGCTGTACGTTCATAATTAAATATAGAAACAAAATAATGCGGAGGGATCAATAACAAAAAATATATTGCTGTAAGGAAAAAAAACTAATTAATGCAGGCCCTGTGCTCCGGTGGGCGGAGCTTGACTGCATATCTCATGGGGAGGTTCCCAGTGGCCTCCCTGCAGCCACCCTCGTGTGGCCCAGCGGTGGGTGATGCCTGCGGCCTAGTTGGCCCCCTTGGTCTGCTCCTGTGGCTACCCCGACCAGCGTATTCCATGAGGGGCTGGCTGGTGTGCCCCTTTCCTGTGGCACCTGCGCAGATATCCACACACCTGGTGTGCTGTCCTCTTCAGGGTGTGCTGCCCTCATCCCTCTGGCCTCCACTCTTCCTGCCACTATGTACCAGTGTGGAGGATTCCACCTCTGGGAAGAAGAGAGAAACAGTGGTCACTGACTGAGTACTTACATGACTGGTGTTTTTTGCTGGCCACAAACACCTCTCCACGTCTCTCCTTTGGTGCTGTCTGACTGCCAAAAGAGCCACGCATTTCCGCCGCTGGCTCTAGTCACACTGCAAGCTCCCCTCCTTGCGTCCGGTAAATTGACAACATGAGTGCAACAAAATGCAAATCCTCCAACCCCGGCACGAATGGACCAGGCCCAGTATGCTTACGCTTCAAGGACACCATTGCCTCCTTTCAGTGAACTGTCTGATCCCGCTACGGCAGTGCCAAGATGGCGTATCTTGATTGGGAGCCTGCAGCACTACTTCCATGCGACAAGGAAACAGATGGGGCCGTGAAATGATCCCTGCTGTTACACTTTGGGGGTGTGGATCCATATGACCTCTTTGAGACATTACCAAATACAGGGGGTGACACCAATTTTGATGCAGCTTTGAGGGCACTCAACAATCACTTTGACCCCTAACTCAGCCCCAATTACGAATGATTTAAACTGCGCCAGGCCACTTAATTGAGTACTGGGTCAGTGGATATGTTTTATGCTCGGATGTTGAAGCTCAGAAGCACCTGCATCAACATAAACCAACACGAGGAAATCTGGGCGCAAATCATACAGGGGTGTCGTTCATCTGTTCTACGGCACCTGATACTTTGCCAGCCTGGAATCTCGCTAGTTGACATCCTCATTCTGGCCCATTCACACGAACTCTCGAATGCCCTGGTAGATGAGATGGAAGCGGCCTTGGGCAAGGTGGTGACCACCACCACCCCTCAAAAAGCTACAACTGTCAAGGTCGAGTGGGCTTATGCCATTCAATGGCGACTGGGATCCACACATCAAGGGTCAGGCACAAAGCCCGGGAGTGGCTCCGGAAACTGTGGTCTTAAAACCAAAGTGGCCGATGCGTGCTCCTGGAGAGGCAAGACATGCTCAAAATGTGAGAAAGCTAACCACTTTGCTAAAGTATGTTGCAGGGGATGACCCAGATTGGCGCCCAAGCAGTACAAAAGAACCTTAGCAGACCTACGTCAGCTCTCACTGGACGGAATCATGGCGGTACAAGAGTCTGGAAGCCACGGGCTGGACACCCCCTGGACGAAGATGAAGATTATGTCTTTGTGGTTTCCTTAGCAAGACGTTCAGGGCCCAAGAGACGACCACCTCCCATGTTCATAATCCACATCTGTGGCACTCCAGTAAGCGCTCTCATCATCACCAGAGTGTGAGTGAGCATGATGGACTCCAAACAGTATGAACTGTAATCACCACGTCCGCCACTGGCCCCCAGGACAAAGATCTACACATATGGAGGAATGGAGCCTCTGCCACTCCGGCAGACAATTGACGTCGATATCAAAAGTGATGGGCGTTCCACGAAAGCGAAATTCCATGTCACGGAGGGTGAGAAAGGGACACTGCTCAAATGTCATACAGCTGAGGACCTCAAGCTAGTGTTCTTTGAGAAGCAAGTACAGGAATCACAAGTTGGTGCCCTCCTAGCCGAGCTCCTGCAACTCTACCATGGTCTGGGAAAGCTAAAAGGAAAGCCAGTCAAACTATACATCGACGAGTCCGTCAGCCAACAGCACCGAGACACCAAAGGTTTCCCTTCCATCTGTGGCCGCAGGTGGAATGAGAGTCAAAGGCACTTGAGGAGCTTGGAGTAATCGAGAAGGTGTCTGGTCCTGTGTCCAGGGTATCGCTTCTGGTTATCATGCCAAAGCCCAAGCAGCCAGGCGAGATACGTCCCTGTGTCGAAATGAGGCTCCCAAATCAAGTAATAAGATAGGAGTGTCACATAACACCAACCGTGGATGACATCAAAGGGACAAATGGTTCTCGAAGCTGGACCTAAACTCCGGTTATCACCAACTGGAACTGGCCCCAGAGAGTCGATACATAACAATTTTTCCACTCATGTCAGGCTTTGAAGATACAGGCGGCTGACCTTCGGCTTGCTGTCTGGGGCAGAGGTGTTTGAGAATGCCATCAAGGAAACCCTCTCCAGACTACAAGGGGTCATAAACCTGAGTGACGAAATCCTCATATACTCCGAGAGCTTGGGGGAACACAACGTTCGTTTGAGGGCCACCCTTCAACGTTTCACCGACAACGGACTGACACTGAATAAAAGAAAATGTTCCTTCTACCAAAACTCAGTGGATTTCTTCGGATACATTTCCCCCCCCGAGAAGGGTTCCAGGTTGAACCATGAAAAGCGGCTGCGATCTGGGCAGCAATAGTGCCACAGAACCCCACAGAAGTCTGTAGTTTTCTGGGAAAGGCGACGTACTGTGGGAGATTCATCTCGAATCTTGCGACCATGTCAGAGCCGTTACGGACCCTCACTCACACCACCGTTACCTGGAACTATAGTCCTGCGGCTGACAAGGCCTTCTGATCCATAAAAGGGGCTCTTCTCAACAAGGTCACCATGGTCTACTTCCACCCTCAGAAGAAAACAGAGCTGACAGTGGATGCCATTCCCATAGGACTAGGCGCTGTCCTCATGCCAGAGGGGTCAGGCCATGAATGGATCCCCATGGCATATGCCAGTCGGGCGTTGTCTGAGACAGAAACCAGCTACCCTCGAATTGAACTCAAAGCCTTGGCTATCAAGTGGGCTTGCCAACACCTTCATCTATACCTGTGCAGCCATGAATTCAGCGTTGTTACCGACCACAAACCACTCATTCCTCTGTTTGCCTGCACCACCCAATTGGCCCCTTCACGGATGGAAAGATGGGCCGTCCAATTGCAACCGTATGCATTTGAAGTGATCTATCATTCCAGGGCTAATAATTCTACTGATTACCTGTCTTGGCACCTGCCACCTCCAGAGGTGCGAAACCCCACAGCCGATGAGGAAGGAACAGAGGACATCATAAAGATGATCGTGAGTGATACATGCCCCAAGGCTCTGTCCCTTCAGGGAATTTGTGAAGCCACCAAGAGTGACGAAAGCCTGACATGGGCAAAAGAAGCTCTGGCCAACAGACAATGGCAACATTTCCTGGACGGGCTTCAAAACGTGACACCAGATGAGAGAGCGTCCCGACAGCAACTATGGAGGGTGATAAGCAAGCACAGCGAAAGCTTGGATGGCCTGCTGCTGACAGAACAGCTGATCGTGATGCCCAAAAGTCTCTGGACCTGTGTGGTTAACCTAGCACACCAGGGATATCAGTGGACCGCGAAGACAAAGGTGCATCTTCCCAGTAAGGTATGGTTGCCAGGCAATGATGCGATGGTCGATGAAATGGGAACGCAATTGTCACTCGTGTGCCATCACAAGTGGAGACCCGCACCAGTCCTGATGGAAGAGACTTGCCTCCAGCCCTGGTCAAAGATTAGCATCAATTTCGGGAGTTTCCCAAATGGACAAATTACTGTAGTAATGGTTGACTCATATTCCAAGTTCCCAGTAGTAGAGGCAGTGCCATCCACAGCATTCTCTCACATCAAGCACATCCTGGAGAAGACGTTTGTGATGATGGGTCTTCCTGATGAGTTGAAGTTGGACAGCGGACCACCTTTCCAGCGGCGCGAGTTCCAAGAATACCTGGAGGCCCTGGCCATTCATCATCGGAAGATCATCCCCAATAGCCTCAAGCAAACGGGGAGGTGGAAAGGTTCATGAGAACACTTAACCAAGACTTGGAGACTGGTGTGAACATCGGAGAAGATGCAGAGTGCTGTCAACACAAGTTTCTCAAAGCCTACAGGCAAACACCTCACAGCACGACCAACTGTGCTCCTGCTAACCTGCTGTTTTGGAGGCCGACGCAGGACAGCATACCGGCTGATACTACATTGTGTCCCGCTGACATAGATGTAGAAGTCACTCAGCTGCGTAGAAGAACCACTAATGATAAAGCCAGCCAGCGGCGTTGACCGCAGAACCCAACTCTGCACATTGGCGCTTCCATCATCATGAAGGACAGACATCCCGGATGGAAGTTTCAGACACCGTATGAAGTGGAAGTCTGGGAAGTGGTTAAGATTGATGGAACGATGGTCACTGTGCAATGAGGAGAACTGCAGGTGACTGGAAACTTATCCGGGTTCGAAGAGGTGGCGGCTGCAAAGGGTTGCTATGAGAGAACGGCCAATGAGAATACCGGAGATGAAGAAAATCATTACATAATTCCTCCTTCCTCACCAGGAGGCACAGCTCTACGACTATCTGAAAGGAGCCCATACCTGCAACACTCCTGTAGTGCCCTCAAGCAGATAATGGCAAACACGACAGGTCCCAGCTAGAGATTCAAGTGATGACAGGTGTAAGGGGCATGGGACCTGTAACATCTCCTGGAGCTAGAAGCATGGTCTTTATGCGTTTGAGACACTTTGAGTGTTTGGCTCAAGTAGCCTGATTTCCGTTTGTTGCAAAGACATTTAAAAATAAGGGAGAGATGTAGAGTGCCACCTGGCTACTACAATACAAAGTATCCACTATTACATGCAAAGGTTCGGACTCGGTCCGAGTAAATAACTAAATGGGCAAACGGTTGCTCTGGACTTTTGCCGAGACCTGCACCAGAGTGTGCGTGTGTGTCTATTGGGACTCTGGGGAGTGAGGGTGGCCTGGTGCCTGCCAGCCTGTTACAGGGTTGTCATGACCTGTTGATTTTATTGGCATCACTTATTACATAGCTTTTTAAGTGCACAGACACCACAACCTATCCAATCTGTGATTGGAAAGTGAGCATTGATGCGGTGTTCAATGACTGAGAAGGAGCAGCCATTCTGCTTTGCTAATGGAACAGTGGAATCCTACTGCTCAGCAGGGTGACGCAGAGCAAAGGAAATGCAAAGGAGTGCACTGTGAAGACTTGCCCATTGAGAATTGCAGACGCAGGCAATAATGGCTTTGTTACCAGTGCACAAATCCTTGAATAATGCCTGGAAGAAAGTTGAAGCCTAAGCAAAGTTCTTGCAACGAAGACAACATGATCAGACCTAAGAGCTCCGGACAGGAACCATTTAGCCGCATTCTGCACCAGCTGTAGTTAATATAGAAGGGACTCGTAGAGACACAGGTAAGGAACCGTCCTGTGCGCTAACCACAGACTATCCAGAACAGTACTGACTTCAAGACTTGAGCACCAGTAGTGCTGGAGGAAATGCTGCATGCACAATTCACCCATGTTATCTCGAAGAATGCCCCTTGGTAAGTACTATTGTAGTCATTCAAAGCAGCCTTGCTAACACATCCCAGTGGCTTGTGTTCGGTCGGATCCCAGCCAGCTACAATACCAGGAAAGAGTTTGGAATGTATCATCACTTTTTCTTAACTTACAACCAGGGATTGTTTTAGGACTGCACATTGAACGCACTACGGTGAACAGTCCTAAAATAAAATGTATAAAATTGTAATAACTTTAGGGAAACAGACCAGGTTTACAGAAAACAATCAAAGGCTGCGCCATTTTGGTCCAGAAAATCACAAATATATAATTAAAAAGCACAAGGGCAGGGCACACCATGGAGCTTTTAGTACAGTTTTATTTCCATGTTAGGTGCAGTACTTTCTGACTTTTGCACGTTTGTTTTGAACTGGATCTGATACGCAGGCAGAATGATGTTTCACATCAGACAAAAGCACCAGTCCGCAACTTACCATTCCCCTTCATTCACCTACAGAAATGGTACTAGCTAAAAAATGTGTAGGGCTCAGCTGATACAACACTAGAAATGCATCTTTATTCCCATCCTCAAGCATAATAATTTTATCTCGTGGCAGAAGTAAAAGGTGACCTCAAGAGAAGGTGCAACTTAAAATTCACTGCTATAGCAACGGAAGACCCGCACTGATTTCTCCTGAGCTCATTCATATTCAAGCTGATCCTCAGCTGGAGACAGTGTGTTGAATGTTCAACCATATCCAAATGAAGTAGCTAACAGAGAAATGCAGCATGCTTCAAAGGAAACATTTAAATAGACATTTAATTTTCTAAGGTCTGTGTCGCATCACGATTTAATTGGCCAGTAGCGGCTGGCAGGGAATGAGGGTGGAGGGCCGTGGGAAAGGGGATAGCGGGAACCAGGAAGCACCCAGGCTCCCAATAGGCTCCCCTAAGCCTATCACAACGCTGCAATGCAGCATTGTGATTGGTCTGAGCACCGTGGATCGGCGCTCAGATGGGGACTGGGACCTGGGCATGCCCCCCACCAGGCTGTGCAATGCAGCCTGGTGGGGAACATGCTAAGTGCGCATGACTGTTGGCTGTTCCCAGACGGCCGGCCAAGCAGTCATGTGCACTTAGTGTGCACAAACCACTCCTCCCCCTGTGCCTCCAGCCCTGACCCAGCCCCGAACCTCCGAAAAATAATATGATAATAACTACATTATCATCATTTTATTTTTCCTGCTTAAAGAGCAGTGGGGCGACGCTCCTCCTTCTTAGCGGAGGAGCCACCCCTGTCAAGTGCCAGGATTAGTGGGGCACACCCAAGACACGCCTGGGGAGAGGGGGACGGGGTTGAGGGGGTGGGAGTTATTGTTTGGAAGGGGGTCGAATTAATTACTGTTTCACTTATAGACGTGCTTAGCAAACACCCAATACTGAAGCTCCTGAGGACATGGAGTCAGAGTATGGACATTAACATAGCAATACCGAATTATATAAGTCAGAGGAGTACTTCGGCTTGCTTGCCGAGCAGAGCAAGTGTGTGTATTGTATTATGCCTTGTCTTTCAAATGACTAACAAAGTTTGTTTACAAAAAAAAAAAAGGATTAGTGGGGCACTTTCCATAGAGTTTGTCATTATGTATCTTCACATGCATGCTATGGGGCACAGGTTTATACAAGCAGGGGGAGCAGGTTACATCATCAATTACAAAGATATCAATGTAACATTATTTACCCTAGGAGGTCTGCGAGGGGCGGTATCAGAGAGGTTGCACTGGAGCTAATCTTAGGTGGAAAGGGTGTTCCAGAGGGAGGAAGCAATGGATGAAAATTATAGTTTTCTTATTTTTCTCTTGGTTTCGGGTGCTTTCATTATTAGTTGGTTAGTACTGTCGGTGGCATGCCACAAAAAGTGAAGAAGAGTTTTTATTGTAGCTGGTCGGGTTTTTGTTTGTATGGCTTTTCGAACATGCACAATGATCTGACTATTGATGTAATCGATTTCTTTGGAGCCAGTGATGGTTTTTGAGTGGGAGAAAGAAGTGGTTACATTTTTGTCCTCAAGCAATGCTGCAAGGGTGGTGGCTTTCAATGAAATGAGTATGGTGTCAGCGAGGCAAAGCAAGAGGGAATTGCCCTAATCAGTGAGACAGGATATGGGCTTGCATCACCATTTGGAAGGCGAGTGCTAGAAAAAGGGGTTTCATCATGTGTAGCAGATAGACCTGGTCCCAGGCTGGTTTGACTGGCCAGTTCCCGAAGCAATGGGATGTGGCACTTGCAGAGAACGAGCTGGTGAAGCCATCTAATTGCATTTTGTTGGATCAGCTCTCAATCTGCGTTTGTAGGTGGCTACCACTGATCAGTATAAATTCTACCTTTGTGGTATTTAGCTTTAAATAGTTTTTAAGTAGGCAATGAACAAGGTTACATGGGATGTTAATGAGGTTTTTGACATTATATGAAAGTTGTGTGATTTGAGAAGGATAGGTAAGACTGATGTGCTCTCCACGGCTCCATTCAATGACTGAATATCAAAGGTGCTGGGCAGAAACCATAAGAAACTCCATATTTGAATGAGAGGGAGGTGATAAGTCCATTTGAACATATTGAGGTCACTTTACAAGGAATGAGAAAAACTGTTTAGAGACAGGTTTGGAGATCTGCATATGTGTGGAAATAGTGCCATGAGTGCACAATTTGCACAATTATAATAGTGATGAAAGCTGCAGAATGTTCAAGGCAGACCAGGATTCAGTGCCACCCTAAGCCTGTAATGGAAAAGATAGAAGCCAGACTAGCTTGTCTTAGGTGGTATTGGCCAAAGTGATTTTGCTGGGAAGAGAAGGTCAGTGATAAGTTTCTGACATTTCCAGAGATCAAGTTAGACCGCTACATGAAGGGGTCCCTTTATCTGGTTTGAGGACTGTTTGGAAGGCTCCGGTCCAAAGGGAGTTATTCACGATGTAGGGGGAGTCAGTGGAATGATACAGGGATTTGATGAAGGGTGATTTAGGTATTCCTTTGCAGTAGGATATAATGTTCAGAGGTTGAATACTATCATTTAGATTATATTTGGTAAGAAGTTGGTAGGATTGCTAAGGGTGAAACACAGAGGTGGGATGTGGGAGTTGATTTTGAGTGATTTGTGGTGTTGTGTGAAGGGTCAATGACTCGTATTGTTTAAATTTTGAAGGTCAAGAATGCAGCCAATTTTATTTATCTTCCCAATTGATTTTTTTAATGATGGCTGGGAGAGTGGATTTCCCAATTTGTTTACTAATTTTAATAACATTTTGC
This sequence comes from Calotriton arnoldi, assembly GCA_963921515.1. NCBI lineage: Eukaryota > Metazoa > Chordata > Amphibia > Caudata > Salamandridae > Calotriton > Calotriton arnoldi. The sequence goes on along the minus strand of CAWUFW010009781.1, from coordinate 95,651 downwards.
TTTTGTTTACTTCCATGGTGATACCTTAGTTTAATTTACTCATTTGGCTTGGAAGAGGACATTTTTATAAGTGGACTTGAAAATGACGTGGATGAGTGCCAGATTGGTTATAGCTTCCTAACTGTGCACATGTCTGAGATCAAAAAAAATGTATGTATGATTGTGGTAAGGGGGAAAATTTGATAGTATGTTACTAAATGGAAGTATATTTTGAGCATGCGCAATGGCCTTCAAAATGCCTATTTCAAAAATTGAGAAAGGCTATGTTTAGCTGAAATGCGTCTTTATTAAAATTGCCTGTTATATCAAACTGGATCCTGCTGTGTCGCTTGATGTATTGACTTAGATTTCCATGCTGCCCAATGCAACGAATTGGGTGGATTACTAACCAGCTTGGAGTGCAGGCTCTCTCTGTAATTGGAAAGATTTCATTGTGTGTTTAACAAGGTGCTGGCGGTAGCGCCCATCCATGCACCACCTGTGGTTTGGTGCAAGCCAGCAAAACCGCAACCTTCTTGTTTCTTGTGTGTGTGCATGTATATATATATATATATATATATATATATATATATATATATATATATATATATATTTGTTTAGGTCTGAGTTTACTTAAAAAAATATTTTGTTTGTTTTGTTTATATTTATGGCACCATTTAACAAATCTATAGAAAACTTTAAAATTCAAGAGTAAATCTGGCTTAGGTGTGGCATGTCAAGTTTCATGCAGATCTGTCAGAGGGAAGGAAAGTAGAAAGGTTAGCTGGTCAAAAGAGAGCATTTCCCTTGTGAACTTCCATAGGAAAAGTCTGGGCTATAAAAAAAAAAATCACTGAATGGAATTACACAACACATAACTTGAAGTGTCTGACACTTAACATGGTTTGCTTATTCGTAATATGTTTAAATGTGCTTAGATCAGTTAAGGATAGAGCACAGTTAAAAGGGTGGTTACATTTTTTTTCAGATTGACGATAAATGAAGCTTTCTTTGACAAATCCACATTATATTTGGGAAACTTATTGCATGTTTAGTCTGCTGAGAGTATGACAAGTTTTGTGCTGATTCTTCGGGGAGCAGTGGGGGGCGGGGAGGGGGTCGGACCAAAACCATTTCCATGTGCTAATAACTTTGGTGCTGTTTAATGAATCTGCAACTACCTTAGGAGGTTGCTAGCAAGCTAAGCAGAGGCCAGGAGTCTTGGGTTTCATACAGATCTGCCACGAGTTGGGGGATCTTATGGAGGGCACAGTTAAAATGGGTGGGAGGTTAAAATATTTTGCTTTTATATTAGTTTTGGTGCCATTTCATAGTTCTGCAATATGGCAGGCACTTGGCAGATTAACTTACTTCTGATATGTGAGGATTCATGCAGATCCCTAATGGATGAAAGTAGGAGGGGGACAAAAAGTGTTCATATGCTAATAATTTGATACCTTTGGCACTATTTGAGGAATCTGCCCAAAAGTTGTCAGGAATTTACATGACCATTTTTTTGTTGGTATAACAAGTAAAGGCCAGTGCAGAGATTCCCAGGTTTCATGCAGATCTGACAAGAAGTGGTAAATGTAAAGGGGGGCAAAAAGCTTTGCTACTAAGTTTGGTATCATTTGACGTATTTGACAGGACTTGAGTTTACAAAATTCGATTTAGCTAGCAAAATGCATATGCAGCGGGACTTTAGTGAGATGGGGGTTGGTTGCCTGAGACAAACCAGCATTACAAAAGACTACATGAAGCAGTGGTTAGCAGCAATGCTTGTACCCACACAGATTTATAACAATAAATAAGAAGACTTCACACAATAACTTTAACCTACAACACATACACAAAGATCATGCTGTACCCATAGCCATTTCATTTATAATGTTGATGGTAAGGTAATACGTCATGCCACTAGTGAGATCATTTATGTCATTTGTGAAGCCATTTGTTATATCAAAGGTGAGGTCATAAGCATTGCAGTTTGTGTGTGAATTACGGTTCGCATGGCAGATGTGGGAGTTATGATTTGCGTAGCTAATCATACTTGGAAAACTTCAGTTTTTTGGGGAGTTTATTTTGTAACCATAACTGCACTTTAGCTGTGTTGTTTTGGGCGAAGGTATATATTTATGTGCATAAATCTGCAATGGATTTAAATGTAGCTCAAACACACGTTATTTAAGGTGCAGTAGCATAATATAGATTATTGTCTGACATAAATATTGCGTTCTAAACATCGTTTATGAAAAACATCACCCTGTTTGAGTTACTAATGGAAACTCTATACCAAGTGGGACAATATTTTTGTAAACAATATTTAGACCTCGATAATTATGTCAAACAATATTGCTATCTAGGGTACTCTAACTTAGAACCGTTATTTAAATTAAATGTACTAAAAATAAACACAAATTCTCAAATTTATTACTACAGTACAAAGATGTGATTACCAAAACATAGAGAAATTGAAATCAGAAAAACACTGTTTACTGCATCAGAGATAGAATGTTTCAATGACTTTACACATAGAAACAAACCTTCTAGAAGTCGACACGCCAAATAGTTACCGGGGATTTTACATAACAGCACAAATTTGACCTCCTGCATCCTCATCTTGAGTAAATATATTTATTTAGTAGACATGCAAGAATACTATGGTATAAACCATAAACCTAATGCCCAAAGCGTAATATGCTATTTAATATATATGTTGAGGGAGGGGAAAAGCATCATGATATACTTGAGGCTTCGCCATTCATCAGTCATGGCCACAAGAACACTCAACAATTGAAATAAAAGGGCTATTACACTCTGCACAGACACGCAACAATTGAAATAAATAGCATATTACACTCTGCACAGATAGCGCTCACCACAGGGTAGTAATGGTTAGGTCAGCGTTTCCATAGGAAATGCCTTTTCTGTTTTGCTTTAACTTTTGCATCGTTTCCGAATTTCCACGAAACATTCCAAAAAAGTGCTATTTTTTGCTTAGCTTGTGCATGGCACGTTTCGGGGTGATCAGTCAAGTATGGGCCAAGAAAAAGGAGGTCCCAAAATGCAAAATTACAATGCATTTTCCATAGACTTCTTTTGGCAGGAAGCTAGATCTTGGTTCACAGAATGTGCTTTTTGATGATGTGGTGTAAATCCGTTCAGTAGTGTTTGAGAAATTAAGGTTTAAAAGTATTTGTTTATCTGGATGGTCTGGTTCGAGGGACTCTCGCGAGAGTCCCTCAAACCCATTTAAAAAAAGATAGAGAGTTCGGATTGGCACAAGGAGCTTTTGTTCCTTTGGGCCAATCTGCTCCTGCAGGAGTCAGACTACCGAAGGAGCGAGCACTCTGATTGGCTGCCAGCAATTCAAGAAAATTGTTGCTGGCAGCCATTACAGGATTCGGGGACTTGGAGAGAGAGGAAAATGGAGAATCGTAGAGTAGTACTTACCATTGTTATATCTTGTTACTTCCTCCCAGAAAGCCCTTAGTAGTTCTGTTAATTGATGTTCCTTTTGCCTAGCGGAGAGTTGTCTTGTTGAGATTAACTGTTCAAGAGTAGCCGAGACTGCGTTTAATCTGCACTCACTTTCATGCTGTATTTGTGCTTTTAGTGAATCAACCATTTTTGCCATATGCTCCCAACGTATCATCTTCTCCTGAAAATCCTATAAAAAGTGATAGAAAAGTATGATTTTAAACAGTCATGAACCACTAATAACTATAATTAATTACTTGCCGAGAATTTTTAGAGCTCTTGTGGTATACATATCTTAAACACTGCGAGCGAGAAGTCCACAGTACAATTTTAATGAAGTTATACAAAAATGGTCTACAATATATATAGGCTTTCCTGTTTTCAGTTCCTATTTTTGGTCAATTCTGGTGGGGTTTTTTCAAGTGATTTCAATACCTTAAAAAAACAGTGGTTATCAGTGGTTACACATTTTCACGCCATTAAAAACAACAGAAACAGTGTTTTTCCGGTGTTTATGGAACGTTTTGCTTTTATTATTGCTTGCTTTCTGCACTGATAGTGCATGGTATATAGACAATGTATGTACAGTGTACAGTCCAAATACATTTTTGCAAATCAAACTTATTGTAGTACACCATACAATACGTCTTCAGTGAGTCTTTGGTCATGTGCGCTCGCTCTTTCCTTCTCATGTAAACTTTTTTCTGTGAAAAGGCCCTCTCAACATTGGCACTTGAGGCAGGCAACGCCAAAACAGCCAGTACACAATTTGCTAACTCTGGCCACTGACCTAGCTTTCCATGCCAATACTGATGCACTTGAAGATTGCGATTCTCTGGCAGGTTCTGCAACATTTGCGTTAAACTGGGCGCTTATGCCCTCAGAGTTATTGAAGGGGTCAAAAATGAAGCAGCACGTTTGAAACTACGGAGAAGATTCCCTTTACGGAAGGGATCTAGAACTTGTACAGAGTACCACAGTGAGGTTTCATTGACTTCAAATGCCATGGTTAGTGAAGGGACATTTCTATGCATCATTGCAAGCCATTTCTCATACATAGTAAAATAAAAGCTCCTGAATTTCTCTTCAACATTGCTTTGCTTACCAAGTGGCAAGCACTCTAAAATGGAACATGTTGCAGTGCCAAATTCACTAAAGGTGTCGCCCAGCTTACTCTCAAGGAGATGTTTCACATCTACACCAATTATACTGAACACTTGGCAGACAAGAGTGTTTTCAGATTCTAATTTTTTTATTATGTCCACTACAGCAGTTATGTTTTCCTGTAACAATCAAAGAATGCAGTAGAGTTTTCCTTTCTTTTCACATCACTATCAATATGTGACCAAAGATCCTCCCATTTCTTGCCTTTGGCATCATTACTCATCAAAAAGTCTGTAAACGGTTGCCACATGGATAATATAGCATTCACAGACTCTTCCCTTGGACTGAGAACCATCAGGTAAGTGTAAGTGACACAGTTGGGATGACTCTTTCTTTGATGCTATACAAAGCACAAAATGAGAAATATTTGCGTTTTAGTTCCCGTGCATAACAAAACAGTGCATCAAAATGGACTAAAATGTCAAAAGCATCCTTCATTAACTCTGAAGATTGTAAGGATGCTTTCAGCATACCATCTAACAAGTGGCAAGGATCTCTTACAGGGAAGCTCAGGTATCAGTTTTGACAGGTCATCAAACAACTTTTTCATATACGTAGCTGAATCACTGCAAATACAAACAATATAACTCCAATCTTTGTTGAACTTGGAAAGAACCTTTTTGCAGCAGCATTTCAAGTGACACTGCATTCCATGTTTTCCAAAAGTCTATTGTCATGTTTTTACCACTATCCCAGATGCTTGGTGATAGAACTCTTTTCACACATACTTGTCACTATACCGTGAATGGGTAAAGCCTGAGGTGTTGGCAATTCACCTACTATCAATACTGACTCACTAGAAACTGGGGGTTGATGTATCAAGGGTTTTTACCCATTCTCTGTGGGTAAATGTGATGGCACATATTGGGAAAGATTCTTATGAAACCAGCTATTTTACCAATCAGTGAAAGAATCAAACGCAGCCAAAATATCAAATATAATTTTGATATTTCCTGATTCTATACAGTTTATAAAATAATTAAACAAGACCTAAAACATGCTTCTAAACCCTGCAACTTTAGACCAAAGACCACAAAACTGAAATAATCAGAAGGAAGAAGAAACAATATTTTAGTGACATCCCTAAACAACAAAACTCAAGCAGAATAATGTTAGACCAGTCTTTCTTGCTGCTACCTTGTATAACAATGTTACATTGTATTGGGCCCTTCAGGAAGAAAAAAATGACTCTTTCACTCTCCTTTTCCTTTCTTTGAATGACATTTAGTTTGTGGTTGTACAGGTGTTTTTTCAGTGTTTATATATTTACACTGGTGAGGGCTATTTCCCTCTCGGTGGGGTTTTATCAGTTATTATAGGTTTAAACCTAAAACCGTACAGCCTAAATATATAACTCCTACTGTGTGTGCCTCATGTCTTGCCATTCAGTACTCCTACAACAAAGCAACATTCTAACATTTACAAATAAAATGATAAATACAGAAAAAATACAGAATGCCCCATGAGAACAGGGCCTTATTAAATTTTACACATGTGTGACTATAGTCACATCAGAGGACTGATACGCATAATTTTTCATAATGCAGCTATGGAGAAGAGCATTTCACCTGTGTCCCTCTTCTGAGTTACTATTTAATGAAAAATGCAATCTTCATTATCACGTGTCACATTTCTTATGTATTTTAGAACATCATCTGAGAACTTGTCTCATTATTTCATCAAGGTTTTTTACAATATTTTCTTAAGAGTAATCTAAATACATTCATTAAAAATAGTCCTGGTTTCTCCTTCTAAGGCAACACTCTTAGTCCAGTGTTTCTTAATTTTTCTGGCAAAAATCGAGCGTATAGTATTTGCTTCTGAACTTTGGGTTCTGTGTGCATACAATAACTGTGTGCTAGATATTTGTCTTGACAAGTCCTTCTGACCCCCCTGCCACAAACACTAGCAGCACTTACTGCTAAGCACTTCGCAAATCGGTTGCTATGCTGGGACCTCCGAGATATCTGGCTCCAGCACAAGATTAATCCTTCTATTAAATTCCCCATGGACTTCATGTCAGACTCGACCGGATTCATTGCTCTGTATTGACTTGCCTACTGTTCACACATAGGCATTATCTGGGCCATCTGATCTCAGATCAAAAACCCCTCCTGATTGGGCTTTGACGAAGTACGTTGCCTTCCCCAATGCCGACCTGGCAAATGCAGCCTTCTTTCGTGGAGGACGCTACTTTCTGCTCCCTGTTGCATGAAGCCATGCAAATTACTTTGAGCTAACCACTGTCACACCATTAACCAATACTGGGGAATGGGAGGTGTTTAAAGTGGCAATATAGGGACAATGCAATGGTGAGTGTGCAGAGCACCATTGATGATGATCTGCAAACTATTGAAGGCTCCTTGCTTCACTTTCACACTCAGGCTGTGGGCTCTGGAGATGGTACTCAAACTCTCAGTGCTGCTCGTACTTGTTACTCTGAGCTACTTGACAGGTTGCGATGCATTAACTATGCGGCACACGCACCAAAGGTTCACATCAACCCGGACAAACACGTGGCTCTTGTATGGTCAGGCTGGTTGACACCTGTGGCTATATTACTTCTATCTATAATGACCCCAACCTCTTTGTTCACACCCAGAACAAAATCCAGGAGGCCTTCACTGCTCATTATTGTGCACTATGTAGCTCTTTGAGGGTCTGCTCTCGTGGGGACATTGAGTCCCTGCTGGGTGATATTGCCCTGCCTCGTATCTCTCAAGAACAGCAATTAGAACTTGATGCTCCAATCATACAAGAGGAGATACAAGCAGACCTACTCTCGTTGTCAATCGGCAAGATGCCCGGATGGCTGTCCCTTGGAATTTTCCCGGGTGCACTCTGATCTCCTTTTCCCAAAATTGGACCAGTTATACAAGCTGACCTTTGAGGAGTGCGCCCCCCTCCACCTCTGAGAGAGGATCTTCTGGTGTCTATTCCTAAGGCTGGCAAAGACCCTTGCTGATCTCTCCTCTTACAAGTTCCTTGCCATTCTAAACACCGATTATAAAATTCTTAGTTAGAATCTGACTGATCTCCCTCCTTCCAAAGCTAATCCACCTGGATCAAAGCAGCTTTGTCCTCAGCTGAAGTACCTGGTTAAAACTTTGCAGTCTCTATTGGGCCTTGAAGTTTGCAACCAGGCTTTATCGCTGGGTGACCTTTCAGGCATTAGATTTCGAAAAAGCCTTTGATTCCCTTGATTGGCCGTATTTGTTCGAGGTGCTGCACAGATTTGGTTTGGGAGATTGCTCGTTGCACTGGATTTGGCTGCTCTACATGGGCCCCCCCAGATAAGGTCCCGACTGGACACCTCATTCCCGACCCCATTGCCATTTATCACAGCACCAGACAGAGTTGCCCACTGCTCCCCCTCATCTTTGCCCTTGCGTTGGAGCCGCTGGCCATCAGATTGCACCAAAGGGGTGGGACTTTGGGTATCCCCCCTAGCAGACAGCTTGCAAGCTGTCTCTGTCTAGGAAGATAAGTTGCTTTACCTTCGGGATAGTTATGTGAATCAAGCCTATATAGCAAAGTAGTGGGTACGTTTCACCAAGAGTCTGGACTGCATGTTAATTCCGCAAATCTTGTGTATTTTTGCTTTTATCTAATGTGCCCAAGGCTTTTGGAGATTGCTCTTCCATTGTGAGTTGCCTTGGTCTGCTTCTTGGGGATCAAAGCCTATCGCAAGGAGAGGTATTTGATAAACCATGCTTTAGTTCAGCGTCTCATGGCCTCAGTCAACCCTTGTGCACCAGCTGTCCCCCTCCTTAGCCGGGTCCGAGACGGGAGTGTGCTAGCAGCTGTATGTAAGTCACTGGGCGATGGCGACTGTGCTCTCCTCCCCCATGCAGAGACTGTTGAACAATAAAACATACTTGCTGGTCACTTCCTGATGTACAATGTCCTTATATGGTTGATAGGCTCAGACTGGGTCATGGAAGCGGAGGAATCACTGCAACATGTGGTCCTTTAATAGCTGCCTGTCATGGGCCAAGGTAGACATCTCATCCCGTGACTGACCAAAGGCTTCGGTGAGCATACTTCGGTGCCCCAGTCTGGCCTGAATGCTAAATGGGAGGCAGACCTTGGCAAATCTCTCACGGAGAAGGAGTGGACCAGAATCTGCTTTAGTGGCTAGGAACATGAGGTTTAAGCTCATTCACTTTTTCCCACTACATAGGGCTTATCTTACCCATGCCAAACTAAATGAGTACTCCCCAGGTGCAAATGCCTGCTGCCACTTGCTTGGTGCCAACATGCTTCACACGCTATGAACCTGCCGCTCCCTATCACTTTATTGGTGGACGGTTACCTCACACCTTTGCCGGCTCACTGGCAATGGCGCCCACTAAAGCTGGGAGGCTTGCACACAGGGGCTCTACCTATGCACTCAGAAGACCAGGCATGCAGTTCCTTTTTTAGATCTTGCCTTGGTGCTGGCAAAGTGCTTGGTGACTAAACAATGGACATCTAATGCTTAGCTGTTGTAAACTAGAGAGGTGGCCCCTCACACCAAGGGAACAGGGCACTACTAAACAGTAGGAAAAATATGCTTCCCCTTGGGGTCAAAACAGGATATTATTGCAAAGTTCAAATCACCTTTCACTCGGCCTCATTCATTCGCACCTACATGTAGTCCAGAAGAACAGACTCATCAACGTCAAGTTGGTGAGCGCGAGCGAGGAAAATCCACCTCCCTGCAAGATTTCTCCTTGCTTGCGCTTGCCAAGGTCTAGTTGGTGAGTGAGGAAAATCAACCTCCTGGCGAGATTTCTCAACGCGGACCACTTGCGTTGAGAAACCTTCCGTTCACGGTGAGAAAGCGGTCGCTAGAGTAGAAAATCTACTTGAGCAACAGAAAGGAAGCTGCGCCCTCTTCCGTTGCGCATGGTGCCATTCGCGATAATCTTAAAGCACGGGACAAACACCTGACGCTCAAAATCACTGCGAAAGGCAATACCTTAATGCACCCCGCCGCTTGCGGAACTCTGCGTAGCACGGGGGAGTTTGTTTGTCACTTCGCGGAGTTCCGCATATCGGAACTTCACAAACTCTTCCGAGGCTAAGTAATAATGGCACTATTTTCGTTAGGTCCAGTTAACGTTTCAGTAATTTAAACCTGAGCTCAACCCTAGGTAGCTATGGCACAGAGCAGGCAGGCTTACATTAAAAAAATGTGTAAAGCATTTAGTAGTACTAAAACAGTTAAAAAGTCAAAAACACAACACAATAAAAATCCAGTTTATAAAAATAGAGTATATTCTATTTAACAAAATGACACTAAATTGACAAAAATCCATTAAGTGTAACTAGAGATATGAATTCAATTTTAGTGCCAAAAAGCACAAAGCGCCAGCATCAGACAACTGGTCATACTAGACTAGGACAAGGGTACGATTTGGGGCCGAGCGCGATGGAGTGTCAATAAATCAATCGATCAGAGATTTATAAAGTGCCCTTAAGAGTCTCAAGGCACTGGAGTGGCTAACTTCTTCGTGGTAATTTGTTAATTTGATTTGAACAGCCAGGTTATGAGTCCTTTCCTGAATTGTGGAGCAAGGGGGTGGTCCTGAGGTGCTGGGGAAGGTTGTTTCAAGCTTTGGCAGCCAGGTGTGAGAAGGAGCATCCTCTGCTGTTGCTTCGGCGGATCTGGGGGGTGTCTGCAAGGAAGAGGGAGGCGGATCGTAGGTGTCTGGTCTTTTGATGGACGGTCATGTGTTTGTTGATGTATGCTGGTCCTTCATTGTGCAGGGCTCTGTATGCATGGGTCAACATCTTGAACTGGCATCTCGTCTGGATTGGGAGCCAGTGTAGCTTCTTGAGATGTGGTTTGATGTGAGTCCGTTTGGGATGGTTGAGGATGTGTCTTGCCGCTGAGTTTTGCATTGTCTGAAGTCTCTTCAGGAGGCGTGCAGGGATTCCTTCGTAGAGTGTGTTCCCCTAGCCCAGCCTGCTGGAGTGTGTGCATCAGATACAAGGCCCAGTTAGGTCCTGGTCAAAGAGTTACCTTCGGACTTAAACATTTTTCTGGAAAAAAGGTGGTCGAAGATTTGTCAGACTACAGCAGGTTGCCGAAGATTAGGGTCCTGGTGTGGTCAACTACAAATGTGGCAAAACTCCAAGCAGGCGAAGTCTGGCATCCATGCCCAGAAAGGTCTCAGTGTTGCTCTTGGTGAAGCCCTCTATGTACGGAATTAAGTCCCAGTTGTTGCAGTTTGGGCAGAAGGAGCACACTCTGACACTTATTTAAGAGCCCCAGAACCTTAGGGACACCACTTACGGGTCAAGACTCACTCCATTAGAAGCCACTAGCAGGGTCCAGGGCAGGCCCATTTGGAAGTGGTCAGATGAGCTCTTCAGGAAGGTGAGCTTCCTCCAGCTTTTTTGTCCCTGTATCTTAACAGGAGGTCACCCTTGGAGTCAATTTCTTGGCCATAGGTAGAAGTGGGAGCAGGACCAGCCCTTAGACTTTTCCTCACAGGCCACAACTGCAGTGGCAGCCCTTCTTCTGTCTTCAACAGCTCCAGCAGTGTTCTGTAGAGGGTACTGAGGGTTCCACATTTATACCCAGTGCCAGCCTGTGTGTAAGGGAAACTCCTGGCAACTCTTTGGCCAAGAGGGTAAATGTTCCCAAGGGTGACCCTACCCACTTTTGATAAACGTTCTGTGTGTTTTACTGTAAACCGTCCCATGTGCCCCTCTCTGTCTAAAAACCAACATGGCAGTATCTTTCTTCCTCTGTGCAGAACTCCCTATGCCCACTCAGAGATGCAGGTATGATAATGGGCAGACTCTTCCTTGTGGTTACTCCAAACCAGTTCTGAGGGCAGTTTCTCCATGGGATTGGTGACTGGCAGGGTAGTAAGAGAATAGAGTGGTTCAGGCCCCGGTGTGTGCTACATCTGCCTGTGACAGGGTAGGCATCCTTTGAAGTAAATTAAGTTCTGCTTCACACCTAATCAAGGAGTCATTTAGCTCCTTGGTGATAGTGAAGACTGGCAGAGGGGCACATTTGTCTCAGGCAGGAAAATTAAAACTTTCTAAAAGGGGCATTTTCAAAACTTTAATTAAAATCCAATTAGAGCTTTAAGTTTGATTTTAAATTACTGAACCATTTTTTTTAGCTATTCCCAAACTGAATTCAAGTATTATAAGTTGTTATAATGGAACCCAGTGTTTTCCTATGGGGGGAGCCAGCCTTGCCGCAGTAAAGAAATGAATTTGGAGGTTTTTCACTGCCATAAAACGTAAAACATAAAATATAAATGTCCTTCTTTTTAAATGCCAAGTACCTTGCCCTATGGGTATTTAGGGCCAACCTTGGGGACGAACTACAAGTATTAAATAGAAATATTTTAAGCTCCAGCATTCACTTCCTCAGAGGCGGCTACAGTTTAAACTGCAACTCATATGAGGATTTTTCTTCCCAAAAAGTGACAAAGTCTCATTCTGAAGTGGGACTTACAATTTTTTTTGAACTTTTTGTCTTCAGACTTTCAACGGAACCAATACACGTGGCTTATCCGACCCAGGCGCCAACGCGGTTGGCCTCAAATCACACCTATTACGACTATTGAGTAAAATTGGCTCTTTGCATTTTTTGCTGATTTTTTTGCCCCTTACATATAAAAAATTCTATCTCTGGTTTCCCTTATTGATTTTTTGCCATTTTGGTGTCATTTTGCTTATAAGTTCTCTATTTTCATAAATTAGAGTTGGATTTTTATTTGGTGCCGTTTGACGAATCTTCACAAAACTTTCCAAATAAAATTACTTCAGCTTCAGCTCCTTACTGTAACGCTTTGGATGGAACAGGTGGCAGGCATCTACTAAGCCATGGTCATTGATCACCTCACACAAAATGTGTTGCATTTCATTTGTCTGGGGGTCCCGTTTGGTCCCGTTCGGTCACAGATGGGATTGATCGCTATGTTCAAGTCCACACCAACAATAACCTTGGTGTTCCTGTGATCAGTTGGAAGCCTGGACATGCGCATCAGGAAGTTGGATTTACCATTGTTAGGGGCATATATATTGCCCACAATCAGAGTCTGTTCTGGTGTTTTTATTTTAGCAAATGCATTTCTTCCCTTCCCGTCAGACCACATTAGGAGTACTTTGTGAGGGAAGGACTTGTTGATGAGTATGGTACAACGATTTTCCAGGTGGTGTTAGTGGATTGTGTTTGGGGATTCTCCTTTGGGCCAGTGCAGCATCTGTGAATTACTTTCACCACCTAGTCCCATTTCAGTTTGCCCACTTCTGATGGAGATAGGGGAGTTTCCTGTATAACAGCAACTTCAGGATGGTTATTTCTTAAGTGAGTCAAGATTCTTAGCTGCAACTGTTCAAGCCATTAAAATTCAGTGATATAACGTTAAGGGGAGCATGTGTGGATGGCTTTAGGGCTAATCTTCCTCTGTAGAAGACAGAGAAAAGGAATAACTTGTACCGCATTTGCGAAGAAGTTTAAGTTTTACATGTCCTGATACTGAAAAACTCTCAGATTCATTTTTCACTACTGCAAGTCCTATCTCTCCCATAGGCTAACATTGGGATTACCTTATTAAATGGTTTAATTGTAATTCCCAATTGTGAAGAGATGGACTTTTCAAGTTTGGTGTCACAATTTAACATCATGACTTATGGTGAAGTCAGATTTTAAATTGCAGTTCAGAAAATGCCTCTTTCAGAAAGTCTGGGGAGGCTGGCAGCTGGGCTTTGTGTATTTCCCCTAGACAGCCACACACAATGGGAGTTTAAGTGTGACTTGATGGACCATCCTGGCAGGATGGGAGAGAGGAGCTGGACCCAGCCTCACTTACACCTGAATAGACTGTGTCCTGTCCCCACAAAAGGGCTGCATAGCTCCTTGTAGTGTGTCTGGAGCCAGGGCAGGAAGAGAGGACCTCTGTGCACTATAAAGACCTGTCTTTGAAGTCTGCCCCACTTCAAAGACACAACTGGACCTCTGACACCATCACTTCAGTACACTTCTGGACCTGTGTAGACTCTGCCAGGAAGAAGGACTGCAGTGCTGTGAAATGACTGCCGCTCTGCTGTACTGCTGCTTTGCTGGACTCATGCCTTGCTGTGCTGCCCTTCTGCCTGCTGTTCCCCTGCCTGGGTGAGAAGGACTGGATCTGCATCACTTGAATTTAGAGTGACTCCATGGGCTATCTTGCTGGCCTACTGATCTGATGTCTCAGTGACATAAAAGACTTCCAACTTACCTGCTTCTACACCTGGATCTGTGAGTCTGCTATGCAAAATGGTGCCACCCCACCCTTGGAAGTGAGGCCCAAAGTCCTTGCTTCAGCAAAACCCACACATCCTCTGTCGAACCTGTGCATCGGCATCGTTGCGTGGATCGGAACCAGCACAACGCTCCTGTTGCATGACCAGAACCGGCGCATTGCGTGGATCGCCTTCCGAACCACCACTGCACCAGGTCACCACATCTCCGTCGAAGGCATCCTCGATGACGACAATGAATCTCTGCATTGCAGCTCTTCGCTCACTGGGGCCGACATTGCCGCTGCTGCGTGGGTCAGAATCAGAGCATCTCACTTACTGCGTGCATCGCTTCGGCCAGCATCTTCAATGTCTCCGTAGCCACTATCAAGGTGCTTTTGTTCAGCGGGCCTCACTGGGTCCCTTCATCCGGACCATGCTCCAAAGCGGTCAGCCTGAACGTTTGACTTTGTCCCAGTCCGACGCGACTAGCACTATTTTCCAGTTTATTCTTTAAAAAATTAATATCTCAAGTTCTACTAATTGGATTTTTGTCGTTTTGGTCTTGTTTTATTTATGAAATTAAGTTATATTGTTCTAACCGAGTGTGGAATCTTTTTGTGCAGTGTTTTCACTGTTTTACTGTTTGAATTGTTGCACAAATACCTTACACATTCCCTCTAAGTTAAGCCTGACTGCTCTGTGCCAAGCTACCGGAGGGTGAGCACAGGCTTATTTAGGGTTTGCCTGCTTCTTACCCTGACTAGGATTGCGGTTGTTGCAGACACCCCCCGGATCCGCCTATCGGTAAAAACGATTTACGAAGTGACCACCTCGTTCAGTAACCATCTCCGCCCCTCATGGTTCATTTACTCGATCATAACAGTTTCAGTGGTTTTAAGATTTTGTCATCATAACTGAAATTTAAACTTATTTTGCCAGTGAATTTCAATTTTTTTTAAACATATGTTATAAGATTACCATATTTTTATACTAACTTTTGGGTTTTCCAGTATTTTTATTTTCATCATGATCAACATCCAACTGATTCTGCAACTATCATGCTATTTACAGCAAAATCCTGATATGCCTGGCCTTTGGCTGTCTGCAGAGCAGGCAGGCTTACATTAAAAATTGTGTAAAGCATTTAGTAGTACTAAAACAGTTAAAAAGTCAAAAACACAACACAATAAAAATCCAGGTTATAAAAGTAGAGAATATTCTATTTAACAAAATGACACTAAATTGACAAAAAATCCAATAAGTGGAGAAAGCAGATCTTGCACGTGGAGAAAGAAGAAATTGACCCAGTTTCAAACCTGTGGGATTGCCTTGCTTGATGTGTGACCAAATAATCTCTTTCAGAGAACAAAGTGGAAGAGCATGAAAATTCAAGAGCTTCTCAATCAAAACATAATTTTTTTAAAGTTTAGTCTGGAGGTTTAGAATTGTAGTCAGAGTGCCATACTGTGTATTCTTTTCAAGTTTTCATGACAGAGATAGGCCTGCTGTGGAGTTGGGCCAATGGCCTGACCTATAGTCAGGCCCTGCATCCAACCCTACATGGGTGGTTGGCCGTACAGCCTGTTTTCCGGCCTAGCCCTGCTCCCACTCTTTGCGGACCACCAAGCCATGTGCAATGAACGTTGGCCCCAAGAACTGGCCACAGGCCCTGTGCTGAAAACACCTTGTGTGACCAATGTAGGCTGAGCATGCATTTCGGGTGTGCATGTGAGAGTTAAGCAGAGGGCTTGGCTACTTGCCAGACCCTGCACCCAACCTGCTGCCAGCAGCCAACACATTTGTGTGCTGCTGGGTTTTCGGAATACCCTGGCTTAAGACCAGGTCCTGTGCACAAAGCTGCTTAGTGGTTGGCTGCAGGGCTTAGCCTCCAGCCAGCGCAATGGGTGGCCGTGTGCAACAGAGGTTGGCACATGGTTTGGGCTCTGGCCAGGATCTGCTCCTTGCCTTCCAGTGGAGGATGGCAATAGGGTTTGGCCAGTGGCCCCTTTCTATCTCCATCAGGAGCAGAACCCCTTTTCACCATGCACATCAGGGGTTGGCTTGGGACCTGGTTTATAGCCAGATATTTTTCCCAACCCTCCACAGGGGGCCAGCCCCTTCTGGGTTGCCTGCAGAGCCTTGTCTATTGCCAGGCTCCGTTTTTTTCCCTGGATTGGCAGGCCTGTCCTCCTATATTGCACGTTCTGTGGGGTTCCATGCCCATGAGATTTGTGCCAAGTATGGGTTCACATTGCAGGTGGCGTACCGCTACTTTGCTTGGCCTTCAGCTTTGCACATTAGGGGTTGGATGCAAGACCTAACCTCCAGCCAGTGTCTGTTTAAAAAAAAAATTATTCAGGATTCAGGTTCTTTTGCGGGGTGTGCGGATCCAGCTTTGGACTTGCAGACCACACTAATAAGCCAACATGGGTCCTTCAAACTTCTGTGGATTTGAGATTCTATAACGGTTAAGCTGTCATTGTGTTGGTCTGCAGCGTGCAGTGGCGGGTTGGCCGCAGGGCACTTCCCCCCCCCCCACTGTGCTTGATCAGACCAGACAGGCCCTGCGCCAATGCCTTGCAAGTGGCCCACAAGGGATCTAATTGATGAGGAAGATTTATTTTGTTTCTTGAGACATAAGGAAAGCATTTCATTATGATAAATTGAAAACAACCATTAAATCGAGCAATTTAAAGAATCAAGCGCTATCTTTTTGTTGTAGTGAATAAGGAACAAACAAAACAGATTTAACAAGGCCGCCAATTTAGATAAAAGCAAGCAAAAGTTAGTAATCTCGGTGTTAGCAGTCTACTTTACTGGACTGCTCTAATACGAAATAATGTCAGACAAAATTGTGGTAAATGTCTAAGAGTTAAAGCAGAAAACGCTGATGGATATTCATGCATGAGCACAGACAACTGCTGTATGTATCAAAATGACTCAAAGAGGGGGGATCGCTAGAGTGCGGCTGCAAGATGGCCGCCACATAGTGAGGCTCTGCCGGCTGGACTGCTTATCCATGAATTATCCCGCAGTTTGGGCGACCATCGAAGCACGAAAACATGTGATTGTTCCCCTGAGTGGCTGCTGCGGCCGCTGTTTGTAAGCTGATCGACTCGGATGGTGGCTGGCTGTGGTGATGGAGCAGAGACGCGGGTGCTGCCTGCACTGACAAGATGTTACACAAAATGGGGTTGACCCAGATACGTCACTAGGACCTGGGTGAATTGTGGTACAATAAGGGGGTGGTCTCAGTGGAAACACAATATTACATAGACATCAACATCACCTCATTAATCAATTGCAAACAATATTTAGGCATATTGAAAATATTTAATCAAGTTGAACATAATGCATCATGTTCAAAACATAGCACATTTATCAAAAAAGTTTGTCCATAGGTGCCCCAGAGGGGGAAGGGAGGAGTTTGCTGGCTGTGAATCCGGGAACGTGGAGGTGATCTGCGGTGGAGAGCATCTGCTGTTGTGGGCAGCTGGAAGTGCGGACACCCCCTGTCGTTGTGCCCAGGTGGGGGGAGTCCTGAGGCCGGCATCCTGCTGGATCCCGTTGCTGCGAGGACAAAGGGACTGCTCCCTTGGGAGGAAGGCCCTGTGTGCACTCACCCCACTGCAAGATAGAATCAGAATCTGACACGACTGCCCCGGTGGAGGCCATCCCCTGTCCCACGACCAGGCAGCGAGCCATGGGGAAAGCGGACGCAAGGCAACCAAAGATCTCCTTCATGCAGCGTAAAACCTCTAGGGGAAGTACTCCCCCCAGTGGAGGAGCAGAAAGACAAATATGAACCCCTCATCGGGCCCGAGCCAAACATCCGCAACATGTTCACGGACTTAAAGCAGTCCCTGTCGGCAATCGATCTTAAAATTAACTCGATGTCGAGTCGTCTGAAACAGCTCAGGGACAAGGTATCGAACCATGATGAGCGCATCGCAGTGGTGGAACAACGAACTTCCGCGTTAAAAGATGAGGGAACGGCGACTCGTGAGAAATTGCTCCGCATGGAGAAGGTGCTGAAGGTCATAAAAAATAACAATGAAGATCTCGAAGCAAGGTCCCGTCACAACAATTTGCGCATCCTTGGAATCCTGGAGACCACAGCAATGACTCGAGTGGAAGACTATGTTGAAGAAATGCTCTGATCTCTCTTCGGAGAGGCCCTGTCAGCAATGTGCATCGTCGAGCGCGCTCACAGAACCCTTGGCCCGAGATCCTCCCAGGGAGCCCCGGCCAGACCGATCATAGCGAGACTCCTAAATTATAGGGATCGCGACGTGGTGCTGCTCAAGGCCCGTGATCTACAGGAAACCAGATATCAGGGCAACGTGGTCTCTTTTTTCCCTGATTTTACTCTGTCTGTCCAGGCTGCCCGACGAGAATTTGTGCCGGTTAAAAGACTGCTGCAACAACAGGACATTAAGCAATCTTTACTTTACCCGGCGAAGATTCGCATCTTTCACTCCGGCAAGACCTCGTTTTTCACTGACCCCAAGCTTGCTGCCATGTTCGCACGCAGTCTTAAGCGCTCCAAACCGGCAGCCTCTGCAGAAAAGGACCCGTGGCTGACGACCCTCTTAGTGAAAATGACTGAGCCTCTGACCGAGCCCAACGAGGCATGCTGGACTGGAGGGCTTTTACCGCCCGAAGGGACTGATCTCTTTTTGCGCCCCTCCACAGGTGACACATATCCCACACATGAGGCACACAGGAACCGACCATGGTTGCCTGACTAAATAAGTGACTACCCCTCATGAGTGTCTTCTGTCCAACCACCCAGCATCCAATTGCTGGGAAACACCATGCCCCCTGGGATGAGTCCGATGTTGTATTTTGTTGTTGGCCACTTGCGGCCTATTTGGTGTAGGGGAAATGCTCTTCAGGCAATTTGGGCGGCTGTAGTGGGTGGGCTGTTTGGGTAATGGGTGTGTTCAACTGGTTACATTGCCTTCTTTTCTCTCCTTTTGTTCTTCCTTCCCCCTCCCTCCCCTACCCCGCTCTGGCCTCACACCCAATGCTGATGGGCTTTGCCCCTTTACCGGCGTGCACGGATACATGGGAGTGCATGGATGGATGAGAATACTGACAGAGTACACACACTGAAAGCGGTAACTTGGAATGTGGGTGGCTTGAATGACTGCAGAAAGGTGCGATTAGTTGCAGCGCTTCTTAACCGTCAAGGTGCGGATATTTGTTTCTTACAGGAACTGCATCTGACGGGTGCCAGCTGATCGCGCCTGTGAGCGGGATGGATGGGAGAAAAAATCATAGCGGGATACTCCAACTATGCTAGGGGCACAGCCATCATTCTTAGAAAGGTCTCCCGTGGCACATGCGCACCGCGATATGTGATCCCCAGGGGTGATATGTTATAGTGGCTGGGGTACTCGGAGGGCGTCCTGTTAGGCTTCTATTGGTTTACGGCCCTCATACGGATGACCCCCAGTTTTTTGGTGAGGTCTGGAGGCTGGTGGAGTCTTTGGGCCCTGGGGCGATTTTTTGGGAAGGGGACTTCAATGTGATCCTTGATCCGGAGAGGCATAGATCTGGCGGATTCCACCGACCGCACCCGGTTGCGGCGGCACAGCTTCAGGTCCTCATGGAAGACCACAAACTGGAGGACGTTTGGCGTCGTTGACACCAGCACAGTTGAGAGGGGACCTGTATATCTACAGCGGGCCCCACCTGGTCCAGAATCGATTACTGGCTCATATCGCGCAACGCAGATACTTGGGTATGTAACAGCGCTCATCTTGCCCACACTCTTTCGGATCACGCCCCGGTTTTGCTGGAATTCACACTGCCTGATGCACCGGGCAGTGCGTTCAGCTGGCGGCTTCCGGCTGGTGCTCTCCAGGACCAGGTATTCCGAGACGAGATTGGGTCTACCATAACGGAATATTTTGAGATAAATGCCGGCGCAATGGACTCCCCGTCCACGTTATGGGAGGCATTTAAAACTGTTATTAGGGGCAAGTGCATCGCCAAGCAGGCGGGTGTCCTGCGCTCGCTTAGAGGTGAACTCGGGCACCTTGAGAGGGAGATATGAGCACTTGACATGGAATATTTTGCAACTGGCAGCTGGTTACTCTAGGGCAGATTAAGGCAAAGATAGCAGAATTGGAGGAGGCAGCGCACAGAGAGACACACTTCCTGGGGAGGGAGGCATGGGCCCGTCAATACGGGGAGAGGGACCGAGCGGGGAAAACTCTCACAGGCCTGCTCAAAAAGCCGTGGGCAAATGAATAAATCAGTGAGTTACGCGTCGGTGATGATGGAATTGCTGTTGGACAGGAAGCTGTACAAGCAGAAATGCTTGCATACTACTCGTCCTTATATGCTGCACGCCAGTTGGAGGTGCTTCCCGATTTGATTCCCTTCCTTGATTCGAAAGAACTGATATGGTTGAGTGACACGCATCGTAAATACTTGGACGAGCCGTTTTCAGAGGAAGAGGTGATAAGGGTGATTCGGGCCATGCCTGAGGACAAAGCACCAGGACTGGATGGACTCACGTCTGCCTTCTATAAGGAATTTGCGCCACTTCTTGCACCCCACCTTCTCAACATGTATGAGGAATCGCTGGAGTGGGACGTCCTTCCCCCCCTCTCTCCGGGAGGCGCTATAGGGACCATTCTTAAACTGGACAAGGACCCACAGCTGAGTGACTTATATTGCCACTTTCAATGATTAACCTTGATAACAAAATCCTTGCAAAACTGTTAGCCACTCGACTACTCCCACTGCTCCCCACGATACTTAGACCTCATCAGTGTGGCTTTGCCCCCGGTAGGGGCACTTCCAATAACCTCTGTGCCCTCTTCGCGTTTATGCAGGAGGTGGACCTCTCTCTCCCTGCCCCCGCTGTTTTTTTGGACGCTACCAAGGCGTTTGATACGCTGGAGTGGCCATATCTATTCACACTTCTCTCCCGCATTGGTCTGAGCCCCACTTTCCTTAAAAATATCGCCTTGCTATACTCAGCCCCGACGGCCAGATTACGGATCAATGGAGTGGTCTCACCTCCAGTCAGGGTTGTTCGCGGCACGAGGCAGGGGTGCCCATTGTCGCCCCTCCTCTTTGCAATAGCTATGGAGCCGCTTGCGGCTAGACTGCGGCAGCATCATGCGCAGTGAGGCCTTGCCTTCACCCCTCGGGTGATCTTGGTGTCTTTGTACATGGATGATGTGACTCTATATGTTCAGCACCCGGCGATCAATCTTGACCCCCTTATTAACGAAATCACGAGATTCGGTGGCCTTTCGGGTATCACTATAAACTGGGGAAGTCCACAATTTTCCTGCTTACGGCTGCCACGGATATGTTTCAGTCAGAATTTCCACTCAAGTGGGCAGACTCCCCAGTGAAATACCTGGGCATCTGGCTTAGTCGGGATCATGAAGAGTTGTGGCGCTACAATTATGGTAGGCTCATGGAATGGCTGGAAAGCCGCTTGGTCCGTTGGAGGTTGCTCCCGTTATCTCTGGCAGGCCGGAACGCCATCGCAAAAATGGTGATATTACCCAAGTTTCTCTATGTCTTTGTTAATCTTCTGCTCCCTCTTACTTCGGAATTCAAGAGGAGGCTTCGCTCAAATTTATTATCCCTTGCCTGGGTGGGTGGGCAGCCTCGAGTGGCATGGGAGATTCTCACGCTCCCGTTTGAGCAAGGGGGTCTGGGTGCTCCGGACATGGAGCTGTACCACAGCTGTGCACAGGCTCAATTCGGATTCCATTGGATATATCCGACGCCATTCATGGCGCACACTGCCCCTGAAAGTGATCAGGCGGACCGATCCCACTGCACATGGTGCTGTTCCGGTCTCAAAGCCGCCCATGGGCGGAGATCAATATGGTAGGCTGCACGGTATGGGCGTGGCAGCAACTCCGGCATAGGGCACGCTTGGACACGCTATTCGCACCATCAGTGCCGCTTACTAGACATCCAGCATTGCCCTACACTGCTGAGACGGGGGTATGCCACCAATTACAGATGCTGCAGTTACATATGTTGTGATGGGCGTACCCGGACCGCACCTTCGTTAGTATGGAGGTGGCACTCGGGGACGAACACACGGGGCTTCTGGATAGAATGACATACTTCCAGCTGAGAGCAGCGTTGCGCGCACATTATGAATCGTTCCCGATTGCGCCACCAACTTTCCATGTTCTGGAGGCATTTTTATCTAAGCCCTCACCCCGTAAACTCATAACCCGATTATATTCTGGTATGCAACGTGAATCTCCAATTTGCACCCCCGCTGCCCAGCGCGAGTGGGAGGAAATCCTGGGAGCCCCATTCGAGGAGGGTGTGTGTGGTCCTACTGCTGCGCGCAGGCCAGGGAACTATCACCCAACTATAGGCTGCGGCTAATACATTTTAAATTTCTCCATAGGCTGTACAGGACCCCTGTGTGGCTGCGCAGAGCGGGGCTAAGTGTGGACGCAAGGTGTTCGTGTTGTGTATTGCCGGAGGCTGCCTTCCTGCACCTGGCTTGGGAGTGCCCGGATGTGGCGGGGTACTGGGGCTGTGTTTTTGATGTGCTGGACGAAATGCTAAGCTGCAAGTTGGAGCGCTCCCCGCTGGTTGCCCTACTCGGATATGTGAGAAACGTACCGGCAGACAACAGGAAGCTGGCAGCTATGAAGCTGCCATTAGCCATGAGGCGGGCAGCGATCTGCTGGGGCCGTAAATGCAAACCGCGCAGAGATGACTGGCTTAGAGATTCAACATTCTGCCATAACCAACTATCTGAATTCTGGGAGTTAATGCCTGCGAATGCACACCCCCAGAATATATGGGAACTGCTGCAGAGTTTTCTCGGAACTCATCCCCTTGACCAAGTGCTGGACCCCGCCACACATGCGTAGGTGGAACGATGGAAGTGTAAGAAAAGTAGATGGGGACACCATTCGCACCTACATGCTACTCCATTGCTGACTGCTAGAGAGACCCTCCCCCTTCCTCCCCTTCTGTCTCTTTTTTTCTTTTTGTTAGCTGCCGTCTCCCTCTTGGGAAGACATGTGGGCTGGTAGTCCACCGAATGGTTAATGGGACAGTGTATGATCTACTGGACTTGCATCGCCATTGATAAGACAAGGATATTTGTGAACGTAAACATGTATTGAGCATGTACCATGTCCCCCTGATTGCCCTCAGCTACGGCGCAGCTTGCTGCTGTTTGTATTGATGAAAATCTATAAATAAGGTTTAAAAATAAAAATAAAAAAGACTCGAAGATGGATGTGGGATAAAAAAATTGCTAAATAAGTATATATAATTCTAAGGATATTTTATTATCTTTTGTTGTAAGTTCTGAAACGTGAGTAGTCATTTAAATACATGGTTTCTGGTAGAGGGATTCTGCATGATTGTTTTATCTTGAATATGGGTACACGCCATCTGTTTACATAATTATGTGTCTCTTTGCAGATAAACATAAACCTGTATGGAAATATTCATTACAAAGGCGCTTATGACTTGAATTAATTACTTCCTCATTTACAATATTTAATTTCACTTTGATAGTAAGTTGAAAGCAATGAAAAATATCGGTTTATAAGTTGCAAAGAACATAATCATGACAAACATTGAATTCATGAAATTGAAAACCATCTAGTGCGAGGTTTTTATACGGGATTGTGAGCAGAAGGGGAGTAAGTTCCTATTGTGAACCTAAGGTTGTCGTTCTAATTCCTTGCGTTTTATTACCTAAAACCTTATTCGGGGGTTTACAGCTAAGCAGAACAAAGAAAAATTACATCATAAGTACAGTCCTCAAATAATTTAAATATTAAATGTTTTTGCAGGCGGAAAGGAACTACACATATAACCCTTATTCAATAAGTCCTTGTTTAAAGTGCAATGCACTTTGAATATGATCCTGGCATTCATTGGTAGCTGGTGGTTGGGAAGTTATTTACCATGATTTTTGTGTGGATGTGCTTCAGAATAAGCGACAATTTAGCCACTGGGTCTCCACTCATTGCAAAAGGTCTATGAGGTTATTTTGTGAGGATGGACCAGTGTTTGTGCCATGATAATGTGATAGCCGTTCTCTGTTGAACCTTAAATGTTGTATTGCAGTGTAATCCTTCCTCTCCTCTTGGAGCGAAGCTGCTGTTTCCACATGCCTCTGAAGGAAATCCCTGACCCCATCTCTTGAGAAGAAAAGGATCCAGAGTAGAAATAGAACATGCATGCAGCTGGCTCCCTACCTGATGTCTTTTGAAAGCCCTCTGATTGTCCATCATCTGCTGCTCAGAACCTGGTTATAATTTGGACTCAGCAAACACAAGGAGATGATGAACGGAGCGCTGAAACTTTTCAGACACTCACACGCACTCCCAGTCACAGATCTGGATTGAATCCATCATCGTTCTTTAGTCCACTTCGCCACCATAGTTCGACAGAGCCATATGCAAATCAGTCTTGACCCTGTTCCTCATGGGAACAGTCCATCCTGAACTGCCAAGCCAGGTCTTCCCTGGACCAGAAGTAAGCATCCTGGGACCGGTTTTGGGGTAACACCCCTCATCGGCCAGGCTAGCTTGAATCCAGTGGCAAAGTGAACAAGGGACCCACGTCTGGGCATACCCTGCGAATTTAGGGCAAACAAAGCAAACACAAGGAGATCTGTGAATGGGGGTGAGTGTCTGAAAAGTGTCAGCACTCCGTCCATCATCTCCTAATAAATATGCATTCACAAGATCTGAACATTACACACTGTATTAAAATATATATATATATATATATATATATATATATATATATATATATATCTCAGCCTTAAATTGCCCACCGACCATCGGGGACTCGGCCAAATCCCTGGGAATCACCCTGGACAGCAACTTGAACATGCTGGACCACATCAACTTGATGGCCAAATCTGCCAGATTCCACCTGAGCTACCTAAGGAAATTGAAACCCTTCCTCGATGCTCCCGACCTAAAAATGGCAGCCCAAGTACTAGTCATCTCTAGACTGAAGTATGGCTGTTCTACCCTCTCGGGTTTACCCAAGATCTCTCTGGCACCTTTAAAAGCCTGCCTCAATGCGGCCGCCAGGCTACTTACCGGCACAAGGAAATTCGACCACATTTCCCCTCACCTGAAAGCTCTGAACTGGCTTCCTCTTTAGGCAAGAATACAGCTTAAACTAGCTTGCATTACACACAAGGCTTTATACTCAAACTCCCTGCATATCTTGCACGGAAACTTGTGATTTCTGGAGGAATCAGAAACTCCCGGTCCGCCAGAGACCTCCTGCTGCAACCTGCTCGCTTTCGGAAAAAAAAAACCTACAATCGTGCTTTCTCTGGGGCCGCTCCTAGAATATGGAACTCTCTCCCACCCGCCATCAGAAGAATCCCTTCCCTGTCTCGTTTCAAAAAGGATACCAAAACCTTCCTTGTGGGTAAATTCCTCGTTTAAACTTTGCCTTCAACCACCACTATGACCTTGATATACGTCTGGCTATTGCCTCCCTTTGGATTACCTAGTCACCCAACCAAGAAATCTGTGGTCTTGTCATGAGTAATTGTAAATGTAATCTGTAAATACGTGTCCTATCTCTTATGTATTCTGCACCCCACCACCTCCTAATTGATTTTTTACTTTCGTGATTCTATGTCTTTTTGTACAATCCTATCTTTCCTGTAAAGCGCTCTGATACCCTAATGGGTCAAGTTCGCGCTCAATAAAACACAAAAATAAATAAATATATATATATATATATATATATATATACACATACATACATACATATATATACACACACCACCTTTTCTCCGAGATCCCTGGAATCAAGAAAGGGAACGGACTCCACTTGTTTCGTGCAAGTAATTTTCTTTTAATCGTGCTCTGCCGCCATTATATATTTCACGTTATTCTCTCGTTTTTTTTGTGGGCCTATACAACCAGTGATTTGGAACTCTTGGCAGTAAGGAGCTGCCAAACACCTTCTTTCCTCAAATGCATGTGTATTTTGCTAAAGCAAGGCAACTATTTATGGCTAATTGCATATTTAATTTGTATGTCATCCGTAAATGACACAGGCAGTGAAAGTGTCAAAATTAGCATGCGAGCCAGAAGTCAAGCTTTTGTCACTCGCATGGGGAGTAACAATTGCAACACTGTTTTGAGTTGAGCATGGGTGTGTAACATCAAAACTGACCCCCATTTTAGTTCACACATTATAGACATCTTTAGCTTTGTAAAGTAATGTAAATGGATTTGTAGAGCGCAGACTAATCACCCGTGAGTGTCTCTAGGCACTGAGTAGGTTCGGAAGGCCCAGAGCATCAGTTGAAAAGCAAGGTCTTCAGTTTTTTGTGGAATGTTGTGAGTGTGGTGGCTGTTCTGATGTCCTGGGGGAGGAAGTTCCAGGTCTTTGCTGCTAGATAGGTGAATGAGTGGCCTCCTGCCCTTCTTCTGCAAATGCGTGGAATGTGTACAAGAGACAGCAAGGCAGATCAGAGGTTGTGGGTTGGCTGGTGAAAGTGCAGATGGCGGTTGAGGTAGGTGGGTCCATTCTGATTCAGCGCTTTGTAGGCGTGGGTGAGTATCTTGAAGTTGCACGGTTTCTGGATAGGAAGGCAGTGGAGTTCCTGGAGGTGAGGCATGAGGTGGGTAGAGCGGGGTAGGTTAAGAACCAAGGTTACGGTAAAGTTTTGGATGGTTTGGAGCTTGTGTGTGATGTTGGGTGGGTACTCCGTAGTAGAGGGCGTTGACATACTCTAACCTGCTCGTGATCAAAGCTTGGGTGACGGTCTTTCTGGAGCCATTTGTAGATTTTTCTGAGCATGCGGAGGATGTTGAAGCAAGCGGATGTGATGGTGCTGATTTGGGGTCTCATGGAGAGTTTGGTGTCTAGGATGATGCCAGTATTTCGAGCCCAGTCGGTTGGAGTCGGAGTGGGTCCCAATTTAGTGGGCACCAAGTGGTGCCCCCGGGGGAGTAGTTGGATTAGAAAATCAGCACTTCTGTTTTCTCAGCATTGAGGTTTAGGCAGTTGGTGCAAAACCAGATGGCGACTTCTCTCATGCAGCATTTGAAGTTGTTTTTGGTGTTGATGGGGTCTTCTGAGAGGGAAAGGATTAGTTGCGTGTCAACAGCGTACAAGATGATGCTGAGTCCATGGGAATGGATGATCTTCACAAGGCGCGCAAGGTAAATGTTAAAGAGGATGGGGCAGAGGGATGACCCCTGTGGGACTCCACAGATGACGTTTTTGGGTTCTGAGGTGAAAAGCGGCAGCCTGACCCTTTGAGTTCTTCTACACAGAAAGGAGCGCATCCATTGGAGGGCTGGTCCTTACAATCCTGTGTCGTGGAGTCTGGTGATAAGTGTGTGGTCCTCACATATTGAAGTTGGTTAGAGTCGGAAGGAAAGTAGAGGGAATCGAATGTTTGAGGTCTTCTGTCGGGATAAGGGAGGTACTATATGGTAATGCTGTTACTTGAATATTTTTACACCTTCAAAGTACCCACCCCTCTTCCATTTGATAGAATACATATTCACAGAATATGCCACCCCTGCAGAGTTTCATGGTCCATGTATTTACAGTGGTGAACGGGGACGCCCGTTTCCTGGTTGCTGGAGGGGGAGCAGGACCACATCCTCCAGAGTTTTTTGCGGCTGGAGCTGCCGCCGACACCAGTACCGCGCCAGGAGGCGCTTAAAGTTGCGCCAAGGCTCCCGCAGCACGGGACGCCCGTATCCTGGTTGCTGGAGGGGGAGCAGGACCACTTCCTCCAGAGTTCTTTGCAGCTGGAGCCACCACTGACGCCAGGACTGTGCCAGGAGGTGCTTAAAGTTACGACAGGGCTCCAGCAGCGCGGGACACGCCCGGGCCATGGGCGGGCCTGTCTGCGCCCGTCAGAGCCCAGAGGAGGCCGGGCCGGGCCACCCCTCTAAGCTCAGCGCCCCATGGATCTATTGTTGAAAGGGACACTTCTGCGTGTCGATTTGTGGAGCCTCTCACTGCAGGACTGGTGAAAAGATAATGGGTAAGAGAAAGTAAACTATGCCTGGGTCAGGTGGAGGCTGCTGTAACGATGCTTGATACATTTCTGGCCAGGGCAGCAAATGTTTTATCGATGAAATTGCCCTGACAGAAAGGAGACTCTCTTTGGAATTAACTAATCTTCCACAGAGCCCAGTATCTCTTAATGGCCCCTTCCCAACGGCTGGGCAAAGCGAGACTGCGCCTATTTTGACAGCTGTCAGCGTTTTGTCAGAAGGATCGGAGGGCAACCAAGTGGATGGTGCTTTTATGCTGGAGCCCCCAGTTAAAAAGAAAAGAGGTGGAGGGGAAAAAAACGCACAGGCTTCAAAAAAGCAAGCGGAATCAGTCGTGCTTGACCAAGACAATGTGGCCTTCAGCCAGACTTTAGTTAAACTTTTCAAAAAAATGGAAGACATTTTAAAGATACATCTAGCTCCTATTATCGTTCGGCTGAAAAAGATGGAAGCGTTGCTTTGTCAGTCGAAAGAGTACCATGCTAGTCTTGTAAGACTAGCATGGCCTGGAGACAGAACCGGTGGGGTTGAAGGAAGGGTCGGGACCTACTCAGCTGGGGGGTCTTGTGCCTACAGTTCCCACAACCAGTAAAGGTCTGCAAGCAAGCAGTGGCATGCCTTTAGTGCACGGAGAGAGCCTTCAGTCAGTCCCAGGGTTTAACAAGCAAACCTTAGGTAGTATCACGGGCCCACAAGGAAGTGCAAGATCCTCAAAAGATAATAGGGAGGAACGAGATGCTCTAGGTGAAGCTTCGCGTAGATCTTCAGCAGCCGATCTAACATACCCCCGGGTAAACCAGGGGACTGACTTACAGGGTCCCAAATCCCTTAACCTCCCTCGTCAGCTGGAGGTTAAGGGATTTGGTCAGAGAACTGATGTTTTAAATCTACCTCCCGGTCAGTTCCTTTAGTGTCCGTTTTGGTGGGTGTGCCACCACTCAGGCGGGGCTCTAAGGAGACAACAACAGACCTGATACACAAGGTGACCCATTGGCTGGATAAATCATTGGTAAATGGCCGTTCTATAGCCCCCCCCCCCCATGTCATCATGGCCAGAAGAGTGGGCTGGGTGGGGAAAGCCACAATCAAAGATAGGTGGGGTGATTGTGTTGTGGTTAATCTGACACACGGTACATGTAAGAGCTATGATTTGTAGTCAGCACAGACCAGATTCTCATACAGGAATTCAGGTCATCCCACTCTCCTTTTTTTTATCCCAATGGGGCACAATACCAAAGCATTCGGGGTAATGCCCCTAGTTTGTCTCAGGGAAAGTTGTTGCAAGGTCCAAAAGTGTGCGCCAATACCAATATGACTATTCCCCTTGTAAATAGATATGCCCCGCTGAGGGACTAAAATAGTATTGACTGACCATTAGCCCCAAGTGATGGTATGGCTAGCACCAGCTGCCCTTTACCAGTTAGAATGGCTAACAAGATTCGGCCACATTTTGTTTCCGCAGAGAAAGGCCCTTCCATCTGTAATCTCATGTCTTGGAATATCGCAGGGTTGAGGGCGAAAAAAGATGACGAGCGGTGGACAGCGATAATAAAATCTGGCCATATTGTCGCATTGCAAGAAACCTGGGACACGTCAGATTAATTTGTTTTGGATGGTTTTGCTTCTTTTTCAAAGGCCGCATCCCCTTCCGCTACAGGACGAGCAAAGGGAGGTCTGCTTATTCTAATATCGCTTAAATTGTCATGCACCATTAAGGGCCTGTTTAGTTCATCCCCACACCTGCTAGCAGTTGATTTAACATTCCCCAGGAGTCCAAATGTGGTGGTCATCAATTCCTATAACTCCTTTTGTAGGAACAATGATAGTGAGCACATGGCTGCTCTTGAAAGCTTTATAGAGCATGTTGCACAGAGTAGGTGTGCCCATTGTGAATTTATCACAATGGGGGACTTTAATGTACATCGTTGCTCTTTAAACTGTATACTGGACAGGGGGATATCGGACAGTTTGGCCCCCTTGCTTCATTTTGAACATTCACCCCAAGGTACTCTGTTAGAGAGCCTATTTGCTGTCAATAATTTACATTGTTTAGAGCACACGAACAAAACAGAGGCAGTACCCTCCTTTTATGAGAGGGGGAGTTGTTCAACTATAGATTATAAATTATGGTGTCCGCCCCGTTGCTTCATAATATAACAAAAGTGAGTTCATCCTGGACCGGTTACAGTGACCATAACCCAATTATTGGTAAATCCAAGGGTTTGATGGTCTTTCGGGGAGCTGAGTCAAAGACCCTCGCAAACAGGGAATTTTACCCAACAGATCAGGCTCTTAAAATAAGTGGGTGAAGATTATCGCTGAGTATTTTTTAAATCAGCTGTATACAGAGGGCAAAGAAGACATTAAGCAGTGTCTTGATACTCACACTGAGCCCGATGCGGTATTAGAAGCATTTGATAAATTGTCAAAGCGGATGCGGTATTAGAAACATTTGATAAATTGTCAAAGCAGATTGCGAAAAATGTAACCGGTAAAGGAAGATCAGGAGACATTAAGGGGGTAAAATGGTATAATGCAGAATGCTCCAAAACCCACAAAGCCCTTATGGTTACTTTAAAAAATAAGCCCAGGGATCAAGAATTGATCAAAGTTTGTAGGAAAGCATATAATATAGCTTTAAAATTAAGGAAAGATGACATCCAGGAACAGGCATGAGAGAATTTAAACCAGGCCAGTACCATGGCAAATAGTTCTAAATTTTGGAAGATCGTTAATAGCCCCTTTTTTAAGAACAATGATACGTCGAGAACAGAATGTGTTATCTCTGCCGATAGATGGGTCAGCCATTTTGAGCAGATTTACAAAGAGGTGGCCGTAGAACAAACTGACTCTCCCTGGGAACCCAGTACTAAATCGCTCTCGCTATGTTTTAGGGTGGACGAAGTACAGAAAGCGATTGTGGCTGCCTCAGCCTGAAAAGCCCCAGGGCCCGATGGGATACTGGTGGATCCAGGCACATGGACAAAGATTTTAACAAGGGTTTTTAACGCTGCTACACTGGTTGGCCCACCTCATTCTTGGTCCACGGCGGTGATTTTACCTATCTATAAAAAGGGTGCCAGGGACGATCCAGCATGCTACCGCCCGATCTCACTACTAGATACGGCAGCTAAAATAATGGGTAAGGTAATTTTAGATCGTTTAAGTAATTGGTTAGATGAAAGCAATGTGCTATCGAATTTGCAATTTAGTTTTAGAAAAGGCATGGGAACGGTGGACCAATGCATGAATTTACTTATGATGACCAGCAAATACACTATTGCCCAAAAAGGTCGGATGTTCATGGCATTCATGGACTTAACGTCCGCTTTCGATAGAGTGAATAGATCCAAACTATGGCCTTTACTGTTAGAAATAGGCATGGATGCAGATCTGGTGTTCTTCTTGCACTGGTCTCACCTTAACTTAACTGCCTCTGCTAGATACAATGAAAATGGCTCCCTAACAAAATCATAGAAGGTTAAGAGGGGAGGCAGGGATGTATCCTGGCTCCGGTTTTATTCACACTTTATATTAATAACCTAGGGGCTGCGTTATCCGAGGCGAGCAAGGATACCCCGAGAGTAGGTTTTAAGTCCATCCCTGCCCTTTTATATGCTGATGATGCAGTTTTACTTGCTAGGACACCAATAGGGCTGAAACAACTTGTAAATACTTTTATTGATTTTATGGACGCACTGGACTTCTCTATCAATTTTACAAAATCTCATATGATGTCATCTGGCAATTTAAAGCGCGAGAAGCGATCACTTTTATGTAAAGGTGGGGAGTTGTCCAATGTTGCAACCTATCCATACTTGGGTGTGCTATTTGATGAAAAGGGATCCTGGGTGGCCCAGCGAGCACTCACGAAAATTACTCTAGCAAGAGCTGCAGGAGCAACATTGGACTTTGCCAGGAGATTAGGGAGCAAACCCTTATTGCCATTACTGAAGGTTTATAACAAGAAATGCGTCCCCATGACAACGTATGGTAGTGAGGTTTGGGGTTATAAGGAGGTAAATGATCTGCAAGGGGCAGAAAATACATATTTAAGGAAACTTTGAGCTGTCCCCTCCACCCCCGAGTACCCCTGCCTTTATGGTGCATGAAGAACTAAGGCAGGGTTACATCGCAGATTGTATTGCAGTGGCCCCCTTAATATGGTGGCTAAAAATATGGTCTAGACCCAAGCCCTGCCGAAATCAAATTATTCTAGAGGATTGCATGAAGTTAGATAGGACCGCAGACATCCCCTGGTTAAGTTATGTCTCACAGCAGCTCACGGCATTAGGGCGCCCTGAGCTTTTTAACCAACCCAGACAGCTGCACCTTGGTGAGGTGAAAGACATTAAAAGTCAATTTTTAACCAGGAGAAGGCTGGAAAGGGAAACTAGTGACCTTAGCAAACCCACGATTAGACATTATAGGATAATAAGCCCAGGGATTTTGGTCTCTTATTAACAATTTGCATCATTGTTTTCTTTTATCTAGATTTAGGTTTAACTGTATTCATTGGTGTCTTACAGTACCTAAGGGTTTCTCAAAGGCAGGGTCCCTAAAGCCCTGTTCCTGTGATGATTTTTCGGACCAAGATTTGATGCACTTTATGTTTTTCTGTGGTACGTATAATGATTACGGTCTAAACATATCTTACCCCTTTTAAATATTTGCCAGGTTGCACAAGTAAGACCTGCCCTGTTATATCTGCAAATGCTTTCATCCCCTTTGATATGTTATGGGGTTGCCAGCTTTTTAGCTGGGGCTGTACGCAGAAGGAGAAATATAGATCGCTCGTAGAATTGAATTGGGTTTTGTTGAGCCGAATGAAGAAATGCTTTTAAACTTATTTGCCGACTTTTTTAACTTAGCATTGATATGGTATAATATGTATTTTTATGAAAGGTATTTGCTGGTACTATAGGTTTTATTACATTACACAACATGTATATAAGGGCTAAGTAACAGTTTTTAAAACAATTGCATATGTAAAAGTAGTTTTGCTCTCTCTTTTTATCTTATATTTGTATTGGTTACTCCTTGTGTAAACTTACTTTTATGGCCATAATGCGGCCAAATAAAGTTTTATTGCCTGACTGAGTGTGTGGTGGGAAACAGTATCAAAAGTGGCAGAGAGTTCGAGCAGAATTAGGGCTGCGGAGTGTCCTCATTCCATGATGGTGTGAATGCTGTCCGTTGCATTGATGAGGGCCATCTCTGTGCTATGGTTGCTGTGAATCCTGATTGCGAGTTCTCAAGGCATTCACGTTGTTTGATGTAGAGGGAAAGCTGGCTGTTGATGGCTTTTTTCCAAGATTTTTCTATGGAAGGGAAACAGAGAGATGGGCTGATATTTACTCAGGACTTCCGGGTCTGCCGATGGTTTCTTAAGGAGAGGGCTGACATCTGTGTGTTTTCAGGCGTCCAGGAATGTGGCTGTGGTGATGGGATGTGTTGATGATGGGCTGTAGTATCAGGCTTATCATGACCCTGCCAAGGTTGAAAAGGTGGTGTGGTCATAGATCCGCGGGGGCACCTGAGTGGGTGGATGCCATGATTGTAGTGGTATCTTTAGTGGTCAACAGGGTGTAGTTGGAGAGATTGGTTGAACCTGCGGTGAGGGCATGTTGTGCATGAAGAAGGGTTGTGGGAGGGGGTGGAGGGTCAACGTTCTTGTATATGTTGGAGATTTTGTTATAGAAGAAGTCTGAGAGTTGAATGCCGAGGTCCTGAGATGGGGTGATGGAGTTGTGTGTGGTTTTGGGGTGGGTGAATTCCTTGACGATCATGAAGAGTTCTTCAGGTTTGTTGTTGCTGGCTTTGATTCTCTGGGACAAGGCACTCTTCCTGGCCTCTATCAGCTCATGGTAGTAGGACCTGAGCTAGTTCTTGTAGGTGCTCCTGTCTGTGGGCTTTCCAGAGGTTCGCCACTTCCTTTCCAGCTGTCTGCAGTGTCTCTTGAAGTTCCTGAGGGAGTCTGTGTAGCAGTTTGCATGTTTGGGGTTTTCCTGGGTTTATTGACCTTAAGAGGAGAGTTTGTTGGATGATGTTTTTCCAGTTGTGGTTCTGGCAGGGGAGTGCCACTGTAGGCGTGTGCAGGGTGGGTGAAAATGTTGAAATGAATTATGAAGTAGTTTACCCAGGTGAGCTGGAGGGTATGGTTGCCATTTGGCTGTGTTTCAAATGGAGAAGAAGGGGTTCAGTATGTGGCCTGCTGTGTACATGGGTCCAGTCACAAGCTGTGTGAGGCTGACATTGAAGAGGTTTTCAAGAAGATCAGTGGTGTTGGGGGTCGGTGTTGTTGTCCAAATGGAACTTCTGATCGCAGAGGAGGAGAACGTTTTTGGGGCTGATGGCAGCAGTGTTGATGAGGTTAGTGATGAGGTTGCTGAAATTCTGTCATTGGCCCGGTGGTCGATAGGCAAGGATTCCCTTAGTGGTTGACTTGCTGTCTATTTGGATCTTGAAGTGTAGGTGCTCTATGAAGGTGGTGTCTGGGTCATTGTTGGCTGTGCATTTTATGTTGTCTTGGTGGATTATTGCGATGCCTCCTCTGGGTTGTGAGGTTCTGTCTTGGTGCAGGATCTTGTAGCTCTCTGGGATGGTGTTGGGGATGTCTGGGGAGGATGACTGGTAGAGCTATGTTTCTGAGAGGAAGGTGAAGTCAGGTGCATGTGTGAGGATGGAGTGTTGAGTAGCATGCATGCTAGTGGTTGGTGGTGGATGTTGGGTGTGTGGGTATGGTGGTAGAAAGTGCAGCTGGGTGCTCAGGGGTGGCTGGGGTGTTTGTGAGATAAGAAGTGGCAGTTTGAGCATGAGAAAGACTGGACCATGGTGTTGGGTGGGGCGCGGAAGCAGTGGTCCCCTCTACATCCGAGGTTCAAGAGGTGGAGTTCAGTGGAGGAATAGCTGTGTGTGGTGGAGGGACCAGGGTTTCTGGCACTGGGCGCAATCCAGGTGCAGACGAGTGCAGGTGTTCTTGCCTTTGGTGCACCTTCGGCACAGCGGTGTTGTGCCAGCTGCACACGTACACTACTTGGTCATGCTGCAACCATGCTTAGTTAGACCCGGGGGACAAAGCTTTGGGGTGGGCCAAAAAATGGCAGAAAGCTGCTGTGGTGTGCGAGCAGCACCCACGGCACGAAGTGAAAAAAAACCCAGCAGTGAGTGCTATGAGGTGGCAGGAGAGCGGATCTGAGGCGGCTCGGGCACCAGGCACCTACTCAATGGGGTTGCGCTGCAGCCGCCATTAGTAGGCCGTCGGGGGAAGAAGAGCTTGTGGGCGGGTTTTCTACCACAACTCTATGGGCAGCTCCATTAAACAAATCAGAACGTTTATCAAAAGAAAAGACAAACTTAAAATGCCCCTTCATGGAGGCCATGAATTAATTGTACTAATGTAGCTTCTGTTCAGTTTTAAAAGATAAATCGTGTAGCGTCAATGGCAAATAGAAATTGTTGCATATTGTTTTTGGTTTTGACTTTTTAAAGTGAAAATAAAACAATCTAAGTTTTGTCTGACTGGCACATTTCTCCACTGCTCCCTTTACAAGAGATCAGGTGTACTTTGGCTAATCTCAAGAGCATAGATAGACATATGGCTCACCTTCTTTATATATCAAATATTTGTTTATGTTCTCAAGTAAACTGGACAACTGGAATGATCTGTAGCTCATTTTAATGTTCCTTTGCCCCGTTTCTAACCTATTATTTTTTGTAAATTTGCTAAAAACTGTTTTTTTGTTATCTAGGAAACCTCAATTTACCAATACTTTGATGATACTGAAAGACAAAACAAGATTGCTTGTTTTTAACCTCACGCAAACCAAACTATTCAACACCATAGTCGCATAATTCCTAGAAGAGGCAAATAAATGCATATGTTAATTGTACAGAGGAAATGTCCTGGATGGAGCTGCCATATTTGGTGCTAAAGTCTATGGTTCAAGGTTAATTCTCATAGTGCATTGTGACAGTGTGGATGTCTGCATTTTTAGGTCTGTCAAAGCCAGCCTCTTTGTTTAATAATCAAATAGTGGGCTTTTGATAAACCCCCTTCAAACTGGTGTCTTGCAAAGGTGAAACCTCTTCAAGGATTGGCTTGAGACTTTGTTAATTACGTACAGAGAGTGGGGGTTGGGTCAGTCAAACAACATAATGTTGATAAGTGTGTCCATACTGTGGGCATTCGTAAAATAGTGAGACCTGTTGACTTTGCAAATACTTGTTTGGAATGTTAACTTTAGCACTAGGTAAGTCAGCTGTCACTGTGTTTTGTAAAAGTTAATTCCTGCTCTATAGTGCATACATTTAAATATGTAAGCTGTACACACCTGCATTTATGATAACGAGTAAACACGTTAATAGGCAAAGTGCTATGTTGCAGGTGACACAGAATACTTTAAATGTCTGTGCAGTCAAAAGCCTACTTAATTCTAACTTTAAATGTGTTACGTAGGAAAGTTATTAACATGACATTTTTAAGTAGAGAAAAAATAATTAATGAACATGGATGTTTATTTTATATGTTAGTGACTGCTCATGTCTTAAAATCTTGCTCCTGCAATTATGCTACCAAAAAATTGATGCTAAGCCCTTATTTTCTTATCTTCCCTTTTTCTCTCTCCCTCTCCATTTAATCCGCATATATGTCTTTTATCTGCTGCTTTTTAAACAATGCTTCTACACCAGCTGTTTTTGCTTTCTCTGAAATATCTTTATATCGATTCATGACTTACCTTATTTGGCATTCTAGTTTCTCGCTTCAAGCAAACCTCAATTTTATTTTGTGCTTCTCATGTAGATCTAGTGAAACCCTATGCCTCTTTGCTCAACCCCAATTCTCCTAATTCTTCTATCATGCTCTCCAACACCGGAGTATCCTCCATCTATTTGCTATATTACTGTTCTCTAGTCTTTATGTAGAAAGCAAAAGGATTGGTTCATTTCTTTATACAGGTGCTCATAATTCTAGTTTAATGTTTGACTGTACTAATTTTGCCTTGGTCTAGTGCTTTACCAAAAGTGCTCTAAAAAGCAGTGCTTGCAGAAGGCTAGCATGCTAAAATTAGCACATTCTGTTTGAAACAATGATTAAGCCTTTGCTCAGGCAACAACTGTAAATGTTGCTTTCTCAGAATGGAATGCCTTAGAAGTGTGTCTTTCTTGGTGATTCATCCTATTGAAGAAAACAACAATGCAACTTGCTATTTGCTTTTTATAGGTTGAATGAAAAAGGTATGATAATGCTGAATAATCTGTATGCAGATTCCTTTAAGGCCTAGTATAGTTGACACATACAAGGAAAGTCTGAAAGGGGACTGACTACCTCTTATATTTGCAAAAGCCATGCAGGGTTCAGTAACAAACATAGAAGCAAAAGTAAAACATTGAGGTTAGGGCTGATATGCACTATGATGCAGCTAGGGGCATGTAAGCCAGAAATAAAAAAAGACTCACATAAGAGAACACTGTCATTAACTGACAATGAAATAACCTTGATCCTGTAGGGCACCCATGAATGAAAGTCTTGAAATAATGGAAAATGGGCACCCGTGAATGAAAATCTTGAAATAATGGAAAATGGTTTAGGAGCTCCACCACCAAAATGCATTGATATTGCATGTACCAGCAGCCATGGGGCATTGCTTTGACAGAATAAACCCTGATAACTTTGACACTGCAATGCAATAGATTCCAGCTCCAAGTACTATTTGAGTAGAAACACTAGAACTAAGGTGTACTAATCATGAGGCACTAGCAATGATGATAGATGTGCAGTCCCTGAAGATACCGATGCTGAAGGGTACTAGCATGGCCACAATGCCTCTGATGTATATATGTGGAGAACCACTGCAATTGAAGGTGAACTCTAGAAGTGCAATGAAAAGCTATGCTGTTAATATACTCCATGAATCCCAGTCATAGTGCACACAAGCGGTACAGGTGCTATTGGGTCGCCGAAGGGAGAGCTGTAAGAAGTCACATACGATCACCAGGAGAACACTGACGGGACGAGGTACTTGCATGTTCTTTCCGTTTGACAACTAGATATGATAAAGCTCTTATACCATAACATAGCTTTAAACAGCCATAAAGTAGGCAATGTTATTTTTTGCGTTTTCATGCTTACCATGGATTGTAGTTCCTGGGATTCAGTCAACAGAAGTTCAGCAGCAATCATGTTTTCAGTGACACCAATCATTATCTTTCTAGCTTCTTCGCTCGTGCACTTTGAATCCTCCAATAGAAACTGATGTACTTTCTCCAACTGTTTCCAGAGTGATTCCATCTGGGAGAAAACATTGGTAAAGTGTTCGCAGTGCATGCAAGAGCATATGTATCAACACAAGCAACATTTCATACAAACCCAAGTATATACATATACACATATATATATATATATATATATATATATATTGCCAAAGGAAACGAAGGAACAAAGTTTCCACATGCCCACTGATCGTATGCAGGAATGTTTATTTGCACAGCAGAAAAGGACGACGCGTTTCGACCACGTCCGTGGTCTTGGTCACATGACCTCATTCTCAATTCGAGCTTTACTTAAAGGTACATGTATGTCACATGTGATCATAAACATAAAGAAAAGTGTACATTTCAATCATGTTACACATAGTGAAAAAACATAAATTAACATTATTGCCGATGCCCGTGTGGGAATGCCTGATGTATTTTAAAAATAAATCCATGTGGGGATGATTTGATGCACATCGTATGTGTATCATGATGTGTTAAGGTCCATGGTGTGTCTTGCTAGGTCCTTGCCGGCGGTAACCAGCTGGTTTAGGGGGTTGTAATATGGGTCTAGTGCCCATTACAATAATTGCTCTCCGCTAATGGAGGCCCAAATGTTGGGCAACTAAGGCGGCTAATATGATGGCAGAGTCTGCTGACTTATGACAGAGATACAGGTATAGTACCTTCCTCTCGTGTTGGAGGTTGAAGAATGGAATGGCCCAATTAGGCTACCAGAGGTTAACGCCTGTTGCAAAGTGTGTAAGTATGTGGTGTTGGGGTCTAGTATCTAAGAGGACTACAGGGTGTTGGCTATAGTGACTAGGAGTAGTGAGGGACCGAAGAATCTCCATCAACTCCAGTGCGCATACTTTTAGCAGGGGTGTATAGTTCCGTGTGAGGTCTCTGCCACATATATCTGTAAAAGTCAAAGGAAAATCATCATTAGCAAGAGATTTGTACCCCCTTATGTCAACATATCTGATTCAAGCAATTACTTAGTGTTAAACATAGTTGTAAAGACAAATGGTTAAAAATTCATGGCATCCACTCATATGGCATGTGTTGGCGTTAACAGGCTGTAAATAAAAATGTGTGAGGAAAAGAGGTGTGGTGTGAATTATCTGCCAAGGTTGGTCATGATGTATAGAAATTTCGGATTTACAGGTGAGAATACATCTCTTCATCTTGATTAAGTCCATCTGGGAATTTCCTGTTAGCCAGGAGGATGAAACGAGATTCCAGCTTGCGCAGGGCTGCTTGGCGATTGCCTCCTCTAGGATTAAGGTTAACTGTGTCCAGCCCAAAGAATCTAGCTTTCGCCCTGTCACCCTCATGCTTGTTGGAGAAATGCCTAGCTGTACTGTAGCTGTGATCCCTATTCGTGATTGCCCTTCAGTGCTCCAAGATTCACTTTTTAACTGGGAAAGTTGTAGAACCTATGTACCAGAGGCCACAGGGGCAGACAATGGCATATACCACGAAATCGGTATTGCAGGTAATCAGTTTCGGAATCTTCCAGCAAGTCTTAGTTCTTTCTAAGGTAATCTCAGACACATTGCTGCTATTCCTGCAGGCTTTGGAATTACCACACCTGCGGAAGCCCTTGGTTTGTTTAAGCGAATTGGTTTCCTTTGTCTGCAGGTGACTATGTATGAGAAAGTCTTTTAGAGAAGCGCTTCTCCTGTAGGACATGGATGGCATGGTGCCTACCTTAATTCTTAGGATAAGATCCTGCCTGAGAATGTCCTATCTATTCCTCAAGATCTTACATAGCTGGTCTGCCGGTCTGCAATATCTCGTGATGAACTGTATGGGGTCCTTGATCACTTCTTTGGGCATTCTCTCAGATGTCATTTGTTCTAGGATCTCATCCCTGGATTGTTTCTCTACTCGTATCTCTGCCTGTTTCAGTGCCTTGCTGGATTAGCCTCTTTCCTTAAACCGTACCTTTCATGTTCTGCTTAGTTTGTTCATAAGCCAACGTCGTGGTACAGTTACGTTTGGCCCTTAAAAACTCGCTGTACGGTATTCCCCATCTAAAGCTGGGCGGATGGGAGCTGGATGCATGTAAGATCGAATTACCAGCGGTTTTCTTCCTAAAAAGCTTAGTGCCGATCATACCATTCTCTACATTAAGCTTCAGGTCAAGGAAATCAATAGATACTTTGCTGTAGTGCCTGGTGAATTTCAGATTGACAGAGTTCACATTCAAGCAATCAATGAATTGGTTAAGATCACTTTCTGTCCCTTTCCAAACAAAGAAAATTTTGTCAATGTACTTCAGCCACTTTTTTACATT
This sequence comes from Calotriton arnoldi, assembly GCA_963921515.1. Lineage (NCBI taxonomy): Eukaryota > Metazoa > Chordata > Amphibia > Caudata > Salamandridae > Calotriton > Calotriton arnoldi. The sequence goes on along the minus strand of CAWUFW010009781.1, from coordinate 55,196 downwards.
AAAGATCCAACGCTCTGTGTCCTCGTTCCAGAGCACCTGCTTCTCCCACCATCAGGTTGGCATAACTCGGGGCAAAGCAGGTGCCCATGGAAGTCCCTTGTAGTTGCTTGAAATGCTCTTTTTCAAAGACGAACACATTTTCTCTTAAACATATCTCAATCATCTCAAGGAGCATCAATGTATGTTCAAAATATTCAGCATTGCGAGCTTTCAAGAAGAATTTACATGCCTTCAAACCATCAGTGTGTCTCGTATATAATGCCTCTACGTCAAGACATACCAGCCAATGATTGTCCCCCATGGTCACATCTTGGATTTTTTGCAAAAAGTCAGTCGTGTCTCTCAGATATGATTTAAGATTTTTTACAAAGGGAAAAAGAAAATGGTCTACGAATGTGCTGGTGTTCTCTAGGAGACTGTTCTTGGAAGATACTATGGGTCTAGCAGGTGGATCTAAGGCATTCTTGTGAACCTTTGGTAGGAGGTAAAATGTAGGTGTGGTCGGTGTCTTATTCCCAAGAAATTGTTTCTCATCCCATGTTAGTAACTTCCTGTCGTGCCACGTTTGGAGTTTGTTCATGTAACTGTGTTGGAGATCAACAAGGTACTTCCTGTCTATCCTTCCATAGCAGTTTGGATCATTGAGCTGACAATATGCTTCTCTTGTGTACATTGCTCTTGTCATGAGTATCACGTTGCCCCCCTTATCTGAGGGTTTGATTATAAGGTCGCGGTCACTCTGTAGGGATTTGACTGCCTCCCACTGGGTCTTAGTCATGTTCCTCTGATGTGATGTACTATTCAAAAGCTTCAGCAGGTCCTGGGCTACTAGGTCACTAAAGACATCTAAGTTGTCCCTCGCAAGGTTTGGAACGTATTTAGATCTAGCCCTAAAGTCAGTGGAAATGGTCCCTACTGTGTCGATACCTAGTAAATCTGTGATATCAGCCGTGTGGGTAGGGTCAAATGGGTCGAGAGAGTCATTGGTTTCGTTGTGTGATCCTTGTTGGTCTAGATCTGTCATTGTCTGTAACGTGGGAATGTCCTCAATCGTCAGTCTTGCATCCTGATTAAAAAATGTTCCTTGTTTGTCTCTTGTCCCCCCCGTATCTCTACGTGCGGCATGCATTTTAAAGAGTTTCAGTTTCCTTTCAAACTTGTATAGGTCTACACGTGTTTGCGCATAGTCTAAACCTATCTCAGGACAGAAGGATAAGCCTAATTGCAATACATTTTGCTCCTCATTAGTAGGAACCCTATCAGTAAGGTTCATTACCGTCAATTTTATGTCAGAGTCCGCCATTATATTTTCTTTGATGTTTGGCCCCGTGTTCCCATGCCGCTGGGTCTTAGATTTCCTCCACCTGTTTCTTCGTTTGCGATTTTGCCTCTGTTTCCACGCCCTTTTCCTTTCGGCCTCCCACTGATCGATTGTTCTTTTGTTTTCTGGAGGAGGCGAAGTTCCTTGGAAAAAGACTGTTGCTCAGTGGTGCCTGATGATACACTGTCAATTGACTCTTAGTCTGAGCTGAGATCGGTTACTGATCCGTCTTTACTGGCTTCCAATAGTCCTAATGCCTTATCTTTTGATAGTTCTGATCTTGCTTTATCAAATTTCTTTGCAAATGTTAAAATCAGTCCCGTGGCATAGTCTCTTTCATCTCGCAAAACTTTGCGTTTTCTTGCCACCACCTCTTTCTCAAAGGTTTTCATTTTGTCATCTACTGATTTCAGTACTCTCTCCGTCTCCTTCTGGTCGGTTTCTTTCTTAAACTCATCCATTAATTCCTGCATTTGTGTCATTAGCCCTCTGTGCTTGTCCCAAGCATTCATAGCTAGGATCTCAAGCCTTCTTTTGGAGCACACCGTGGTGTTTTCTACCCAATCCTTCAGGACTTGTGGCTTGGGTATTGCCAGTGTTGGGGTGATAAAAATTCTTAAACCTCTGGGTATGCGGTTGGCATCTAGATAGTTTTGTAGTGTGGTTGCTTCCCACCAACTGCTGATTTCCTTGTGCCTCAAGCGCTCCAAGGTGTTACCTCTTTGTTTCAAACTCACTGGTACTGTATTTGGCATTTCACTCCCTGATGGCTGTGTCAGTGTCCGATTTTTACTGAAGTTGGCCTTGGCAGAGGTCTCACGCCCCTTTAAAATCTCATCTGCCGTGGTTGTCATGGTGAAAATGGTGCACTATTTTGTACTTCCTGCTGGAAATACGATCACGTGTTGGAGCCCCCGTGGCTCCAGCGAACTCTAACTAGCAACAATGTAGTGGTAGCGTTATAGCGCGGGGAGGTCAGGTGGAAGTACAGGCACAGACGGCTTTCCGTGTTTTCCCCAGAGCATGAGCAGCGTCTCGCGATCAGGGAACTAGGAAATGAAGCCGCACAGCAGAGGCGTGTGGCAGCCTACCTGTTCCCGTCACTGTCGCTATCGTCTCCCGGTGCCGCTGGCGTCCTCAATTTGTGTACCACACACGCTTTATATTATCTACTGGCGGTCGCCAGTAGATAGTTATAGTTACAACCTATTATCCATAGGAAATCCGCGACATTCTATTTGAAATAACTCTCTTGCCGGTTGACGTATCTTCGCGAAATTTTCAAACTTTGTGGCCCGCTCCGGTCCGCTCCTACCCTAAAAGTCTCGGGGGATTCGTCAAGCGGGGGCCGAGAAAAAAGGGGGTCCCAAAACGCGTTTTCCCCATGCATTTTTCCATAGGAAACTTTAGACACGGCTACAGCCCGAACTGCTGAACGGAATTACACCAAATTTGGCAAAGAGGTAGTTCTTGGTTCAGAAAGAACCCTTTTTGTTAAATGGTGTAAATCCGTTCAGTAGTTGCTGAGAAAATGAAAAGTAAAAAGATAGTGATATCTATGGGCACGGAGGATTCGCGCACCCTCAGCGCACCCTGCGCGCACCGTCCCGATCACGAGCTGAATGTTAATTGGCTGTCAGCTGGCTGTCAACATTCCGATTCAGGAAATGTTGGCAGCCATTTTGTCCCTCGGTAGAACCGAGGGACAGAAACAAGTGCGCAAAGCGCACAAAGGGGGCAGGGTAGAAACACCCTGACCCCCTAGGTTTGCTCAGGGGGTCCCACAAGGACCCCCTGGGCAAAAAAAAAAACAAATTTTTAAAATCGGCAGGATGCGCTCAGGGTGCGCGAATCCTGCCGAAAAAATCGAAGCGCGGTCTCCCGCGCTTCGATGGCATTGGCCCCCGGGTGGCCCAAGTCCCGGGGGCATGGTGGGGGGGATAATTTAATGTGTGGGGGCCTCAAAGGGCCCCCAAGCCCCGGGGACCGCCACCCCCGGGGCTTTTTAAAAAATGGTGCAGTAGGGCTCTGAGCCCTCCCACAGCCCCGGGGACCACCACCTCCCCGGGGCTTTTTTTAAATTAATTTAACAACCTGTGTGGGGGCTCCAGCCCCCACACGCCCCGGGACCGCCACCTCCCCGGGGCACTAACAAATTAAAATGGGGGTCCGTTTTGGACCCCCGAAGCCCCGGGGACCACCACCTCCCCGGGGCTGTGCTGATGTAGGGAGGGGGCCGCGCGGCCCCCTCCTGGAGCCCTTGATGGCCCTGGGGACCGCCACCCCCAGGGCCGGCTCCCTGCAGTGTCCCGGGGTGCCTACCCCGGGACACTGTAGTTTGCTATGGCAGGACGGGAGCCTCGCGGCTCCCGTCCTGCCATAGCAAACTGCTTTGGATATTGGAAGAGAGAGCAGGGAAACCTGCTCTCTCTTCCAATATCCAAAGCACATTGCTTTCCACATGGGGAGCAGCATGTCAGCTGCTCCCCATGTGGAAAAGCAATGCCGGAACCCAAGGGACGTGGGGAGCCGGCGGGACTGTGGGGGGATTGGGGACCCCCCCACCGTCCCCAACGGAGAGGGCCAGCCCCGGGGGATGGGGTCCCCGGGGCAAGTAGTGGCCCAGGAGGGGGGCCACGCGGCCCCCCTCCCCAAAAAAAATAAATAAATAAATAAAAAATGGAAAGGCCGGCCCCGGGGGATGGGGTCCCCGGGGCCTTAAATGGCCAGAGGAGGGGGGCCACGCAGCCCCCTCCAAAGAATAAAAATAAAAGGCCATGCCCCGGGGGATGGGGTCCCGGGGCCAATACAGGCCCAGGGAAGGGGGCCACGCGGCCCCTTCCCGTTTTTATTTTTAATTAAAAATTTAAAAAAGGGGTAAGGCCCTGGGGGATGGGGTCCCCAGGGCATAAAAACAGGAAAAAGGAAGGGGGCTACACAGCCCCCTTCAGGGGACAAAAAAACAAAAACTAAAAAAAAACGATCGGGCCCGCAGGCCCCGCCCCTTCCTTCACCACTCTGCAAACGCGCCCCTGGCGCGTTTGCAGAGGGGGAACGAATTCCCCTTGAATACTGGGGGTCCCTGGGGGCCAACTAGCCCACCAGGAACATCCAATATGCGCCAGGGGGCTGCGTTGCAGAGACGTGTAGAGAGGCCACACCCCTTTTTACACCTCTCTGCAACGCAGCTCTGTGGCGCTTTTTGGAGGTATATGGTGGGCTAGTTGGACTCCGGGGACCCTCAGGATTCAAGGGGACTTAATCCCCCAACTTAAAACGCGCCACGGGCGCGTTTGCACAGTGGTGAAGGGGCGGGGCTTCAGGTGACATGTGTGCAAACAGGCCCCGTGGCGCGTTTTAAGATGGGGAATTAAATCCCCTTCAATCCTGAGGGTCCCTGGGGGCCAACTAGCCCAACAGGTACATCCAGAAAGCGCCACAGAGCTGCGTTGCAGAGAGGTGTAAAAAGGGGTGTGGCCTCTCTACACGTCTCTGCAACGCAGCCCCCTGGCGCATATTGGAGGTTCCTGGTGGGCTAGTTGGCCCCTAGGGACCCTCAGAATTCAAGGGGACTTAATCCCCCAACTTAAAACGCGCCACGGGGCGCGTTTGCACAGATGTCACCTCAGGCCCCGCCCCCTCCCTTCACCATTGTGCAAATATTCCTCTAAAATCAGCCGAAATACGAATTCCGATTTACTCACCTGTTATCAGGAGATACCTCAGTGCTGTATCTTCCAGCCCAGTACTGGTCCTGAAAAGTAATTTTAACCGTACTTACCGGTAACTTGAATTTCCTTCATAGGCTAACATTGACTGGTTTCACTTGGAAATTCTTCTAAGTGTGGAGTTTTGGAACTTTAAAATATTCCTCTAAAATCAGCCGAAATACGAATTCCGATTTACTCACCTGTTATCAGGAGAGACCTCAGTGCTGCATCTTTCAGCCCAGTACTGATCGTGAAAAGTAATTTTAACCGTACTTACAAGTAACTTGAATTTCCTTCCATAGGATATCATTGCCTGCTTTTTGCTGAAAAAGCTTCTAAGTGTTGATTTTTGAAACCTACAAATATTCCTCTAAAATCAGCCGAAATACGAATTCCGATTTACTCACCTGTTATCAGGAGAGACCTCAGTGCTGCATCTTTCAGCCCAGTACTGGTCCTGAAAAGTAATTTTAACCGTACTTACCAGTAACTTGAATTTCCTTCCATAGGCTAACATTGACTGGTTTCACTTGGAAATTCTTCTAAGTGTGGAGTTTTGGAACTTTAAAATATTCCTCTAAAATCAGCCGAAATACGAATTCCGATTTACTCACCTGTTATCAGGAGAGACCTCAGTGCTGCATCTTTCAGCCCAGTACTAATCCTGAAAAGTAATTTTAACCGTACTTACCAGTAACTTGAATTTCCTTCCATAGGATATCATTGCCTGCTTTTTGCTGAAAAAGTTTCTAAGTGTTGATTTTTGAAACATACAAATATTCCTCTAAAATCAGCCGAAATCCGAATTCTGATTTACTCACCTGTTATCAGGAGAGACCTCAGTGCTGCATCTTTCAGCCCAGTACTGGTCCTGAAAAGTAATTTTAACCGTACTTACCAGTAACTTGAATTTCCTTCCATAGGCTAACATTGACTGGTTTCACTTGAAAATTCTTCTAAGTGTGGAGTTTTGGAACTTTAAATTATTCTTCTAAAATCAGCCGAAATACGAATTCCGATTTACTCACCTGTTATCAGGAGAGAACCCAGTGCTGCATCTTTTAGCCCAGCACTGACCCTGAAAAGTAATTTTAACCGTACTTACCAGTAACTTATCTTTTCTTCCATAGGAATCCATTGTCTGGTTTTCAGCAGAAAAGTTTCAAAGTGTCGATTTTCACAAACTACAAATATTCCTTAAAAATCGCCTGTATGACTTAAACGCATTTTTTCAACTGTTTACAGGAGATGCACCAGTGCTGGATCCAGGATCCAACACTGAGTAAGAAAAAGTAACGATAACAGTTTTTACCTGCTAAGTGAATTTCCTTCCATAGGATAACATTGGTGATTCTATGAGGAAAAGTTTCTAAGTGTCAACTTTTAAAATACAATAATATTCCTTAAAAATCACGACTGTAACCAAAACGCTTTTACTCAACTGTTTACAGGAGATGTCCCAGGACTGAATCTAGGATCCAGTCCTGTGGTTAGAAAAGTAATCCATAAAGTAACTAATTGCATTTAACTAGAAATTCACATTGAGCTGAATGTTGCATTGTGTTTGAAAATGTGTTGCCCATTGCAACAACTGTAACGACTGTACTTAAAAGTCTATTGCCTATGTGCTAAGTATTTAAACTAAAGTAATTCATTCTGAGAAAGTATTTTTTGTAATGTAATGTATAATGTAATTACAATGTAATTTAAAAAATAAAATATGTAAAAGAAATTGTTGCTAAAAATGTAGTAAATCAGTATGAAAAAAATTAATATAAAAATTAATACATTTAAAAAATGTCATTTAAAAAACCTTTGAAATTCACTGAAAAAACCGTAGGTTTCAGGCACGTTATAGTTACAAATTAGCATTTAAAAAACCTTTGAAATTCACTGAAAAAACCATAGGTTTCAGACACGTTATAGTTAGAAATTAGCATTTAAAAAACCTTTGAAATTCACTGAAAAAACCATAGGTTTTAGGGACAGTTATAGTTACAAATTAGCATTTAAAAAACCTTTGAAATTCACTGAAAAAACCATAGGTTTCAGATATGTTATAGTTACAAATTAGCATTTAAAAAACCTTTGAAATTCACTGAAAAAACCATAGGTTTTAGGGACAGTTATAGTTAGTTGGACATTTCACTCGTACAAAACCCGTGAAATTCCCCGTTATAGTTAGTTCAGCTAACTATAACTCGCGCCCCGCAATGCACTGCTGATGACGTCACATATTACATCACTCATGACATGGTCAGTGACATCACTGATGACATCACTGATGACATCTCAAATGACATCACTGATGACATCATCCACGTGATAATCTGATGCAGCTCCTCACACCCTAATATAACCTTTGATACACCCAATCTAAATTACAGACTGCCATTCGCAAAACTATAGACACTCCAACACCAATAACTACATACCCACTCACTGATTCTTAGGTCTACACACACACATCCACTCACTCACCCGTACAGTCACTCATACTTATGGTCACTCAGTACAGGACTATCATATGCACTCTTACTCCTATATAGACACTCAAACACCGCCACTCATCCATAGAGGTACTCACACACCTAGTCAGTCATGCAAATAATTAAACACACTGCCATTTACTCACCTATACAGTTATACACACACCAGCTCACTTAATCATACAAATACTAGCACATTGTTACGCTCTTATACAATCACTGATACAAGCACACACTCATCCATACAGCCACTATCACAATCACTCACTCTCGCTTATAGCTATTTATATACTCCAACACACATATATACTGGCTTTCACATATGTAGTTACTCACACATGTACCACTGGGACATACATTCACTCACTAACACACTCTTACACACACTTACCCACCCATACAGTCTATCACAGATGCACTCTTGAAACCATCCACCCAGTGAATCACCCACTCACACATCTATGCACAGAGTCGCACACACCCCACCCACACAAACACTCAGGCACCCATACAGATACTCAGACAACCAATCAATAACTCATATAGACACTCATGTAGCTATTCACAAACCCATGCAGCCACTTACACAGCAACAGACAGACGGATACAGACATTCACCCAGTTTAGTCACTAACCCATGCATTCAGTAAGATACGTTAAATCACTCACTTATAGAGTCAGTCACGCACCTACTAAATCATCCATACAGACACTTACACACCCACTCATTCTTCAATATGTCTTTTCCTATATATATTAAAAATATTTAAACTTTACAGAAACACACAGTCACTGGATGATGTCATCAGTGATGTCATTTGAGATGTCATCAGTGATGTCACTGACCATGTCATGAGTGATGTAATATGTGACGTCATCAGCAGTGCATTGCGGGCGCGAGTTATAGTTAGCTGAACTAACTATAACGGGGGAATTTCACGGGTTTTGTACGAGTGAAATGTCCAACTAACTATAACTGTCCCTAAAACCTATGGTTTTTTCAGTGAATATATATATATATATATATATATATATATATATATATATATATATATATATTGCCAACCATCCTTCCTACTGGCAGTCGGCAGTAGCAAAGTTTCTATAAGAAAAGCGTTTTTTGTTTTGCCAATAACTTAGGCGCCGCTTGACAAATCTCCACAACATCTTCTCAACACTTTCCCTTCTTGGCTCAGCTGCTGTGTTGAAAGTTTCAGGGTGGTCCATCAAGCATCCCAAAATGCTTTTTCCCCCCATGTTAAGTCAAAGGGGATTTTTCATTTTTTGAAGACGACTAGAGCCCGAACTGCTGGAATTACACCAAATTTGGCAGAAAGCTAGGTGTTGGTCCAGAAAGCATGCTTTTGTGATTTGGTGTACATCAGTTCAGTAGTTTCTGAGATATCTATATCTAAAATATATAGATATCTGGGGACAAGAGTTGCAGTGGACTTGTGGATCCTACTAAAATTTGATTGGCTGTCAACATTTCAACCAGGAATTGTTGGCAGCCATCTTGGGACTCGGCCCAGAAACAAAGTAGAAAGAAAAGAAAAGGGGGCAGGGTAGGAGTACCCTGACCCCCCCCAGATATAGTGGGGGGGTTTCTCAGGGTTTCAAATTTTGACATGGACTCACAAGTGGATCTGTGAATCTGCGGTAATTTTAAAAAAAAGCAGGCTCGCTTGCTTGCTTTGGAATAATTTCTGTGTGTGCCAGGTCCCAGGGGTGCACGGGACCCCTCACCTAGAGCTATTGAAAGCCCAGGGGACTGCCACCTCCCAGGGCAGTATCATTAATATATGTGGGAGAGCCTTGCATCTCCCCCGCTGCCCCAGGCACAGCCACCTCCCCGGGGCACAAATGTAATATCAGAATAATGCGGGGGAGGCCCTGTGCCCTCCCCCACAGCCCCGGGGACTGCCACCTCCCTGGGGCCGTAACTTAATTATATGCAGGGGAGCCTCACGGCTCCCCCGCTGCTCCGGGGACCGCCACCTCCCTGTCGCACATACATTAAATAATTTTAAAAAAACAATGCTGGGAGGCCCTAAAGCCTCCCCCGCAGCGCCGGGGACCGCCACCTCCCCGGGGCAAAATTAAATAATGTAATAATGTGTGGGGGGGCTCCGGCCCCCCAATGCAGCCCTGGGGACCGCCACCTCCCCAGGGAACAAACACAGTAATGAAGGGGGTCTGTTGCAGACCCCCGAGGACCACCACCTCCCCTGGGCTTACTTTACAAAGGAGGGGGGCCCCCCCTCTTGGAGTCCTACATGGCCCTGGGGATAGCTACCCCCCAGGGCTGGCTCCAACAATTTCCCAGGGTGCCCACCCCTGGGACATTGCAGTTTGCTATGGCCATAGCAAACCTGCTCTGCTTTCTACAAGTGAGAGCAGAAAATGCTCTAACTTGTTGAAAGCAGAGCAAGTGTCTGTTTCCCTGCTTGCTGTGAAGGCGAGCCCGGGAAACAGACACTGCTTTGGGATCCAGGGAGCTGCATGTTAGCAGCTCCCTGGGTCTCAAAGCAATGCCTGCTCCAGCAGGAGGCGGGGAGCCAGCAGGGACTGCAGGAGACTTCAGGCTCCACCCGCAGTCCACAACGAAGTGGCCAGGCCCTGGGGATATAGTCCCAATGGGCCGATAGTGGCCCGGGGAGAGGCCCCTGTCTCCTATTTTGAAAATAAATAAAGGCCTGGCCCCACGGGATGGGGTCCATTGGGCCGATATACGCTGAGAAGGGGGGGCCTCACGGCTACCCTCCCTTTCACATTTATATAAAAAAAAAAAAAGGCCGGGCCCCGGGGGATTTGTCCCCAGGGCAGAAAACAGCCCGGGAGGGGGACCACGCGGCCCCAACCTTTATTTTTCATAAAAAAATTAAAGAGGGGGCAGGCCACACAGGGGGTTTGCTGAGAGGTGTTTTGTGGCCATGCCCCCTTTCTCCACCACTCTGCAAACGCCCATCCTGGTGCACTACTAGTTGGGGGAGGCAGTCCCCTCGGCTCCTGAGGGTCCTTGTGGGCCAACTACCCTAACTGTTACCTCCAGTCAGTCCCACACAGTGGGATTGCTGAGAGGTGGTCAGAGGCCATTCCCCCTTTCTCCACCACTTGGCAAATGTGCCTATAACTTGCGCCCCCATAATGCAATGCTTATGACCTCACATATTACATCACTCATGACATGGTCAGTGACATCACTGATGACATCATCCACAGAATCTCTGACGCACCCACTCACACCCCAATATAACCTTTTATACACCCACTCCAACTTCCACACTACCATTCTCAAAACCATTGACACACCCATACCAGTACTTACATACCCACTCACTGATTCATAGGTCTGCACACACATCCGCTCAGTCATCCATACAGCCACTCATACACTAACTCACTCACTAATCCAGCCACTGATATATATCTACTGATACACCCACTCACACACTGACAGTCACCCATAGAGCTACTCTCACACCTACTCACTCACCCATAGGGTCAATCACACAGCCACTTACTCACCTATACAGTTATACACACACCCACTCACGTATTTATACAGAAACTAACACATACGCACTCACCTATACATTCACTGACACAAGCACACACTCACCCATACATCCACTCTCACAGTCACTCACTCACAGATAGTCACTGATATACTCCAGAACTCACCTAGGCTGCCTTTCACATATGCAGTTACTCAACAATATACCACTGACACATCCATTCACTCACCGACACAGCCATACACACACTCAGTCACCCATACAGCCCTCACAGATGCACTCACAAACCCATACAGCCACTGACTCACCCACTCACTCATCCATGCAGGCAGTCACACACCCCCTCACCCACCCACACAGACACTTATACAGCCACACAGGTACTCAGACAACCAATCAATCACCCATACAGCCACTCACGTACCCACTCACCAACCCATACAGCCACTTAGATACCAACTGACACACTGATACAGACATTCACACAACCTAGTCACTCATACAATCACTGAGACACCTAATCACTCACTTATATAGTCAGTCACGCACCCACTGAATCATCCATGCAGGCACACATACACCCACTGATTCACCAATACACCAGTGTGTGTGTGTGTATATATATATATATATATATATATATATATATATATATATATATTCACTGAAAAAACCATAGGTTTTAGGGACAGTTATAGTTACTTGGACATTGCACTCGTACAAAACCCGTGAAATTCCCCCGTTATAGTTAGTTCAGCTAACTATAACTCGCGCCCCGCAATGCACTGCTGATGACGTCACATATTACATCACTCATGACATGGTCAGTGACATCACTGATGACATCACTGATGACATCACTGATGACATCATCCAGTGACTGTGTGTTTCTGTAAAGTTTAAATATTTTTAATATATATAGGAAAAGACGTATTGAAGAATGAGTGGGTGTGTAAGTGTCTGTATGGATGATTTAGTAGGTGCGTGACTGACTCTATAAGTGAGTGATTTAACGTATCTTACTGAATGCATGGGTTAGTGAGTAAACTGGGTGAATGTCTGTATCCGTCTGTCTGTTGCTGTGTAAGTGGCTGCATGTGTTTGTGAATAGCTAAATGAGTGTCTATATGAGTTATTGAATGCTTGTCTGAGTATCTGTATGGGTGCCTGAGTGTTTGTGTGGGAGGGGTGTGTGCAACTCTGTGCATAGATGTGTGAGTGGGTGATTCACTGGGTGGATGGTTTCAAGAGTGCATCTGTGATAGACTGTATGGGTGGGTAAGTGTGTGTAAGAGTGTGTTAGTGAGTGAATGTATGTCCCAGTGGTACATGTGTGAGTAACTACATATGTGAAAGCCAGTATATATGTGTGTTGGAGTATATAAATAGCTATAAGCAAGAGTGAGTGATTGTGATAGTGGCTGTATGGATGAGTGTGTGCTTGTATCAGTGATTGTATAAGAGCGTAACAATGTGCTACTATTTGTATGAGTAAGTGAGCTGGTGTGTGTATAACTGTATAGGTGAGTAAATGGCAGTGTGTTTAATTATTTGCATGACTGACTAGGTGTCTGAGTATCTCTATGGATGAGTGGCGTTGTTTGAGTGTCTATAGAGGAGTAAGAGTGCATATGATAGTCCTGTACTGAGTGACCGTAAGTATGAGTGACTGTACGGGTGAGTGAGTGGATGTGTGTGTGTAGACCTAAGAATCAGTGAGTGGGTATGTAGTTATTGGTGTTGGAGTGTCTATGGTTTTGCGAATGGCAGTCTGTAATTTAGAGTGGGTGTATCAAAGATTATATTAGGGTGTGAGGAGGTGCATCAGATTATCACGTGGATGATGTCATCAGTGATGTCATTTGAGATGTCATCAGTGATGTCATCAGTGATGTCACTGACCATGTCATGAGTGATGTAATATGTGACGTCATCAGCAGTGCATTGCGGGGCGCGAGTTATAGTTAGCTGAACTAACTATAACGGGGGAATTTCACGGGTTTTGTACGAGTGCAATGTCCAAGTAACTATAACTGTCCCTAAAACCTATGGTTTTTTCAGTGAATTTCAAAGGTTTTTTAAATGCTAATTTGTAACTATAACGTGTCTGAAACCTATGGTTTTTTCAGTGAATTTCAAAGGTTTTTTAAATGCTAATTTGTAACTATAACGTGTCTGAAACCTATGGTTTTTTCAGTGAATTTCAAAGGTTTTTTAAATGCTAATTTCTAACTATAACGTGCCTGAAACCTACGGTTTTTTCAGTGAATTTCAAAGGTTTTGTAAATGACAATTTTTAAATGTATTAATTGTTATATTAATTTTTTTCATACTGATTTACTACATTTTTAGCAACAATTTCTTTTACAGATTTTATTTTTAAATTACATTGTAATTACATTATACATTACATTACAAAAAATACTTTCTCAGAATGAATTACTTTAGTTTAAATACTTTGCACATAGGCAATAGACTTTTAAGTACAGTAGTTACAGTTGTTGCAATGGGCAACACATTTTCAAACACAATGCAACATTCAGCTCAATGTGAATTTCTAGTTAAATGCAATTAGTTACTTTATGGATTACTTTTCTAACCACAGGACTGGATCCTAGATTCAGTCCTGGTACATCTCCTGTAAACAGTTGAGTAAAAGCGTTTTGGTTACAGTCGTGATTTTTAAGGAATATTATTGTATTTTAAAAGTTGACACTTAGAAACTTTTTCTCATAGAATCACCAATGTTATCCTATGGAAGGAATTTCACTTAGCAGGTAAAAACTGTTATCGTTACTTTTTCTTACTCAGTGTTGGATCCTGGATCCAGCACTGGTGCATCTCCTGTAAACAGTTGAAAGAATGCGTTTAAGTCATACAGGTGATTTTTAAGGAATATTTGTAGTTTGTAAAAATCAACACTTTGAAACTTTTTGCTGAAAACCAGACAATGGATTCCTATGGAAAAAAATATAAGTTACTGGTAAGTACGGTTAAAATTACTTTTCAGGATTAGTACTGGGCTGAAAGATGCAGCACTGAGGTCTCTCCTGATAACAGGTGAGTAAATCGGAATTCGTATTTCGGCTGATTTTAGAGGAATATTTTAAAGTTCCAAAACTCCACACTTAGAAGAATTTCCAAGTGAAACCAGTCAATGTTAGCCTATGGAAGGAAATTCAAGTTACTGGTAAGTACAATTAAAATTACTTTTCAGGACCAGTACTGGGCTGAAAGATACAGCACTGAGGTCTCTCCTTATAACAGGTGAGTAAATCGGAATTCGTATTTCGGCTGATTTTAGAGGAATATTTGTATGTTTCAAAAATCAACACTTAGAAACTTTTTCAGCAAAAAGCAGGCAATGATATCCTATGGAAGGAAATTCAAGTTACTGGTAAGTACGGTTAAAATTACTTTTGAGGATCAGTACTGGGCTGAAAGATGCAGCACTGAGGTCTCTCCTGATAACAGGTGAGTAAATCGGAATTCGTATTTCGGCTGATTTTAGAGGAATATTTTAAAGTTCCAAAACTCCACACTTAGAAGAATTTCCAAGTGAAACCAGTCAATGTTAGCCTATGAAGGAAATTCAAGTTACCGGTAAGTACGGTTAAAATTACTTTTCAAGACCAGTACTGGGCTGAAAGATACAGCACTGAGGTCTCTCCTGATAACAGGTGAGTAAATCGGAATTCGTATTTCGGATGATTTTAGAAGAATATTTGCACAATGGTGAAGGGAGGGGCGGGGCCTGAGGTGACATCTGTGCAAACGCGCCCCGTGGCGCGTTTTAAGTTGGGGGATTAAGTCCCCTTGAATCCTGAGGGTCCCTAGGGGCCAACTAGCCCACCAGGAACCTCCAATATGCGCCAGGGGGCTGCGTTGCAGAGACGTGTAGAGAGGCCACACCCCTTTATACACCTCTCTGCAACGCAGCTCTGTGGCGCTTTCTGGATGTACCTGTTGGGCTAGTTGGCCCCCAGGGACCCTCAGGATTGAAGGGGATTTAATTCCACATCTTAAAACGCGCCACGGGGCCTGTTTGCACACATGTCACCTGAAGCCCCGCCCCTCCCTTCACCACTGTGCAAACGCGCCCCGTGGTGCGTTTTAAGCTGGGGCATTAAGTCCCCTTGAATCCTGAGGGTCCCCGGAGTCCAACTAGCCCACCATATACCTCCAAAGCGCCACAGAGCTGCGTTGCAGAGAGGTGTAAAAGGGGTGTGGCCTCTCTACACGTCTCTGCAACGCAGCCCCCTGGCGCATATTAGAAGTTCCTGGTGGGCTAGTTGGCCCCCAGGGACCCCCAGTATTCAAGGGGAATTCGTTCCCCCTCTGCAAACGCGCCAGGGGCGCGTTTGCAGAGTGGTGAAGGAAGGGGGCGGGGCCTGCGGGCCCGATCGTTTAAAAAAAAAAAAAAAAATTTTGTCTCCTTTTTCCTGTTTTTGGGCCCTGGGGACCCCATCCCCCAGGGCCTTACCCCTTTTTTTTAATTTAATTTAAAAAAAAAAAAAACGGGAAGGGGGCCGCGTGGCCCCCCTTCCCTGGGCCTGTATTGGCCCCGGGGACCCCATCCCCCGGGGCATGGCCTTTTTTTTATTTTCTTGGGAGGGGGGCTGCGTGGCCCCCCTCCTCAGGCCATTTAAGGCCCCGGGGACCCCATCCCCCGGGGCCGGCCTTTCCATTTTTTTTTTCTTTTTTGGGGAGGGGGGCCGCGTGGCCCCCCTCCTGGGCCACTACTTGCCCCGGGGACCCCATCCCCCGGGGCTGGCCCTCTCCGTTGGGGACTGTGGGGGGGTCCCCAATCCCCCCACAGTCCCGCCGGCTCCCCACGTCCCTTGGGAGCCGGCATTGCTGTTCCACATGGGGAGCAGCTGACATGCTGCTCCCCATGTGGAAAAGCAATGTGCTTTGGATATTGGAAGAGAGAGCAGGTTTCCCTGCTCTCTCTTCCAATATCCAAAGCAGTTTGCTATGGCAGGACGGGAGACGCGAGGCTCCCGTCCTGCCATAGCAAACTACAGTGTCCCGGGGTAGGCACCCCGGGACACTGCAGGAGCCGGCCCTGGGGGGTGGCGGTCCCCAGGGCCATCAAGGGCTCCAGGAGGGGGCCGCGCGGCCCCCTCCCTACATCAGCACAGCCCCGGGGAGGTGGTGGTCCCCGGGGCTTCAGGGGTCCAAAACGGACCCCCATTTTAATTTGTTAGTGCCCCGGGGAGGTGGCGGTCCCCGGGGCGTGTGGGGGGGCCCTTTGAGGCCCCCCACACATAAAATTAAACCCCCCACCATGCCCCCGGGACTTGGGCCACCCGGGCCACCCGGGGGCAAAATACAATTTTTTTTAAAAATCGGCAGGATTCGCGCACCCTGAGCGCATCCTGCCGATTTAAAAAAAAAAAAATTTTTTTTGTTTTGCCCAGGGGGTCCTTGTGGGACCCCCTGAGCAAACCTAGGGGTCAGGGTGTTTCTACCCTGCCCCCTTTGTGCGCTTTGCGCACTTGTTTCTGTCCCTCGGTTCTACCGAGGGACAAAATGGCTGCCAACATTTCCTGAATCGGAATGTTGACAGCCAGCTGACAGCCAATTAACATGCAGCTCGTGATCGGGAGGGTACGCGGACCCTACTCGGCCATAGATATCACTATCTTTTTACTTTTGATTTTCTCAGCAACTACTGAACGGATTTACACCATTTAACAAAAAGGGTTCTTTCTGAACCAAGAACTACCTCTTTGCCAAATTTGGTGTAATTCCGTTCAGCAGTTCGGGCTGTAGCCGTGTCTAAAGTTTCCTATGGAAAATTGCATGGGGAAAACGTGTTTTGGGACCCCCTTTTTGCTCGGCCCCCGCTTGACGAATCCCCCGAGACTTTCAGGGTAGGAGCGGACCGGAGCGGGCCACAAAGTTTGAAAATTTCGCGAAGATACGTCAACCGGCAAGAGAGTTATTTCAAATAGAATGTCGCGGATTTCCTATGGATAATAGGTTGTAACTATAACTATCTACTGGCGACCGCCAGTAGATAATATATATATATATATATATATATATATATTTAACACTCAAACTTTTTAAAAACACTCACAGTCACTGAATGATGTCATCGGGGATGTCATTTGAGATGTCACTTACCATGTCATGAGTGATGTAATATGTGAGGTCTTAAGCAGTTCATTGCGGGGGCACGAGTTATAGTTAGCTCAACTAACTAGAACTGCTTAATTTCTCTGGTTTTGTATGAGTGAAACCTGAGCCTCGCTCTAACATCTCTGTAACCTTTGTTTTTTTCAGTGAATTTCTAAGTTTTTTTTAATTTCATTTCCCAATTATAATGTTTCTGTAACCTTTGTTTTTTTCAGTATATACCTAGTTTGAGAGATTCTATAAAACTCCAATTTGGACTTGAATGAAGCAATGACTAACAATATATGCTACTGTAAATGACTACATAAAGTCCAGGTTATAGGTTTATCCCTTCATAACCCTATCTTCACCCTTTTCCCTTCTCTCCTTTTCCACGACCTGTCTGTTCAGTTTTTTCTGTCTCTTACTATAGTTCTTTATAGTTCAAGAGAAAACTGTTTATGCGTGCCCAGGTCATGTACTATTATCTATAGTATTGAACACTACCTTGTCATTTTGGCTCACTAAATAGTTTGTTTTATTTTAGAATCCGGTTTAATACAAATAAATATAAATGTTTTAAATTAAAAAAGCTCCAAATATTATTGTAATTGCATTCTAATTCAATCTGAGAATTTCATTGTGTAAAAACTGAAAAACAACTATAATTAAGAAATAGAGAAATTCACTGTGCCCATACACAACTTATGAGATTGACTTTAGGTTTAGCATTATTAATTAATTATTTACAGTAATATGAATAATCACAAACAAATGTAATCACGGATTAAATTGTACTATTTCACAAAATAAAGCATGCAGCATAATTATAGATAATGTCAATAAATGAAAAGGCTTACCCTTGATTTGATACCTGTCAACACTGAGCTACTACAGAATTCTCTCCATAGCAATTTGCCACTTTCCCTACACACACAGTTCTGCACACAAACACCGCATTTCCTTGTTCATTTCTGTGCCACTTGAATGCAATCAACATACATGCCGCACATTAAGCAAATGCTGCAGGTTATAACCCCGATACACTTTCCTGTATGTCCCATGTGCTACCTAAGTCCCATCAGAAGCCCCAGTAAGGACCACAGCGTATCAACCTCCCATCAGGTCATCCCTGATAAGATGATGAGTGCTTTCTTCACATCCATCAGTGCAACACTACTCTCTCTTTTCTCCCGGTCCTTAATGGCTCAGTACTCCTGTCTCATTCAGGTGTTTAGTGCCATCACTTTCCAGTAGATCCTTCCATCTCTCAGGTTCTCAAAAACATCTCTCTTTCACATCGCCCTGGCCTCTTGCCCTGGTAGGACTTTCTCAACAGAAGGAGCAAAATGGCTTGCGGAGAAGGACTGTGCTAAGTGGTGTACATATTGCAACCCTTCCCATTGCAACCCTTCACTTCTGCCAATGGCTACCACACCAACTCGGGAGTCAGTATTTTTTCAAAGTTTTTCGATCGGTTGACAACATTGATGGTTGTCTGTGGAAGAGGTGTGGCGCAGCGGCCAGGGCGACTGATTCCGGAACCGGGGGCTCACGGTTCGATCCCAGATGCCTGCGGCAGATCAGCCTAGCACCATGTGACTCTGGGCAATAGCTCGCTTAATCTTCCCGACGGCCCCCAGCGCCTTGACACCTTCGGGTAATTGTTTGCGCTTTACAAATACTGGACATTTACATTTACATTCTACAACACACCCCTTCCAAATGCTTAATTGGTGTGGGGTCACAATCGCACTTGCAATCAGTAAAAGTTTATTGAATAGTATAGATTATAAAAAAAAAAAAAACATATTGAGGTTGCATACACCACATCGGAGTGTTTATGAGCATAAATAGGAAAGAAGGATGAAATGTGTTATGCAAGTAGGAGCATCAGACATAAGAGGAGAGCCCTACCTGGTTGTTGCTGTGCCTCCTTCGAGGCAGCATTCTGAAGAGTGGGGACTATGATAATGACAGGGGTCTGGCAGACAGCTTATGAAGGCATCCTGGTCTCCCTTAGTGTAGGCCCTTGTAAGGGGTAAATCCTATGAACTGGTAGTTGCAGATTCCACTCTGTATGCTAGTTGGGAAGAGGATTCAGAGCACCTAATGTGAGAAAGTGAATTATTAATTGGGGGGATGGTAGTCCACCACAAATAAGAAGGTCACTATCTTGTTAGATCTAGATTAAAAGTTTCATTAATTTAAATCTGAGTTTACCCCTGGTAGCTATGGTACAGAGCAGACAAGCTTAACTTATGAAAATGTGTAAATCATTTAGAAGTAACTAAGCTGCATTCGTGTGTGACAAGGGAGGCCCCTTTGAAGTGAATTAAGATCCTGGGCACTGCCACCTACAGGAGGAACAAAACGCCTCCCTGCACCTAGGCCATTGTCTCTGCTCTGAGATCGGTTTTCACACCTCATCAGTTCCATTCACCAGTTGCGTGTCAGTAGGAGGCTAATGCAAATTAGCATTTAAGGGGCACATGCATTAAACCGCATTTTGCGATTCCCAAATAGCGAATTTTACCGATTCGCTATTTGGGAATCGCAAAATGCTATGCATGTAGGAATCGCAAAAAAAAATTGCGATTCCAACACATTCCTTATTTGCGACTCGCAAATTGCAAAAAAGGAATGGCTTCCCATTCATTCCTATGGGTCTAAAGGCCCATAGGAACCAATGGGAATTGCATGCGCAATTTGCGAGTACCAAATAGGTACTCGCAAACTGCGCATGCAATTTCAAGGGTGCCAAAAGGACACCCTGATGCACCCCTGAAAGTGCAATTTTGCGATTCCCAAATAGCGAATTTTACCGATTCGCTATTTGGGAATCGCAAAATGCTATGCATGTAGGAATCGCAAAAAAAAATTGCGATTCCAACACATTCCTTATTTGCGACTCGCAAATTGCAAATTGCAAAAAAGGAATGGCTTCCCATTCATTCCTATGGGCCTAAAGGCCCATAGGAACCAATGGGAATTGCATGCGCAATTTGCGAGTACCAAATAGGTACTCGCAAACTGCGCATGCAATTTCAAGGGTGCCAAAAGGACACCCTGATGCACCCCTGAAAGTGCAATTAAAAAACATGTTGCACACACACATGCCCCAAGGGCATGTATGTGTGCAACATAGAACTTTGAAAAATGCAAAGTTTTCGCAAATTACCATCAACTTTAAGTTGATGGTAATTTGCGTATCTTAAAATCCCAAATGCATCCCAAATGCAAAAATTGCGGTCGCAAAGGGACAGATTCGCAGAATCTGCCCCTTTGCGACCGCAAAAAACAATGATGCATGTGCCCCATAGAGTTTCAAGCAGGTAAGAGGTATATGTTTATGAGAAGTCCCTTTTTTCTAATATGTATTAAAAGTTAACTTTTAGCATTGAGCATGGCTTTTAAAAAATATTAAAAAACAGTCCTTGAATTATTTTTCAAGTTGGTCTCTAGCCTGAGTTAGCAGAATTAATATTTAATTTTGCTTCACATTGTTTATCTGTGTTTTTCTGTGAGTCAGCCAGCCTTCCTGCAGAAAAATAGCTTTTGGGGGCTAGTCACTGTAAGGGCATGTTAACTTTACATTTCTATATGTCCTGCTTTTAAATACCATGCAACCAGCCTTCAGGGCTACAAAGCCTACCTAGGGGTGACCTATTAATATTTAAAAGGGAGGTTTTCACCTGTAAAAAAGGGTTTATTTTGGCCGGTCAGGTTGTAGTGGTAGGCCTGGAGTTATGTTTGACTTGTGACACTAGTACCATGGCCCATAAGTGACATCTAACTTTCCCTGATGGATATATTTTAGTGATCCATATACTGTAGCCTTATAGGATATTTAAATATACCAAGTAGGGTTCGAGTCAATTACAACATATTTCTTGCGGTTGTAGTGCATTTACTGGGGCCTGGTTAGCAGTGTCCTAGGGCACAAAATAAAAAAAACAGTAGCATCAGTCCACAAACAATAGGCGTGACCACGCAAAAAGAAGTACTTTCTCACATCTAATATTACCCTTCAGGTGTTGGGGCTAATGGTAAAGGGTGATATTAGGTGCCTCTGACCAAGAGTACTTTAATAAGATGTTTGATGAGAGGTGCCTGCCTTGATAATTCATAGTAAGGGTGCTGGACTTGGCCCTTTCTGCAGGCTCATCCCCAACACTTTTGCCTTCACCCGCCTGTTTTCTGACCCAGTTTAGTTTTGCTTTTAGGACTCTGTTCACTTTACTACTGCTAACCAGTGCTAAAGAGCTTGTAAACGCTCCCTTAAACATGATAATACTAGCTTACACCCAATTGGCACATTTAATTTACTTGTATGTCCCTAGTTAAGTGGTACTATATGTACCCAAGGCCTGTAAATTAAATGCTACTAGTGGGTCTGCAGCAGTCATTATGCCACCCACTTTAGTAACCTTTTAAACATGTCTCAGGCCTGCCATTGCAGCCTGACTATGCAGTCATTTCAACCTGGCAAGATGAACCTCATGCCAGGTCCTAACCTTCCTTTTTAGGTTTCGCCTGCACAGCTCTTGCGCTGTGCTTGAGAAATCAATTGTTTCAAATATAAACTTAAAAGGGACTTACATCTCACTCCTCTCTTTCCTGGCTTCTCATTGGTTCCAGTCTGTGTGACTCTTACCTTTCCTCCATTTCTATTGGCTGTAGCATATGTTCCTGCATTTACCAATGCTTGTTCCTAGTCTGCTTCTCTTATCAGTTTCCCGCCGCCAAAATACTGTTAACATCCACTTTGGTGGAACTATATTTTCATAAAGGTTTGCTTTTTACTATTGCAGCATATTTATATAACAATTTTTCACCCGGAGAGATTAAGTGATTTGCATAGAATCGCAGGATAGGGATGTCGAGTTTGGTGTCGACAAAATTGTAATGTAATACCCACTTTAATGGTAAAGTGGATTTTAAGTCACAATCCTAAAAATGCCACTTTTAGAAAGTAGGCATTTTCTTGTCCTAACCATTTGGTGCCTACAGCTTGCATCCTGGGTTACACGACTAGGTGTAGCTGGCAGTTGGTCTTTGTGTATGGCTCCCAGACAGCGAGACAAAGGGAAGATAAGCGTTGGTGGGATGGGCCATCTCTGACTTGATGAACGGGAGGAGCTGTCACCTATCACACTTGCAGATCACAAAGGCTCTGTCTGAGCACACTCAGAAAGGGTTTGATGCTATCTTTTGTGACCCTAGACAAGCTGGGGCCAGAGCAGGGAGGCAGAAAACTCCAAACACCTCCAGAACTTTCTTGTACTTCAAAGTGGGCAACAGGCATAAATATTGGACCCTAAGACCCAACTCTTCACTACACCTCTGGACCTGTGGAAGACTCAGAAGGACTGTTGTGCTGCCTGATTAAAAGGACTGGACCGGCATTTTGAACCCAGGATCACCAGAGTGACTGCAGGGGCTAGTTGGCTGGCCTCCTAATCAGAGCCTCAGGTACAGAAAAGGCTCCCACCACCTTGAACCCAGCACACGGGCTCTGTCTGGTGTGAGTCCTACCCCCTCCCCCAGGGGTGCCACCCCAGTCCAGGACCCTAGGAAGTAGGAGTGAAGGAGCCCAGCTGTGGTCCTGTGAGCTGAACCGATGCAGCACAACATATCTCTTAGCAGTCGCATTGGAGCAACCGTAGTGTGACATATTCCCGATGCCGGACCTCACATCGCAGCCCACAATCTCCTCGGAACCGCCGCTGTGCAACGCATTCTCGAAACAAGCCTTCGCATTGGAAGCCCAGTGTTGATGGCATTCTCAATGACGACACAGGACTCCACACCGCAGTCCACAGCTTCTCCGGTTCCCTGCCGGTGTGCAGCAAATCTTCAACGCAGGACTTTCCATCACAAGCCCCTCATTAAGGGTGCCCTCGACAATGACACAGGACTCCGCAGTGCAGCCCCACAACTCCGGAACCGCAGCTGCGCGACACCTCCTCAACACAGTACCTCGCAATGCTACACAAAACAAGATTTAAGCTACTTAACTGTTTAGCGTGCCTAACTGGGTACGTGTATCGGGCCCACTCTCTATTGTGGTCGGTCTGAACTTGTGACTTTGTCTCTGTCTGGTGTGACCAGATAAACCAAGGTTGGCGCTTTGTGCTTCTAAGCACTGTTTTCACTTAAATATTTAAAATTGCATATCTCCTTTTCTACTGATTGGATTCATTAAATTTTACTCTATTTTTCTAAATTTGTGTGGGGTTTTTCTTGTGTTGTTTTTTCCCTTTATTACTGTTTGAAGTGATGCATAAATACTGTACACATTGCCTCTAAGTTAAGCCTGACTGTTTTTGTGAGGGTTAAGGGAGAGGGAGAGGATGTGGCCTTATGGTCAGAGCTGCCGAATGTTGGAGTCAGCACAACATCCTGTGATTCTGGGCAAATCACTTAATCTCCCTGTGTCCCCCCAAAAAAATGAATGTGTCCTTGTGCAACGTAACTGGTGCTTATGTAAAGCGCTCCAATACCTTCAGGGCCAGAATGGGCGTAGCGGGCACCGGGAGTTTCCCCAGTGGTCCACCAGAGTGGGGGCTGGTTTTAGACCCCTGGGGGGGCTAGTTTTGTTACCGGGGCCGGTTTTGTAGCATAGCTGCAATATCGGCCCCCAGCAACAAAAGCGGCACAAAGCTTTCCTTCCGCTAGCACCCCCCTTCTTCCCACCCCGGGGCCAGCTGAGCTCTTTGCCTGGGCCGGTTTCGGTTACCAGTCTGGCCCTGAATACCTTCGGGTTCGAGTTTGCGCTGTATAAAACTGCAAAAAAAAAAAAGCACAGGTTAATTTAGGGTTTGCTTGTGTTTCACCCTGACAGAAATTGTGGTTGCTGCTTCAGTAGGATTTTACCGCCCTCAAAAGTAATCAAATTTCCATCAAAGGGGTTGTAGAAGAAGGAGGAAAGGTTCAGCTGGTTTGGAAACGTTGGAGATGCTGATGCAAATGAACTGAGAGAATCAACAGGTATTTGAGGAGATAGAGACCACGATCGAGGGAATACAAGACTCTGTACATAGGATCTTTAGATAAAGATGGAGGGGTTTAAATGTCAGATTCTGGGCCTTGAACAAGGTTTCACAAAACTGGACAAACATGCAGTGCAAAACAATCCTGTGCCGAGGGCAATGCAGGTACAGTTGTTCAGAAGCTACATAGAGTCAATGGAAAACAAAACCAAGAGCCTGATAACGATGACGGTGGGGCTGCCACCGACATATTGTTTTCTGCCCGCCACATTAAGATGGCAGGCGGATGGGTGGCGGTCGGAGAGACCAACTGCCACAGATCGACCGTCGGAGCAAACATCGATCCCTACAATGGTGGCGGTGCCTGCCAGGCATAGCCGCCGGGATTATGATGTCCCTCCCCGCCGGCCATTTCATGGCGGTTTACCCGCCATGAAAAGGCTGGCAGAAAGGGACATTTGGGCTTTGCAGCTGGCCCCCATTTCCCCCGACCCTCAGTTTTGAGTTTAGGGTTGCACCTATGGTGCCCCCCTACATATCCCTGCACCATGTGGCAGGCACCGCATGGTGCCTGACGCGTAGTGCAGGGATATGTGTAATGTCAATTTTTTTGTACTGTGGCATGTGCTGCAGACTGCAGCACCCGACGCAATACAAAATATGTACATTGCGACTGCCGTGGTGGGGGGTCACATCCTAATTCAGCTGGCGGGACTGCCGACTTGTAGTCGGGTGGTCCAGTTTCTTAATGAGTCCCCAAGTATCCAAGGTTCCTAGAGAATGTTGAAGGAAAAAAGCACCGAAAGAATATGAGTGTACTGCAGGGTGATGAAGCAAGATCTATTGATTGGAGAAGTGACATTCATAGGGCATGTCAAGATTCAACTCACATGCCAGCTTCTAGCATCAGTACAGACAAATTACAGTTTGCTTTCAGACATTGGCTGCCCAAGAGAAAGTTTCCTAAAACCCACTATATCTCCTCTAGTATAATTAAATCATTCTCTGAATCAGATTTGATGTCTCAAGAGAAATGGATAATACTCCGCTGCAGGCATAGTAGCTAATAGATTCATTCACGATGAAAGGGTAATGTGACTTAGTAATATGACTTAGTAATTTCTAACTGTCTAAATTCAAGGAGTTCCTATCTACAATAGATAGAAACTCTGGGATAGTTAGTTCCTCACTTCTCAGATGGTGAAATAGTTACATATGCATTTCATTAGCTATCACTGAGTTGTCATTTGCTTTGGTTAGTGTTAGTTGGTTCTAGTTAATGGTAGTGATGAGGATAGGGTGTGGTTAGTTGGAGCCTGAAACAGTCCATGTTAGGACTAGGATGGTATATAGCTCTTCACACAAAAATAGAGCTGCAATATAGATACAATTCTGGACAGGTAGATATTTTATGGATTGGCTAACAGAGATTGGTTGTTTTAGCTTCATTACTAAGCAGGATGGACTGCAAGTCTTTCTCAGGTTATTTTACTTTTCGTCAGATGTCAATACGGTTAAAAATACGGAAAGTAAATAGCATCAGAAACCCCAAAAAGAAAGTTAGCATCTTAGACTCTATTTAGTATTGTTAGATATTATTTGTTTATAAGAGACCTATCTTAATTCTGAAGAAGTCCTTAGATAGAGAAAACCCCTGAGTGGGGAGGGTGGTTTGTTCAATGCATGAGCACTAACACTCAGGTGTCACTACCCTGATTTGGAAAACCTTGGAGGTTGCAATAAATGGATACATTTTTGATAACATTGATTGATCAAGAATCTTAACAGTGAACTGACTTGGTATGAGGACTAAAATAAGATAGCATATAGTCCAAATTCTTCGATACCTGATGCAGTAATTAGTGGTATTATGTGGGTACTTTACTCTAGCTGGTGACTTTAATTGTCCCCATACCAATGGGTCATTAAATCTAGAGTCCAGTCTCTAATGGATTTATAGAGTTTCGGAGTTTGGCACGAAGGATAATGCAGGTCCTTCGGATCATTGACACTTGTTGAGTTAAGCACCTGGGATTCTGTGGTTATACTTTTTAATTCAGTGAAGTATAGGATTATTCAAAGGAGGGTTTTGTATACTTAATTGCAGATTAAGGAAGCTTGAGACATTGTTTCTCAGTCTTTGCCAGACCACACCCAAGCACTGTCAGCTATAGATGGGCACCACACTATACAATCCCTCCACCCACCACAACAAGAATTTTGGTAGAGAGAATGGTGGTACAGAATAAAAAGCTTCATGAACAATTATTTGGAAATATTATCAGTGTTGCTGAAGTAACTGTTGCTGGGTCCTTAAAATTGTTCACGGTCTGGGATGTGATACATTTTTTTAGTCTTTAGTATAGTGACTAAAAGGGAGCTTAGACCTAGAGCTCCATTTTGAAGAGAAGATGACTTTACAAACTGTTATTATCAGATTGAGTAAACCACTTTAGAGGCTATTGGGAGGAACAACAGAAATTAGCTGAACTATATGAAAGAATATGAATATTTATGTAACAGTTTGAGTCAGGGAGAAATGTGGTTGCTAGCTAACTCAGGTGAAAATCTGGCAAATCATCCCTAAGATTAAGGAAGTATTTGACTCTCCCTCTGGACTGAGAGGTTAGAGAAGGAGGCGATATCCAAGGGCTTAAGAGGTTCTTTTTAAATAAATTTTATTAAGCTATAGTTTCTCTTTTTGCATTCACAGTTAAAAAAAGGAGCAGGCACGTGAGGATAAGCACAAATTACAAATTGTTTCAGCAGTTCATAAAAATATATCCTCATATCACCTTTAATCAATATCAAATCATTTGTACATTCATATAGAACCATGCTCTGCTTCCCTGGAAGTTCATAATTGGGACAGAGGAGGGGTTTGGAAGGTACACCGTAACATATCAAAATCGAATGCATCAATAAAAAAGGAGATCCAAATCAATCATTACCAATGGGCATTGAGATTTTACAGACGTTCTTAACAATTTTGTATATATTTTCTACATATATTGTGATGACAAAAATGTATGTTCCTTCCTTTGAAATATGAGCAATATCTGCTCAACGATGGACACATCGTTTAATAGCATATATGTATAACTCGTTCACATGAGGCTTAATGGAATGTTTCTGATAGTCATGCATGGAGTGCTGGAGGTCTGTCAGAGCACCAGTGGTGAAGTACACAGATTTTTGCCACCATCAGCAAAGTTGCCAACCAACCATTCCATAGTGAAGTTGTTCCTTCAATGCCACCAGTGTCCTGTAAAATAGGTAGTTCGGCTGAGGGTGAGAATATCAGTTCATTGAAAAATTTAAAGTTTCTCCAGACCTTTGACCAATAATTTCCCAGTTCAGTGCAGGACCAAAACATGTGTAATAGATTGCATCTTTTTGGGGCTGAACATCTCAAGCAGGTATCACTTAGTAGATCTGCTTTCTTAAATTAGCTGAAGACTAGTATCAATTATGAAGCACTCTATAATGATTAAAGTTAAGTCTTGCTTCTCTCGTATCTCTATTGTGAGAGGATAATGATATTGACCAATCGATTTCCTCATAGCTTAAGGATAGCAGTGAGTTGCAGGGGGTGTGTAATTCAGCCTCAACAGGTATTAAGTAAAGGTCAGTGAATAGGGTGTAATAAAGGCCAGTTATAACCTGTTTACAAACTCCCGACCTAAGTCTGCATAGGTGAAGTAATACTAGAAACTCAATGAAACCCTGAAGAGTCTCTGATACAATGTATTAGTTGCCTGTAACGCCGATATAGTGACTCATTAAGACCATACTCTGAGGTTTGAGGAGGCCAAGGTTTTTAGAGCGACTCCTACAAATAACTCATTCATAGTCCCAATACATTTCAATAACCAATACGGCCAATTAAATGATTTTTATTAATATAGGTAAACTTGACTTGAGCCAGATCGGTGCCTTCTCATGTATGAACCTCTTTACTCTCAGTTTCTTATGTGCTAAATTCCAGGATACTTGCATTGTAACAGTTATGGTTCTCTATAGTACAAAACCTTTCGACCGTGTTTATTTCCCATTTTGGATCTTTCTATTGCAGCCCAGTGTGAGTGGTGGTATAGGGCAGATATTTAATTTGGGCTAGTTGGTGCGCCAAGTAATATAGTTTCATATTTGGTAATCTGAGGCTGCTATGCTGAGTATCACTGTGCAGTTTAGGTCGTTTAAGTCTAGGTTTCAGCCTGGTTATATAAACTCCTTAACTGAGTTTTTTATATCTCCATGCATTATTATAGCCGGGTCTGGTGGCTCAGTGGACTAATGCGTCCACTGCAGGGGCCTGTGTTCGACCTCATGGTCACAGGTTCGAATCCCGGGGGGTCCACTCAGCCTTTCATCCATCTGAGGTCGATAAAATGAGTACCTTTGATTTGGGTAACAATAAACATCTGTTATTCAGCGCCAAGATACCCAAGGGTGAACGTGCGCTTTACAAATACACATGTTATGTTATGTTTATTATTCTGGGGATTGGTAGAGCTCACATTCCTAGTATGTAGTTGAACCAGGGAGGAGCCACCAGTATTTTTATTTCCTTGACTCTGGCCCACAGGGAGAGGAGACAGTCTTAAACATCTGATGTAATCATAAGCTGGTTTGGCTATTAGTGGTTTCAAATTATATGATACCATTTGTGCTAGACCCTTGTTCACCAGTATGCCTAACTATTTAATATTACCGGATAGCTCTTCTACCTTGTATCCAAATACTGCTAAATGATTCATAAAGATAAAGGCAACACTTAACTCTCCACTCTTACACCAACTAATCATGGACTCTAAAAGGATAAGAAAGTCCCATAAGCTCCTTCAGCAGAGAGAGGGAATTGATGGGGTGAGACAGAGTAAGCAAGATATCATCTGCATAGAATAGAAGCTTGGAAAAGCCAGCTGTAGATTCTATACCCTTTAAAGAGTGACTTTGTCTGATGGCTGCCTAGAGTGGTTCTATTGCTATTAAAATAAGAGAGGCAAGTGTGGACAACCATGATAGGTGCCTGTTTGTAGGGTTCGAGTTGAGTCACTGTACTTTCAAAACGAATTTATGACCCTGACCTGCTCTTTCCATGTTCCTAAAAAGATAGCTTAATTCTGATCAGTCAACCATCTAACAAAGTTGCTAGAATTTCCTCTTGAATGTCCATAACCTGCTATTGTACATTGGAGAGCATGTAGAGATGATTCCAGGGTGAATGCCCTCTTGCCAATCCAACCTGTGTTTTTGGATGAGACTGGGGAGTATGGTTCACCAAGATTTTAGCTATCATCTTAATGTTTGTATTTAGGGTCAGGGACGGAGGTAGCTAGAGCACAGAGTGTGTTCTTTACCTGGCTTAGGGATGAAGCAAGTTATTGCTTTATTAAATGTAGGGTGGTGGAATCCAGTCTCTACAGCCACTTTGTAAACCACATACAGCAGTTTTGTGCTAAAAGTCAACTGGATGCCGATCATCTTCCAGATTTAATAAAGAGCATCTTGGCTCTAGCTTCTGTTATTTCTTCATAAGAGGTATCCCCTTCCTGCAGTCTTCTACCTTTGTCTGATATTTTGGATATGGATACATTAAACAGAAATGCTTCTTCATATGTTGTGTTAGTCACATTTTTTGATTAACAGAATGGTTATTAATAGGACAGGTATTTGTCTGGTGTAATACTGTTGGTCATATTTCGTATTTCTTCCTCTAGTATGTGTTGTTCTAGTTTAGCTTGTGTCTTGCTCCTGCTGAATCGTTCATCTGTGCTCCCAGAGTGTCCCATGGCCCATAAAACTTGAGCGGAGGATACAGAATATTTATTTTTTGTCTACAAATGTGGTAACTTGCTTCCTTAAGGTTTGTTTGTCTTAGGCAAGCTTATATTTGAAAGTATTCATTCTCCATATTTTTGAGGGAGGTGCTACATGCCACAGGTCCAAACCCAATAATACTGGCGAGTGATCCAAGATGCCGCCCTCTACGATGGAGCAGTATCCCATGACAGCCATGTAGGCTTGAAATTACTTTACAATTTAAAAAAAACCTATTTGAGAGCATGAGCCATAAACCCATGACACAAAAGTACACCTTTTGTTGCTATGATTGGCAAGTCGACCATTATCTTCCATAATGTCATGCCAGATCACCCAGCCTTTGATTGGTCTCTCCAGATTTTAATCTCATGTTGAATTCCAGTCACTCCCTATTATTATTAGAAAGGAACTGAATGTTGTCAGTAGCCATCAGAGAACAAAGGGAAAAGAGACTGTCAATAAGTTAGGGGAATATATACAGTCTAGAATAAGCTGAGTATTCATGCTGCCTATTTATGTAAAAGCATATCTGCCCTCTTTGCCAGTCCATATTTTCAATACCTTATAGGATTTTCTAAAACAAATAGTGACCATCACACTTCTTAGATTAGCAGTGACGTTTGCTCTCCTCTCTCCTCCTAGCATGTAAGACACTTGACTGCTACTCACCACCTACCCCACCCAGTCCTGCCTGCTTTTTTGAGATTCAAATGGAGAAATGTGTGATTCCTCAGGTATGCTGGAACGTTTTTCCATTTAATATAGTGAAAGACATATTTAATTTAATGGACATGACAGTCAATGGCTTATATTGGCAGTGTGCATTCATTTCACAAGGACAAGGGGGGCAAATGGGTTATATAGCAGCTCTAATCTGATTTATCTAGCTAGGACGTTTCAAGGTCCCCTGGTTGTGTTGAAAAATGTAGATAGGGTAACTGAAAAGTATTTATCACTAGACAGAGGGAAGAGAACTGTAAGGAAATGTGTACTCTGAGACGGGGTATGCGGACAGGCCTGGGGTAAGCGAGTTAAGGGCTTCAATATTTTTGTTCAGCGAGCAATAGCTGTAGCCAGCGTGAGCCCCACTTTCATTGTACTGGGTGGGGGGGGAGATTGAAATCTCGGCGTATGAATGATAAACATAGGATCTACTGTATTAATCTGGGTGCGGGACCACTGGTCCTGGTGCTCGTAATTGTGGTTGTTGTGGGTTAGAAGGAAGCATGTAAACTTTAATTTTTATAGCATATTAGAAAGACAAGACTATATATGTAGATTGTCTCATTTCAGGTCACATTTTAGAGACATACCGAAAACAAAAGAGGAGGCAAGCCAACCGTTCACTTATCTTTTTGAGCACATACCTTAATATTATCTCTCAGTGGGGATCGAGACTGGTCTCTCCCCAAGATTACAATGACCTTAATCTGACCGTTCTTAAATGAGTGTCTTTGCAAATGCCTGTTGGGGTGTCGGGGATGTTCCTCTAAACTGTCATGATGAGTGGTCTCAGTGGTCTTCTCTTTATTTGCGTCAGAGATGGAAGGGTACATACAAGTGTGTGGAATTAAGGTAGTCCAGAAAAAAGTTCCAATAAATCTGGATATGAATTCTTTGGTCATACCGTCCATCATTATCAGCTTGGTTGCAGGTTTAAGTAGGATATATTTAACATCCTATGTGCAAAGCCATGTCGAAGTGCCATAATTGTTTTCCCTTTCAGGTTCATTTCATGTGAGAAATCAGCTGAGACATACATTTTGCATCCACCAAATGAATACAGGCCACACTTTTTCAGTGCTAATATCAACTGTCTAGCTTGGGTGTGAAAATAGGCAATAATTGGTCTAGGGGTGTCTGTTTTGCTCGGATTTCATGGCCTTATTGTGTGCTCGGTGGAATTGAAGAGGAGGGGAGAAAGCTAGATCTAGCAGTTTCAGGGGCGGCTCCTCTGTTGGAGAGGAGGAGCGTCGTACCACTTAAGTTACCCCCAAAGATGAAAAACAAAATGGTAATACATTACCATTTTATTTTTTATCCTCCCGTCCTGAACCGAGCGTCCGGACAGGGCCACTGCTGAATGAAAGCAGCAGGGAGGAGGGTGGGCTGTTTGTGTGCACATGTCACTTTGGCCGGCCGTCTTGCGACGGCCAACCAGACATACACACTTTGAAACGTCTAACCCAGCTGTCTTAAGACAGCTGGGTAAGAGTAAGTGCAGGCCTCCAGAGCTCAGGGGAGCACCCAGTGAGGCTGCTCCATCCTATCAGGGCGCTCCTCTCAGAGCAGAGCCAGGATTGGCGCCCGCACTGCAGCATCCGGATCATAAGAGGCCCAGATTAGAAGAGGTACGGAGCGGAAGACGTTGGTTTAGGTAAGTTTAAAAAAAATATATATATTTGCACATGTGTCCAGCGCCCGGTAGATGCCAGCCACCACTGAGCAGTTTACGTAAGAAGTCTATTAGCTGTATGACATGCTTGCTGTCTCTGTGTTTTCCGGAAAGCCATAAAAATGAAAGTTGTCCTTCAAGAGCATATTCCATCTCTACAGTTTTTGTACATAGCATCAACTATTTATTTTCCCATTCAGGGGCTGTCTCAAATTTTCGCTCTAAGTCCTCAAACCTTCTTTCATCATATCAAGCGCTGATGAATTTAAGCAGGGTCAGCTCTTTTGGTATTTCATTGATCTTTTTGTCCATAGAACTCTCTTTCAGATTGGTTTCCTGAGCTATATCACCACTGTGGAACTGTGGGCTCCTTAACAGACTTTTGTGATCCCAATGGCACTCTTGAGAAGAACAACTGCCTTGAAACCCTCCGCATGTAGCAATACTCCATCCCAGTTTATTGCAATCTTGCGTTCCCTAGCACCCTTCAATAGTTTGGCCTATACTGACCCTTATGTGCAGGCATAGGAATTTTCCGATAGGGCAGTTTGTGTGCCGCCTTAAAGTGGATTTTTGCCACGGAATTCGGTAACGCCAGGCTACATGTTCCACATGTTCACTTCCAGTAATGTTAATAAATAACAGCACTATATCACAGGTACAGTGGGCTGGATTATATAGGCACACTGCAACCAGAATGGTGTTGTTTATTGTATCTTTTAACCCTGAAGAAGTCGTGGGTTAGTCCTGACATGACAACGCACGTGTTGGCTAAAGGCTTAATGAAGCTTGAAAATAAAGAAAACAACAAATATTGATTGCATTTGTATGGAAATAACCTAATCAACTGTGTTTGTTTACATAAAGTGTGTGCTCAGGGAGATGGTTGAATACTATTAGGATACTTTGTCTAGGTCCTGTTTGGGGGGTTGAAGGGTAATGACCTCCTCCCTTTGAGCACCTCAAGATTATGTTGCGAAGGCATGTACAGACATGACATACAGTGAGCGCCCAATCAGTCACTCACCTTAAATTCACCCCTTGGAGATTCTCATTTCATGATGTATTCTAAAGATCGCTGCACTGCTGAACACATTTATTTTACCAAGTAGAAAGTGTAATGTCCCAGTGAAAGCTGAAGAAGGTAAACAGTGAGAGATTTCCTCCGAACCATGGAAAAATCTAATCTATTTTTCTATAGAGCAAATCTATACAGAAAGCCCTTATTTTAAATTATGAGGCCCAATGGGTCAACAAAAAAGAAACAATGGAAAGGAAAAAGCATTAGAATAGTAATGTATTGGCCCACTATCACTGGCATGGAAGTGCACTTCTTTTTAGGTGGTTGTGCATATGTGATTAGGAAAAATACCTCCACTCACAGCGCAAGGCAATCAATGGATGAAGTGGGCTGACCCACTGATCCATGTTGTAGGCTGCATCCAGAGTGGGTGGAATGTAAATGTGAATGACTGCTGGAAATACCAGTACATGAAGAGAGTTGACCCAAGGCCCGGCGATTTTATGTGTATATTTGTGCTTTCTTATTGATGTTTTTGTTCATTACTTTGGGATAGTAAAGCAGCTACCGCTGTCACTAGGACAACCCTTTTGAACACACCGTGATGTTTATGCTTCACAAGTGTGATAGGTCCGTACAAGCAATCCTATATCAAAACGTGTTTACAATGATAAGATGTAAATCAGGTCAATAATATAGCTCATATTCAATATATGGTCATTTGGATTAACACTGATGGGCATGATCACAACTGTTTTTTGGGGATCCCCCTATGATTTATCAATATAATTTCCCTCTGAGTTAGACACGAGGCTTCTGTGGAATCAATTATTGTGTATATCAGTAGGATCAAGGTCATGGGGACTCACTTGCTAGGATTTAGGGTCACATTTCCTATGATGTCACTTCCTGTGATGTGAATGAGGTCAAAGGGTGTGTAATGCCACTTCCGCTAACCTTGGCATTTTGGCAAATCTACATCCATGATGAAAGATTAGAAGAACATTTTCTTTTGTGCTTTATCTCGAATAATAGTTATATTACATATTATTAAAGAGAGGGAATTTGCTGAAATAGATAAGGCACCATGTACATACTGTATGCATCATGTAATCTGAATGCTCCTTCTCCTTTCTTGCAATGTCCTCCAGTGTCTGGTATGCTGAATCATGAGCAGCAGATATCTCTGCACTGGCCATTCTCGAGTTAAACTGCTCTTCCAGCTCTTTAAAGTCCTGTAAAATAAGACAAATTTGAAAACATTTTGAATGAGAAATGAAATTATTATGGCTAGTTTTACCTAGGAAAATCCAGCACTGTGATTTGTCATACTATATATGATGTAAAAGGATATAGAGCTAAAATGGCATTTTACTTTTATGTCTCAATTTGTAATCTCAATGCACAGGTCATAATATTGTACAGTGTATATATATATATATATATATATATATATATACACATATATATACACATATATATATATATATATTATCTACTGGCGGTCGCCAGTAGATAGTTATAGTTAGGACCTAGTTTCCATAGGAAACTCGTTTTTTGTTTTCTCAATATCTCTGGCGCTGGTTGCCGAATCTTCGCGAAATGTTCAAAAATCGTAGCCTGCTACAGTCAGCTCCTGTCTTGAAAGTTTCGGGGTGACTCGGCAAGCGGGGGCCGAGAAAAAAGGGGGGTCCCAAAACGTGTTTTCTCCATGTCAATTTCCATAGGAAACTTTAGACAAAGCTACAGCCCGAACTGCTGAACGGAATTACAGCAAACTTGGCAAAAAGGTAGCCCTTGGTTCAGAAAGAGACCTTTTTTTTTAAATGATGTAAATCCGTTCAGTAGTTCCTGAGAAATTCAAAAAATAGAGGTCGAAAAATGCATTTCCCATAGGAAACTTTAGACACAGTTACAGCCCAAACTGCTGAACGGAATTACACCAAAGTTGGCAAAAAGGTAGCCCTTGGTTCAGAAAGAGACCTTTTTTTTTAAATGGTGTAAATCCGTTCAGTAGTTGCTGAGAAAATCAAAAAATAAAAGTTTCGATATCTATGGCCGCGGTGGATCCGCGCACCCTCCCGATCACGAGCTTTATTCTAATTGGCTGTCAACACTCCAAACCAGGAAGTGTTGGCAGCCATCTTGTGCCTTGGTAACCGAGGCACAAGAAAACAGGGAAACAAATGCAAAAAACAAGAAAAGGAGGCAGGGTAGAAACACCCTGACCTCCTAGGCCTGTTCAGGGGGTCCCACAAGGACCCCCAGGGCCAAAAAAAGCATTTTTCTTTTTTTAAAACAGCAGAATGCGCGCTGGGTGTGCGGATCCGGATTACATTTTTTTTAAAATGAAGCGAGGGCTTCCTCGCTTCGTTAATTTTAAACCCTCGGGAGGGCCAGGTCCCGGGGGGATTTGGTACATGTAAAGCAGGGGGCCCCCGCAGCCCCGGGGACCGCCACCTCCCCGGGGCTTTGTTTTTTAAAAATAACAAATACTGTGTGGGGGGGGCTCGAGCCCCCCCACACGCCCCGGGGACCACCACCTCCCCGGGGCACTAACTGTTTAAATGCGGGGGTCCATTTTGGGGACCATCACCTCCCCGGGGCTTTGGAAAAGTTGGGCCCCTCCTGGAGCCTTTGATGGCCCTGGGGACCGCCACCCCCCAGGGCTCCTGCAGTGTCCCGGGGTGCCCACCCCCGGGACACTGCTGTTTGCTATGGTAGGGCGGGAGCACGTCTCCCGCCCTACCATAGAAACTCTGGTTTGGATTTTGGAAGAGAGAGCAGGGAAACCTGCTCTCTCTTCCAAAATCCAAAGCAGATTGCTTTTCCACACGGGGAGCTGCATGTTAGCAGCTCCCCATGTGGAAAAGCAGTGCCGGCTCCCGCAGGAGGCGGGGAGCCGGCGGGACCGTGGGGGCATTGGGGCTCCCCCCACGGTCCCCTACGAAGTGGCTAGGCCCCGGGGGATGGGGTCCCCGGGGCGAATATAAATTACTGGTAGGAGCCGTTTTTTTTTATCGAAAAATTTGGAGTCGCGACCCTAGCGCGGTGCTCAGCGCGGCCCCCTGGTGTGAACGCGAGGGGTGCGCGACTCCCAGCGCGGCCCCCTGGTGTGAACGCGCGGGGTGCGCAACTCCCAGCGGGGCCCCCTGGTGTGAATGCGCGGGGTGCGCGACTCCCAGCGCGGCCCCCTGGTGTGAACGCGAGGGGTGCGCGACTCCCAGCGCGGCCCCCTGGTGTGAACGCGAGGGGTGCGCGACCCTTACTCGCGCTGGGTGCACGACTCCAAGCAAAAAAAATTAAGATTTTTTTTATAATAAACCTAGGTTATATGTTTGGATCTTGGGTGGCTCTAAAAAGAGCCCTTGTGTTTATTGGAAGATTTTTGTAGCTACATGTAAATGCCAATGCAGAGTCTTAAGTTGTTGAGAAGGACTCTGTTTCCTTATCTGTGAAATGTACACCATCACTCCTGTAGATACCATCCATATCAAAACGCATATTGTTGTTGTTGTATATGGAGCCCATACTATAGTCTCTGAGGATAGCAGAAACAGCTTTATTGACATTTTTTCTAGCTTTCTCAATCTGTGGACAAAAATGATTGGACAAGTTCCATTTCTGTCTTTGGCATATGTTAGAGTACACAAAGGCAGTTTGGGGGAAAAGTAAGATCAATTCTGCAAAGGTGTCCTTCATTAGCATTTCCAGACCTAGCCCAGTCATTGTGCCTAGGTCATTGCCACTGCAGTGCACAATAATGAGGTCAGGTGGTTGGAGATGCAAAAAGGATTGAACGAATGGCATCAATTGGTGCCACTTTAATCCTCTCTGACCAATCCATTTAATGTCTACATTTTGCAAACCTAGGTCTTTGTCAATACCTCTGCTTTCAGCATACCTTTTGCACCAGAAAATATAGCTGTGCCCAATAATCCACACAGAAAGCATCTTGAAGGGATCTCTGTAGGTAATCAGAAGATGTCTGTAGCTGAGGTAGGCAGGTGGTAGAATGAAATCTATCTCAAATGGTGGACAAGATGCTGTTTTTAAGAAAGTAGAGAGTTGATTGGCTGTTTAAGAAAATTCTACATTCAAATATAGGGTGCATTTTACTTTGTTTAGAAAGCATGTTTCTTTTTGGTTGGTAACAAATGTTGGGAAGGTACAGCAGAAAGGATAAGGGCATGCTTTGCAAAGCCAACCACACCTGCTGTTGTCATTTGCAATATTGTGTGGTGAACTTGTGACCTGGCAGCTAAGTTGAATGTTGCATGACCTGTTGCTATGGAAACTGACATTAAGGAGAAGGGTTGAAGATGTCAGTTGAAAAGTGTTAATCTCTATGACCAATGGAAATTCGTTTTTCAATTTGAAAAACACTGGGAAGCAATGCCATTTGTGGCTTTTGTGTATATGTATGGAAAAATAGAGGGAAACTTTGCCAATACTGGTTTGACTTTGGAAAGTGTGCTGTTCTATATTGACTGTGTGTTAAACAGAATCCTGTCCGACTGTGTGAGATTTTTCATTCAACAGATTTATTTAAAAGGTGAGTTATATTTTTTAGAGATTTATGTAATATAGATTTGAAAATTTTATGAAACTGTGCTGGTTAAATTAATGTATTAAATGTACAGATATATATTGGGATAATTTCTATTGTATTTGAACTTTGTTTAAAAAATAGTATGTGCAGTAATATATATATTATTAAGGGGTCGATTCCGATTCGGGCCGGAAAAAGCACCGACCGACTCGGATCCGGAAAAAATACCGACCGACACGTACCAGTGGCGCCCGACACGCCAAGTACGATGCAAGCCGCGATAAATCCGACCGACACGTCAGGAAACCAAGCCGACCGACCGAGCCGCTCGGAAAATAGCAATCCGGCCGGAAAAACACGCGAATCCAACCGACCGACACGCACCCGGAACAAATCCGACCGAATCGTACCCGCCAACTCCAACCCGCAAAGTACGATGCAAGGCGCGAAAAACACGACCGAGTCGGACGGAGGACAAGCCGTACGACCGACACGCATACAAAACCGAGCCGAAGCAACACAATACACCGCGACCGACGCGTACGCAGCATACAAAACTGCACAAACACAGCGTGAACGAAACGGAAAACACCGTACGAGACCAATGCAGGGTCCGACTCGGTCACAAGAACGTTTCCAACATACACAAACAGCACAAAGGAAAAATCAACCAAAAAAAGGCCAAACAAGCAATTACCAAGCCAATAAATACTGGGGGGGTGGGGACAGAGAACAAAGACACACCCACAACTCCACCTATATAAAGGACACAAATCACTACCATGAGCCTTTGCAAATGCCATTTCACTGCCAGCACCCAAGAGAAAGCAACCACACACCCACAGCTCATCCCTCACACAAGCCACACACCATCAGCACACCAACAAATACCTACCTCACATACACCCAGCAAAACACACACTCACACACCCTCACCTGCACACCAACACACACATCACTCACCATCACCACCCATCACCATGCCCCCCAAGAAGAATCCCAAGTTCCTAGATTGTGAATTGGAAGTCCTGGTAGACGAGATCCTCAGGGTGGAGCCACAGCTGTTTGGCACTCTGGTCCAACAGACCCCCATGTCGCAGAAAACCAAGATGTGGGAGAGGATCATCAACAGGGTGAACGCCCAATCATCATGTCGGCGCACAAAGACGGACATCCAGAACAGGTGGTATGACGTGCGCAGGAGGGTACGGGACCTGCTGAAGATAGACTACATCAACAGCCAACAGACCGGCAGTGGCCCTCCTGCCAAGCCAATATACCTCAGGCCCTGGGAGGAGAAGGTGCGGGCCATCCTTCCGCCAGTGAGCGTATATGGACTAGAGAACATCCCAGAGCCTGGTGAGTACACAACAAATGTACACAATAAACTGCCACAAAACACACACATCACTGTCAAGGGGAGAGTCAAACCATGCACACATAGCAATTACACAGCAACTAGAACAGAATCATCCCAAAATGTGTATGTCAGTCAGATAAACACAACACATGCCATCAAAAAAGTCACATCCAACTGTGCCAACACATGTACAAACACAACCACAACTACAGCTAGGCAGTGGCACAAATAGAACTAACACACATCCACACATGTAGCCACCACAACAACACCAACACACAGTGAAGACCACTCAAAGGAAGGAATTCTGTGTATGCTGGCCAAGTCAGTGTAGCCAATAGCATCATGGGAGTCGCAGTCACACATATTGCCCCCCCACAACTGTCCCATCAACACCACCCTGAACCATGCTCACATCACAGGGAGTGGAGAAGGACTCACAAGATGGCTGACACTGGCTACTGCTGGGGGAGCACAAGGCCCTGCTGCCAACTGTGCACCAACAAACAGCAGGACACCACTGACTGACATCCTGAGAGACAACTTACACTCCCTGCAATGCAAGCACGTTCCATGGTGGGCTATCTGGCTGGCTGGATGGGAAGGGGGACTTGCAGCACTGACCATAGTCACCAGCACCTCCCCTCACACACCCCCCCCAACACAAACTCCACAGTACCCACCTGGTAGAATGCAATGCCCTCCATCCCAACACAAGATCCCACAAAGCACCACCACCCTGGCTTATGTTGTGTGAAGCACAGGGACACTCTTGGGACTCTTAGCCAAACAACTGCCAGGACAACACTCCCAGCCATCCTGTCAGCACAGCCAGCCCACCCCACAGGGAAGCAGAGTCAAAAGGAAGGAAGCATGGGCATGCTGGGAAGGGAGGTGGAGGCAATAGCATGATGGGAGTCGTAGTCACAGACATTGCTCAGCCTCACAACTGGCCCATCAACACCACCCTGAACCATGCTCACATCACAGGGAGTGGAGAAGGACTCACAAGATGGCTGACACTGGCTACTGCTGTGGGGAGCACAAGGCCCTGCTGCCAACTGTGCACCAACAAACAGCAGGACACCACTGACTGACATCCTGAGAGACAACTTACACTCCCTGCAATGCAAGCACGTTCCATGGTGGGATATCTGGCTGGCTGGGTGGGAAGGGGGACTTGCAGCACTGACCATAGTCACCAGCACCTCCCCTCACACCCCCCCCCAACACAAACTCCACAGTACCCACCTGGTAGAATGCAATGCCCTCCATCCTAACACAAGATCCCACAAAGCACCACCACCCTGGCTTATGTTGTGTGAAGCACAGGGACACTCTTGGGACTCTTAGCCAAACAACTGCCAGGACAACACTCCCAGCCATCCTGTCAGCACAGCCACCCCACCCCACAGGGAAGCAGAGTCAAAAGGAAGGAAGCATGGGCATGCTGGGAAGGGGGTGGAGGCAATAGCATGATGGGAGTCGTAGTCACAGACATTGCTCAGCCTCACAACTGGCCCATCAACACCACCCTGAACCATGCTCACATCACAGGGAGTGGAGAAGGACTCACAAGATGGCTGACACTGGCTACTGCTGTGGGGAGCACAAGGCCCTGCTGCCAACTGTGCACCAACAAACAGCAGGACACCACTGACTGACATCCTGAGAGACAACTTACACTCCCTGCAATGCAAGCACGTTCCATGGTGGGATATCTGGCTGGCTGGGTGGGAAGGGGGACTTGCAGCACTGACCATAGTCACCAGCACCTCCCCTCACACCCCCCCCCCAACACAAACTCCACAGTACCCACCTGGTAGAA
This sequence comes from Calotriton arnoldi, assembly GCA_963921515.1. Lineage (NCBI taxonomy): Eukaryota > Metazoa > Chordata > Amphibia > Caudata > Salamandridae > Calotriton > Calotriton arnoldi. Next base: position 14,055 of record CAWUFW010009781.1, on the reverse strand, counting down.
TGCAATGCCCTCCATCCTAACACAAGATCCCACAAAGCACCACCACCCTGGCTTATGTTGTGTGAAGCACAGGGACACTCTTGGGACTCTTAGCCAAACAACTGCCAGGACAACACTCCCAGCCATCCTGTCAGCACAGCCAGCCCACCCCACAGGGAAGCAGAGTCAAAAGGAAGGAAGCATGGGCATGCTGGGAAGGGGGTGGAGGCAATAGCATGATGGGAGTCGTAGTCACAGACATTGCTCAGCCTCACAACTGGCCCATCAACACCACCCTGAACCATGCTCACATCACAGGGAGTGGAGAAGGACTCACAAGATGGCTGACACTGGCTACTGCTGTGGGGAGCACAAGGCCCTGCTGCCAACTGTGCACCAACAAACAGCAGGACACCACTGACTGACATCCTGAGAGACAACTTACACTCCCTGCAATGCAAGCACGTTCCATGGTGGGATAACTGACTGGGTGGGTGGGTGGGTGGGAAGGAGGTCTGGCTGTCAACCAAACACAATCAATGCAGACCATGTTCACACCCCAGAGAATACATAGAAATGCCCAAATAATGCAGGACAATGTGCCACACCAATATCAACCCCTGACTGTGACGACTTAGGACAATACAATGTACAGGCCCGCACCCCGAGGCACAGTCACAACTGTCAGGTGTGTCAACCACTGATGCCTGCAGAAACATGACATACATTGTTTGTGTCTCCCAAAAACAGGTGATGATAGGGACACAGCAGCAGACGCTGAGGAGTCCCAGTCCCAGGCTCAAGAGGATGCCGAGCTCACTGGCGTCGTACAGCCTCTGTCCTCCTCGGACGATGAACAACCTGGCACATCCGGTGCAAGTCAACATGCTGCACCAGCAGGACCACCAGCTGCAGCACCAGCAGGTCCACCAGCTGCACCCCCTGCACCCACCCCTCCAACGACTGTCACCACGAATACCATCCCTGCCGACATGGACAGAATAAGGAACAACACCAGCGCAGTGACCCTGGACCAACCTGGGGCCATGGACACCACCACCACCACCCCCAAGGTGGACCAGGGTTATCTGTGCGTGCAACTGCACACACTGCACATGTCAGCAGGGGTGGTGGGAGGGGTGGGAGACAGAGGTCGCTGCTTGCAGACGTTGCTGGTGTGCATGAAGACCCACAACTGGTACGCATAGCTGATGCGTACCAGTCCAGCACCGGAGAGCTCAGCCAGGTAGTGGGGCTCCTCAGAGACATCAAACAGCAGCAGGCTGCCCATCATGCCCGCTTGGACTCCCACATGTCCCAAGTGGAGTCACACATGTCACGTGTGGACTCCCACATGTCACGTGTGGACTCCCACATGACCCGCGTGGAGTCCAAGTGGGATGTACTACATGAGATGACGGCGGTGCACAGGGACATTTTACAATGCCTCCGCCAGATGAACAGCAACCAGTCCACACCTCCCTGTGTGCCAACAACATCTGGTACCGAACAAACTGCAACTGCCACAGGGAGGGAGGAGGACTCTGGCGGAGAGTCCCCTGCACCGCAGCAGCCTGCACTTGAGGGCCCCCCCCCAAGAAGAGGGGTCGTCCGAGGAGGGGAAAGTGAGAGGCTGATGGCCAAGCGCAAATCCCAGGAAGCCTGAACCTGTTCTGGATTTTCGCCTTTGTGCACAGACTGTTCACCCTGTTGATGGCAACACTACTCCCACACATTGCATGGGGAGTATAAGTTGGAACAATGTGTCAGACAACAGTGGCCCCGATACTGGGGATCCTGTCTACCTGGACTTTCTATTCATCTAGGAACTTGGGATTGCAAGATTCATGTACAGCACAATCCATCCTATGCACTATTATCACAATAAACACACTAATACACCATACTTGCCTCTGTCGTGATTCCAACGTGGGTGCTGTTATGGGGATGATGAACTGCAAAATTACACAGTGTATGCGAACTGCAACAGCAAGGACAACACAGGCATGTGAGTACAGGCAACGTGACACATATGAGGGAGACACACCACCAGGGCTACACAACACATACACACCTAGGCCATCTGACTCATTGCCTACACTGATGTTGCCAGGGAAGACGGTGCAATGCACAGACACCACACCCATTCCCAGTTGTAGTCAAGTAGCCCACAGGTGCAGTAAGCAAATGGCAGTCAAATGTGTGACCACAGACAACGCACATCACTAAGTGAAGCACAGGTTTATTACACAGTAGCAACATGCCGTAACCACTACAGATGCAAGGTAACCCCACCTGGTAGCGGGCACACAGTCAACAACTGTAGACAGAAGGAAGTCCATGGGTGTGGCGCACATCACCTGTAGGGACACAACAGCTACCAGCCTGGATGTGCAATCACGTCGTCGGTGGACACAGTTGACCAAACGAATCTGAAAGTACCCTGTGAAGGACAGAAATGACACACAGTCAAAAGCAATGCAGTACAGGACAGAACAGCAAAACTCATGCACAATACATGTTACAAGATACCCACCCAGAACCAAGTTAGCATGTCAACACTGTTGGGGAGTACAGCCCACCTGTCACCACACATCGCAACACACATCCTGTCAAGTAGCCCATGGACACACTCCAACAGCACCAGAGCACCACCCACACATCATGCCAACTCACATCATTCACATGACACCTCAGGATACTCACATTCAGCTAAAGAAGTTGGTGATGAGCTGTGTGCGGACATCACCATCACCATCATCATCATCGTCACTGGCATCGTGGTCCAGGCCAGGATCCTCCACAGGTGGCGGATGTTGGTCATCGTCATCCTGGATGAGAGGCAACTCCTTCCGCACTGCCAGGTTGTGGAGCATGCAGCAGACGATGATAATCTTGCACACTTTCGCAGGGGCATATGGGAGGGACCCTCCGGTCTTGTCCAGGCAGCGGAAGCGGCTCTTCAGGAGACCAAAGGTCCGCTCAATCACTCTCCTGGTCCGACCATGTGCCTCATTGTAGCGCATCTGGGCAGGTGTCACAGGGTTCCTGAGGGGTGTCAGCAACCACGGCATGTTGGGGTATCCCGAGTCACCTACGGACAGACAAGTGCACATCAGCTGACTTGGAAAAGTGGGCGGAATACTACAGATCAGATCACACACAATGGCACAAAGTCAGTACACACCGACAAGCCAGGCACGCTGGTTCTGCATCTGTGCCATCAACCTGGGGATGCGACTACTCCTCATCACAAAGGCATCGTGTGCTGAACCAGGGAAACGGGCACACACGTGTGTGATGGTCATGTCTGCAAGACACACCACCAGTGCATTGACCGAGTGGTAGTGCTTGCGGTTCCTGTAGGCCTGCTCCTGGGCCTGTGGTGGTACCAAAGCCACATGTGTCCCATCAATGGAGCCAATTACATGCGGCATCCTCCCCAGGGCATAAAAGTCACTCTTCACGTCAGTGAGTCGTCGCAGTCTAGGGAAATAGATGTACCGGTTCAGGAAGAGCAACATTGCCGCCAAAACATCGCGGAGCACACGGCTGAACATGGTCTGTGACATCCCACCAGCAGACGCCACAGTATGTTGGAAGGTACCGGTGGCAAAGAAGTGTAGGGCTGCCATCACCTTCACCTTGGGGGTCAGCGCTGTAGGATACGGCCGGCCAGGCTGCAAATGTGGGGACAACTGCACTGCAAAATCCTCAATCAGCTGCCTGGTGAAGCGGTACCGTCGGATGCTGTCCCGTTCCACCATCGTTGCCAGGTCTGGGAATGGCCGATGGACAGCAGGAGCCCTGCAGTGCAGAGGAGAAGTAAGCAAGATCGTCAGTCACCCCACATATGCGGCATTGAACACACTCAAGATCCCAACATACATCATCATGAGGCACAACTACATGAAGTGTGCAGTACCGGAACGACATTTATGGTACATACATGGCCAACATCTGTCAACACGGTCCTACAGGTGGCATCAATTTGTCCCTGTTTGGCCCATTGGATATCATGATGCTGTGTCACAGTCACCCCCCAGTGACATGTGAGGACAGATGTGCCCCAGGCACCACAGCTCAACGACAGGCACATTCCCAGGGACCCTGTAATGCCACATGGACACTGGCATCACCTGGAGTATCATGTGTACACCACAACAAAACAAACATGACCCCCACAGGTAGTGGCTACACTTGCCATGGCAGGAGAGCCATGGACGTCTGTGACACACACGCACAACATCAGAGTCCATGCACACACAACGTGGATGTGGAGACTGTCTCCCATTGTGCACATGAAATCAGAGACATTGTAAACACTACATGCACAAAGACTGTGGAGGGCCATCACTATTGTGCCACTGGGACACCCTGGCTCAAACATACCGTCCCACATGGGACTCACGGGGTATGTGACATGACATACACAAACACCACTGTGAAATGTGACCATGGCACATGCACAGATATGAACAGTTGCACATCACAGTGGTCACGTACACGTAACACCCATGATCCTGTCCCCATGAACACGTGCACAGCCTGGGGGTGGCTGCCCACAGGTGACACCCACAGGACAACATGTACACCAACATACACACAATAGGAAATGCAGCCTTACATGCCTTATGATAAGGTTTGGACAGGCTGTCGTGATGTAGGTGTGCCCCTCACTCCCTGGGAGCTATCTGTGGCTGGCATATGTCCATCTGAGACAGGCATGCTGACATATGCCAGTCACATGTACAGTGATGCGTTGTACTGCAATGGACCGATCGGTGCCTCCGGCCGGCCCATTGCATTCAATGTGTGCGGGTACGCGTTGTACCCCTGTGCGCGTTGAACAGCAATGGACCGATCGGTGCCTCCGGCCGGCCCATTGCATTCAATGTGTGCGGGTACGCGTTGTACCCCTGTGCGCGTTGAACAGCAATGGACCGATCGGTGCCTCCGGCCGGCCCATTGCATTCAATGTGTGCGGGTACGCGTTGTACCCCTGTGCGCGTTGTACTGCAATGGACCGATCGGTGCCTCCGGCCGGCCCATTGCATTCAATGTGTGCGGGTACGCGTTGTACCCCTGTGCGCGTTGAACAGCAATGGACCGATCGGTGCCTCCGGCCGGCCCATTGCATTCAATGTGTGCGGGTACGCGTTGTACCCCTGTGCGCGTTGTACTGCAATGGACCGATCGGTGCCTCCGGCCGGCCCATTGCATTCAATGTGTGCGGGTACGCGTTGTACCCCTGTGCGCGTTGAACAGCAATGGACCGATCGGTGCCTCCGGCCGGCCCATTGCATTCAATGTGTGCGGGTACGCGTTGTACCCCTGTGCGCGTTGTACTGCAATGGACCGATCGGTGCCTCCGGCCGGCCCATTGCATTCAATGTGTGCGGGTACGCGTTGTACCCCTGTGCGCGTTGAACAGCAATGGACCGATCGGTGCCTCCGGCCGGCCCATTGCATTCAATGTGTGCGGGTACGCGTTGTACCCCTGTGCGCGTTGTACTGCAATGGACCGATCGGTGCCTCCGGCCGGCCCATTGCATTCAATGTGTGCGGGTACGCGTTGTACCCCTGTGCGCGTTGAACAGCAATGGACCGATCGGTGCCTCCGGCCGGCCCATTGCTTTCAATGTGTGCGGGTACGCGTTGTACCCCTGTGCGCGTTGAACAGCAATGGACCGATCGGTGCGCACCCATTGACAATGGGCTTGCCTGGCAACGGACGCGTTTTCGAATATTCGAACGAGTCGGTTGCTGGAAAATCAGTTGGTCACCCACAACAATGTTGCAAAATCATGTATGTCATGAAGTTGAAGATTTGAAGGATGCTGTGGGCGTGTTTTGGTGCTGCTATTCCATGGATTGGCCAGATTCAGAAGATGCAAACGACTTGGACCTATCACTTTGGACACAAGGGACAGTATCTGCCTCTCCAGCACATATATATTGCTGGCATGTTCCCCTGAGAGCTCACTTGCCTGCACTACATGCTCCAGGACGACATCTGCCACTGCACTGCTGCTGTCTCTGCCCCTCTGGACCCTGCAATGGCACGTACTGTGGAGAGAGCCCCAGCCTTCAGCCTTGAAGAGAACCAGGCCCTGCTGGACAGCCTACTTCCACAGTACAGCAAGCTGTATGGGACACCAGGGGAGCAGGTGAGTGTTCTGTGCACTGCCTTTCTGAATGTGCATTTTGTCTGACTAGCAAGGCTGAGAGTCAGCACACCACTGGCTAGCAGGCTCACTGAGTAGTTGTCACCCCCCATAGTGTGTAGTGACTTGCACTGGACAGGTATGGTGCAGTGACAGTGCTTCTGAACAGGGTTTTACTCCCCATGCTATGATACCATGTAGTGACTTCTGGAAAACTGTCCATGGGCAGCCGTGCACTGCCTGGGTACACCATGTGCCCCTGTGATTGCGACATGTATATGCAACTGTGTCATGCACGGATATGTTGCATGTGTAGTAATGTCCTTATCACTTTGTCATCCTGACAGGCTTCTGCCCATCGGAAGCATGAGATCTGGAAGGACATCGTCCGGGCTGTCCGGTCCGTGGGGGTCTACAAGCGCCGGATCCGCAACTGCCAAAAGAGGTGGCAGGACCTTCGGGGCTGGACCCGGAGGATTGCACGGGTCCAGCTGAAGCTGTCGCCTCCTCGCAGGAGGGGCGGAACACGGACCCTGACCCCCCACATGCTCAGGATCCTGGCGGTGGTCTTTCCAGACCTGGATGGGCAGCTGAAGGCCAGAGAGCAGCAAGGAGGGGGTGAGTCAAAGACTGCACTGTGTACTCTGTCTAACATGTTATGTGCCCTCCTCGGGCCAGGTTGAACTGCCACAGTACAGCAGTCATGTTGTCCAGGAGCCATGTCCCTCTATTGTGCACTGCCCACTCCTCATCTGATACCCAGGTGTGGCCCTTACATGCAGGGAATTCTGTCACTTAGGACTGTGTCCTTGCAGTTTGCTTGACTCAAGGTGGGAGACAGCATCTGTTTCCCTGACTCTGTGGTGGGCATCATGGGTGGGTCCATTGCTTACACAATGCCTGTATTCTGACATGTATTCAGCGTGTTACTTTGATCTGTGGTCCAATTGCTGAGCTGATCCACCACATGTGGCTGGGGTACCTGGCACACACCCATGCTGCGGGTGGGAACAATGTTTGGGCCCCAGGAGTATGTATATGACGTGTGTCACACATACTTAGCCAGCTGCCTACAGTCCAGGGCTCATCCCTCATTCATGTGGGGCTGGACAGTCATGCCTACTCCAGGCCATACAATACACTCTGTACTCCCACTCCCGTGTATCAGAGGACACATTGTGCACAGTGATTTGCCCCTCAGGTGTCTGCCTCTGTGTCAGTGTGCTGTGGATTAGTCGCCAGGACTGCTGTGGAGTTTCTTGGTAGGGGCTCAGCATGCCACTGGAGATGTGACCATAGGAGACGATACTTGTGTGACACATAGGTGTCTGATCAGCTGCCCATGCAGACTGGGGCATGTAAATGTGAAGTTCAGGCAGCTGTTCCCCATGCACAGCAGAGTGTGAGGGGCTCAGGTTCAGAGGGTAGTGTCACAGGTCTCCCATATGTCCAATAGGTATGACCTGGACAGATGAGGGTTAAGAGGATGTGTTGTGGGGGGATGTACATGTGCACTTGTGCAGCTCCAGGACTTGCATTCCCCATGACCTACTATTGTGACACAGTGCAGAGTGTTGTTGTCTGGCTGCAAAGTCATACATCACTGAGACAGTGATGTATGACTTTGCAGTCATGCCTCCGCCATGGCATGTGTCTACTGATTGGTGATCCTGCAGGGGAGTGACATGTGCTACATGCACACCATAGTGGCGCTGGCTATCAGGACATGGGTGCATCATGGTGTCTGTCGCTGGTATGCATCACATGCATTTCCTATTTGACTCTGGGCATCCCTTACATCCGTAAACCTGTACTGACTCAGTGGCAAGAGCTGTGATGTGTCCACACCGTGTTCTCTGCACTGTCCAACTACTGTGTACTTGGTGCATGTGTCAACACTGGGGTGTTGCAATCCAACAGACACCAGACAGATGGGTGCAAGGCCATGTGGGATGTGAGTGCCATGCTTGGCATCAGACTGACAATTGACTTCTCCTGTTCAATTAGTGCACTTTTAGCAATGTACAACTAATGATGCCAGGGCTTGCTCTGTGATGTGCTGTGCTCACAGTGGTGTGTGCGTTATGTGCAGGTGACTGATGTCTGTCTGTTTCCCCATTGTTTGCAGATACATCCACGGCCACGGAAGGGGACAGCTCCACGGACCAGGAGGAGCCGGAGAGCCAGACTGGGTCAGCAGCCGAGGAGTGGTCGGAGGGACCCAGTGGCACGGAGGGCGAGGGGAGCCACACCGAGGAGTCCTCAGCAGCATCCACCTCAGCTGAGGACCAGAGCAACTCGGAGGATGACTCCCTTGTGGAGGCGGGTGTCAGCAGCCACCACACCCCAGCTAGTGTTGCTGTCCCCGCCACCACCAGCACCACCACCGCCCTCCCATCGGCTCCCATTCCCCAGGTCCGTGGAGGCTCCCATGTCCGGGAGCGTGTCTCCTTTGGGCCAGGCACCGCACCCCCTGCCCCTGTGTCCCCTGCTGCCCTGAGTGAGGAGTCTGTGTACCTCCTTCGCCAGCTCCATGTAGGGCAGACAGCCATGCTGAGTGTCCTCCATGCGCACACCGCGCTGTTGACTCAGCTGGTGTCGTTCATGGAGGGCATCTCATCGGGCATGTCTGACCTACAGAGGGGCAATAGGTCCATGGACTCCTCCCTGACGGCAGCAGTGTCCCTCCTCAAACGGTCCCTCACCCCTCCTGCCTCTGCTCCATCCACACTCCCCAGCACCTTACCCATCCCAGGCACACACACACTGGCACACACCAGCACACACACATCCAGCACACTGACACACACGCCAATGACAAAACGCACACGCAAGCACATTCAGGGGACTGAAGCCAGACTCACAGGGGATGGGGCCCTGGAACACACACACGCATCCACATGCACTGCGCAGTCCTCAGTTCCCTCTCCCTCCAAAGCACCCTCCCTTGCCTCACCTGCAACCCCAAAGTCACAGCAGCTCTTCCTCTGTGACCTCGGCCTCTTCCCCACCGATGAAGCTGCTCCAGCATCCCGGGGGAAGAGGAAGCCCACCCACACGGAGCAGAGTGCCCCTCGCCCCCGGACACCCTCCCCCAGGCGCAGACGGACTGAGGCCCCCACCCGCAAGTCCCCCGGAGTGCTAAGAGCAAGACCCCGCCACCGCCCTGCAGCTCAGGCACAAGGTCTCCGTCCTCCATCCCTCAGGCCCCCACTGCACAGGTGCCCCCACCACACCCTGCCCCAGGTTCCCCCACCCACAGATATACCATCCCCAAGATGCTCCGGCCTTCTCCCCCTGCCACTTGCTCTCCCAGCACCACACCCCCCGCTGCGCTTGTCTGTGCCACTGATGTGGTGAGGGTGTCCCCCCCTCTGTCCAACCCACCTTGCCTGTTCCCCATTCTCCTCCCCTGGAGGTAGGCACTGCAGTGGAGTCCACTACCGCCCTGTCTGACTTGGGCACTGCAGTGGCGGACCTGTCCACCCCATCTGCAGGGTCCACTGCAGTTGTGCCGGCACCCACGACATCTGTGTCATGCCCCCCAGTTGTGCCGGCACACACCATGTCAGACACCTCCACTGCAGTTGTCAGTGGCTCTCCAGCACCCACCACCCCTTCCCTGACTCCCCCTGGTGAGCCCTGATCCTGTCCCTGCGGTGCCTGGCCTGCCCCCCGGTTGCCCCTCCTAGTGGATTGTCCCTGGTATTGTGCAGGCATGCGTAGGGTGACATCTGCCAGTGTCACCCTGTTTGAACTTTGACAATGGACTGGCCATTGGCCTTTGCTCTTTTTTCAGGACTTCGTTTGGCCTCAACACATATGCTGAATAAAGCAACTTTCTTTTCTCTAGTGCTCATGCTTCAGATGTACATGTTGTTGGTGCAGCTAACCATGCCCTTGCTGCAGTGATGGTGATATCTGGTCTCATGATTATGAAGTGTTACTGTGCAGGAACCCATGTGGTCCAGGGGGAATGTGTCCTATCATGTGGTGTATCCATGTCATCAATAGCAGCATCTGAGGGTGTCATGTGTTCAGTATTTGGCAATGGGTTTCCTACTTACATTGGCAATTTCATATCTGTGGCTTCCACCCCTGCACATCTGTTGTGCCTGCCATCGTTGCATTTGTCTACTTCCCTGACCGTGTTGCCATCTCCAGTGGACATGCAGGTTTGGGCATCAATGGGGAGGGACTCATCCGTGTAGTCAGTGCAACATTGCTATACAAGTGTGTTGGATCTGTGCTGATGATTCCGTTGGCACATCCATGACCAGGCTGATGTGATGGGAGCCCTCATTTGGTGCTAATTGTTGATTGTGTGACCAAGTGCTCAGCTGACATGATGGGGCCCTACTGAGGCAACATATGGCACAGCTTTCCTCACACAGGAGTGGAGTCCCCTCATGGCAGTGTGTACACGTGTGACATTGCCTGCGCCCAAGGTGTGTGTTGTATGTGCATGTCTGTGTGTTCACTTCCATTTATCTGCGCATGCTGTGATCCCTAGTGTTGTACCTGTTTGTGATGCTTGCTGACTTGAGCTATGTTCCCCCAAAGTCTTCTCCCTGTGTTCTCTGTGATGTGGGTGCATGGCACATTACTGGTCATCAGGGTGTCACCCATAGGTGTGTTTGCTGTCAGGGCAGAGTTTGTGTGCTGACGCAGATGGGTCACAGTCAGGTTTCCCTTTGGCACTTGTTGTTTGCCCCTGTCATGTGATTTCCAGTTTGTGTTATCTTTCAGTGATTGTGACACGTTGTGTGTGTGACTGCTGGCACTCCTTAGGGTCCGGGCTGCAATGTTGGTTGTTGTCTATGTGTGTTCTTTGTGGGTGACCTTGGCTTCTTCATTGGTGTGTGACTGTGGCTGGGATCCCATTGGTCGGTGTGGTATTGCCGTCATGTCCATGTACAGCGTAGTGTGCAGTGTGTCAGACATTCAGGAGTCTTGTTGAGTGTCCATGTGTGATGTGTTTCTACACCTTGGTTCCCACCCACCACCCTGGAATAGTAATGGGTGCATGTGCAATGTCACCAGTGCATGTGTACTTCACTGCTGCACATTGTTGGAGGTCGAGGGGTGTGGTGTTGAGTGTGTGCAGATGAGAGTTGTTGCCCGGCTAGTCCCCTGCCTCCATGTTGGCCTTGGCTTACTGGCCATGCTGATTGATTTGTGCTTGTGTAGGTGTGATGGTAGTTAGTTGCTCAGGACACCTGACTGTGGTTCACAGTGTGAACGACATTTAGCTTTGTCATCACAGTGGTATTTTTCTTCAGCCCAGGGTCACCACATTGTGGGGGCCCTGGGGGTGGTGCTGTGGTGTGTCTGTGACTTGCTGTGTCAGTTGTTGTTCCTACGTGCCTGTGTGACATGTGTGTTTTGTGCTCCCTCTCACCTGTCAATGCCTGCTTGCCCACATAGGGGATTTGGATCCATGAGTTACCTTAGTGTGGCAGTGTATGCACATCTGTATGATTGGTATTCAGCTCTCCTCATGTGTTGTGTTGTTGCCTGGGGACAATGGCACCCCCACCCCTCACCTGCTGTGTATGATGACAGTGTTGGTCTGCCTGTTTGTGTTTGTGCATCTGCACCACTGCATTGGCATATCTTGGGTGTGCCAGTGGCTGTATGTTGTTTGGTGTGTTTCCCCTGCTGTCCCTGGGACTCCTAGGTCATCGGTCAGCACAGTGATCATGGTTTGTGTGTCCCATTGCTGCCATGGTATGGTATCTGTTCACCTCACATCTGCTGTCTCCACAGGGTATCTGCATTTGTGTGCCCATTGGTGCAAATATGTGGTTCTGCATTCTGATGGTCACTTCTGTCATTGTGTCATTGATGACTGTTGACGGTCTCAGCCCCCATGGGTGTTGTTTGTCTGCACATGGCCAAAGGAATGTTTCATTTGCACTGCAGTATTTGGCTCCCCCAATTTATGTTGCAATGGGACACATACACTACTTTGCCACAGATGAGTTTTTGGTTCTGTGACCAGGAATGATCCATGCAGTTTGGCAGTTGCAGCTCTTTCTTTGTCAACAATTACCTTTTGGTCACTGTGATGATGAGGGTGTAGACCCCATTGCCACAATGGTCAAAATGTGCTTCAGCTATGGACCCCACACTTGCCTTTTGGTCACTGTGATGATGGGGGTTTAGACCCCATTGCCACAATGGTCAAACTGTGCTTCAGCTATGGACCCCACACTTACCTTTTGGTCACTGTGATGATGGGGGTTTAGACCCCATTGCCATAATGGTCAAACTGTGCTTCAGCTATGGACCCCACACTTACCTTTTGGTCACTGTGATGATGGGGGTTTAGACCCCATTGCCACAATGGTCAAAATGTGCTTCAGCTATGGACCCCACACTTGCCTTTTGGTCACTGTGATGATGGGGGTTTAGGCCCCATTGCCACAATGGTCATGGGCTGCTTGCATTGTGGGTGCCACACACATATATGTGTGGCACATGTGCTAGGGGTCACATTGTATGTTCAATGTCATGTTCGGTGTTGTAGGCATTTGACACAGCCTGCTCACACGCTTGTCATGGTGGTGGGGGGATGTCTTAATCTTGCATTCCCTAGGTTGTGGTGTGCTTGTTGTGTCATGCATTGTCCATCCTATGAGTGGGGGTGGTAGTAGTGGTAGGCATCCAGCCCCCCTGGCTAAGGGTGGTAGTAGTGGTGGGCATCCTGCCCCCCTGGGTGAGGGTGGTAGTAGTGGTAGGCATCCTGCCCCCCTGGTTGAGGGTGGTAGTAGTGGTAGGCATCCAGCCCCCCTGGCTAAGGGTGGTAGTAGTGGTAGGCATCCAGCCCCCTGGCTAAGGGTGGTAGTAGTGGTGGGCATCCTGCCCCCCTGGGTGAGGGTGGTAGTAGTGGTGGGCATCCTGCCCCCCCTGGGTGAGGGTGGTAGTAGTGGTAGGCATCCTGCCCCCCTGGGTGGGGGTGGTAGTAGTGGTGGGCATCCTGCCCCCTGGGTGAGGGTGGTAGTAGTGGTAGGCATCCTGCCCCCCTGGGTGGGGGTGGTAGTAGTGGTAGGCATCCAGCCCCCCCTGGCTAAGGGTGGTGGTAGGCATCCAGCCCGCCCTGGGTGAGGGTGGTAGTAGTGGTAGGCATCCAGCCCCCCTGGCTAAGGGTGGTAGTGTGGCATCTGGCACCCCCTGGCTAAGGGTGGTAGTAGTGGTGGGCATCCTGCCCCCCTGGGTGAGGGTGGTAGTAGTGGTAGGCATCCTGCCCCCCTGGTTGAGGGTGGTAGTAGTGGTAGGCATCCAGCCCCCCTGGCTAAGGGTGGTGGTAGGCATCCAGCCCCCCTGGCTAAGGGTGGTAGTAGTGGTGGGCATCCTGCCCCCCTGGGTGAGGGTGGTAGTAGTGGTAGGCATCCTGCCCCCCTGGTTGAGGGTGGTAGTAGTGGTAGGCATCCAGCCCCCCTGGCTAAGGGTGGTAGTAGTGGTAGGCATCCAGCCCCCTGGCTAAGGGTGGTAGTAGTGGTGGGCATCCTGCCCCCCTGGGTGAGGGTGGTAGTAGTGGTGGGCATCCTGCCCCCCCTGGGTGAGGGTGGTAGTAGTGGTAGGCATCCTGCCCCCCTGGGTGGGGGTGGTAGTAGTGGTGGGCATCCTGCCCCCCTGGGTGAGGGTGGTAGTAGTGGTAGGCATCCTGCCCCCCTGGGTGGGGGTGGTAGTAGTGGTAGGCATCCAGCCCCCCCTGGCTAAGGGTGGTGGTAGGCATCCAGCCCGCCCTGGGTGAGGGTGGTAGTAGTGGTAGGCATCCAGCCCCCCCTGGCTAAGGGTGGTAGTGGTGGTGGGCATCTGGCACCCCCCTGGCTAAGGGTGGTAGTAGTGGTGGGCATCCTGCCCCCCCTGGGTGAGGGTGGTAGTAGTGGTAGGCATCCTGCCC